>JAZKJV010009629.1:0-600000 GCA_037367405.1 Ottelia alismoides | reverse complement strand
GAATTCGAACTCGAATCGAATTTTAAACGAATTTGCTAATTTAAATTCAGATTCGTTTCGTTTTGAATTTTGAATATTCAGATTCAATTCATTTTATTTCGAATTTGAAATGTTAGTTGATTAGTTAAAGCTCATATAAATAATTTTATATGAAGAATATTATATTTTAAAGAATTTATTGTATAATTCTAAATTTGAATGTAGATTACTAGGATAAGTTGAAAAACTATATAATCAAGGAAAATATTATACAAGTAATATATAGTGGATACAAATACCTTATTTTTACAATGAATTCAATATCCTTTACAATCTAAATATAATTTTCTCCCCGTGATGAATAATATACAAAAGTAATATAATTTCATAGTGCCTATTAAAGAGATAGAGTATTATTGACAAACAGTATGAACACATTATGATTACCATTGCATATAAAGTAAGACAAGATCAAGCTCATATAGAAAATTAATATAAACTTTTTTTTAAAGTAGAACAGTAAAATATAACTTAACGAGATAAAACCACTTCATTCATCATGAGGATAGTTGATATCTAAAAATTAAAGCCATAAACCACACGAGATTTCAAAAAGACAATGTACTTTTCGCCCTATGTCTTACTTCACTTCCGCTGATGGTTTATCATGCTGTGACAAGAGATATGCAGATGCTCCCATGACCATTTCTGTTCCCAGAGGTCATCACAGTGCTTTACATGATTATGACTGGCGACAAGCAATGAATGAGAAAATGGATGCTCTTACATCCAGGGATCATGGGACCTTGTACTGTATCCCATGGGGATTCGACATGTGGTTTAGAGATGGGTCTTCACGGCCAAACAATCATCGATGGGTCCATCGATAGATTGAAAGTACAACTGGTTGCCAAAGGATCTACACAGACTTACGGGGTTGACTACTTCAAGACTTTCTCCACAGTGGCGAGGAAGGGCTCTATTCACATTATCCTTTCAGTGGTTGCCAATAAGGGATGCTCTATTTTTCAGCTCGATGTGAAGATTGCTTTCCTGTATGGAGATGTTGAGGAGGAAGTTTACATGATGCAACCTCCATGTTATGAAGTCGAGGGGGAGTGTGTGTACCGACTTCACAAGGCTATCTATAGCCTAAAGAAAAGTCCTCAGGCATGGGTTGATAGACTTACTACCGATATCATCACTCTTGGCTGACAGAGGACAACATATGATTACTCTGTTTTTGTCAGACGACAGTCCACTGGTACTGTCTTCTATGGGGTCAATGGCTACACGGATGTATCCGCTTATGCTGATGGAGGCTATGCCAGTTCACATGAGGATCGTCGATCCAGTACATGATATGTTATGATAGTTGGTGGAAACCTTGTCACTTGATGGAGCAAGTAGTAGACTGTAGTATCCAGATCGAATGCTGAGGCAGAATATAAGGCGATGGCTCAGGCCACCTGTGAGATTACTTGATTAGTCGCTATTATACAGGAACTTGGTATTGTTGTTACTACTAATGTTCCTTTGTACTGTGACAACAAGTCCGCTATGTACATTGCTACTAATCCTATTTTCCATGAGCGGACCAAGCGCATTGAGATTAACTGTCACTTTATTCGTGATGTTGTACAAGGGAAGATTACTACTCCACATATCACAGATTTTCAACTTGCATACGTATTCATAAAGGCGCTACCAAAGAAACACCTCTCGTGGATTATCTTCATATTGGGCATGATCGATAGATATGCTCCAACTTGAGGGGGAATGTTAGACTGAGCTTTATTGTTTGTTCTATTGAGTTGTAACCCTTCAAGGTCTTTTTATGTAATTTCCTTTTTATGAGTGCTCTAGGGTTTCTGCCTATATAAGAACCCTAAACCTCATGAATAAAGCATCTCATTGTGTTCTCTCATTTTTCTCCACAAGTACCTTATCTGGGACCTGCCGATGTTGGTATTATTGATCACAATTTCCGTTCAGGTGGCAGGATAGCTTCTAAAGTTTGAAATTGAATTACATTGCAGAGATAAGATTTAATAACAATTTTGGAAACAGGATCCAGGTCTTCCTCTTGGTCTCTTAAGCAAAATATAGATCATACAAGCTAGTATGGCTTTGGAAACAGCGATGTTTACATCTTAGTCTAAGGCTGAGATCCTGCGGACGAATGATGATGTCCCTAAGTTTAGAGTTGAGATTCCATGGTGAAAAAATGCCCGCTGGTTAATCTTAATTAGAATTTCCATTATCTACATGTCAACCTGGTTAGTTTTAATAAGAATTTCCATTATCTTCATGTTCGCATGATATAGCATTTAAATTTGTATTTTATGCGCCAAATATACATTTTTATGCATTTACAAGATGCATAGGGCCGCTTTTTTTTAAAGAAGATACGTAGTGCCATATGCTTGCTTTGTTAAATTTTGGTGAAGACATGGGTTACTTGCGAGTTTTACAATATTGCATCATTAGTCGTCAAACTTGGATGGTAAGGACTGCGTGTCTCGTAATTGGCTGCTCCTTAAATTTTTAAAATGTATCAATTTCTTAACACAACTGCCATCCCTAATTTTTCACAGGTAAATAGCATCTTCTCATTTGCTGCCGATCCTGACTTTCTTAGCAATGATATCCGAGTGAAGCCAGACCTCGACTCACTCGGGTCACTTGGAGATGCTGGGTGGTACTGCATCCGCTCCATCTTGTGGGCTGCTGATTACGAATTGCCCAAGACTGTTGTTGCACTCAAGGAGCCGATATTTAATGATGCAGGTGTAATCATGTCATGTGGTGCTTCTCTGTCGTGGGAGGACGGGAAAGTCGCGACCTTCCATTGCTCCTTCCTTGCCCACTTAACGATGCAACTATGTGCTATTGGAACTAAAGGAACGCTGCAGCTCAGTGACTTTATCATTCCTTTTGAGGAGTCTTCGGCTTCATTCACCTCTGCGACAGATTCAGGATTCACAGAGCTCGTCACTCCTTGGGAACCACAGCCGAGCAAGCATGTAGTTAACACCGACCTGCCTCAGGAGTCTCTCATGGTAACAGAATTCTCCAGATTGGTTAAAGATATCCGTGATGCTGGAGGTAAGGCAGACTCGAAATGGCCTACTATTAGCCGCAAGACCCAACTGGTGATCGATGCTGTGAAGGATTCTATTGACAAAGGCCTCCAGCCTGTTGATATTGCTGAGTAGCTTATTTAGTCTAGCTTTTTCATCATCCGACAAGAATAAATAGGTATACTTTACCCCAGGAAAAGAATGAAGAGGTTGATGTCATAGGATAAATTGCTGCAGTATCCATAAACTTGGTCCTATAGTGACACTAGTGAAAATGGGTCTACGTTGAATGTTTTAAAGTTGGTTTTTTTTTTGTTCTGAGAAAAAAAATACATGGAATAATATCAAGAGCTATTTTGCAGGAATGGTGTCGACAGCAGACCGTGGAATAAGCAAGTCCAATTTACTGTGGACAACTGGTTGTTGATCCATTTATCCTGAACTGTGGCTAATTATTTACCGAGTATTATTTGATTCTGTTGAAAATTTAAGTGCGATGGAGAACCTCTCATCCAAATTTTACATGCAGCTGACAATAATCAGCTAATGTTTTTTTTGTTTTAAGCTCTCTTTATTTTAAATTCCGTTGTAGTAAGATTATATCATTGGGTAAAAATTGTCGGAACTCTTTCAACATGGAATTTTGCACAGTATCAGTACTTGTCCCTATGTACTAGTGATGCATTTTGTTGTTTGAAGGTGTAGTGTGAAGCTTGCGGGGGTTCTCGCATGGTGGTTCATGTTAGTAAAAAGATAGTATGTGGGGTTCATGTAAGATAACGATATATACTTGGTAGATGGATGCATGGAATAAGAAGGTTGGTCTAGGAAAAGAGGTGGCGGGTAAGGAAGTCAAAAGGAACAAACATGTATATAGAGACAAGAACTAGATGGAGACTTACAAAGTAAAAAAGAAGAATTTATGGAGAGGATGCTTTAAGATGCTGATTGGAAATCTCTTTGAAAAAAAAACAATTGTTTGTCAAGTCATTTGTGTTTGAAAAATTGCTAAGAGGTTTTGTATGCGTTAAAGGAAAGTTGCAATAGCGTACAAGAAACGGTGATGGATTGACGAAGTATAAGGGAGACCGAAAATGAAGGAATAAATTTCAAGATTTTCCCACAAGAGACCCGATGAAGAACTTGGTAATGTATGTATGCGAAAGACAGCTTGGGAAAGTATGTATGTGAAACTTGACTTGGAAGGAGGTTGTGCAAGATATTTGTAAGTTAGATAAGTGTAGAGATCATAGGATCAATGATCTTACCCCACTTACATGCATCAATGATGACGATGAAATATTAATAATGGTCTTTGAAGATATTAAGTCAAGATGGAAGAATTATTTTTGTAGTCTTATCAATAATGATAATGGTGTTCTCGAGATTAGTCTTGAGAAGCTTGCATTTTCAGGATTTCACATAAATCATATTTATTATAGGTGAAAAAAGATGAGCGAGGTGAGTGAGGATTTAAAAATGAAGTATACTTAGACATTCTAAAAATAACTTTTAAGTCCCAAAGCACGTTCATAATATGAGATAATAGCGGCAAAATCAAATATACGTGAAAATAATTCAAAATCACAAAACATGTAAAAACCGTTACTGTATACCCGATATCCAAAGCCTTTTTCTTCACAGGGTTTGGATCATATCCAAGACTTCCGACCAAGTCTCTGATGCCACTTGAAGGAATACGATAATGTGTCACGCATCACAAAAGCATGAACTTCAGATCTTAACAAGACCTATTATACAAGTCCTGATAGCAACTGGATTGAAAAATATTTCGATGGAACCACATGAACTGGGAACTATTCACAAGCCATTCTATCACGATCACACAAGTATAGAACATACCTCTTGATGCATGATAGTGATCTTCGAGTCTATAAGTGAAGAGACCTCACGTCTCAAGTCTGATTTGATAGAGACAACACTTGCAGGCGCGAGGATGAACCACGTGACTCCTGTAATCCAACGAGAGAATATGAGTAGCAAAGCTCCTGATATCATCACATATAATCATTCTCCTTCTTCAAGAGCACAAGGCACCGAAGAAGTAGAGCCTCCACGAGAGATCGACTGAATCGATCCAGCAACATGACGGTGGATCGACGACTATTGTGGTCTCCAAAAACCCTAAGACTAGAAGTTGTTGTCCACAAGTAAGCTGGAGAGAGAGAAATAGTGGACGTGTATGTATAGTGATAGAGATTAGATGAATTTTCAACTCTTCAAAATTTCTTCTTGTGTTGTTATTATTGCTGTAACTTGAGATGGCTATACTACATTATCTTTTATAACACATTAGATGGTTAGGATGCACTCTTAATAATAGTCAATGATCAAAATTACTTGTGGTTCCAACCACAATTAAGACTAGAAGTTGAGAAATAAATTATCAACTTATATTCCAAATTTAATCTTGAGATAAAATCAATCTCCAATGGATCAACATAGAATAGAGAGAGAGAGAGAGAGGCTCTCTCCATAAGGGAGGACGACCACCATGGTGGATACTACCATGTCCATCCGCCCCTTATTATTAGTGGAGCTTCATCTCTTTCCTAATACCACTGGGTGTAATCTCCAATAGACAAAATTTTTATTCATTGAATTATTTTGTCAACTAATAATCATAAAATTATTTATGATAATTGCAAATAGGTCATCGATAATTATGAATCATATTCATATATCCAAAATTAAATGTTAATCACATTTACATTTAATTTCTCAATCAAATTCAATTCACATTAATATTAAAATGAATCCAATTCACAATTAAATCTCGATAGGATATTGACAATCTCATCCGCACTATTTATGATTATTGAGGATAGTGTTATCCACATTAATTTTATCTAATTGTGTTAAAATTATCTCAGATGTCTCTCTATACATGTCCAAATAATGTGAATCATATGCATATTATTTGTGATAATTATGTCTAATTTAGTTATAATTAATTCTCTTTATTTTGCAATGCTCAGGATATTTTCTTATGCAATCTTAGTTATAAAGGTGGTTTTTAGTAGATATGAAATAAATGTTCTATCCTCACTCGGATATTAGGTATATACTCATATCACATATGATATATTCCTCCCTCCAAAACATTTGCCCAATGCATCAAGAAGTCACGGCTTATCTATTATCCCATTCTACGCAAGGACATTAAGCTCTACTTCTAAGAGTGGGATGCGGTGTAAGGCAATGTGTGCCAACGGAATTAGTGAATAATTTATTTTTTATTTCATGTTATTCATAAAGAAATTTACTTTCTACTTGATTACCTGTTCAAAAAAATTCAATGATCTTTTTACTCAATCTGAAGGTAGTGATGTGGTGAATGATGTAACATGTACCTGGCACATGCGATCTCAGCACAAAAATGACGCCAGAATTTGAACACCTAACATATATGTACTTAAGGTGTGTGATATGCTCTTTTGTGTTCTTTTTTATTTTAGATTTTTTGAAATTATCATATAAGCCCGAGTGAACAATAAAAACTAGCAAACAAGCTAATTGAAAGTGCAAGTTTTAGTTAGAGTGGGAAAGTAGAAAAACAGAGGTTAGTTATTATAACAAATGACCACATCCTCACTCTAGATAAAATCCCCCGTGACTTGAAAAAATGATTGCGTAATAAAGACTCGTAACACGGTCAAGAGTGCGTTTTATAGGGAGCTCCATCTCGACTCCATTTGAGCTCTTTAGGTAGCAAAGGAAGACATTACATTGGATTTTGATCTGTGGATGTGGGGTGCATAATGCAGTAATAGGGAAATGTTGGTGAGTGGGAAATTTGGACAGCAATATTTGATAGTTATTCTTTTCTACTAGATACTACTTTTTAGTCTAATTTATCTTATATTATGTCATTATTATTCAACTAACAGAGAACACTCTGAAATAAAGAATGATGGAGCTATAGCAAAAATATAGCTAAAGATTTGAAAATCATCCTTATATTTTTTAAGGAAAAAAACTGTTAATAATATAATCTAGTAATATAGAGAGATTGATAGGTGATGAGCAACTGCATCGTCAATCCCTTTTGGATAGCTAAATAGTTGTATTAATCAATAGCGTGCATTGATGTCATCAGATCCATCAGAAGCTATCTTCATCATTTAACATTAATTTGCCACCTACATCAGACAAGAGAAATGATATCTCAATCAGACTATGGAGGAAATGTTAGAGAGGAGAGAGAAAATGCTAGAGAAGAAGAAAACAGCAAGATGGATAGGAGAATATCATAATGGCCTGCAAAATAACAAGTTGGTGAGAAAAATAGCAGGATGGATGGGAAATACATGGTTGGTATGGCCCAAAAAACATGGTAGGCAGAAACTTGTAGGTTGAAGGGAAAGTAGCATAGCAGGTGGTGAAATGAAAGGGTATGGAAAAACAATTTTAGGTAGGGTCGGTTACATGGAATCTTGCTCAAATTTATGTTGAAAGATCTGATTATTTTTTTACGCTGGTTATCGGCTACCTAACGCAACATCCATAAAGAGAAACTTGAACCTCGATCTTTGAGGTAGTAGACATACTGCACTACCACCAGACATTGAAGTGGAAAAATAATAACAATGAGTGGAAAAAATAGGAAGATAGTAAGATAACATGACGGATGGAAAGTAACAAAATAGAGAGTAAAATAGCAAGTGGATGGGAAGAATAGAAGATATTTTGTATGAGCTCACTTTTTTTTCTCTAAACAATAAACTTGTAAAATGAGGCTTGTTTACATACATGGTTGTTTTCATGGGATTTGTAAGATTATATACTTTTTATCAACTTTGGGAAACAAAAGATTTTCTATGGTGGTGATTACTTGCTGACTACATCCAAACACACCTCCCTCTCCCTAGCGAGCGATTCCTTCAGCAAGCGCATCTTGGAGAAGTTCTACCTAGTGAGCGCCTCTCCATCACGCGCAATTCCTGTTGGGCTGTTACAAGAATAATGATCTTCAATGCTCATGAATACAAAAAATATTGGCCATTAAAGAAAGATGTGAAAAATCGTAACGTTTGTCTTGAATATATGGATGTTGCATAATCTTGGGTGTTCTTCCAATGGCCGAACACACAAGAACTCGAGAGTCCTGGGAGCCAACAAAAGATATTGCCCGATATCTTGTTCTTCAAACAGTATCAGAGCTTGATCTCAACGGCACCGATTTAATCTATTGAATCACACCAAAGTCAACTTGATCTGATCGACGTCGATCCTTTGATCTCGTGATTAGTCGTGGATGGGCCTTCTTCTCCGCGCAAGAGTCTGGTGTAACTGATGATCCCAGATTACCTTTGAATATGTTATAACACCGTCTCGTCAACGGAGATAAATTTCAGGAACTTGGAAAATATTGTGAGGTATAATCCCCATTTCTTATTTCAGAAGTTTTTTTTTAAATCCATCGCATAATACGTGGTTAACTACAATTTTTCAATTTTTAACATCGTGCTTGTTGGTTAATTTGTACTGTTTTTCCTCGCCTTAAATCATTATTTTATTTCTATGGCTTTGTAAATAACATTCGAGGTTACCTTTTCTACACTAGTTTTTTTCTTTATAGTATGGTTGTTATATTGAAATCAACACAGATTGCCTTAGTTTATAGGCCTATAGGGTTTTTCCATAATAAAAAGATAATCTTGCCTTGTTCTCTCCGCAAACTAAGGTTTATTTTTTTTATTTTGAGAGTTTGCTCTTTCTAGATTTTTTTATTAATATATTGACGTTTATTTTTAAAAGTTGAGTTTTTATCTGATCCAATCCAGATTTTTTTCGAGAGATTGATTGATTAAAATTGGTAACTTTATTTTATCTATCTATTAATTAATAATCGGTGTTTGGTATTTTCTTTATTGCAATTACTATGTACTAAGAATTCATTCATCATTTTCTTTTCCATAGTGATTACTGCTTTACATTACTGTTTATATTTATTTTTAAGTAATCGCGTTCTTTGAGCTGAACTGTATCCGTTTCTTCATAGTAAAGTTTCTTTTTGAGGTTTTCTTTGTAACACCACCGTTTAGTGTTTTTTCTTTAAATTTTTGTTGTATTTTTGATGTGGAATCAAGCTTGGCTTAATTTTTGTTTTTTGGTATTATATTTCTTGGTGTTACTTTTAATATCATTTATCCCCTGAATTTTTTTGGTGCAATTTGCTTAAACTCATCACAATCAAACTTTACTATCATACATAAATTACTATCTTCTTTACGTTTTTCTGGTTTAATAACACTATTTATAGAACGTCAATCCACCTTCATTTTTGAATCATAATCCAATCATAGAAGTTTTTATTGCTGAAAAATTTTTTTACTAATATTTTTGCCCTTTTACTATTAATATTCTTTAAATACTTGCAAAGTCCATTTTAGCCTTTTTTTTAAACCTGACTTATTTTTTAAAATCTGAAAGTAAAAATGCATCTCCTCTTCTTATCCACCTTCGTCTATCTTATCATCTCTCTTCTATTTCTCATATATTTATTCTCTTAAATTTAGAAAAATGGTCGGAAAATTAGATGCAATTGAACTTGTGAAATTTGAGCATCTTAATAGTACAAATTATGAGATGTGGACCCGTAGAATTCGCTATTGACTTATGCATGATAACGTCCGTTACGTGATTGATAAGCATGTTTCGAATTGCCTGAGAATCCTACTACCGACAAATTATGACACATGAGTAATGGGAAAAAATGGACAACATGTTATGTAGCTTCATGTTAATTCAAATGGAGGACAACTTACTTCGGGATTTCGAAACCCAAGAAAATGCATTTAACTTATAGAATGCAGTTGAGGAGAAAACCCACTCTAAGTTGGACGTGAGTATTCAACTCCTTTTACACAAATACAATTCTCTTAAGATGAAGGAATCGGAAAACTTAATCGATCACATGAATAAGATGATTGTCATGGAAAAAGACCTAGCGATAGCAGGATCAATAATTCCTGATAGATTGCAAGTGACAACTATTCTCAATATCTTTCCATCTTCCTTCGATATGGTTATGACTTCTCTGATATTAAGTGGTACCATTAAGTCTGTTTTTTATCTTCCTACTCAGTTGGTGATGGAACAAGGCTTGGTCAATCAAAGAAAGAGGACAGAGATCTTCGAAGAAAGAGGACAGAGATCTTCGAAGTTGACCCTGAAGATATAGCTTATGCAATGCAAACCAAGAAGCGATGGGGACCCTCCAAGATTGCATTCAAGGGAAAGCGAGAAAAAGTACCGCGTAGCTCATGCTATGGTTGTGGGAGTTTTTGTCACTTCAAGGAAAACTACCTAAACCAAAAGAATGTGAGTGCCCTTAAGGGACGAGTACACAAAAATCAATGTAAGATGGAATTTGCAATAGTGGTAGAATGCAACTCTGCTGTGATAGAGTGTGAAGGATTGTCGATTGACTCCAGTGTAACATGCCATATTTCAAAGACCAAGAGGGTCTAGTGGACTTCACGGAACTTCAAAAGGGAGAACAGATTTACATGAGGAATAACACTTATCTTGATGTTGAAGGGGTTTGAACGTACAAGCTGGATCTGGGAAGTAGCATCATGATCCTGAATGATGCGTTGTATCATCTTGGAATCTATCGGAACCTCATCTTTGTTTATGTACCGTTAAAAAAGAAGTTTGAAGTACGCTTCTACAACAAGTCACAATCAACAAAGATCGTAAAATTTTTACCATGAGAAAAATTATACCAGACGATGATTTGTTGTCTAAGTATCACTTATGAATCAATGAAAGAAAGTTCTGATTATTCCTTGTGTTGATGGTCAACGTATGACCTTTGGTGTACGTGATTAGGACACTTAGGAAATTAAAAATGGATCAATTAATAAAGATGAACCTAGTAGCTAACGTGATAGGAGCAAGAACATTGTCCCGTGAGCATTGTTTGACCGGTAAACTGACAAGGAAAACTTTCACGGAAGGTACAAGGTCAAAGAACTATTATGTTTGATCCATTCTGATATTTGTCATCCTTTGAGTTTGAGTACATACAAAAATAAGGAATATGTCATAACTTTATTGACAACTACTTCAATTATTCCTATATATATATATGTCTTAAGCAGAAAAGAAGAAGCTTTTGAAATGTTCAAGAGATATAGAATGGAAGTGGAGAAGAAATTGGGGAGAATAATTAAAACACTTAGAACATATAAAGATGGTGAATTCAACTCAAAGAAATTCAATGATTATTGCATTCAAGAAGGCATCAGTAGGCAAACTACAATGCCTTACAAACCACAATAAAATGGTTTAAAGGAAAGCAAGAACAGAACTTTAGTGAATGCAGTACGATGTATGCTATCAAACTCATGTCTCTCCAAAAGATTTTGTGGAGAAGCTGTGTTGACAACCAATTACATATTGAATCAAATTCCCACCAAATCTCTGTATTCAACGTCATACAAAGCATGAAATGGTAGAAAATCAGAAGTGAGTCATTGACGAGTCCGGAATCTCTCTTGTTAAAAAGATGTTTGTTATTTGTGATCATTCGTAAAAATTAATTTGTTTTTGTCGTTTTGTTGTAGGCAGCAATCAGAATCGGTCAAGAAATAACCACAAAATAATTTAATCAAATTTTAATCGAGCGGTTTTATGTTTATTTTACTTGGTCAAGTTCCAACGTCAAACACAAGGAGGCAAAGGAACAACCTAGAATTATGTCTATCAAAATTCATGCATTGTTTTCGAGGCGGTCTTTTTTTGGAATTTTTAATGCAATAAAGGAGGCAAAATGCAATTTTGGCCTATTTTATGGACTAAAATATAAAAGTCGATCAAACGATGTCTGAAAAATATGAAACTTGGCCACGACGCAAAATATGATGAAATGAATGCACTTTATTTTTTTTGAAATTTTTGGATGCAATACGAATTTTTTTATGGATTTTCAAATGCAAATAGAATGAATTTCAATATTTAATTATCATAAATATTAAACCTAATTATTTTCAAGGAATAAAATTATCTAAGATCTATTACTAGGTAACAGACCTCAAAGAAATCCTAAACCTCGAAAATACTAGTTTCAATACCTATTAAAAATCAAACACTGAAATATGCAAAATGATTTTTACAGGACAAACTATGCATGCCAATTCAATTCTTTTTGGGCATAATGTCAAGCACAATGAACTCTACCATATATGGTTTTTCAGGAATTTTTAGAGCAACGATTAATTAATGGTGAATTTAAGAGCACAAACTGGGTAAATTATGCAATTTCCACAGAATAATTAATTAATAATTAACCATCAATCATAAAAATATCCACGACATGTCAGACTGTAGAGAATTAAATGAAGAACATAATGCTATTGCTGGATAAATAAAATATGCAATGTACAACTCTAAAATGAAGGAGAAAGACATGGGTTTAGATGCAATAAATATAAATAAAATATGCAGGGGGGACCTAGTTGTAATTATCAAGATTCCATAGGGTCTTCTTGCAAATTCTCCAGAAGGGCATGTGCCTAGCACGTGCCCTCGGGTCGGCGGGGCTGAGATGTAAATAGTAGGAAGTCTGGGGGCTCCTCTGCAAATGTTATGCTGCTCACGTGATGCCTCATGTGTTGAGATGGTCCGATAGGAGGCTCGGGGCGGGCGCTCCACGTGGCGTCTCTGAGTGCTTCAGGCAACCCGAAGCTCTTGGTTTGGAGGTTGGTGCGGGGCTCGGCTCGAATTGCGTTTGGATCGTTGATGACGATGCGATCTAACAGCTGTGGGTCCAGAGACGTCAACGGCTCTGATCGAGGGTGGTGTGCAGATCGAACGACTGCTGTTGGCCGACACACAACCAGGGGTCGTCGGAGGAGCGACGGTCGCGGAGGAACTTTCTCTTCGATGATGATGAACCGGCGGAGGAGGTGCTGCTCGGTGAAGTGATGCCGGAGGTCGTTGACGAAGAAGGTTGAAGTCGGACGTTGATGGCGGTGAAGCATGGTGTGCATCGAAGATGAAGGTTGTCAGATGTTGAAGGCGAAGCTCCTGGCGATTAATGATGTCGGATGCGGAGGTTGTCGACGATGAACAATGGCGGTCGATGACGAAGTAGGCGCGGTGAAGGTGGCGTGCTGGAGTGTAGCCGACGATGGAGCAACGAAGATGGCAGGCGAACGATGGTTGAAGATGAAAGGGGGGGGGGTCGGTCGGAACGAGTAGCGAATGTGGCGGAGTTGGCTATCGAGGATGAAAGATTAGGCAGAGGAGCATGGGATACCCGGAGTAGATGGGCTCGAAGGTGGTGCACGCCGGAGCTGAGCTACGACGTGAATGGCCGAGCTGCAACGAGGTCTGCTGACCTCGAATCATGCCGATGGAGGGGCTTGTTGGACTATCACTACCGGAAAAGGGTCTCTTGGGGGTTGAACGACAGATGCCATGGGCGAGGGCGGCAATGGACTTTAAATAGGGCTGCGAGGGTAGGCCGGAGATGGCAGTTCGCGGGATATGCGGGTGAAGTCATGGAGGCGGTTGGCTGTTGGCAGAGATCACGGGGGAGGCGACGGTTCCGAAACGAGGGGGGAAGAAGGTGCACAGGCGCCGTCTGATCGAGCGCGATCGGAAGGTTCCTGTGGCGCCATGTGGCCGCAGGAGAGAGGAAAGGGCGGGCACGTGCAGAGCACGTACCTGGGAGGCACGCGTGCGGTGGCTTTTTTATTTTTTTATTTTATTTTATTTAATAAAAATGATATAATAAATAAGCCAAAAACGACTGACATGTGCCGGCTCCAGGAGCGGCCACGTGTCAGCCCCACAAAAATCTAAAAATAAAAGATTTTGTAAAATGCAAAATAAATAGCAAACGACCTCGGCTCAAAGAGGTTTCTTCACGAGAATTGCTCATCTTGATGAGATCTACAACTTTCATGAAGACATCAAAACCAAAATCGATAAAATGCACAAAGTGATATTTTTGGGGTATCCCATGTACATAGAATACTTTGATTTTTTGGGTTTTCTAATTTTTATGCCATTTTTAAACCAGATAAAAATCCGGAAAAATATGCTAAAATCAAAGATAAATAATTACACATTAATCTAATTTTTTTGGATTTTTATTAATAGGTTAAATACGTACATAAAATATCAAGTCAAAAATAGCTAAAATACACAATGTACAAAAGAGGCCCAAAACCCAACTTTCACATATGAGGTCTGAATCACTTGAACTTGGTCTTGTTTTGAAGGTAATCGAATGTATATTAGTTCAAAAGTGAGCAGAATCAAAACGAACACTGGATGGGGAAGATACGAGGTCTTTAGTCCGGAAATCCTGAAACTAGGGTTTGGGTTTTTGGTCCACTTATTTGGGTTAGTGATTTTTTTGTATTTTTCATTTATTCTTGTTAGTGATATGTACACAGTGGAGGTGTTTTGGATCATTCGGAGTTAGCACGAATGAGTTACAAAATAGGGAAGTTAGGCTATTTACAGGTCATTTTTGGCTTGGATTTTTGGCTTCTTATTGTGTGCAAAAATAATGGATAAAATGCCATTCTTATGAAAACATGCATGAATGCTAATTATGCATAATAGATGCAGATATGATGTTGATTTTGAGAGATTGGAGCTTAATTAATGAGATTTAGAGTGATGAATCCGAGATTCATCACCCCCCTATACTTAAACCATGCTCGTCCCTGAGCATCAAAAAGAAATGCCATGAGGTGAAATGAGATTGGTTCCCATACCAAGACTATGAGTTGAAGGTGAAAGTGAAACTAGTCTCGACATTTGGATTATTAATGTGGTGGAACTTCTGTGAAACATAGAATTTTAAAATCAACATCCTTCAATATCTACACATCATTGTCACAGTTTCGGCTTAGAAGTAATCTTAGATCAATCCTCTTCCCAAAGTATACCCTATGAACATTGATCAATTGACTCATGTGTGTGAAGGGTTTTAGCTATTCCCATCCAGACTGCCATACTACCATGTTCATCTCCTCTCCAGTAACTCATCCTCGGGGAGTCAGGTTTTTCCTTCTAAGGTCTGCCGCGCTGTGTTCACAATCGAATTGAGGGGAGAAGTTAGAAGAAGGGGAAAAGAACTGGAGGGTGGCCAGTGTAGTCACCTCTCCTTGTGAAGATGGCCAGTGTAGCCGAGTCTCCACCAAGATCTGCAGGTTTCTTGAAGTTTGGACCTTTTTGGTCAGATTTTATTTGGTAGTTGCTTCTTTGTATTTGGAATTTTTGATGGTTCTGCTTGGATCTTGTTGTGCCCCTACGGATATAGAATCTTTTTATTTCCGTACATTTTTGGGGTCTTAGAAAAAATTGTGCCCAGCGTCCATCCTTTTTCCGAAGCTTTATTTCAACCCATACTCCGGTCTTTAGATTTCCATGCTACCAGAAAAGAAACTCACACAGTCTTCCAACATCCCCGTTTGAGTTGAGCTAAGTGCATAGTGCGAGAGTACAAATTAATTCCATATTCCAGAGTTATACCTAGAATGAACAGACCAGGTTAAACACTAAGAGTCAAACGCTGCACATTGTCATGTGGAACTCAAAGAATTAAGTCCAAGACCTGAAGCTTCTAAAATCCTATTTCTCAGTGAAGTTCCTCTGAAAATTAGGTGGATTAAGGTCAAGTCCAGACCACTCTCGGTTTTGGCTCATAACTCGGCTCAGAACCCAATGACTTTTCATGCGAATGAGTGTGATGCTGGATGAAGTGCATGTATGTGAAATGCAAACACATTTTTTGTGAATTTTTTTCTTTTTTTATTTTTATGCAAGGGATTTTGGGGGATTTTTTTTCAATACAAAAATGAATAAGAAGCCATTTATTTTCAAAATTTTTTGGGTATAGTTAGTAGCAAAACTCTTTTTTTTCTTTTGTTTTTTTTTCAAGTTAGTTACCGACCCTGTAAATACGTATAGACTTACGCGCAAGTACGAGATATGGGTAAAATATATACAAAGTACAGACCCCCCTATACTTAGCGAGTGCTGTGTCCTCAGAGCACAAGAAGCGTAAAGAAGACATAGCTCGGGTTAAGTGTAAGAGAGTGAAAAAGGAAAAGAAAAAGAACAAGATTTACAGAACCGCCCCCCCCATACTTAGACTGTGAACAATCTAAGTATAGAAGAAGAGTGGGAAAAATGAAGTAATCGGGGTATGTGAATGAGGAGAGTATAAACAGATGGGCATCGATTCCCCTTATACTTAGGCTCTGGTCAGCCTAAGTATAAGAGAAGGGTGGAAATGGAGCGATCGTGAGAAAGAGTGTGATGCAGGGAAATGGTATATACAGATGGCATCGGTCCCCCTATACTTAGGCCTTATCCTAAGTAGAGGAAGAAGCTGTACAAGGAGACCGATGTGGTTGGGAGGGAGGGTGGGACTGATCTGATGAATCTTCAATGTCCTCGCTGTGTGTGAAGTAGATGTCCTCAACTTAAATTGTCTACTCTTTGGGTGATTCAATATATGGCTTTAGCAATTGTCCATTTATTGAGAAAGGTTGTGCATCATCTTTGAGTTCGGCAATATCTATGCTTCCATTGGTATGCACATCTACGATAATGTAGGGATCCGTCCATTTTGATTTTAGTTTCCCATGAAAAATCTTCAACCGAGCATTAAACAACCACACTTTCTGCCCAGGGACAAAGGTTTTATCTCGAATGTGTCTATCATGCCATCTCTTGACCTTGTCTTTATAGATTACACTATTGGCGAACGCTCGGTTTCGGATTTCAATTAGCTCATTCAGATTTAAGTCTCGGCATAATTTCCCAAGGTGACAACTCCAATTCAACTTTTTGATCGCCCATTCTAATTTGTGAATCATTCTGCGGGTAGATGGCATGGCTTGCCATAGATCATCCTAAAAGGTGAAGTACCGAGTGGAGTCTTATAGGCTATCCTATAGGCCCACAGAACTTGGTCCAACAGTTTCGACCAGTTCTTCCTATCTGGACGAACCAACTTCTGAAGAATACCCTTCACCTCTCTATTAGAAACCTCTGCCATGCCATTAGATTGTGGATGATATGGGTTGGCTATTCTATGCTCAAATTTATACTCCCTAGCCAAAGATCTCATTTCCTTATTCACAAAGTGGCTACCTCCATCAGAAATCAAAACTTTTGATATTCCGAACCTTGCAATGACATTATCCTTGATAAACTTACAGACGACTTTGCTATCCGCGGTTCGAGTTGGAATAGCCTCAACCCATCTTGAAAAATAATCAACCGCTAACAAGATGTACTCAAATCCATGCTATTGGGAAAGGGACCCATAAAATCAATCCCCCATGCATCGAAAACATCACAAAAAATCATTGGTTGCATGTGCATTTCATCTCTATAACCAACCGTCCCTCCCATACTTTGGCAAATCGGGCATGACCGTATAAATTCATTAGCATCTCTATATAAGGTCTGCCAGTAAAATCCACATTGGAGTACTTTGTGTGCGGTTCTCTTTCCTGAATGGTGTCCTCCAGCCTCAAGAGAATGATAATGTGTGAGGACACTCCGATATTCCTCCTAAGGAATACATCTTCGCCATACACAATCCAGTCCTTCATAGAAAAGGAAAGGGTCGTCCCAATGGTATTTTCTCGAATCCGACTTCAATCGATCAATCATTATCTCGGTCCAACCAATGGCAACCTTCGTGGAGACAAGATAGTTCACGATGTTGGAATACCATGGGGTTGAATCAATAACGCAAACTGATTCGTCTGGAAAAGTCTGCTTAATTGGTCCAGTGTCAGGATAATCGTTTTGTTCAATTCAGGAAAGGTGATCAGCAACAACATTCTTTATTCCAAGTTTATCCTTGATCTCCAAATTAAATTCCAAGATTAGCAAGATCCATCTCAAAAGCCGTGCCTTGGCATCCTTCTTATCCATAAGATATCTAATTGTCGTGTGATCTGTGAAGATTGTCACCGTGGAGCCCAATATGTATGATCTGAATTTTCAAGCACCCAAACAACCGCGAGCATTTCCTTTTCAGTCACTGTATAATTTCTCTGGGCAGATTCCAACACTTTTCTCACGTAGTAAATCGCATAAGAAATTCCATTTCTTCTTTGTCCAAGTACCGCTCTGACAGCAAAATCCGATGCATCAGTCATGATCTCGAAGGGAAGAGACCAGTCAGGAGCTTATAATATCGGCGATTCACATATTTTCTTTTTTAGGAGCTTGAAGACCTCTAGACACATGTGATTTACAATAAACTCAGTGTCTTTTCCTAAGAGCTCAGTCAGTGGGTGGGCGATCTTTGAAAAATCTAGGATAAACCTTCGATAAAATCCAACATGCCCTAAGAATGACCTCACTGACTTGATGTTGGTTGGTGGCTCAAGTTTCTTGATCACATCCACCTTGACAGGGTCGACCTCCATTCCCTTCTTGGAGATGACGTGCCCCAACATGATACCCTCAGTCACCATAAAGTGGCTTTTCTCCCAGGAGAGTACCAAATAAACCTCCCTACATCTCTAGAGGATTCGATCCAAGTGCGCTAAACGTGTATCAAATGAATCACCATGAACCGAGAAGTCATCCATGAAGACTTCCAGGAAATCACCAACCATTTCGGCAAATACATCAATCATGCACCGCTGAAATGTGCCTGGGGCATTACAGAGCCCGAATGGCATGCGCTTGAATACGTAGGTACCTAAGGGACATGTGAAAGTGGTCCTTTCCTGATCCTCGAGAGCGATAGTTACTTGATTGTAGCCATAGTACCCATCAAGAAAACAGAAGAATGCTTTCCCTGCAAGTCTCTCGAAGATTTGATCAATAAATGGCAGTGGAAAGTAATCTTTCTTGGTCGCAGCATTTAGACGCCTGTAATCGACACAGACGCACCACGACATGGGTACTCGGGTCGCGATCTCTACCCCCTCCTCGTTGGTGACCATCTGGATTCCCGATTTCTTCGGGATGGCATGAAGGGGGGTCACCTACTTGGATTCAGAAATGGGGTATATAAATCCTGCTTTGCTTCTCTATCTCTTTCTTAACCACTCCCCGAAGATTGGGGTTTAATCTTCTCTGAAATTCACGAGAAGGCCTTGCATTATCCTCAACATAAATTTAGTGCAATCAGAGAGCGGGGTTTATTCCTACGAGATCCGACACAGTCCAACCCATGGCTTTCGATTTCGCTCAAGGACTTCGAGTAATCTAGATTCCTGGTCCATGGTTAATGATGAGCTAATGATCACAGGGAATTTTTCTTTGGGTCCATTTAGAAATGCATACTTCAGTGTAGGAGGCAGTGATTTCAGCTCTGGCAATTCTGAATCATCAATTAAGTCTGGCTGAATGACTTTTACATCTGGCTCAGTGTCAGTTGGCGGTGAATCACTCTGTGATGTGCTAGCTACCAATTCCAAAGAAAGGTGACTCAGATCGCTAAAGCAGTATGGTAATTCGGCTAGAGCCACGTCTGACTCGTCATCGATATTTCTTGATTGTCCCGAAGATGATGGAACTGACAAATTCGAAAGGATTTCTGTGTCATCAAGACTGTAATAATCTGGGTGACTAGATATGTTTGGCAACATCTCGCAAACTGCACTGTGCATTGTTTCTTCTTCTGTTGTGGTACTTTCAATCTAAATATCCGACATTTGGTCCCACAGTCCAGTAATCCTGATAAGATTGCATTCTGAGGTTTCAGCATATTTAGTGGTCGATTCGGAGTCTGGTCTTTGCCACTTTGTTTGTTTCATCTCCAAGTCCACTTCTCTGCCTGGAGAGCGGAACTTCATCATTCCGGTGTCGTAATCGAATACAGCTTTGGCGGTTCTTAAGATGGTCTTCCAAGAATGATTTGTAATTCCTTCCAATGGTTCGGGGTCTCCATATCAAGGACATTGAAGTCCACTTTGTATTCCGTATCCTCGATCATGATGATAACAATTTTCACTTCTACCTTAGATCTTTTAGTGGATTTATCAGCAAATTGGAGTAAAGATAATGATTTCTTGAGAGGACCTAACTCCAATCTGTAATATAAGGCTAAGTGTAGAAGATTTATGGAAGAATAGTTGTCGAGAAGTGTGCGTGCGAACGCAATGCCGCCAATGCGACTCTCCACATAATGAGCACCCAAATCCCTTTTCTTTCTTGGTAAATGCTGATTTTTGACACATTTGATAGTGGCAACTGTCAAGATATGAGTCTCCACAAATTGACTTGTTTTCTTTGTACGAGTCCTGGTGGGAGTGCATTTCACCTTCAAGTACTTCTGAAAAGCTGGATTACTGGCCACATATTGATCAAAGGGTACTTTGACTGTGATGTTTTGCTTGCAGAATCGTTCCATTTCTGGGTCATCTAATTTTCTTTTGTTTTTCTTTCTTAAGAGCATGGGGGAAAGGAATGGAATCATTTGAGATAGGAGATAGAGAGCCAGAATCATAAATAAGAGCATATTTATTAGAAATGGAGTTCTTATTACAATCATGAGTTTTCTGATAATTATCAAAATCAGGTTGCTAAAAAGGTGACAAAGGTATTTTTGCAGCAACTAGAGGTTCAAGGTCCTCTGCAGACTCCATAGATGCTTTTCCTTTATCTCGTGCTGGGATCTTCAGGCGTCCTTCTTCTCCGTCCTCGGAAGTATCCTCCGGTTGATCTTCCGAGTCTTCATGGTCCGATTCCCTTGTCCGGTCAGATACGACCACGGTCCTTCCGCTCCTAAGTGACATGGCATTGATATTATCAAACGAAAGGATCTCATGTTCAGATGTGGAAAAATCTGAATAGTATACCTGGCCATTGTGTTGAGACGATTGAGATTTGTTCAAGCTATTAGTGTTAGCTTGAACTTGGGCGGGAATGGTTGTAGCCGGGGTTGTCTACTCATCCTTCCAACGGGACAGGCGATTAACATCAACCCATAGATCATGCAGCTCATTTCAGAAGTTGCGAATTTCTTCAAGCATCTGTCTCTGTATATCTACTGGTTCTTCTGAAGGATTGGATGATTGCGCTGATTGTTTTGGAGATTGATATTGTTGACGGTATTGCTGAGGTTGGTTATGGCGGTTGTATAACTGCTGCTGCTGCTACGGATGGTGATATGATGCAGTGTTCTGAGTGTGCTGCGGAGCTGGTGGAAATGCGGCATTATAGAAAGTGGGCGGATGTTGATATTGCTGACGGTCCCCCATATTACCCTGTCGGGTTGTGTCCTGTGTGTACCAAATGTCGTTTACTTCGAATGTCAGTGGTGGGGCTTCTTTAATAGTTTTGGATGGTGGAGGTGATTGCTGGGAGGGTTGGGCATTGGATTGATCCTGAATCCATGGTTGTTGTTGTCCTGATCCTGGTTGCTCCTGGACATGATGCACACGATAGATAGGGACCGTTGGTACAGTAGGCATCCCCATCTTGGACACCTTCTCAGTGAGCTCCTCCATTTGCTTTGGGAATTGGGAAATCATGTTGTCGATGTCGTTCATTTTCTTATGAATTTGATCCACAAATGTCAATTTATCATCTATGATGTTCATGTTCGGAATCAAATCTTCTGCTATTTCTACGACAGTCTGCTTTCTGCCTTTGGCTTGAAAAGTGTGCAGGGAATCAGTGTATGCTCTATTAATGATTTGTGAGCGGCTTGTCTCCGCCATCTGCTCCAGTACTTTCCAGACGGTCTCAACTCCTCACGATGTGTAGTTGCCTCCGCAGACAGCACTGACTAACCCTTGAGTCTCGTAGTTGAGGCCAGAGTAGAGTGACTGAACTAAGATGTTGTTATCCCGATCATGCCAGGGACACTTCTGTAGCAGATCTTTAAACCTATCCCAAGCCTCATAGAGTGGTTCATTAGACATCTGAGAGAAACTGGTGATGCAGGTCCTCATTTGGTTGGTTCGACTCAAAGGGTAGAATTTCTTCAAGAATAGTTTTTTCAACCTCTCATAAGTGATTACAGTCACTCCTAAGTTCTTTACCTAGTAGTCTGCCTTCCCTTTCAAAGCGAAAGGGAGTGCAGCGAGACGAATGTAGTCCTGGCTGACTTGTGGGTGTCTCAGATTAGAACATATCAGCTCCAAGTCTCGCAAGAATCTATATGGCTCTTTAGTCGCATTACCATGTAATTGGGGTAATTGACTTATAAAATGTGGCTTCAGTTCATAATTAATCTCTGGCTGAGGTGGTTGCAAATAATTTCTCACTCTGTACTGCCCAAGATTGTATGCAGCTTCCATTGGTAGTTCTCCCTTAGCATTCAACTGATTCAACTGCTCTCTCAGTAAAAGCTGCTGCTGCTCAGATGCAGCTAATCTTACAAAAATCATCTGTATTGGGTCTTCATCGGGTTCCTCTTGTGGTTCCTTCCTGGAAGGCAACTTGGGCGGCATCTTCTTCTTCTTCTTCTTTTCTTTACCTTCAGAATGGGAGAAGTCAGAGTCAATAGAATGGAAAGAACCAGAATCAAAGTTATCGAGGTGAGAATCTTCCTCGATGTGATCCAGAGATAAAGAAAGAGTATGGGTTTGGCCTCCTTCTAGGAAGTTGAAAGAATCATAAGAGGAGGATTCACCGGAAGGGTGTCCATGAACCCAATGTGGTCCTGAGTAAGAGTGCCTCCGAACCTTTGAGATTGGAAAAGTTGTGGCGTCAGAGAAGGGTTCACGGAGTCCGAACGAGAATTACCACAATTTTCCATTCTCGATTCAAGAGGTTTATGGTTCATGATCTAGGCACAAGTGTGCGGTATTCATTGATTATCTAGTTTATACGCACAATCCAAACACAATACAAGAGTTTGTTTCACCAACTCACTCAGTGAAGGCCGTGAGAGTTCGGCCAATTATCTTGTCAGTTTTAATTGGTGAGAATTCAAGTCTTGCAAGTTGTTTAAACGAGCTGTTAGGTGCTTGTATTTCCTGACCGACTGTCCCGAATTCTTATGACTAGTTGCACCTACTTTCAGCCAGTATGGGAGTAAGTAAGGACCGTAGAACAACTATCCTTTACTTGAGGACAGAGCCTTACGCAGTGTCGTCTAAACTATCTACTCTGCTAAGGAAATCCGGACCGTTTACCGGCTACCCGTTAGATCCTCACAGAGAAGTAGCTAATCGTTTTTGGTAGAATCAGTAGTCAGTATGAAAATCCAGGCTTGGCTCTATCCTAGTGTGCGTCTCTCTCCTCCCTACAAGATAAAATCAAACAATGTCGGGGTTGCTCTCCCGCAAAAATTCTTGATTTTATAGGTTCTTAAGATCGGCTATATTTAGCAGTCTCAATTTTAATTAGGTGATCACTGAAGAATTTAACTGGGCATAAATACACATCTACCATCTAGTCCCAATTTCCTTTAGAGTTATGTGATAAAACAAGAG
This sequence comes from Ottelia alismoides, assembly GCA_037367405.1. Classification (NCBI taxonomy): domain Eukaryota; kingdom Viridiplantae; phylum Streptophyta; class Magnoliopsida; order Alismatales; family Hydrocharitaceae; genus Ottelia; species Ottelia alismoides. The sequence goes on along the minus strand of JAZKJV010009629.1, from coordinate 576,518 downwards.
GGAGAAGTTCGGGAAAAGCCGATGCACACGAAAATAATGATGTATGCTCAGTTAGAAGACTTACAGTGAATCCTCGCAATCTCCATGTGGGATGCAATACATAATTGAAAAATTATTCTAAATGAATGCAAGCCGATGAAAAACCGCACCTAAGCAGAAAATTCTATTAGCGGGAAAGAATTGAGTTAAATTTTGGCTAAATTGAACGATCTATGTGCGTCTCAGTTAATGTGAAGTGTGACTTAAGTCCTACGAGCACAATCAAGAAATTAAAATGCTCTGAGAGCCGTATGTGTAGGTCTATCCTAATCGCCACTCAAGTCGGGCCCCACCCCTCACCGGAGAGCGAAACAGGTCACGACACACCACAAGAATAGTTCAAGGTCTTTTTACACACGCGAGAGTCCAAACGGACACCGCTATAAATGAGAAATTACTTACAGAATTTAAAATTTATAGAAATTAAAAATCTAGACTCTACGCTCTCTCACGACTCGACCCGATCTTAATTTAATTGCGGCTTTTTGGAAGTCGGTGAAGATGCTTCAGTTCTTGAAAAACCGATCCACGTATGCCAGGTACCTCGCAAGAAAAATAAGTGAGAGAATGTAAGAGAGAGACTCAGAAAATAAATCAAAAATAAAATAAGAGAAATAAATGCTAAAAATGAAATAAATGTAGAGAAAAAATGGATTTACAATGAGAAATTCGGGGGTCAGACTACCCGAATGAGGAAAACCGAACGAAAAATTTTCAAGATAAAAATATAAGCTGTTTGCCTCCCCGGCAACGGTGTCATCTGACGAGTCCGGAATCGCTCTTGTTAAAAAGATATTTGTTATTTGTGATCATTCGTAAAAATTAATTTGTTTTTGTCGTTTCGTTATAGGCGGCAATCGGAATCGGTCAAGAAATAATCACAAAATAATTTAATCAAAATTTAATCGAGTGATTTTATATTTATTTTACTTGGACAAGTCCCAAGGTCAAACACAAGGAGGTAAAGGAACAACCTAGAATTATGTCTATCAAAATTTGTGCACGACCTATTTTAGGGACTAAAATGTAAAAGTCGATCAAACGATGTCCGAAAAATACGAAACTTGGCCACGATGCAAAATATGATGAAATGAATGCACTATATTTTTTTTGGAATTTTTGGATGCAATATGAATTTTTTTATGGATTTTCAAATGCAAACAGAATGAATTTTAATATTTAATTATAATAAATATTAAACCTAATTATTTTCAAGGAATAAATTTATTTAAGATCTATTACTAGGTAACAAACCTCAGAAAAATCCTAAACCTTGAAAATACTACTTTCAATACCTATTAAAAATCACAACTGAAATATGCGAAATGATTTTTACAGGACAAACTATGCATGCAAATTCAATTCTTTTTGGGCATAATGTCAAGCACAATGAACTCTACCATATGTTATTTTTCGGGAATTTTTAGAGTAACGATTAAATAATGGCAAATTTAAGAGCACAAACTAGGTAAAGTATGTAATAGAATAATTAATTAATAATTAACCATCAATCATAAAAATATCCACGATATGTCAGACTGTAGAGAATTAAATGAAGAACACAATGCTATTGTTGGATAAATAAAATATGCAATGTATAGGTCTAAAATGAAGGAGAAAGACAGGGGTACATATGCAATAAATATAAATAAAATATGTAGGGGGGACCTAGTTGTAATTACCAAGATTCCAGAGGGTCTTCTTGCAAATTCTCCATAGGGGCATGTGCCTGGCACGTGCCCTCGAGTTGACGGGGCTGAGGCACAAATAGTAGGAAGTCCGGGGTCTCCTATGCAAATGTTCTGCTGCTCACGCGACGCCTCACGTGTTGAGATGGTCCGGTTGGAGGCTCGGGGAGGGCGCTCCACATGGCTTCTCTAAGTGCTTTGGGCAACCCGAAGCTCTTGGTTTGGAGGTTGGTGCGGGGCTCAGCTCGGATTGCGTTTGGATCGTTGATGACGATGCGATCTAACGACTGGGGGTTCAGAGACGTTAACGGCTCAGATCGAGGGTGGTGTGCAGATCGAACAGCTGCCATTGGCTGACACACGGCCAGGGGTCGTCGGAGGAGCGGCGGTCGCGGAGGAGCTTTCTCTTCGACGATGATGATCCGGCAGAGGAGGTGCTGCTCGGTGAAGTGATGCCGAAGGTCCTTGATGAAGAAGGTTGAAGTCAGACGTTGATGGCGGTGAAGCATGGCATGCGTCGAAGATGAAGGTTGTCAGAGGTTGAAAACGAAGCTCCTTGCGATTAATGATGTCGGAGGTAGAGGTTGTCGATGATGAACGATGGCGGTCGATGATGAAGTAGGCGCGGTGAAGTTGGCATGCTGGAGTGTAGCCGGCGATGGAGTGACGAAGATGGCGGGCGATCGATGGATGAAGATGAAAAGGGGGGGTTCGATCTGAGCAAGTAGCGAATGTAGAGGAGTTGGCTATCGGGGATGGAAGATGAGGCAAAGGAACGGGGGATACCTGGAGGAGATGGGCTTGACGGCTGTGCACGCCGGAGCTGAGCAGCGACGTGAATGGTCGAGCTGCAACGAGGTCTGCCGACCTCAGATCACGTCGATGGAGGGGCTTGCCTAACTGTCACTACCGGAGAGGGGTCTCTTGGGGGTTGAACGGCAGATGCCTTGGGCGAGGGCATCGATGGCCTTTAAATAGGGCCGCGAGAGGTAGGTCGGAGATGGCAGTTTGCGGGATATGCGGGTGAAGTCGCGGAGGCAGTTGGCCGTTGGTGGAGATCACGGGGGCGGCGGCGGTTCCGAAATGAGGGGGGAAGATGATGCACAGGCGCCGTCTGATCAAGCACGATCGGACGGTTCCTGTGGTGCCACGTGGCCGCAGGAGAGAGGAAAGGGCGGGCACGTGCGAAGCACATGCCTGGGAGGCACGTGCGACGCACGTACGGTGGCTTTTTTATTTTGTTTTTATTTTTTTATTTTAGAAAAATGATATAATAAATAAGCCAAAAATGACTGACACATGGCGGCTCCAGGAGCTGCCACGTGTCAGCCCCACAAAAATCCGAAAATAAAAGATTTTGTAAAATGCAAAATAAATAGCAAACAACCTCGGATCGAAAAAGTTTCTTCACAAAAATTGCTCATCTCGATGAGATCTACAACTTTTATAAAGACATCAAAACCAAAATCGATCAAATGTACAAAGTGATATTTTGGGGTATCCCATGTACATAGAATACCTTGATTTTTTGGGTTTTCTAATTTTTATGATATTTTTAAACCAGATAAAAATCCGGAAAAATATGCTAAAATCAGAGATAAATAATTACACATTAATATTTTTTTGGATTTTTATTAATAGGTTGAATACGTACATAAAATATCAGGTCAAAAACAGCTAAGATACACAATGTACAAAGGAGGCCCAAAACCCAACTTTCACATATGAGCTCTGAATCACTTGAACTTGGTCTTGTTGTTAAAGTAACGAATGTACATTAGTTCAAAAGTAAGTATGATCAAAACAGACACTGGATGGGGAAGATATGAGATCTTTAGTCCGGAAATCCTGAAATTAGGATTTGGGTTTTTGGTCCACTTATTTGGATTAGTGATTTTTTTGTATTTTTCATTTATTCTTGTTAGTGATTTGTACACAGTGGAGGTAGTTTTGGATCATTCGGAGTTAGCATGAATGAGTTACAAAAGAGGAAAGTTAGGCTATTTACAGGTCATTTTTGGCTTGGATTTTTGGCTTCTTATTTTGTGCAAAAATAATGGGTAAAATGCAATTCTTATGAAAACATGCATGAATGTTAATTATGCAGAATAGATGCAGATATGCTGTTGATTTTGAGGGATTGGAGCTTAATTAATGAGATTTAGAGTGATGAATCTAAGATTTATCAGTCATCTCCGGAAATGTGAATACACTACACATGTCTTGCTTTCAAGCCATCTTAGAAACAAGCTTGAATTTAGACATTAAAGTGCATATTTATTGGAGATTGTGAAAAATCCAAAGGGTATAGGTTATTTCATGAAACTTGAGGTCTCATTAAAGTCGTGATGCTACCTTTTTTGAAAATCAAGATGAAAAGGAGCATGAAATCGAGGAAATAGAACCTCTAATTGTCTTATAAGATGATGAATATGGTATATAAGTGAGGCAAGAAATATTGGAACACATACCTCATTCGTAAGTGGAACATGAACTAATAGTAAATATAAAACCTTTGGAGGAAGTGTGTGGACCCACACAACCCAATGGTATAATTGACAATAATAGATCTGGGGCACAACCTGTATGGATGGTGATTATTATTTGTATGGATGCAATATTTCATGTTACACCATATATGAGGATATAAGGCATTGCACGTATCCTATTTATTTTAAGAAAGTAATGGCTTCTAATGAGTCAGAATCATGGACAACCACCATGAGGTATGAATTGGACTCACTTGAGAGAAACGGTGTTTGGGAGCTATGTGACTTGGCAGAAGGTAGGCAGTCCATAGGGTGCAAGTGGATATTCGAGAGTATCGCGTTGACAATACCATAAATAAATAAAAGCTAGATTATGTGCAAAGAGTTATACCCAAAAATCTGAAATAGATTTCCAAGAAACCTAATCTTTAGTAGCCAAATTTGCATTTATAATTATGATCTTGGAAATATATAATCGCATAGATGGGTTGGAATTATTCATTATAGATGCGAAGACTACTTTTCTCAATGAAGAATTGTGAGAGGACATTTATATGCAGGAACTTGAAGGCTTTTAAGTGGAAGAAAATGAGAAAGAGGTGTACAAACTGAAAAAGTCATTATATGACTTGAAAAAATCTTCATAATAATGATATCTCAAATTTCATGATATTGTTATCAAATTCAGATTTATTGCGAATAAGTTGGATAATTGTGTGTATGTCAAGAAAACTGAGAGCAAGTTTGTTATAATGTCACTATATATTGACGTCAATTTGCTAGCTGGAAATGACATATTAATGCTCAATAAAACAAAAAATTATGAGCAATGAATTTGAGATGAAGGAAATGGGAGAAGCGTCATATGTTCTTAGTATTCAAATCACTAGAGATAGAGTCTCAAGGAGCTTGAGTCTAAGTCAAGAAAAATACTTGCATACATTCTTGAAGGGGTTTGGAGTTCAACATAGCATTTCAGCCCCTATACCTCTTGTGATGAGAAGACCTTTTAGTAAAAGTCAGTGTCCTGGAAAGGAGCAGAAACCCTTTGAAATGCACAAACAGTGGGAAGTTTGATGTAAGCATGATAAGTTCATATCAAAGTAATCCCAGATCGACAGATTGAGAAGCTATAAAGAGGATTAAGAGATATCTGAACGGTATTGTACAATTAAAATTAGTTTATCAAGCATATTTGTTTGAGGTGGTTGGACACTCCGATGCAGAGGGAATGTTGATGAGGGAAAATCAACATGAAGTTGCCTTTTCATGTTTAATGGATCGGTTATTTTCATGGGAATCGAAAACAAACATGTGTTTCTAGACATACACAAGAAGTCGAGTACACTACATGTAGCATGGCCACCACTCATGCGGTTTGTATAAGATGCTTTCTTGAGAACTTAGGTCTTGAGTTGGTTAAAGAACCAATTGAAATATATTGTGATAATCAAGCTGCAATAAGCTTGATTAATAGTGGAGTAAATAATTCCAAGAGAAAGCATATTGAGACCCATTATTACTATATTCAAGATATAATGACTAAAAAGAAATCAAGGTAACATATATACCTACAAGTGATATGTTAATTGTTTCTTTTCCTAAAAGAGTTGCAGTTGGGACATACATTAAACATATTGGTTTAACGAGACTCAGGAATGATTGAGTCAAGTTGGAGGTATCATTGATGAATCCGTGATTCATCGGCTTTATTCTTTCATTTTGGCTAAAATCCTTGGTAAAATACATGTAAATATCCACTAATTCTAACTAATTATCATTTTAACCACACATATTAATATTATATAATTAACACTTATTTATCCAAAATAAAATAATAAAAATAAAAAATAAAAGAAAAGAAGGATGTATATAGAAGATATACAGACTGATCCTAACCCTGAGACTGGGTCACTATTGATCGGGTTGACATAAGAAATAAGTGGGGGATATAAGGATCTTAACCTATAAAAATATCAAGAAAATCAAAACCAAAAAGATAATTTATCCAGTTTCACATTGTAAATACTTCACCTTTTTTATTTATCATCAAAACTATCTCAAATCAAAACACTTCTTTTACAAAAGTTGTTCATAAAAATATATATTATTTTATAAAAATATTAGAAAAATATTTCAACATAAAAATAATTAACCGTAATGAATCGAAAAAGCTGCAAAAGTTGACTTCTGAGGTTCATAACTATTTATAGAAAACTCCAAACTGACCAAACTCACTTTTAAAATCTGGTTTATACATAGTATTATGTATTAAAAATATCAAAAAAATATTCGGATAAATCGGTGAGTTTTGGCGTTTTGGACCCATTGTATATGTGTACTATTTGTAGAATCTTCTCGGATTTTTATTAATATAATCGTAAACCTGATTAAGTTAATTTCTTCTCCTAAAATCTTCTAAAATTGTATATAAAATAATATCAATAAGTTAAAATACCAATAATACTGAAGCCTCGAAGCCGCTACTTTTTTCCGGACGTCATAACTCGGCCATATGAACTCCAAATTGAGCAAACTCGGTCCCAAAAATTATATTATTCAATTATCTACAAAATGACACTAGAATTCGCTAAAATCGGAGTTAATGCAAAAAAACACTGTTTTCAGGTCCATATTGGTATATTGTACAATAAACCGTAACTTATTTTATTATTTAATACATTAATACATTATTTATTTATTTATTTATTTTAATTAAAATAAATAATATTTCATTTCTTTATTTAAATTATTTAATTAATTAATTTATTTATTATTTAGTTATTAATTCAAGTAATTATTTAATTACATACTTAGTTAATTAATTAATACTTAATTACTTAATTATACACTTAACTACTTAATTAAATAATTAATTAGTTATATTTAATTATTAATTATTTATTTAATTATGAAGTTATAATTAATTTAATTTAATTATTACTTAATTATATTAATTTTATTATTATTATTTATTTTTCTCCTTTTCCCTTTCTCTCTCTTCCTTCTTCTCTCTCTACCTTTCCCAATTTCTTCCTCCGCCTCTTCTTCTTCCTCCGCCTCTCTTCTTCTTGCTCCTTCCTCTTCCGTCACTACCTACCGTCCAATGTCTCAACGGCCGACCGTTCGTGCAACCACCTCCATTCCCGTCACCACGGCGGTGATCGGACTCTTTCCTCCTCTATAAATAGGTCTGCATCTTCTTTGGCTCCCAGTATCTGCCATTAGAACCACCTCGATTCCAATGATCTCTTAGCGACTGAGGTCCGGTGACAAAGGTCTCCATCTGTTCGTCGAGCAAGGGTCGAGTGAGGAGAAGAGACGCGATCCTCCGTTGGTGCGCGGTTTCACTCGTTGTCATGCATAACCTCCGTGTCAGCCACGCGTAGAGGTCACGATCACTTGGAGCCTCAGCTCTAGGTCCACAGGCGTCAATACCTCCAGCATTCCACTTCTGTCCAGGTTATATCCCACTCTGTATCTCTCTTTTCTCCTCTCAATCCATCTATTATCTGATTTTGCTGCAATTCAGTACAATTTAAACCCAATTCAGCTCCTTCATCCACAATCCACCTTTAAAAATCAATACATTTCATCGTCATCTCTGATACCGGATCATCTTCACCTCCCAAACCTCGTCGTTGTTGTTCTGTCGTCTACACTATACACCTACAATCATGCACAATGATCGAAATTAGGAGCTCATTCCTTCATCATCTGGTAGCTCCTCCGATCGCATAATTTCGTTTGCATCTGGATCGAGCCTTGAGCTTGAGTCATTGGAGTATTTGCAGGTCCTGAAACTCTAAGAGAAATTCAACTGGAGAAGAAGGCAATCTGCATTCTGACTAAGCACTAGTTGGGGTTGAAGCCTCATCTGGAGGCATTTGCGCAAGCACTGTGAGTATATAAATTGAGATTCGAACAACCTGGAGGAGCATCATCCGATATCTATCATGTCATCGCCATCATCTCCAGTTGAAGCATGAGTTGGAGCTGAGCACCTAGAGAATCACTTCGGATATACAAATAGCGAGTCGATCTGCATAGATTCGCAAGTTTGCACCAAATCCAAAGCATCATCTTAGAAAATTAGCTGCACCTGAAAATAGTTCGTCATTTTCGACCGGTCATAACTGCAACATCGAGCATCGCTAATCAAATACTTGAAATTGAGAACGAAGAACAAAGCCTCCTTCGTGTTCTTCAAATTGGGGACAAACTGATGTACCTCTAGATTGTATAACATTCGTTGGATCATCAGGAGCATTGATCGTCAGCCACCCTTTTAGAGAGAACAGTAGCTGTCCGATTTGAACAGATCAGACTACCCAAATCAAAGCATCACCCCATTGCTTAAGGGCCTCATGTCTAGGGGCTGGTGAACATGTGAAGCTCACATGCTATCTTGGAAGTTTTGCGCGAGAAACCTCGGATGTTTGTTATTTAACGCACAGAGCCTTCCCCAGAGGCCTGCACGTGCTAAATACACGATGACGCAAGATAATTACGTGAACCCCCCTCCCAGATCTCTGTTTTGCACGCGAAACCCCATAGTTCCAGGGAATTACGTCCACACCCCTGTCTTGAGTCTAGTCCCTATACTAAAATATCTTATACATATTAAACCAAATAAAAATATAAAAAAATCATAAAAATACATAAAAATATCGTGTACTATATTCTATATAGTATAAAATAATCTTTTTTGAAAAAAATATATAATAAAAAATATATTTTCAAGCATTAAATAATTCATTAAAACATAAAAAACTATACCAAACTTTCAAAACACATATGTAAAAATAGAATTTTTTTAAAAAAAACCAATAAAAAGTACCTATAGCATGTTTTCCCATATTTTGCATAATAAACCAAAAAAAATTAAATTAAATAATAAAACCAATAAAAATATAAAATTCATTAAAACTTGCAAAAATCATAACTAACTAAATAAAAATCCCCTAAAAACGCGCAATATATCATTTTAAAGGTAACGTCATCTACTGTTTAATAAAAATACAATAAAAAGATTTTCGTATTATTTTCTATCTTAAAAATAAAAAAATATCACAGTTTTCAATAAAAAATAGTTTTTCATAGTAAAAATAATTCTAAATCCTTAAAAAACTTAAAAACTTTCTAAAAATCCAGAAAAACATAAAATAAAAATAATATATTAAAATAAAAAAATAAAATCAAATAAAAATTTAAATATTTTCGAAATAAAAAATCATAAAACACTTAAAATTACAAAAATAATATAAAATTCATTAAAATTCAAATAAAAATCCAGAAAAATCCTTAAAAAGAAAATAAGAATTAGGAAACCCTCTTCCTTAGTTTTTATTTAGTTTCTCCTAGTTTTACAATAGTTTGCCTCCCTGAGTTCGACACTCATGTACTTGACACTATACATCTTGTTTAGGAGTATAAATAAAAATATAAAGAAGATTAAACTAAAAAATCTAATTTTTTCTGGTAAAACTTACCTGGTCGATACAACGACCGTGAAATTATTTGTCTCTTTTGTAGGAATAAAGAAGTGATCAGGTAATGTTTTTCAGATGGCGTCGTTGCCGAGGAGGCAACACTAGGGTAGCCGTAGACCTAGGTTTAGGGTTTCTCTTTTCACCATTTATTTTCCGACCTCACGACATTTTGTTTTTGAGTTGTGCAGCACAGGTCGAGCCGCATATCTGAGAACCGCAAAGCTGAATTATTTTTGTAATTTCTTTTAATAAAAATCAAGGGCACTTGTCTATTTCTTTGTTTTCGTAGAAAGGGGCCTCGTAAAGACATCCGACTTGTACTTCTTCCCAGGGTATGCTTCATCAGGGATGTACTCCTGGGGGAGCAGGGTACCCACCACGGCTTTTTCGCTCGTGATTTCTCTCTACGATTTTCCGCAGTTTTCTAAGATAGGTGCTTGTTAGGAGTTTTGCAGTTTTTTCCTTCTCTGCGCACCGTAGATTAGATGTTTGCTTAGGATACGACACCTAGGTGCTTGTATTTAGGGCCAACCAAAAAAAATACAAAAACACGTTAGATGATTTTTCTCTGAAAATATCCAAAAAAATTAAAAATTGAAAATTAAAATAGGGATTGTTAATATCTATCGGACTTTAAAAATAAACGTAAGGACTTCGCTTGTCTTGGGGAGAGCAACCCCCGAATTTGCATCGAAGGTTCATTCTCTAGACTTTACGAGGGAGAGACGACCCATAGGGTAGAGCCAGAGTCTGGGCTTCTATCGAAATACTACTTAGTTAACGCCTTTACTCACCTTATCTTAAGTGGGTGCCCTCGTGTAGCCGGAAACGGTTCGGGTGTACTTAGCAGAGTGGGAGGTTTAGAGGACACTACGCAAGGCTCCATACTCAAGTAACACGGGTAGCTAAAAATGGTTCGTACTTACTCCCATACTGGCTGCGACTAGGTGATTTCTGATGGCAACTCGGGATAGTACGACGTAGAAGTTTCGGACACCTATCTGATCTCGCTAATCTCTGAGAAGATTGTTTGCCAAATAACCCTAAAATTGAAAAGATAAACGACCGAACTCTTACGGTCATCACCAGGGTTGCGTTGGTGAACTTGGGGTTTGCTTTACATTAGATTATGGTGTGAGTCCAATCTTTCTAGATCTGATCAACTAAATCTTTAAAGATGATGGGAAGGTGATCGCTCCGGTCAACTCTGACCGATCCACTATCTCGCGAACCTACCCATTCATCTAGATCGGTTCGGGATGTCTCTCGTCTCAAATCGAAATCAAAACGAGTTGCTAATTTCAGGCGTGACTCTAATGCTGGAAGCTCATCATCGATTTCTTGTCCTTCTCCTTCTCTACCATCATCACCTCCAGTTACAAAAATTCGTCTGCAGTTACACATTGAGCTGGCAGAGCCTGACTTAGATTCTTTCTCCTTTCCAGAAGATATGGCTGGCAAAGGACCGTAGAGCACTACTGTAGTCATAGATCAGGCCGCAATCAACAACGATCTACTTGCTTCCCTAGAGACAATGCAGAATCAGATTAGGGAGCAAGGTAGACTCATGAACGACGTCATAGCTGAGCTGACTCAGCTGCGAGCCCAATGTAATAATCCTGATGCTGAGAACCCTCAAGATGATCATCCAAGACCTGAGGATCAGGAGCACCCAGATGGAGCAGAGAGACTGCCATGCGATCAGAATCGCATGATGCAGCAACTTTACAACCCTTGAGCTACTATGACCCATTGGTGAATCCGTATCCCTGTTATTCACAGGAACTTCAAGTTCTGTCCTCATACTATCCAACTACTGCCCAAGTTTCACGGGCTTTCTACTGAGGAGCTGCATCTGCACCTTCAAGAGTTCGAGCTTATCTACAACATGATGCATGATGCGCATGCCAACTCCCATGTGGATCGAGCAGCCTACTGGCTGAAACACCTCGGGAGATATGTTTCGACATGGGAGGAGTTGAGAACTGCTTATCTGAATAAATATTACCCTCTCGGTCGAACGAATGCTGCTAGATCTATTATTAGTAATTTTACCATGATCGGGAATGAGCAGTTCCACGAGGCATGGGACCGTTTCAGAGAGCTCATCGATCGATGTCCCCATCATGAACTTTCAAAGCCAACTCTTGTACAGAGTTTCTTCAGTGGACTGACACCAAAGTTACAGGGACTGGTGAACACCGCGTGTGGTGGATCTTATTTTTCAATGCACGAGGATCGAGTCTAGGCCATTTATGAGAAAATGGCAAAGAACTACACCACGATGTCTCAGACTCGAGTATACAATCAGATGAAACCATAAACTTATCACCAGCATTCTCGAGTGGCACAAATTGAAGGGAATCCATCTTATAATGTTTCGATTCCTCTCGAATGTCCATCAGTTGATATGGGGATCATTTGCCAGAAGTTGGACCGAATGGAAATAATTGAGAAAAAGTGTCAGAACTTAAACAAGCTCGATAGATTGACAAGCTTGAGAGATGCCTGAGTGATATGAAGACACAGATTATGTGCCTTCAAGAAATACAAGCTGATTCGAATAGGTCTTCAAGATCACAGGCTGACTCAGGTAGCCGAGATCGAGGCATACTTCTGAGGCCTACAATACAACACATATACCATGTGCATTCTGAGCTGACACATCAACCCTCAGCATACCCGCAACTCCAGCAAGCACCATCATCTGATAGTCAGATGGTGGTGTATCAGAGCAATCGACCCTTGGCATCCATGCCCCCAGCATACTCTGAGATGCATGAGCCATTGACTGAGGTCAATGGGATTTGGTATGACCGACCACAACAACCAGGAATCCGTCGTGAACCACCCTGGTTTCTGTTGGTCGACAGGAGGTGCCTCTTCCCAGCAGCCACCGCATGCACCAATGGGGCAGAGCAGAGAGTAGTAGCATTCTGGTCCTCGTCAATTCCAGCAACCTCAGTGGAGGCATATCGTTTATCAAAATCAGTATCAGCAACATTACCTCCACAACCGCCAGCTCAACCGCAGCCTCAGTACCATCGAGGCAACTCATCCGGGTCTCATGGACCTTTCCATGACAACCCAGCTTAAAGTATCTCGCCAACTTTATCACTGAACAACATGTTTCTTTTAGGCAAGAAATGGATGAGTTTAAAACCCATGTCACGGATCTTGTCAAAGGGAAGTCTGCCTTGCCTGCCCAGATAGAGCCCAACCCGAATAATTTGAAGAGAAAATCAGAGCAGGTAGATTTGACTGAGCTCACCCTCCAGTCACAGGTATTTCCAGATGATTATCTTTTCTGTGATGATGCTGATTTCATTTCTCTTATAAGCGGTAGGATGCCAGTAGGTAGAGACTCTAATAGGCTCAATGAGGAAACACCGGATGATACAAGCGAGCATGTAGAGGACACTGATGGCAGTGCTGAAGTCATCTTACCCTTTGACGATAGAGATGGTAGTGCTGAAGCCACCAATTCTGAAGAGCAGCCAGAGCTGAACGTCAATGTAGCTACGTTGCCATTCTTTGTAAATAGTGATGATGAGAGAAAATCACAAAAAACGTACAAAAAAGAACTCAAAAAAGAAATAAAAAGATTATTGATCGATATCTTTCTATTTCCGATGATTCACAGAAAGCAAGTCCCCATTTCGCAAAAAAAACCATTTCCTGCTTCTTCTTCTTATCCTCCGAGTGTATAGACTAACTAGGAGGATGTACAAATTCCTTTTCCCAAAGCACTCTGCTTAGCAAAAGGCGCTACGAAAGAAAATAATAAAAGATTCAAATGAATGATCTGACGAAAGAGATGCTCGACAAATTTACGATCCAACTCACTCTTTCGGAAGCCTTGGCACACATCCCTCTTCTTCAGAAAGGTCTAAAAGAATGAACAACCATCCACAGAAAGAAGAGACAGTACAATCATTGTTTTGAGATCCATGTGTTGACCAAGGATACATGTCATGCTATTCAAAATTGACTCCCAGCCAAGAGATCAGATTCGGGAGCACTGTACGTCAGATGCGAGATTCTCAATCAAACTTTTAATCAAACTCTATTAGATAGTGGATCTTCGATTAATCTCCTTTCATCTACTTGACAAATCCGAGTTCGAGCCTCTTCGACCAAGCCGAACGGTCTTGCAGTTTGCTGATAGATCAGTAACGAGGCCTAAGGGTTTAATCGAAAACGTTATCGTCACCATTCAGGGTTTATAATTCCTCATGGACTTCGTCGTATTGGACATGGTGGTCCCTGAATGCGTGACCGATACTCCGATCATACTAGGACGACCTTTTTTGATGGCAGTGAAGGCCGTTTCCGACTATGGTACCGGGAAGGTGTACTTTCGCGTCCAAGGCGAAAGTAAACATATAGAGACGATCCAAGATCAGAATTCTCGATAAACTGAATCAAAGCGAGAATCTGATGACGAACCTGACAACCATCAGGATTGTGACTTTGTACAAATTGATGATGAGGCCGTCTGGGCCGAACCTAGCACCCAATCTTTCATCACACCTTCAGTCGAAGATGAGATTCAGATATCCGAGGATGGGAGATTGGAGAGCATAATCCTAGAGTCTGATAGCTAGAATCTAGATGGAGATGATTTTGAGAATTTTTCAAATCATTCAGACATTCCTTATCCCTCCAAGTCAGAAGTGAATTATCAAGACTATCAGTCACCTACAGATCATTCAGAATCAGAAGATGCTGATTGGCAGTGCTTCGCCAAATTCCTATCACTTCAGATTCCATAATCAGAGCCTGCAACCAGCCTGCAGATCGAATCAAATCAGAATATCCAACAATCTCCAGATCTTTCTGAGTCAGAGAAGGCAGAGCTTACGCATATCGATCTAACAACCTATACTCAGGCTCTAATCAAACCCGCTCTTCCTGATCCTTCTCCCTCGGAGCTTAAACTTTTACCTCAAAGCATGAAATACCGATTCCTTGCTGGTGAATCTAAAATGTTTTCGGTCATCATCTCTTCCAATCTGACCGAAGATCAAGAATCATGTTTGATGGCGATTCTTGAAAAGAACAGCAAGGCAATCGGGTGGTCAGTAGCTGATCTCCATGGGATTAGTCCGGCTATGTGCTCCCACCACATCTTTCTCGAGGATGACACCAATCCATCTCGTGATTTTCAACATAGGCTGAACCCGAATCTTCGAGAGGTGGTTATGAAGAAAATATCCAAATGGTAGAGCACCGATTTTATCTATCCCATCTCCGACTCAAAATGGGTTAGTCCTTTGCATGTGGTACCTAAGAAGATGGGTATCACTACAGTGATCAATGAGGACGGAGAGGAAATCAGTACTCGAGTACCGACTTTTTGGCATTTTTATGTGGACTACAGATGTTTAAATCAGGCTACCAAGAAGGATCACTTCCTACTACCGTTCATCGATCATATCATCGAACGGTTAGCCGGGAAGAGCCATTACTGTTTTCTTGATGGGTACTCGGAATATAACCAAGTGGCCATTGCTCTAGAAGAACAAGAAAAGACTACATTCACCTATCCGTTCGGAATGTATGCTTTCAAACGGATGCCCTTTGGATTATGTAATGCTCCGGCTACATTTCAGAGATGCATGCTTTCAATTTTTGCGGACATGGTGGGAGATATCTTGGAGGTCTTCATGGATGATTTTTCGGTCTACGACGATGATTTTGATTCCTTCCTTTCTAGCCTAGATAGCATGCTTCAGAGGTGCATTGAGGTAAACATCGTTCTTTCTTGAGAGAAGAGTCATTTCATGATGACTCAGGGGACGGTCCTTGGTCACATAATCTTCAGTACGGGTATGGAGGTTGATCCGTCCAAGATGGACATCATCCAGAAGCTCAATCCATCATCCAACTTGAAGTAGTTACGGTCTTTTCTAGGGACATGTCGGTTTCTATCGACGGTTCATTCAGGACTTCAGCAAGATTATCCAACCGTTATCTGATCTTCTCGCAAATGACACCGAGTTTATTGTCGATGATAAGTATCTTTCGGCTTTTGAAACTCTCAAGAACATGATTGTAGAGGCTCCTATCCTTCATCCACCCAGTTGGTCTCTTCCATTCGAGATCATGACGGATGCCTCCTATTTTGTTGTTAGGGTTGTGTTAGGACAGAGGAGGGATGACCTTCTATACGCCATACACTACGCTAGAAAGACTTTGGATTCCGCACAGCGGAATTACGCGATTACAGAGAAAGAGATGCTAGCTGTAGTATTTGCCTTAGATAAATTCAGGTCCCATATCTTAGGATCAAAGATCACAATCTTTATTGATCACACCGCCATCCGATATTTAATGGACAAGAAGTATTCGAAGCTGCATCTGACCAGATGGATCCAGACCTCTAATTTCGCCCCTTGAATAAAATATCGAGGAGGGATCGTTATATTAATTAAGCCGGTTGTACTATATATGCCTAGAGCTTCCAGTAGGACCCTCAACCACATAGGTAATTCGTCCCTTTCGTCATGCTTTCATCCTTGGGGGGGTCTCATCAAGGGGGATGGGGGGAAGAACATGACTTGGAAAGAAAGAGTCAGTTTCTACTCCAGAAGTTCGATATAGTAATCAAGGATAATCCTGGAGTCAAGAATGCGGTGGCGGATCACCTCTTCCGGTTAGAAACACTTGAGACTGCTGAGTTTGATACACCAATCACCGAGACCTTCCCCGATGAGGCGATTCTTTCTATCGCCTCGCTGCCATGGTATGCCAACATTGTGAACTTTCTTATTTCTAAGAAAGTCCCACAAAGTTGGTCCAGACAGAGGCTTGAGACTTTCCTCACGAAAGCCAAGTCCTACCATTGGAAGGATCCAATCCTTTATCATGAAGGAGCGGATTCCGTCTGATGTCGGTGTATTCCTCAGGAGGAATACCAGAGTGTCCTCATGTATTGTCATCGATTAGAAGCTGGAGGATACCATTCAGGGAAGAGGACGTCACAAAAGGTGCTCCAATCCGACCTTTTGTGGCCTATGCTCATTGCGGATGCTCACACATTCGTAAAGAGATGTACTGACTGCCAGAAGATGGGCATTTATGGACAAAGAGACATGATGCTGAAGCAACCGATTCACTTCTGTGAAGTGTTTGATGCATGGGATATCGACTTTATGGGCCCGTTTCCTAAAAATCAGGGATTCGAGTATATCGTTTTAGCTGTGGATTATGTGAGTCATTGGGTAGAGGCTATTCCTGCCGGAGCTGCTGATGCGAACACGGTTTGCTAGTTCCAGAGAAAGCATATCATTACGCGATTCGGGCTGCCTCGTGTTCTAATATCATACAGGGGTAGCCACTTCATCAACAACAAGGTAAGAGCACTTGCTAATGATTTCGGTATAGACCATCGGGTTGCTACTATGTATCACTCCCAGACGAATGGTCTAGCTAAGGTATTGAATAGGGAGATTAAGACGATCTTACAGAAGGTTGTTCGTCCAGACCGAAAGGATTGGTCGCAGCTTTTAAACTCGATTCTTTGGGCCTATAGAACATACTTCAAAACTCCATTAGGTACATCTCCCTTTCGGCTCATTTATGGCAAGCCATATCACTTACCTGTGGAAATCAAGCACAAATCCTTGTGGGCAGTGAAAGAAGTGATCTTTGATCTAGATGATTTGGGAGATCAGAGGCAGACCGAATTGGCAGCCCTGGACGAATTATGTGACGGAGCTTTCACGAATAGCCTGCAATATAAAGAGCGGATAAAAGAGTGGCACGATGCTCACATCAGCCACAAGCAGTTTGAGCCTGATCAGAAAGTATGACTATTCGATGCGAGACTGAAATTATTCCCAGGGAAAGGCCCTTACATTATCAGAAAGGTGTACGACAACGGTAGCATCGACATATCTGAGTTGTCTTCTGAGTCCACCTTTCGACTCAATGGTCAACGGTTGAAACCATTTCTCGATCATGAATCGCAGACCATTGAAATTGCCCCAATCCATTTTGTATGAGATGATCTCTTCATTCTTACACTATGCATCTCATATCTGATTTTCAAAGATTTCTCGTATATATTTTTGAGTTTACTCTTTCCCTTCCGTTTGTCTTACACCCTTAGGTTCATCTAGATTTTTGCTATACTTAGGATGTGCTTTATCATAAGTATAGGGGGTGTAGACACCGTTATTTTATTCATTCATTTTGTTCGATTACCCCTATTGTTGCCTATACTTAGGGTGTGCTTTACCCTAAGTATAGGGGGTGATCTTGCTCATTTCCCCTTTTGATCATTTTCAATTTTTGTATCGTCAACTCCCTCGCTTGTCCCTCACCTTTTGATTTTCTCTTCTATACTTAAGGATATTTTACCCAAAGTATAGGAGGGACAAGCCGAGCCGTTGAGTGTGTACATCCTCTTGACCTCGATCATCTTAGATTTTGAGTCTGCTATCCTTAAGACCACTTGATCCTAAGTATAGAGGAAATGATCGACTTCTATTCATTTATTCGTTATTCTTTTGAGTCAATGTAGTATAGGATTTTTTTCACCAATCTATACTTAGCCCGAGTTATGTCTTCCTTTGCCGCTTCTTTGATCACTATGAGGACATAGTTCATGCTAAGTATAGGGGGTGTCGTATATATATGCTATATATACTTTAGAAGCCATACCTCGTATTTTATTGTATTTTTAGTAATATAGCTTTCTAAAAGTGTGGGTGTATATTTTGGGTTTTTAAAAGCCACAAGAAAACCGTAAATATGATTTATAAAAAATGGCTTAATATTTGTATATAAAAATGCTGTAAAATACTCTGATAAAATCCTTAAAATTTTGAAAATAAAATCCTTGTAAAAACTTGTATAAAAGTCGTATAATTTTGTATATAAAATGTGTATAAAATCCTTTATAAAATATACAAAATCTGTGTAACATTTTTGTGAATGGAATTAATTCACTAACTCTTGCAAAAAAACCCTTAAAAATGAGAATTTTTAAAATTCAGTAAAAAATTGTAAATTCCTTAAAAACCATTTAAAACATTTAATTCGAAAAATTTACCTTATAAAAAATTGTTGCATTCGTTCGTATTTTTCAGAACAAGTTTGATTCTTGAACAGAATGGATCTAAGTTCGAGAGATGGAGCTTGGTTTAGGGCTTAATCCACTTAATTCTAAAGGAACTTTATTAGGAACGAGAATTGAGACTCTTCAGGTCTTGTAGACTTAATTCTTTGGGTTCCATGAGACCATGTTCGGAATTCAACTTGAAAGTGCCTAAGTAGGACACCGGGTGTCATCCGTTTAACTCTTCTCCATTTGAATCAATTTTGAGCTCATGACTCTACACTTAGCTCGACTTGCATATGGCTATGAAGGGCAATCCATTTCGGTGGTACGTTTCCATCTTTGTCTGACGGTGATGATGTCTAAAGACGAGAGAGATTGGGGTTGAAATAAAGCTTTGGATAAGGGAAGGATCTGCTAGCATAATTTTTTTCCAAGACCCTAAAAATAGATGGAATGAAAAGATTCTATCCGTTGGGGCATAAAAGACCTATGCAGTACAACAATTATATCTACCAAAAAGAATTTGAATACACTAAATTCCAAAAATGACCACCATGGTCCGAGCTTCAGAAAAGCTTGCATGTCTTCGTGGAGATTTGGCTAAACTGGACATGCTTCACAGGAGATGTGATTACACCGATCACACTCAAGTTCTCTTCTCCTTCTTCTATCTTCTCTCTTATTCGATTGTGGACACAACACGATCTGACCTTAGAAGGAAATACCTCCCTCCTCGAGGATTGAGTTGTTGGACAAGGGCCCAATGGGAGCGTATAACTGGATGGGTGGTTTCTCATTTCTTTAAGCAGGAAAAGCTAACACCTTTCACATACAGTATAAATTGCTTTCAAAGATGAAAAGTTTGCGTGATGAATAGTTGGATCTGAGCTAGCTGTTGAGGTGGATCTGGATAATGATTTGTGGAACTTGAGTGCCGTCGAGGCTTAAATCCTAATTCTAATAGAGTCTCGACACATTAATAATCCAAAGGTTTGAATCCTGGCTCCAGATTTTGGATGAAGTGAAATCAGTTTAAAGAAACAAGCATGTTCTAAGTTCTTTTATTTTCTTTTTTCTTTTTCTGTTTGCTTACACTTATTTATAGAATAAGTGTTTTCTAAGGGACTAGCAAAGGTAAAGTATAGGAGAATGATGAATCCGTGATTCATCGCCTTTATTTTTTCATTTTGGCTAAAATCTTTGGTAAAATACATGTAAATATCCACTAATTCTAATTAATTATCATTCTAACCACAAATATTAATATTATATAATTAACACTTATTTTATCCAAAATAAAAGAATAAAAATAAAAAGAAAATAAAAGAAAAGAAGGATGTATATAGAAGATATACAGATTGATCCTAACCCTGAGACCAAGTCAATATTGACTGAGTCGATAAAAGAAATAAGTAGGGGGAGATAAGGATCTTAACCTATAAAAATATCAAGAAAATCAAGACCAAAAAAAATTATCCATTTTTCACATTGTAAATACTTCACCTATTTTATTTATCATCAAGACTATCTCAAATCAAAATACTTCCTTTACAAAAATTGTTCACAAAGATATATATTATTTTATAAAAATATTAGAAAAATATTTCAACATAAAAATAATTAACCACAATGAACCGAAAAGCCGCAAAAGCTAACTTCCGAGATTAATAACTATTTATAGAAAACTCCAAACAGACCAAACTTACTTTTAAAATTCATTTTATACATAGTACTATATATTAAAAATATCAAATAATATCCGGATAAAACTGGTGAGTTTTTGTGTTTTGGACCCGTTGTATATGTGTACTATATGTAGAATCTTCCTGGATTTTTAATTAATTAACCGTAAACCCAATTAACTTAATTTCTTTTCTTAAAATATTCTAAAATTGTATATAAAAATATAAAAATATCAATAAGTTAAAATACCAATAAAACACGAAGCCTCGAAGCTGCTACTTTTTTCCAGACCTCATAACTCGGCCGTATGAACTCCGAATTGAGCAAACTCGCTCCTAAAAATCATATTATTCAATTATCTATAAAATGCCACTAATTTCTCTAAAATCGGAGTTAATGCGAAAAATGCGGTTTTCAGGTCCGTATTGGTATATTGTCCAATAAACCACAACTTATATTAAGTTTAATACATTAATACTTTATTTATTTATTTATTATAATTAAAATAAATAATATTTCATTTCTTTATATAAATTAATAAATATATTTATTTATTTATCATTTAGTTATTAATTTAAGTAATTACTTAATTACATAATTAAGTAATACTTAATTACTTAATTATACACTTAACTACTTAATTAAATAATTTATTAATCATATTTAATTATTATTATTTATTTAATTACAAAATTAGAATTAATTTAATTTAATTATTACTTAATTATATTAATTTTATTATGATTTATTTTTATCTCCTTTTCCCTTTCTCTCTCTTCTCCTTCTCTCTCTACCTTTCCGAATTTCTTCCTCCGCCTCTTCTTCTTCCTCCACCTCTCTTCTTCTTGCTCCTTCCTCTTCCGTCACCGCCAACCGTCCCAACGGCCGGGCGTTGGCCGATCGTTCGCGCAACCACCTCCATTCCTGTTACCACGGCGGTAACCCGACTCCTTCCTCCTATATAAATAGGTCTGCACCTCCTTTGGCTCCCAGTATCCGCCATTAGAACCACCTCGATTCCCATGATCTCCAAGCGACTGAGGGTCCGGTGATAGAGGTCTCCATCTGTTCGTCGAGAAAGGGTCAAGTGAGGAAAAGAGGCACGATCCTCCGTCAGTGCGTAGTTTCACTCGCCGCCTCGCATAACCTACGTGTCCGCCGCGTGCAGAGGTCACGATCACCTGGAGCCTCAGCTCCAGGTCCATAGGCGTCAATACCTCCAGCATTCCACTTCTGTTGAGGTTATATCCTACTATGTATCTCTCTCTTCTCCTCTCAATCCATCTATTCTCTGATTTTTCTGCAATTCAGTACAATTTAAACCCAATTCAGCTCCTTCATCCGCAATCCACCTTTAAAAACCATACATTTCATCGTCATCTCTGATACCGGATCATCTTCACCTCCCAAACCTCGTCGTTGTTGTTCTGTCGTCTACACTATACACCTACAATCATGCACAATGATCGAAATTAGGAGCTCATTCCTTCATCATCTGGTAGCTCCTCCGATCGCATAATTTCGTTTGCATCTGGATCGAGCCTTGAGCTTGAGTCATTGGAGTATTTGCAGGTCCTGAAACTCTAAGCGAAATTCAACTGGAGAAGAAGGCAATCTGCATTCTGACTAAGCACTAGTTGGGGTTGAAGCCTCATCTGGAGGCATTTGCGCAAGCACTGTGAGTATATAAATTGAGATTCGAACAACCTGGAGGAGCATCATCCGATATCTATCATGTCATCGCCATCATCTCCAGTTGAAGCATGAGTTGGAGCTGAGCACCTAGAGAATCACTTCGGATATACAAATAGCGAGTCGATCTGCATAGATTCGCAAGTTTGCACCAAATCCAAAGCATCATCTTAGAAAATTAGCTGCACCTGAAAATAGTTCGTCATTTTCGACCGGTCATAACTGCAACATCGAGCATCGCTAATCAAATACTTGAAATTGAGAACGAAGAACAAAGCCTCCTTCGTGTTCTTCAAATTGGGGACAAACTGATGTACCTCTAGATTGTATAACATTCGTTGGATCATCAGGAGCATTGATCGTCAGCCACCCTTTTATGGAGAACAATAGCTATCCGATCTGAACAAATCAGACTACCCAAATCAAAGCATCACCCCACCGCTTAAGGACCTCATGTCCAGGGGCTGGCGAACATGTGAAGCTCATGTGCTATCTTGGAATTTTTGCGCGAGGAACCTCGGAAGTTTGTTATTTCATGCACAAAGCCTTCCCCAGAGGCATGCACGTGCTAAACACGTGACGACGTGGGATAATTGCGTGAACCCCCCCCAGATCTCTGTTTACATGTGAAACCCATAGTTCTAGGGAATTACGTCTACACCCCTGTCTTGAATCTAATCCCTATACTAAAATATCGTATACATATTAAACCCAATACAAATAATAAATCATAAAAATACATAAAAAAATCTTGTACTATATTCTATACAATATAAGATATTTTTTTGAAAAAAATATATAATAAAAAATATATTTTCAAGCATTAAATAATTCACTAAAACATAAAAGAACTATAACAAACTTTTAAAACACGTATACAAAAATAGAAAAAAAACATTTTTTAAAAAATCCTATAAAAAGTACGTATAGTATATTTTCCCATATTTTTTATAATAAACAAAAAACAAAATAAAAATTAAATAATAAAATAAATTAAAAAATATAAAATTCATTAAAACTTGCAAAATCATAACTAACTAAATAAAAATCCCCTAAAAACGCACAATATCACATTTTAAAGGTATTTTCATATAATTTCTAGTAAAAATACAATGAAAAGATTTTAGCATTATTTTCAATCTTAAAAATCAGAAAACGTAACACTTTTAAATAAAAAATAGTTTTTCACGATAAAAATAATTCAAAATCCTTAAAAATCCTAAAAACTTTCTAAAAATCCATAAAAACAGAAAATACAAATAAAATAATAAAATAATAAAATAGAATTAAATAAAAATGTAAACATTTTCTAGAATAAAAAACCATAAAACACTTAAAATTTACAAAAACAATATCATTAAATTTCAAATAAAAATCCAGAAAAATCCCTAAGAAGAAAATAAAAATGAGGAAACCCTCTTGCTTAGTTTTTCTATTGGTTCCCCTA
The DNA here is from genome assembly GCA_037367405.1 of Ottelia alismoides. Classification (NCBI taxonomy): domain Eukaryota; kingdom Viridiplantae; phylum Streptophyta; class Magnoliopsida; order Alismatales; family Hydrocharitaceae; genus Ottelia; species Ottelia alismoides. The sequence goes on along the minus strand of JAZKJV010009629.1, from coordinate 552,918 downwards.
GTTTAACAACAGTTTGCCTCCCTGAGTTCGACACTCCCGTACTAGACACTATACACAGGGTCGATAAATGCCCCCCCGTGTCCCCCTCGAGGGGCCTTCTCTTCTTAACTTGCTTAGGAGTATAAATAAAAATATAAAGAATATTAAACCAAAAATTTAATCTTTTCTGGTAAAACTCACCTGGTCGATACAATGACCGTGAAATTATTTATGTCTCTTTTGCAGGAATAAAGAAGTGATCGGGTGACGTTTTTCAATCATGAATAATGAACCTCAAGTAAACATCTCAAGCAAGATAAACACTTCCTGAATAGTGGGAGTATGGAATATCATGACCATTTTGGTCAAATGAGAGAAGTTGGGCTATTATAAGAATATTGACCTTCAATGGTCATGAATGCAAAATATAATGGCCATTAAATAAAGATGTGAAAAATTATAATGTTCATCTTGAATATAGGGATGCTACAGAATCATGGGCAGTTGTTGGGGGTGTACATGTCAGTAGAAGGTCGTATATATGGGTGTTATGGTGAAAAACACAAGAACAAGAACTCGAGTAAGTCTTGGGAGCCAAGAAAAATATTATCCAATATTTTATTCTTCAATCCCCTCTAATGAGTGTTGCTCCAAGTGGTTCCCTGGCGTCCCTCTTCCAAGCATTTCATCCGTGAGCACCATTGCCCCCATCTAGTGTCCCTCCTCCTAATGAGTAAACATCAAATTGTTTGATAACAAATAAATGCATACGACTACAAAAGGACCTCGAAACCATGGTTTTAAAATCGAACCGGGCATCAAAACAAGAAGATGTCAATTTTGGATTTTTTGGTTGGACCAATGGGACTAACTGGTCGAGCTAGTGGTGACATCAACCGTTCTTACAAATAGGAAAAAACAGAACCGTTGTATTTTTTGTTTGGTTTGTATGTTCCAACTAGGTCGAATCGAGTTAGACTGGTATGTCATACAATAAAAATGAATATTGATTTCCAAGTTTTTCCAATAACACATGTGTCTTTCCAAGTTTTTTTAATAACACTTAATTTATATCCTTATTTTTTACAATTACAGGTCTACCCCTATATTTTTACAAAATTCATAGTAGTGGTCTTTTATTAGTACAATTGTGCTCCAATATTATACCAACATGATGACTATTGTTAATTTTTTAAGAATATAGGGGCACTCGTGTAATTGTTAAAAAGTGAAGGGTATAAATGTTTCTAGAAAAGTTCGAAAGGACACAATAAATATATTTTATCAAATTCAAATAAATACATAATGTAATGTATAAAATTAAAAATTTTAATACTATTTAAACTCCAATTTATGACACGTCTTATTAATTTATTGCTCCATATAATATGACTATGACAACTTCTTCTTTACATGCATCCATCATTTCTTGTTATTGGAAGGTGACAATCTTATGAATAATGTGGTAAGAGAGAGGCAATGCTCCTAAAGCGGGAAGAAATATTGAGTCATTAGCACACATGGAAGAAGAAGAGATTATGGAGTGCCATATAGGTTGGAATGAAACTAGATTATGAATAGTTTCTAAAAAAATACATTTTATTAAATATTTGTGAATTATTTTTTGTAAAAAAAAATAGTCTGTCAAACCGATGGTTTGGTTCTATTGGTTCAACTGGGATAATGTGGTCCAACCGAGTTTTGACTGATTTTTATTTTTTTGAACCAGATGGTTGGACTTCTTTTCTTTCGGTTGTTAGTTTAACTAGTTGAACCAGCTGGTTCAGTTAGGTTTTCAAAACCTTGCCCGAAACTACAAAGCATATATAGTCTTACAAGAGTCTTCGAAGACATAGAAAACTGGTTAGTAATATCTACCATAATATTTCACTATAAAAAGACGCGATTGGCATGCACATGGTGGCTCGTTATGTGCACGGTGATAGCACATCAAGTGCATGTCCATGTGCTCGCCTGACTTGTGTTCGTCCAATGGAAGGTCGCTACTGCAGGCGAGCGAGCACTTGTATACGCCAGGTGCTCGCCCTACCCAAGCGCTAGCACTATTGTGTTCGCCAAAGGCTCACGCATGTCCTTGTTGGCGAGCCAATAGAGAGGACTAGGCGAGCACATGTGCTCACCCAAACTAAAGAGCAGAAAAAAATATACAGGTTCGACGGGGTTTAGACTTCCCAACGAACATGTACAACCTGTTAAGAAACCACTACAGGTGCTTATTAGGCTCGAGAATAGTACCTTTAATGTGTCGTCCATCTAATTAATTCAAGTATCTTGTACCTGTCAAACTCACATAATATATATGAACACACGAACTAAATATATAAGATAATATACAATTCAGTATATGCATCATATTTTGCAGCTAAATATAATATCAATAGATTTTTGAAATATCCGACAAGTACAAGTACATGTAATTCTATTTTCAAAGTTCATACATATTAAAAGAGTTGCTAAAAAACCGTAATAAAATAATATAAAAACCACCAATCATTTCTTTTTTGATCTAAATTTTTTTAGATTAAACCCTACTTTTCTTTCTTTTTCTTCTTTTCCTTCTCCTTCTCCTTAAATCTAGCATACATGCGTGCCTCTTCTTTTGGGTCATTCTCCTCCTCCTCTTCATCTGATTCAATCTCCTCATATTGAGATGCATACCCTTGTGACATATTTTATGGAAGATAAATATATATATATGATATGCAATTGAAGATATTGAAATATAAAATTATTAGACTTTAGAAGGACAATACTTACATGTACGTTGAGAAATCTTGTTGGAGCTTCATCATAGTCTCCACCATCATCGTCATCTGGGACTCCGTATGCGATGGTAGTTGTGATGACTGTGGTTGTGAATATGACGGCTGGCCATAAGATGAATATGAATGACAATGTTCCTCCACATAGTATGGAGAAAGACCACTAAGCGTCTGCTTCCTGTTTGCCACAATATCCCTCTCCTCCAACACCTATAAAAAATGGACGCTTTAATATGAATATATGTTAAAAATTGAATATAATAAATTAGTATTTATCTATATCCAGTTCCAAATTGCTTTATCAAATGGTAGTTGTTTCCTATTAGGATCTCCACCCCATTTCTCTGCAGATAGAGCCAAATAACAATCCATAAATACAAGTTAAAAAATATAAGAAATAAGGATATTATATCTTTTAAATCACTTATATACAAAAAATGAACCAATAATTGTTCTGCTTCAAGAGTTGACCATTGGGACTCTCTATCTTTTCCACTTATGTGGGAACAAGATCACCACTCATGAAAAGAGGGTTCTCTATCCAAACTTTTTGCCTTAAAAATAAATATAAAAAATAATTATAAAATGGAACTGTAATAAGATAGTCTTCAAATTCTAATTCTAATAAAAAATTACCAGCTCCGCTCTAATCTGATTGTGTCTTTTAGAGCTACTGGTCGATTTTATCCTCAATTTTTGGCGGTTTGTCCTTCCCGCCATCGATCTCCTCCTAAATCCAGTATCTGAAATTGAATACATCATAAAAACCCACCGACATGCAATAAATATGTTATAAATATTTATTTTTTTTAAAAAATACATCATAAACTATGGAGGTAATATAATACCTATCCTCCGTGCACCATGTCGGTGGGAACCTCTTCATCTACTCAAAATTCATCTTCTCGCATCCCTTCTTCATATGTGAGTCTCTCCTTACCTTCAAAAAGGTATCGCTCATCCTCTTCTCCACCAAATGAATAAATACCCGACGATAGGCCTCTTTCCCCAAATCAGGAACTAAACGATACCTACTTGAAAAATTATTGCAAAATATTAGATTAAAGAGTAGCAACAAATTTAAGTGAATGCGCTAAAACATTACTTACCAGAAACATCTCAAACAATCTCTCTTGCTCAGTAGCAGGAATGCGACATCAACTAAACTGCATGCTAGTCAAATACGTCTTAATTATATTGGTAATATCCTTTACCACCTTATTGCTATTAAAAAAATCCATGCATATTTTGTAAATTTCCAAATAATATGAAAGTTTAAATGAGAAGATTTATTTATATAAAAGTTTAGAAAATATAAAAATTGTACCTCACATCCACAGTAACCTCGAACAAAAGGTAGGACTCTGAAGTCTGCCCATCTCCAGTGGGTAAAGGAACGTGGACGCTCGGACGTGCAGAAGAAGGTGAACCAGAATCCATCGAGGTCTGTACGAGTACAGGTACCGAGCATGCAGTAGGAGCGGCTGTGTGATGAATCCACGATTCATCGTCTTTATTCTTTTATTTTAGCTTCATTTCCTTAGTCAAATACCTGTAAATACCCATTAATTGTATAAAATTACCATTTTACATGCATTTGTTAAATATGCATTTTTAACACTTTTTGTACATAAATAAAAGAATAAAGAAGAAAAGAAAAAGAAAAGAAAAGAAAGGAGGTATTTATGCAATAAATATAGACTGACCCGAACCCCGAGAGAAGGTCAAGACTTGACTTGATCGACCACGAATAAAGTAGAGGGAGATATGGTCTTCTGTCAAAAAATATAAAAATATTTTGTAAATATGTTTTCCTGTATATTTGTACAAAATTTACATTATTTTATTTGTACATAATTTTACCACAAATTAATTATTTTTGTAAATAAAATTTGTAAAAAAATGTGTTGTAAATAATAAAAATAAGTGTAAAATAAAATAGTGTACAAATTGTAAATAATTACACCCATAAAAAGCCGCAAAGCGATAATTACATTACTAATTCTGGCTCCATATGAGTTCAAATTGAACTAAACTCATTCCATTACTCTAAATTAAATTATCTTTCAAATAGCTGTGATTTCATAATTTTTGGAGTTACAGATAAAAAGCCAGTTTTCTGGGGTGTTTTGTGCAGTTTAACCAATATTGTTGTAGATATTTGATAATATTTATTTTTTAATATGCATAATTGTGAATATTATTTTTATTAACAATAAAAAAATGTAAATAAAAAAAATTAAAAAAAGAAGATATAAAATTTTTTCCTTATTTGTACATATGTATATTGTATTAACAATAAAAAATGTAAATAAAAAAAGAAGATACATGTAGAGTATGGGGAGCTTGCACCAAGGTGCATGTAATTTTACATGCACCGAGGCTTATATCTTCCATATTTTTTTATTTTTTTGAAAAATATCACCATGTATATTCATCTATATATCCTTCCAATATGACATTTGAATTTCGTCAGAAACAGAGACTCATATGCCCTCCATCTAGAACAGGTCGATTACAGCAATCTAAGACCATTAAAATTACCTGTTCTAGATGGAGGTCATAGGAGTCTCTGTTTCTGAAGAAATTCAAATGGTATATTAGAGGGATATATAGATGAATATACATGGTGGTATTTTTCAAAAAAGTAAAAAAATGTGGAAGATATAAGCCTCGGTGCATGTAAAATTACATGCACCTTGGTGCAAGCTCCCCATCCTCTTATATGTATATAATATGTGTATACAATTAACTTCCTTATATAAAAATCATAAAAAATATCTAACTTTAATTAAATAATTTAATTTAATTAAGAATTTTGTATTTATATTTGATTATTTAATTCATTTATTTGGTTTAAAAACTTGCCTTGTATATTAGATTTGATTTTATGCCTTTAATGGCCACTGTTAGAAAATCGGAAGCGAAAGCGGAAATGATAAACAGAGCATAATAACGAGAAAGATAAACACGGGAACACCATGATTTTACGTGGAACCCTACTCCGTGAGGAGCGGGATGAAACCACGGGAGAAGCCCTCAACGGGGTGTGTTTGTCTCTTGACTTTCTCAATGGATACAGGAGGTCTGGGGCTCCTTATATAGCCTCTCCAGAGCCTCCAAGTCCCACCACTGGACGATGTGGGACTAAACACTGGATGGGGTAAATGGATCTCCTCTAGGATCCATTTATCCTGCTACAACACAATAGGCGCATACAACTTATACTCCAACACTCCCCCTCAAGCTGGAGCATGCAATGCTCAGCTTGGACAAACAGAAAGAAACTCAACTCAACGCTATAGGACACTACGGACAATATCAACCCAACGCGCACATTGCTGCAGTCGAGGACGTTGCTTCTCATGCCGTGCAGGTGAGGAGGACGAACGGGCTGGAGTGTGAGTCAACTGAAGACTCGGAATCTGACCATCGAGTCTGAAACTGCGCCTGAAGTCTCCTCGTCGGAGAACTGGGTCTCTCCCATTTGGCTCAGAGAATGGTGCACTGCTGTGGTATACCTATGATACCACATGAAGATTCTGGCCGAACAACAACAAGAATGATGGAGACCTCGAACTGATGATGGCAACATATACTCATCTGAAAATGACCACACACTTGTGCGTGTCTGAAGCTGGAGACTCGGAAACAATGATCGTCGAGTCTGAAACCGAACTGTAGAGTCTGATCAACTGGCTGGTCTGGAGACTGGAATCTGAATCTGGAATACAAGACCTGTGACTCTACATATATACTCCCCCTTTCTCCCATACTTGTCGGAAAATGAACATCGACAAAGTTGGGAGAACACAAGATAGATGGGGAGAAAACATGAACTTTCAAAACTTTCTTGCGGCTCTTTTTTTTATTCATCATTTTTTTTAAAGCCGTCAAATTTTTGTAAGCCGTTGCAACATTTTTTTCGGCTTTTCATCAAACAAATTTTTCTGCGTACGATATATAATTTTTTTATTGTACGTGTCTCTCTCTCTTTTCTTTTTTTTTGAAAACTTAACTTGCATCCTCCTCCTTCTTTTTTTCCTCTTTTTTTTACATTCCATTGGCCCATTGGGTCCAATCCTCTCTCTTTTCTCTCTCTCTAATAGAAAGTAAAATCACGGCCCACACATTGGGCTCTCCCACAAATAACCAAATTTTTTTTAATACGGCAGACACTCTCGACTTTTGGCCTCAAAAGATATTCTTTTTTTATTTAATACCACCGATTTCCCTTAAGGTTCCCACGATTGGGAACCCCTTGGAGAAATGGCACCGCCGCTGAGCAGCTGCCTGGACCCGTTGAAGGGGTAGCGCAAGGGAGAAGGGGGCTGGAGATCGCGCGCCGCCAGGAGCGTGCTGCAATGAGGAGAGAGCTGCTACTTCTCCTGCGCCATATTGAGGTGGCGGAAGGCGAAGGGGCGCCGCATGCTCGGATGGTTATGCGGAGGCTGATGGATGGACTGGAGATCGACATCGGGAGGAGCCGCAGCCTTGAGTGCGTCGAGGTCTCCTTGATCTGCGCGCTAGGGCTCCTGCCAGGAGCTTGCTGGGGCGTGCGCCTTCCTACGCAAGATATTGGAGATTACCCGGCGCCGCATGTGAGTTTCTAGAGCGATGGAGCATCGCCACCAGGGGGCGCCGCCTACGCCAGGGCTGCGATGGACTGCAACGTCGTGGCAAGGGTTTCTGGAGATTGGACATGCGCCAGTTGTCGATGAAGGTAAAAGGCCTTGCGAGCTGCGAGGTCGATTGAAGGCCTGGATCTCGTGACGGGGCCAGATGAGGCATGGAAGGGCACCGCCTATGGTGCCTGAGAGAGAGCGCTTGTAGATGAGATGCGTCTGGGACCGATGGATGCGTTGCTACTGTAAGGAGCTTCTTCGCGTTAGGGCTGCCTTCTTGGAACCACGAGAGAGAAGGAGGGCTCCGTCATGTTGGAGAAACCGAGGATCATGAGGTTGAGGGCCTGGAGAATGCCGAAGTCGTCGCCATGCGGCCTGGATCTATGGATCTAGGGTTACTCAAAACCCTAGAAATCTGGAACCAAAATTTATACAGATCTTCGAATAATAATCAGATGTTGAAAAATAATAATCTTCGACAATATCTGATAACTGAATCTCGAATAAAAAACATAAAACTCCTCGAGAATCGACCTGCTCTGATACCATGTTAGAAAATCATAAGCGGAAGCGGAAACGATAAACACAACATAATAACGAGAAAGATAAACATGGGAACACCATGATTTTACGTGGAACCCTACTCCGTGAGGAGCGGGATGAAACCACGGGAGAAGCCCTCAAACGGGGCGTGTTTGTCTCTTGACTTTCTCAATGGATACAGGAGGTCTGGAGCTCCTTATATAGCCTCTCCAGAGCCTCCAAGTCCCACCACTGGACGATGTGGGACTAAACACTGGATGGGGTAAATGGATCTCCTCTAGGATCCATTTATCCTGCTACAACACAATAGGCGCATACAACTTATACTCCAACAGCCACCATTAAGGTGGCTAATTGATTTTCATTAATTATTTAATTTATTTAATTAATTTAATTTCGAATTTAGTTTTTAATTAATTAATTTAATTAATTGTTTTATTTAGTTTAATAACCACTAATTGCTTTCCTTGTTTGTATATACATTCCTCTTTTGTTTTTCTTCTCTTTTTATTGGCTCCTCCCTCCCTCGTTTCCTCTTAATCGATCTTTGGTGGAGAGGAGCCTGATCTCCGAGAGCTTTCTTGTTGAAGAAGGGTGCCTAGCCTCCGATCCGGTCAGTGACAGTGATTCGGTCTTCGTCGAGGCCATCATGGCATTTCTGAACCCCGAGGTGAGATCCACTTTTATTTCTTGTCTTTTTGCCTAGATAAACCATAGTTTAAATTTTTGCGTAGGAGTAGTGATTAACTTTTAGATCTTAAAACCAAAATTTCACCACATAATTCACGTCTGCTACCGATCTTCACCTCATCTCACGATCTCACCATTTTCACTTTCTATCTCGCATGACCTATCACCTCTGATCACACACCATGACCGGAGCTAAGGATCTATCTATCATATCACAAGATCCATCCATTCACCCCTCCTATTTTGTGTATAAATAAAAGGAAAATATAAAATTAATTGTTCTTGTTTATCTTACATTTGTTTTTGCAGGAAAAATTTTTAAAAAAATAATAAAATTTTCATGTGTCTCTTCTTCAAACATTTGTGTTTTGCATGAATAAGTAACATAAATAACAAAAAATATAGTTGTCATTTTTCTCTCTAACCTTTATGTTGCAGGAAAATCAAAAAAAATAAAAAAACTATTTTTGTTTCTCATTTGCAGTTCCTGTTTACAAATAAAAAAAATAAAAAAGTTTTTTTATTTGTATTGCTTCTTATAGTTTATAAAAAAGAAAATAAAAAATAAAAAAGGTCATGCGGTTGGGTCACCACCCCCAGCCGCCCGCCTTCCGCGCTCCTGCTCCAAGGCGCACCTTTCTTCGCCAGGACCGTCCTCTAGCCACCGCCACAGTACGGTGCCTCCAGCCGCGCCACGCGACGCTGCCTTGAGCTCCACGCACGTGACCCGTGCCACCAGATCGCTGCCTCCGCGTGACGGCCCTGCCTGCCCCACGCGCGGACCGCCCCCGCGCCTCCCAGCGTTTCCGCCCTCAGCATCATGCGAGGCGGCGCCTCCTCTGCCCCCAGGTCGTGCCAGCCCTCCACCATCCTTCTCAAGAATGCGCGGCAGCCCCACTCCTCCGCGTTGGGCGCAAACTGCCCAGGCTGCCCCCTATCGACGCCTCCAGAACCACACCTAGCCGAAGCCCTCCGCGTGTGTGGGGAGAAGGGAGAGCGGCGGTCATTCCCCTTGGTCTCTCTACCTATTGGATTTTGGGAATAGGAGGCACAGTAAACCCTAAGGGGTTGAGTTTTAAAATAAAAAAGGGTAAATTACTTTTCTTACCCAGTATTTATTGTACTCTCATATGTTGGTGCAAAAAGAATTAATAAATTGCATTTCAATCCTTATGTATCCAGACTCTACTTCACATGCTTGTTCTTATTGAAATAAATAGCATTTTTATTCAATAAATTTTAGAAAAATCATCTTATGTTCCTGCTGTGCGTGTGAATATTGTTTAAATTTTTCATCAAATTTTATTGACTTCTGATATATTTAAAAAATAAAAAACAGTAACTTTTTGCCTGCCCGAAATTGAAAAATTCCTAAAAATTCAAAACTTCGTCCAAAAATTCCAAAAAATTAGTGTAGGTGTGTTTTGGTGTCTTGTAATTTCTGACCATTTTTTGTGTATTTTCATTTATAAAAACCAAAAAAATATGAAAAATGAGAGTTCTTAAAAAAATGTAGAAAATTGCATAAAAACTCAAAATTATGATTTCAGTTTCTGATTGTATATATTTTTTTGTACTTTCTATTAAAAATCCAAGAATTTTGGGTACATAAAGGATTTTTAAGTTGCAACAGATTCTTGGTCGTGCACTGTTTTCCTTGTTTTGCACTGTTCGTATTTTTAAAAAATCACAAAAACATCAGAAAAATTCGAAAAAATTATCAAAAACATTTTAAAATATATAAAACACAAAAACATTTTTTTTCTAATTTCTGAGCATTTTTTATCATTTTAAAAAAATACAAAAAGAGTGTGTGCGTGTGTTTTATCACTTATTCATTTGTGCTTGTTTTGAAGAATTAAAAAAATAAAAATTCAAATACCACAAAAAATTATTCTAAAAATTGACTACATAGTTTTTAAATCGTGCTCCTTGTGTTCGACCCTGGTCGCTATAACAGGTAAAAAGAATAGCGAAGAACCGCTTACATTTTTTGATTGATTTATCTTTTATTAAGTGGTTTAAATATTTTTCTCGTTGACTGATTCGAGTGGTTGAGAACAATGACATTTGTGATATTATTTTTACACATCTCGACCTTGTCAGATTTTCGTGTCATCAGAATGGTGCCGTTGTCGGGGAGCATGGCTTTGTAGTCATTTTTCATTTTCTTCTTCTTTCTTTTCTTTTATCCCTATTTATTATAACTGCCTTCTTACCATCTCTTGTTTCACTTTTTCTGCGAGGAACCGTCGTGGATACAAATCCAACTCTTTGAAGGGACCCACATAGGAAGAGGAGCAGAGGAGCAGAAGACTGTTATTTTACGTAGAGATTTTCTGTAAATAATTGTTATAATTTAGGACCTTAGAACTATGGACTTGGACTTTTATTCGGGGTCTGTTTCGCCAAGTGCCGATGCACTTGGGGGACCTCACTGTTGTTTTCCGTGTTTTTGATTTCATCGTCATAATTTGCTATTTGATTCTCACAGATTTAGCCCCTAGACGTAGGAATTTTTTATTGATTGTGACGTAATATTTTAAGGCCCAACACCTAATTGCTTATCTGTTCCCATAGAATGTTATTGTACCTTGATAAAAATTAACTGAAAAAGTTAACTTAATCGTTAGAGAGGTCACGTGCCGCTAGAGACCGTATACATCGCTGGCAGGATCTGTTGTGGAGGACACTGATCGGCATCAGAGACTGGACTCAGACCTCTCTCTCCGATTAGTTAGCTATCTGTTCTTCACGATCAATAGAAGCTGCTCGTCTAAAGCCGATTTCCACGTGCATCATATAGTTAGTTTACATTCTGTATTTAATTTATGCGCGGAACATATTGCATGTAGAGTGCTGGAGAAAGGTACGTATTTTCTATCTTTGCATGCATCATCGTGTTTGACCGTGCATTGGCTTTCTCGACTCCCTCCCCCTATTTTTGGACTCAAATTAATCAAAGAGGAAATCGGAAAGCTCGTTAGGGTTATCTTTGAAAAAAATCCAAAAAAATAGAAAGTCAAAAATTAAAAAAATTTGGACTATTAATTGAACTTGACCATTAAGATCAAAAGTAATTGATTCATATCATTGTATTGGGAGAGCAATCCCCTCATTGTTTATGCTTTTACTCGCTCGCGTACACACTAAGGAGTAGTGCCCAAATCCCATGAAGCCTCCTAAGTGTTTGTACAACTTTTGTTGGTCACCTAACTCTTAAAATTGAAAAGATAAAGACCGAACTCTCACGGTCAGATTTGTGTTGAGTTGGTGAACTGGGGGTTTGCTTTATGTTTTGTATGTCTTTGGTGTAAGTCGGTTACGGTCATTCTCCGAGATCATTAGCAGTCACCTTCTGTCTCTATCCCAACCTCCCTCCCTTCTATCTCTCTCTTTCTACTATCCCACCCTCTCTGCCTTCATTTCCCTCTCTTCATGATGGGTCGCATTTCAGTCCAGCCGAATTCTGCAGCTTCTTATCTTCATGTCCATCATTCCCGCCCACTCTCTTGGGAGGTCGAAACCCCGTCTGATTTTCCATCTTCTCCCTACCTACTTTCTTTCTCGGGACATGCTGTGAGTGACACTCAAAGAGTTTAGATTGACCATATACGAGACACGGGTGTTCACCTTGCTGAGATGAGAGTGTATCCCATATGCGATCATATGATGCAGTTGTGAGCTTTAGATGACTTCTATCCTAGGATGATTGATGAGAACCAAGATCATGAAGCACAATCCTCTTCTACTTTGAGACCTTTCGTTCTGGATTTAGAGTTCATTGATTTACTGCCCAAGTTTTTAGGGGAAGTGCATGAGGAATCTTATTTGCATATCGATGAGTTTGAGGATATTTGTGTATCACGATCATATTCCGATATCACTTCTGAGGACATGATATTGATTACCTTCCCATTTACACTTCAGAAGAGTTGGCACAGACGATTGGAAAGGAAGATTGCTATGTGGGGAGATTTACGATCATTATTTTTTAGAGATTTTACCCCCAGTGTAGAGCAGATATGATGAGGTCTTGTATTTGTGATTTTTCAGTTGACCCCAAGGAGACATTGATAGATTCATGGTTGAGATTACGTGATCTTTTGAGGTAATTTCCAGATCATGGATTTTCCATGACTGATCGTATCCACATCGCCATGAGGGGGAGGACCGCAGAGGAGATTGCATATGTTATTACCTCGTGTGGCGGTTCACACCACTGTCCCGACCTAGATTTAGTTGAGACCATCTTGGATACACTTTCTGATCTTGCATATACACGAGATGATTTATCTGGGACAGCACATGAGGGAGAGATGACAACAGTTGAGTGTGTGACACACCATTCAGATTCAGACATCACACACCAATCATAGGATATGGATGCTGCTACTTTTCATTTGATGGATGTATTGACTGCCACTGTGAGTTCCGAGAGCCGGACATTGGTCGAATATCCATTGGATTTACAATCAGATTTTGAGCCAGTCCCGCACTTCCACATCGAGGATTCTTGGATTCTAGATCTGCTAGTATCCCAAGAAATAGAGGAGGAATCGACATATCAGCCATCCTTTGAGTCATTCCAGTGTCCATACGCAGTTGATTCAGTGTCTATTCTTCAGAAGATCTTCTCAGATTCGGAGATATAATTGGATTAATCTCAGTAGAGAGAGCTTGATGAGGGATCGTTTTTTGATTTGACAGATCTAGATAGTCCCGTATTTGAGTCTTGTGTCCTCCCATTTGATGAGGTCGATATATTTTTGGAGGACCTGATATTTGACAGCATTGATCCCAAGTTCCCTGATGATTCGGCATTACTCTCCAAGGGTTATCTGCGGGAGGATGCCACAGACCTTGTATACTCGGTTTCACTTTCTGGGAGTGCATTCGATCTGTCGGATCACGAGACCGAGTATTTTGATATTTCTGATCATGAGTGTGAGGTTTCTCTCCTCGATAACCTTCGCGAGGATGACCCGATCTTTGAGGTATTCGATGATTTCACTGATTTGTCTACATCATATGCATCGGATATCAGCCTTTCTAGTGAGTCTTTTGATCATGACCTTCCATACCCTTTCGAGACGGTGATTGACGTGGAGGATTCCTTGACAGATCCTTCTCTCTCCACGTTCGACTTCTTCGGCTCCGCCCTTTCACTCCAAACATATCTTGAGCCGACGATTTCTTTTGTGCTACCGGAGCCCGATTTCATCTTCCCATATGTTGACCCGGTAGCAAACACCCGCCTGATTGTTTATCTGGGTGTTATCTCTTACACAGTTGAGTTCCTTGTTATTCTCCCACCGAGACTACAACGACAGTACGATATTCACCTTACAGATGGTGTCCTGGACCTTGATATGGCGTTATCCTAACATTTGCACCAAGCTAGGGGCGTAAACTCTAGTGCTTGTTGAGAGGCACCTCAACATTACTCACATATGTATAGATCATTCTGTCCATATCATACATTCTTTTTGTCTCACACCCCTTCTCCATATCATGATCATTCCATACTTAGGGTGTACTTTACCCTAAGTATAGGGGGTGTCAGACTTGTGATTATTCGTTTGATTCTTTTTACCTCTGTTTTGTTGCCTATACTTAGGGATATTTTACCCTAATTATAAGGGAGGTAGACTCTGTACATTCTACTCCTTGGTTTTTCCCTTGTGTACAGTCTTCTATACTTAGGATTACTTGATCCTAAGTATAGGGGGATCACCGACCCCTATTGATTTCATTCTTTTATTTGTCGTTGTAGCATAGCATTCTTTTCACTTCCCAAATACTTAGCACGAGTTATGTCTTTCTTTTCAGCTCTTTGATCATTATGAGGACATAGTTCGAGCTAAGTATAGGGGGTGTCGTATATATTGTATATATACTTTAGCCATAACCCGTACTTTCGTATTTTTTAATATGGCTAAAATACAATGTAAATACTAAAAAAACTAACTAATAAAAGATGCAGATAATTCCTCAAAAATTCTTTTTGTATATACAGATTAATAAATCAGGTTAAAATATTTTGAAAAATATTTTGAAAGTAGTGTGAAAACCTATTTGAAAAATCTTTTGGAAACTATTTGAAAAATATTTACAACCTTTGTAAAAATATTTTGATTTGTAATTTTTTTCCTTTGTGTGAAATAAAGTTATTTTGTAAAAACTTTTTGCAAATGTTTGGAAAAATGGTTGAAAAAGTATTTTGAAAATATATATATACTGTTTGAAAAATGTTTGCAAAATAGTTTTCAAATGTGTGTAAATATTTGTAAAATTGTGTGAAAAAATATTTTGGACTATAGTTTTCAAAATTATTTGTAAAATTATTTTCAAATAAATTTGAGGAATATATGTATCACAAAAAAAGATAAAATAAAATAAAAAATCCAACTCTATGTATATACCTGTATAAATTACTCAAGTTGTAAACTCTTTAATCTGATTCTTGTAAAATAATTAACTCACTCTCGTGTAAATATGTATCTCATCCCTAACTTTAAAAAAAATGTTATGTATATACTTGTACATATTACTAACTTTTTGCATAAAATTGTTTTTGCATGTGCATCATTTTTAAAAAATCTATAAAAATTTCAAAATTTTGAAAATTGTTTCACAAAAATATTTTTTTTCTTTGCATGTACATATTTTCTTGCATTTGCATTTGCATGAGCATTTTTCAGGATGATATTGACATTTAAATTAAGTCTGGAATAAATTTGAAGAATGGAGCTTAGTTGGACCTTAATCCACTTAATTTCAGAGGAACCTTATAAGAATTGGAGTTAAGACTTTTCAGGTTCTTGTGACTTAATTCTTTGAGTCCATAAGACTATGTTCACATGTCATCTTTATAAGTCTAAGTAGAATATTTAACAACACACGCATGATTCTTTCAGACCGTGGCTTACCTTGGACAATGCACTCTACACGTAGCTCTTCATGGAGGAGGTAGTGAGGGGGCAGAATCTTTTGGCTTGGGGTAGCATACGAGGGTAGTACATCTAGGCGGAACCTCTCGTCCTCCTCTAGGGAGGGAAGTGTGTCTCAACCTGGTTTGGCGATGTTGAGGTCTAAAGACAAGATGCTGTGGGGTTGCAATAATGCTTCAAAAGAGGGATAGTCTACTGGCTCAAGAGGAAAAACACCTTATGTACATGCTACCCCTGTATATATTGTCAAAAAAAGAAAAAAAGAAAAAAAAGAAAAAAAAATGCAAAATCTCCAAAAGTGGACAAGCCTGATAGAAAAGTAAAATGCATGCCGAAGTGTATATACAAGTGAAAAAAAGGAATGAGAGATTCAAAGTCAAATATTTGCGAGCTTGCAGCGGGTGACATGGCTACACTGGTCATGCGTCCAAGGATAGGTAACTACACTGGTTACCGTCCATTCTCTTCTCCATCCCCTCTTCTTGAGCTGGTTGTACTTGAACTTAGAAGGGAATATCCCCGCTCCTCGTGGAAAGAGTTGCTAGACCGAGGGATTAGAGTTATCTTGTTGAGAGAGGTTGTTTCTTTGCTACTTTTGAGATGAGGAGCTATATTTCACTTACACGTACAAGTAAGAATTCATAGTCTTAAGAATTTGTGTATGTAGACTTGTTCTGATCTGTCTGTTGAGGAGACCTGAATAGGAGTCTTATGGAACTTAGAGGTTGTTAGGTTTTAATCCATTTCCCATTAAGGTTCCGACACACGAATATTTCAAAGGTCCGATAAAGCTCCATACTACATTTTCATGAAGATAAGTTTTAAAGTCAATATTGTTCTAACTTCTTTCCTTTTTCATTTCTTTATTTTTGTTTTCACTTATCTTCCAAATAGGTGTTTGCTAAGGGACTAGCAAAGGTAAAGTATAGGGGAATGATGAATCCACGATTCATCATCTTTATTGTTTTATTTTAGCTTCATTTCCTTAATCAAATACTTGTAAATACCCATTAATTGCATAAAATTACCATTTTGCATGCATTTGTTAAATATGCATTTTTAACACTATTCGTACACAAAATAAAGTAATAAAGAAGAAAAGAAAAAGAAAAGAAAGGAGGTATTTATGCAATAAATACAGGCTGACCCGAACCCCGAGAGAAGGTCAAGACTTGACCTGATCGACCAGGAATAAAGTAGGGGGAGATAGGGTCTTCTGTCAAAAAATCTAAAAATATTTTGTAAATATTTTTTCCTGTATATTCGTACAAAACTTACATTATTTTATTTGTACATAATTTGACCTTAAATTAATTATTTTTGTAAATAAAAGTTTTAAATAAAATGTGTTGTAAATAATAAAAATAAGTATAAAATAAAATAATGTACAAATTGCAAATAATTACACCCATAAAAAGCTGCAAAGTGATAATTAAATTACCAATTCCGCCTCCATACGAGTTCAAGTTGAACTAAACCCACTTCCATGATACTCTAATTAAATTATCTTTCAAATGGCTGTGATTTCATAATTTTTGGAGTTACAGATAAAAAGTCGGTTTTCTAGGGTGTTTTATGCAGTTTAACCAATATTTGTTATACATATTTATTAATATTTATTTTTTAATGTACATAATTGTAAATATTATTTTTTTAACAATAAAAAATGTAAATAAAAAATTTAAAAAAAGAAGATATAATAATTATTTCCTTATTTGTACATATGTATATTATATTATATGTATATAATATGTGTATACAATTAAATTCCTTATATAAAAATCACAAAAAATAAATATCTAATATTAATTAATTAATTTAATTTAATTACGAATTTTGTATTTATATTTAATTTTTAATTCATTTATTTTGTTTAAAAACTTATCTTGTATATTAGATTTGATTTTATGCCTTTAATGGCCACCATTAAGGTGGCTAATTGATTTTTATTAATTATTTAATTTATTTAATTAATTTAATTCTGAGTTTAGTTTTTAATTAATTAATTAATTTAATTAATTATTTTATTTATTTTAATAACCACTAATTGCTTTCCTTGTTTGTATATACATTCCTCTTTTGTTTTTCTTCTCTTTTTATTGGCTCCTCCCTCCTTCATTTCCTCTTGATCGATCTTTGGTAGAGAGGAGCCCGATCTCCGAGAACTTTCTCGTTGAAGAAGGGTTCCTAGCCTCCGATCCAGTCGGTGACAGCGATTCGGTCTTCGTCGAGGCCATCATGGCATTTTCGAACCAGAGGAGAGATCCACTTTTATTTCTTGTCTTTTTGCCTAGATAAACGATAGTTTAAATTTTTACGTAGGAGTAGTGATTAAATTTTAGATCTTAAAATCAAAATTTTACCACATAATTCACGTCCGATACCGATTTTCACCTTATCTCACGATCTCACCATTTTCACTTTCTATCTCGCACGACCTACCACCTCCGATCACATACCGTGACCGGAGCTAAGGACTATTTATCATATCACAAGATCCATCCATTCACCTCTCCTATTTTGTGTATAAATAAAAGAAAACATAAAATTAATTGTTCTTGTTTATCTCACATTTGTTTTTGCAGGAAATGTTTTAAAAAAAATAATAAAATTTTCATGTGCCTCTTCTTCTAACATTTGTGTTTTGCAGGAATAAATAACAAAAAAATACAGTTGTCATTTTTTCTCTCTAACCTTTATGTTGCAGGAATATAAAAAAATAAAAAAAACTATTTTTGTTTCTCATTTGCAGTTCATGTTTACAAATAAAAAATTAAAAAAAATTGTTTTATTTGTATTGCTGCTTATAGTTTATAAAAAAGAAAATAAAAAAATAAAAAAAATAAAAAGGGTCCTGCGGTGGGGTCACCACCCCCACCCGCCCTCCTTCCTCTCTCCTGCTCCAAGGCGCGCCTTTCTTTGCCGGGACCGTCCTCCAGCCACCACCACAACACGGTGCCTCCAGCCGCGCCACGTGGTGCCGCCTCGAGCTCCCCGCACGCGACCTGCGCCACCATATCATCGCCTTCGTGTGGCGGCCCCACCTGCCTCGCGTATAGACCACCCCCACACCTCCTAGTGGTTCCGCCCTCCGCGTCACACGAGGCGGCGCCTCCTCGGCCCCCAAGCAGTGCCAGCCCTCCATCATCCTTCTCAAGAATGCACGGCAGCCCCGCTCCTCCGCGCTGGGCGCGAGTCGCCCAGGCCACCCCTCGTTGATGCCTTCAGAACCACACCTAGCCGAAGCCCTCCGCACGCGTGGGGAGAAGGGAGGGCGGCGGCCATTCCCCTTGGTCTCTCTCAGTATTGGATTTTGGGAATCGACGACACAGTAAACCCTAAGGGGTTGAGTTTTAAAATAAAAAAAATGGGTAAATTACTTTTCTTACCCTGTATTTACTGTATTCTCATATTTTGGTGCAGAAACAATTAATAAATTGCATTTCAGTCCTTATGTATCCAGACTCTACTTCACATGCTTGTTCTTATTGAAATAAATAGCATTTTTATTCAATAAATTTTAGAAAAATCATCTTATGTTCCTGCTATGCGTGTGAATATTATCTAAATTTTTCATCAAATTTTATTGACATATGATATATTTAAAAAATAAAAAACAGTAACTTTTTGCCTGCCCGAAATTGAAAATTTCCTAAAAATTCAAAACTTCGTCTAAAAATTCCAAAAATTAGTGTAGGTGTGTTTTGGTGTCTTGTAATTTCTGACCAATTTTTGTGTATTTTCCATTTATAAAAACCAAAAAAATTATGAAAAAAATATCTTAAAAAATGTAGAAAATTGCATAAAAACCCAAAAATTGTGATTTCATTTTCTGATTGTATATATTGTTTTGTACTTTCTATTAAAAATAAATTCCAGTAATTTTGGGTACTTAAAGGATTTTTAAGTTGCAACAGATTCTTGGCCGTGCACTGTTTTCCTTGTTTTGCACTGTTTGTATTTTTTAAAAATCACAAAAACATCAGAAAAATTCGAAAAAATTACCAAAACATTTTAAAATATATAAAACACAAAAACATTTTCTTTTTAATTTTTTGAGCATTTTTTTTATCATTTTAAAAATACAAAAAAAAGAGTGGTTTGTGTGTGTTTTTATCACTTATAAATATTGTTCTCCATTTAAGAATTTAAAAAATCAAAATTCAAAAACCATTAAAAATTATCTCTGAAATTTGACTGCATAGTTTTTAAATCGTGCTCCTTGTGTTCGACCCTGGTCACTATACAGGTAAAAAGAATAGCGGAAATCACTTACATTGAATTTCTTTATTTTTCGAGTGGTTTAAGTATTTTTCTCATTGACCGATTCGAGTGGTTGAGAACAACGACACATTTGAATATTATTTTATCCATCTCGACCGCGTCGGATTTCCGTGTCATCACTGTGTAAGATGGCTCTCCATATACGCCTCCATAAAAAGGATGGG
This sequence comes from Ottelia alismoides, assembly GCA_037367405.1. Taxonomy (NCBI): domain Eukaryota; kingdom Viridiplantae; phylum Streptophyta; class Magnoliopsida; order Alismatales; family Hydrocharitaceae; genus Ottelia; species Ottelia alismoides. The sequence goes on along the minus strand of JAZKJV010009629.1, from coordinate 532,897 downwards.
GAGGATAACCGAGAGACTCATAGTAGGCTATGACCCGTCGAGTCTCCTCAAGAAGTGACTCTAAAGTAACAGGTGGGGTCGGTTGCCTACTAGAAGAAGATGAGTCTGACGATGATGGACGAGTGGATCGTTGAGATCCATGAGAGCCATCACATCCAAAACCTAACATGACTTTAATGATGATGTAATATTTAATTACAAAGTTAGTGATGAATATTTCTGATTTATCTTCTATAACGTACTGAACTTACGGTTAATCTTCTTAACGTGATTCAGAGTAACTAAAGCATATTTCATTGATTTCTGAGTTATCTGAATCAGCATTTGTAGAGTCTACATCGTCTTGTAGGTCAACACATAACACCTCATTATCTGTCAATTGAATTGATTCGATAATTGTGACTTCTTCTACTACATTTATTCGCTCATGAGTGAGTATGAAAGCTTCATCTATAACATCTTCTAGATGAGTGTATTCATTAGAAATATAACATCGAGAATATATCTTCACGACGCTGAAAGATTCGACGCTCTTTATCTTATTTGATATTTGTGGGGGATAATAAACTTGGTCCACTTGAGAAGCTAGAACAAAGGGTTCAAGTCTCTGTATAAATTTTCTTGGTATCATATCGACGATGTTATTTCTCTTATCAATCACTATGTCTCCATTGGAGTCGTACCAGTCACGCAAAAAGAGAACCACTTTATTATAGTCTGGAATACTATATTCTACTTCCATTATCTCCTTTAATATTCCATAGTAATGCAAATGATCTTCCTCGTAATAAGAATCATGAACCATCACTACGTAATTATGAGTTGTTAGATATCTACCGGAATTAAATGTATGAAACCGATAACCATTACTGCAACAGAAGTTGTAAGATCGGACCTTATAAACCGGACCTTCTCCAAAACATTTTAATATTTGTGTATGATAATCACCACCATCCAATTGTTTTGTTCGGTTCTTAAACCATTCCGAAAATTGATTCCTATATATGCTCACAACTTCATCATCTGAATACATAGAATTTTCTTCGATAATTTTCCTTCTAAATTCTCTGAAATAAGTACAATAAACATTAGAAATAAGTGCCAGAAAATTTACATATCATTTGTAAAGTAATAGAGAGTTGCACTGAACATATGGTGTTATTTCCTTGTAATTGCCTAATACGTATAACTCTACAATATCATTCTCTTGTTTCGATAATAGACGTTCTGTAGACTTTCCAATGAGCTGAGTGGATTGACGAAAGATACTGATATTAGGTTTATCCTCAGAGTAGATTGTCTCATTCCTTCTTATTCTGTTGTAAATAGTCTCCACATCTTCCGGAAGATACCTAGCACAGAATGTTATGACTTCCTAGTAAATGTACTACAAACTAATTGATCCTTCCTCTTTACTTTTGTTCGGACCTTTCTTTTTAAAAAGAATATGAACCTACGTAAAACATGTATACGTTTTTATTCATATATCAAAATACTAAAAAAGAAATTAATATTTAAAAAGACCTTTCAAATGGATACATCCATTGATATTTTATGGATCCTCCAACCTTTGCTTCGTAAGGAAGATGAATCATTAGATGCTCCATTGAATCAAAAAATGATGGTGGAAATATTTTCTCCAAATTGTACATAATTAGAAGGATATTTTTCTCAAGATATTCCATCTCCATCTGATGTACGCATGACGAGCAGAGAATCTGAGAAAATATGCTGACATCTGATATAATATCTACAACATTTTCCGGTAGCAATCCTCTGAACACTAGCGATAGAAGTCTTTCTATGAAAACATGGCAGTCATGACTTTTATTCTCTTAAATGAGAACTTCTTTAAGTCGGACAAATTTGAGAAATTTGAAGTATATCCGTCTGGAGACTTCAATTTACGTATCCATTCGCAGACCAACTTAACTTGATTTATGTCTAATGTATACTTTGATTTAGGAATTTCAACCCTTTCATTATATTTTTCCTTTATATACAACTCCGAATGATTGTATATTATTTTTAAATCACGACGAAACTTTATTTATCTTTTGTGCAACCGATTACATTCATAATTGTATCGAAGATGTTATCAAAGATATTTTTCTCTATGTGCATAACATCTAAGTTGTGTTGTATCAATAGCTTACTCCAATATGATAATTCCCAAAATATACTCTTTTTAATACAATTGTGATCGTCATCAAATCCAGGAAGAGGTTTTGTTTTATCTCCGTTGTTTAATGTTGCATTTTCCAATTCTTCTAAACTTGATAATATCATTTCGTCAATCTTAATTGTCGGAGGATTTGTATGATCGGTGGAATTCTTTGTAAATGCTTGCTTCTGTCTTTGATAGGGATGATTTTTTGAAAGAAAACATCTATTACAGTAAAAAATAAGGTTTCTGATCATATTGAAGTTGGAATAATTTTTACCTTCCATACAATACGGACAACTTTTACGTCCATGCATACTCCAATCAGGTAACATTCCACATGCGGGGAGTCATTTATAGCCCAGAGTAGAGCTACTTTCATATTAAATGTTTGACTTTTACTTACATCATATGTATCTACTCTATCGATCCATAGTATTTTCAACTCATATATAAGAGGACGTAAATACACATCGATGTATTTTCCCGGATGTGTAGATCATGGTACCAACAACGATAGAAACATAAACTGGCTCTTATTACATAACCAGAGGAAGATTGTATGGTGTTGTCATTACTGCCCATCAAGAGTAATCTTTACTTTTTCTATGAGGATTAAACCCGTCTGTATATAAACCTATAACACAATTATTTTTTTCTTCTGAAAATGAAGGAAATATTGACATCAATATTTTCCAACAATCAGACTCGAATGTATGCTCCATGTACTCATCAACTATATGTTCTGCATGCCATATCATATTTTTTGTCGTTTTCTTACAGTAATATAACCGTTTTATTCTCAGCATTAACGGAAAATAACGTAAAACCTTTCTTGAGATTTTTGTGTCATTCTTAGATTAGCGAAATCTTGACCCATCACATTCCGGACAATATTGATGTTCAACGTAGTATAAAATATGATTATTTATACATGAGTCTATTTTAACTTCCTTTACACCCATCTTCCGCATCATTTTCTTAGTTTTGTAATAATTACCAAGTAATTCAGCATCTTCTGATAACATTTTCTTGATAATTTTAAGCACAATATCAAAATTACGATCAATCATATTATACTCTATCTTCATCGATAAAAAATCTGAAACAGCGGAAAGTTTTGAATATGTCTTACAACTCAACAACAATAGCTCTTTGGTTTTTTTCAACAGCTAGTAGAAGTCCGTAGACTCTCCATATGGTTCCTCATCATCTGGACAAGCGGTGTTAAAATCAGGGCCCACAACATCCATAACCATATCTACGAATTGGTTAATATTGTCTGCTTCTTTTATTTCATTCATCGTGTCCTCGAAGTCCTCACCATGCGTCCACCAAATCTTATATCTTTCAATGAAACTATTTTTGTAAAGATGCAACTGAGTTTCATCCTTAGAACACTTCTTCATTAAACAACAGTTTGTACACGGATACAAGACAGTACCATCTGAATCCACGATACGAGAACCTTGTGGTAAGCAAATTCTGCAAATTCTTGAACACCTTTTTGAAAGGTATCTATAACACATCAGTCTACTACACGTTTATACACCCATTCTCTATTAGACATCTTTATCACCTGAATGTAACAGTTCATATAGTCAAATGAGAGGAGAAGATTTAACTTTAGCTTATTCTCTTAAAACAAAAGAACAAAACCTATACCCTTGACGGGTCCGGAAAAGCCACGATAAGAAATTGTTTTTAATCTTCGTGCGTGAAATTATTGTATGTCGTTCGTTGTAGGCGGCAATCGGAAACAGTCAAGAAATAACCACAATTTTTAATCAAATTTAATCAAGTGGTTTTTATGTTTATTTTACTTGGGCAAGTCCCAAGGTCGATCACAAGGAGGCAAAGGAACAACCTAGATTAATGTCTATCCAATTTTGAGTTCGGTTTTCAAGGCGGTATTTTTTTTTGGAATTTTTCAATGCAAGATGAGATGCAAAATGCAAATTCGGCCTATTTTAGGGACTAAAATGTAAAATACATTCAAACGGTGTCCAAAAATTACGAAACTTGGCCGAGATGTAAAAAATGATGAAATAAGTGCACTGTAATTTTTTTGGAATTTTTAGATGCAATATGAATTTTTTACGAATTTTTAATTGAAAACAGAATGATTTTCAATATTTAATTTTAATAAATATTAAACCTACTTATTTTCGAGAACTAAAATTATCTAAGATCTATCACTAGGTAATAGATCTTAGAAAAATCCTAGACCTCAAAAATGTGAGGTCCAATACCTATTAAAAATCAAACATTGAAATGCACAAAATGATTTTTACAGGGCAAATGATGCATGCAAATGCAAAGATTTTTGGGCACAATGTTAATCAAAGTAATCTCTACGATATTTGATTTTTGGGGAATTTTTAGAGAAACGGTTAATTAACTATGAATTTCCGAGCACAGATTGGGCAAAATATTCCAATTTTCACAAAACAATTATTTATTAATCAACCATAAATCACAAGAATATCTATAGCATGTCAAAATGTAGAGAATTAGTCAATGAACATCATGCTATTTTTAAATAAATAAAATGAAATCTAGAAGAGGTTCAAAACAGAGGGAGAATACAGGGGCATGAATGCAAATGTAATAAATAAAATAAATGAATAAAAAGTGCAGTGGGGGCCTAAGTGCAATTACCAAACTTAAAGGGGTGAATTCTGCAACTTTTCCAGAGAGGCACGTGCAAGGCACGTGCCCTCTGGAGGCGGGGTCTGAAGCGCAATACAGAATCCTCCGGGGGGGGGCGTCTGCAATTTACCCCGAGTCACGTGCGTAGCACGTGACCCGGGGGGGGGGGGTGATGCAGCTGCTGTCGTCCCCTCACTCACGTGCGACGCACATGAGGAGGGTCTCGGGCTTCGAGCCCGGCCCGGCGATGTAGAGCGGAGGTGGGAGTGTCGGAGCTCGGTGGAGGAGCAGGCTCAGCCCTTCCTGGCGGAGCTCGGCCGTGGCGGTGTGGAGGCGGAGCCCAGGAGGCGAGAGCGTGGTGGTGCGAAGCTTCCTGGGCACTGGCGAGGGCGTTGTCGATGTTGGCCGGTCCCAGGAGCTCCAGGCGTGGGCGAGTCGATGTTGGCCGGTCCCAGGAGCTCCAGGCGTGGGCGAGTCGATGAAGAAGCCAGGCGGAGGTGATCGGGGATGGTCGTCGGAGATGGTCACGGCCGATCTGAGGCGGAGTCGGAGAAGAACCTCGGGGTTGATGGCGGAGTAGATGACGTCGAAGAAGACGGCGGAGGTGGCAATGCTCGATGGCGCAAGGCGGAGCAGAAGCTTGAAGGTGAAGCTTTTGGCGTTGGCTCTACGGGGGACCGGAGCTGAACAATCGCGCGGCGGAGCCGCGGCACTGCAACGAGGGGTGGGCCTCGGACCTCGCCGGAGAGGGATGAAGAGGAAGCGGCGCTGTCACCGCCGCTCCTCCGACCTGTAGCTTAAGCGGCGGATGGGGTTTTGGGGGGTCGGAGATGGACTATATATAGGGGAGAGGGAGATGGTTTGGCGGCGCGGTGGTTGCGGAGAGAGTGGCGACACCCGAGGGATCGGGGAAGACGGTTGGGGAAGATGAAGCGCGTGGGCCGTTCGATCAGCGGACGATCGAACGGCCATGGATGGACCACGTGGCAGGGAAGGGGCTCTCTGGCGGAGCACGTGAGGGGCACGTGCCTGGGGGGCACGTGCGCCGCACGTGCGGTGGATTTTAAAATTTTTTTTTATAAAAACGAGATTTTAAAAAGGTGAAAAATATCTGACACGTGGCGGCCTCTGGGGCTGCCACGTGTCAGCACCAGAAAATTCGAAGATAAATTGTTTTGTAAAATCAAAAAGAAATAGCAAATGACCTTGGATCGAAAAAGTTCCTTCACGAAAAATGCTCGTCTCGAAGAGATCTACAACTTTCATGAAGACATCAAAGCCAAATTCGGTCAAATGTGAAAAGTGAATTTTTGGGGTATCCCATGTACATAGAATACCTTGATTTTTGGGTTTTCTAATTTTTTTGTCAATTTTAAACTTGATAAAAATCCGGAAAAATAGGGAAAACTCAAAGATAAATACAAGAGACCTTAATCTAATTTTTTTGGATTTTTATAAGTTAAGAAAATATACACATAAAATACAGGTCAAAAAGCCGCGGAAATACAATGTACAAAAGAGGCCCAAAACCCAACTTTCACATACGAGCTCCGATTCACTTGAACTTGGTCTTGTTTTGAAGGTAATTGAATGTGCATTAGTTCAAAAGTGAGTAGGATCAAATCGGACACTGGATGGGGAAGATATGTGGCTTTTAGTCCGAAAATCCTGAAACTAGGGTTTGGGTTTTTGGTCCACTTAACCGGGTTAATTATTTTTTTGTATTTTTCATTTATTCTTGTTAGTGATGTGCACACAGTGGATGTGGTTTTGTGGCATTTGGAGTTAGCATGAAGGAGTTAAAAATAGGGGAGGTTAGGCTATTTACAGGTCATTTTTGGCTTGGATTTTTGGCTTCTTATTTTATGCAAAAATTAATGCTAAAATGCAATTCTTATGAAATCATGCATGAATGCTAATTATGCGAAATAAATGCAGAAATGCAGTTGATCTTGAGGGACTTGAGCCTAATTAATGAAACTTAGAGTGATGAATCCGAGATTCATCATCCCCCTATACTTAAACCATGCTCGTCCCTGAGCATCACAAATAAATGCCATGAAGTGAAATGAGACTGGGTTCCATACCAAGACCATGAACTGAAGGTGAAAGTGAAACTAAACTCGACCTTTGGATTAATAATGTGGCGGAACTTCTGTGAGACTTAGAATTTTAAAATCAACAGCCCTCAAGTTCTACACATCATTGACACAGTTTCAACTCAGAAGTCATCTTAGATCAATCTTCTTCCCAAAGTATACCCTATGAACATTGAATAACCGACTCATGTGTGTGAAGGATTTTAGCTCTTCCCATTCAGAATGCCGGACTACCATGCTCCTCTCCTCTCCAGTAACTCGTCCTCGGGGAGTCAGGTATTTCCTTCTAAGGTATGTCGCGCTGTGTTCACAATCGAATGAGGGAGAAGATAGAAGAAAGAGAAAAGAACTGGAGAGTGGCCAGTGTAGTCACCTCTCCTTGTGGAGATAGCCAGTGTAGCTGAGTCTCCACCAAGATCTGCAGGTTTCTGAAGCTTGGACCTTTTTGGTCGGATTTTATTTGGTAGAATGCTTCTATGTATTTGGAATTTTTGGTGGTTCTGCTTGGATCTTGTTGTGCCCCTACGGATATAGAATCTTTTGTTCCGTACATTTTTTTGGGGTCTTAGAAAAATTGCGCCCAGCCGTCCATCCCTTTTCCGAAGCTTTATTTCAACCCGTACTCCGGTCTTTAGATTTCCACGCTACCAGAAAAGAGACTCACACAGTCTTCCAACATCCCGTTTGGGTTGAGCTAAGTGCATAGTGCGAGAGTGCGAATTAATTCCCTATTCCAGAGTGGTACCCAGAATGAAGAGACCAGGTTAGACACTAAGAGTCAAACGCTGCACATTGTCATGTGGAACTTAAGGAATTAAGTCAAAAAGACCTGAAGCTCTTAAAATTCTATTTCTCGGTGAAGTTCCTCTGAAAATTAGGTGGATTAAAGTCAAGCCCAGACCACTCTCGGTTTCGGCTCATAACTCGGTTCAGAACCCAATGACTTTTCACAGATGCAAATGCATGTGGTGATGGATGAAGTGCAGGTGCGTGAAATGCAGACACTTTCTTTCTTTTTCTTTTTTTTTGTTACATTTTATGCAAGGGATTTTTATGCAGAAAAAGGAATAAGAAGCCTCTTTTTCATTCATTTTTTTTTCAGAAAATTTGGGCAAGTCAGTGTCCTTTTTTTTTCAGTTAGTACCCACCCCGTAAATACATATAGACTTACGCGAAAGTATGAGATATGGGTAAAATATATACAAAGTATATAAACAGACCCCCCTATACTTAGCGAGTGCTGTGTCCTCAGAGCACAAGAAGCGTAAAGAAGACATAGCTCGGGCTAAGCGTAAGAGAGTGAGAAAAAAGAAAGAAAAAAGAAAAGAAGAAAAAAGAATGAAAAGAAAAGTGGTCAGGACATGAGGAGAGTATATACGGGTGGATGTCGGTTCCCCCTATACTTAGGCTTTGAACAACCTAAGTATGGAAGAAGGGTGGGTATGGAGCGAATGGGAGTCAGGAGAAGAATGATATATACATATGGCATTGGTCCCCCCTATACTTAGGCCTTGGCCTAAGTAAAGGAAGAAGCTGTACAAGGAGACCAATGTGGTCGGGAGGGAGGGTGGGTAGCCGATGATTAAGGCGGTTTTCGGCTGATCTTTTTGTGAGCCTGCGGTGGGAGATCATAATGATGAGTCGGAGGTGAGGCATATGATTCCCAACTATTGTCAGTGTCATCCTCAGACAAATTATGATGGATAGTGGATGAATTGTTTGAGTCAGATGAAAGATATCCATCATCGGAATTATCCTCAGAGGAGTAGTAATTGAAAGTGGGAATACTCCAAGTATTCTGGTCTTTTTGTTTTTTCAATTGTTTTCTCAGAATTCGTTCCTTCTTGGGGTCAATCAGTTTGTCCTCGGATGAATGCTCAGAAGCACCGGTCTCAGTCAGCTCATATGAAAGAATTCCAGTGTACTTGAAGAATGCAGGAGCATCAGCTTTGGATGAGTAGTAGTTAGGAACGGGAGTTGTCCAACGCGGATTGAATTTTGGATCCTTACGAAGATATGGCTTTAGGGCTGCCGAACAGACTTCACTCATGTAAACCATCTTTTCTGGACCTGATGAGGGATCATCAACTGATTCCTCTTCCGAAAGGTCAAAGGTGACTCTCTTTTTATTTCGTCGTGAAGGTGTCGGTTCACTTGAGTATCCATATGAATAGCCATTGAAATTCTCCTTGGTTGGTGCTTGGTCTGCGTGCTCGTTCTTAGTCTCTCGAATGTTTGAGCACTCTCGATTTGGGATGATTTGTTCAAGGTATTCAGAGAATGTTGCTCCAGGGTGTGACCATGCATATGTCTCTGGATCGTAGTAAAAAGATTTGTCTATTTTGAGATCCTTGGGGATTTGAATATTGGGGAGATTTTCTAAACCAATAGTCTCATCAACAACTGCTATCTCAGGTGTGGTTGCGGGGTAGGGCTCTTCTACCGCTTCATGGTTACGGTTGTTGGGGACTTCGTGGGTTGCCTCAGAAGATCGTGGTTCCTCAAAGATAGGGTCAGATTTAAGTGCTTCCAATGCTGTGAAATTGATTTCCCGAGTCTCACAATCGATACTCGCCTTGGCCAATGCCAAGAATGGATTTCCGAGAATGATTGGAGACTGGGTAAATTCTCCTTGATGCTCAATATCAATGATCGTGAATTCTACCTTGAGCGGAGCACCTTGGAATTTCATGATGACAGAAATGGTTCCTCTCGGCCGCTTTATCGATCGGTCCGCTAATTGTACAATCTCTCGTATCTTCCGAATCGGTCCGAGTTTGAGTTCATGGAATACAGAGGTCGGGAGGATATTAATTGGTGAATCATCATCAATCTGAGCATGGGTGAAAATTGTGTCTTTGATTTCACAATCGAATCTGGGCAACCGCTTCACTATGCGGCTCTTGGTTTTTCTCCTCAACACCAAGGAGGAGGCCATTGACAAGATATGTCTTTCGGTTTTTGTTTGTATCCTGCCCGACTTTTTGTTCATTAATTTATCTGTTATAAATCTTTTAAGGTCGGGGAAGTGTTCAATGGCCTGTATAAAGGGAAGTTCAAATATCAAGCGTTTTTCCAGTGCTTCCCGTATAGTCGGATCCAAATTTCGCAGATCATCTTCAGTTTCAATTTTTATGAAATTTTCTGAATTTTCAATTTTTTTGTGATTTTCAAATATTTCCATTTTTTGGTATTTTCTGGGTGGTGTGGGGGTGTGGGGTGTTCTTCAGACGAAGAGGGGCTCTGGTGTTCAGGGTGGGGGTCATAGTCATTTTCAGAATTGTCCATAGGTCCCTGAATATCCTCAGAATTTTCAATCTCAGATCCAATAATTTCCTCATTCATTTTACTGTCCGAACCACCATAGAATGCGATGAATCGATTGGTAAATTTTTGAAATCTCTCCTCTATTGAATTGAATTTCTTATTCATCCTCGAAATATCCTCCTCAAGATTTGGTTCATGATTAATTATGGGAGCAGTAGGTGTATGTTCGATAATTTCATCTTCCCTTTTTCTCTTTGTGCTGAGAGGAGAGCTTCTTGAAATATCTGAAATATGCTCATTATTTTCTGAAAATTTTTCCTCAAAAAGAATGGAAGGAGGCTGCTCATAAGGTTCAGACATGTGTCGTTGATTGGTCAGACCTTGATATTGTGGAGTCAACATACAGTATTTATGTGTTTCTAAGCGGTCAGTCCAGTCCTGAGTATCCTGTCTGACGAGGGGTCTATCATGGTCAATCCAATGTTGATGATTATTCAGTGCATGTCCATCCATCTGAGTTTGGTTTCTCTGCCAGTCATGAAGTTTGAAGGGATTTTGATCTTGAAAAGTTTCATTGGCGAGAAACTGAGAATAAGACGATTCGGTCCGAGATGGTAGGTGGTCATTTACGGTTGGATTGTTCGAATAGAAATTTAATGAGGAGGCCGAATTTATCTGCGGATGAAAGCCTCCCGCAAATGTTGGAGGACTATTGAAATAAGGGGATTGAGTTGATTTGGGCCTAACCGAAACAAATTTATTTTCATAGTATAGCTCTGATGGGTGTTCGGTCATTTTTGAGAGGAATGGGGAGTTGGATCTGTGAGAGTTTTTGGACAAGAGTTCCATTATGAGGTTTAAATTAGGAGAGGGAAGAAATGATTGCACGGGATAGTCAAAGAGAATTTTTATCGAATGTGCGGCTATTGATCTTGAAATCGGTTCACGCACACCAATGCAAACACAATTCAAACCCCGGGTTCACCAACTCACACAATGAAGCCGTAAGGGTTCGGCTATTATCTTTTCAATTTTAGTTGGTGATAAATTCAATCTTGCAAGCCGTTTAAACGAGATGTTAGGTTTGGAGCTGGGCTCTATCCTAGTGTGCGTCTCTCTCCTCGCTGCAAGATAAAATCAAACAATGTCGGGGTTGCTCTCCCGCAGGAATTCTTGATTTTATGGATTTTTTAGATCGGCTATATTTAGCAGTCCCAGTTTTATTAAGGCGATCACTGTAGAATTTAGGTGAACACAAATTCACATCTACCGTCCAGTCCCAATTTCCTTTAGATTTATGTGATAAAACAAGAGAGAGGAATTCGGGAAAAGCCGATGCACGCGGAAAACTTATGATGAATGCTCAGTTAGAAGACTTACAGTGCCTCCTCGCAATCTCCATGTGGGATGCAATACATAATTGAAAATTTATACTAAATGCGTGCAAGCCGATGAAAACCGCACCTAAGCAGAAAGTTCTATTAGCGGGAAGAATTGAGTTGAATTTGGCTAAGTTGAACGATCTAATGTGCGTCTCAGTTAAAGTGCAGTGTGGCTTAAGATCCTACGAGCACAATCAGAAATAAAAAATGCTCTAAGAGCCGTATGTGCAGGTCTATCCTAATCGCCACTCAAGTCGGGCCCCACCCTCTCCGGAGAGTGAAACAGGCCACGACACACCACAAATAAAGTTCAATGTCTTTGTACACACGCGAGAGTCCAAACGGACACCGCTATAAATGAGCAGAAATTAAAAGTGCAGAAATTAAAAAAACTAGACTCTACTCTCTCTCACGACTCGACTCGATCTTAATTTAATTGCGGTTTCTTCGGGTGTCGGTGAAGATGCGTCGGTTCCTTGAAAAACCGCTCAACGTGCGTCGGGTACCTCGCAAGAAAAATAAGAGAGAGATTATAAGAGAGTGACTCAAAAAATAATCAAAAATAAAATAAATGAAAGAAATGCTGAAAAATAAATACAAGAAATAAAATGGGATTTACAATGAAAAATTCGGGGGTCAGACTACCCAAATTTAGAAAACCGAACAAAAATTTTCAAAACAAAAAACTAAGCCGTTTGCCTCCCCGGCAATGGCGCCATCTGACGGGTCCGGAAAAGCCGCGATAAGAAATCGTTTTTAATCTTCGTGCGTGAAATTATTGTATGTCGTTCGTTGTAGGCGGCAATCGGAAACAGTCAAGAAATAACCACAATTTTTAATCAAATTTAATCAAGTGGTTTTTATGTTTATTTTACTTGGGCAAGTCCCAAGGTCGATCATAAGGAGGCAAAGGAACAACCTAGATTAATGTCTATCCAATTTTGAGTTCGGTTTTCAAGGCGGTATTTTTTTTTGAATTTTTCAATGCAAGATGAGATGCAAAATGCAAATTCGGCCTATTTTAGGGACTAAAATGTAAAATACATTCAAACGGTGTCCAAAAATTACGAAACTTGGCCGAGATGTAAAAAATGATGAAATAAGTGCACTGTAATTTTTTTGGAATTTTTAGATGCAATATGAATTTTTTACGAATTTTTAATTGAAAACAGAATGATTTTCAATATTTAATTTTAATAAATATTAAACCTACTTATTTTCGAGAACTAAAATTATCTAAGATCTATCACTAGGTAATAGATCTTAGAAAAATCCTAGACCTCAAAAATGTGAGGTCCAATACCTATTAAAAATCAAACATTGAAATGCACAAAATGATTTTTACAGGGCAAATGATGCATGCAAATGCAAAGATTTTTGGGCACAATGTTAATCAAAGTAATCTCTACGATATTTGATTTTTGGGGAATTTTTAGAGAAACGGTTAATTAACTATGAATTTCCGAGCACAGATTGGGCAAAATATTCCAATTTTCACAAAACAATTATTTATTAATCAACCATAAATCACAAGAATATCTATAGCATGTCAAAATGTAGAGAATTAGTCAATGAACATCATGCTATTTTTAAATAAATAAAATGAAATCTAGAAGAGGTTCAAAACAGAGGGAGAATACAGGGGTATGAATGCAAATGTAATAAATAAAATAAATGAATAAAAAGTGCAGTGGGGGGCCTAAGTGCAATTACCAAACTTAAAGGGGTGAATTCTGCAACTTTTCCAGAGAGGCACGTGCAAGGCACGTGCCCTCTGGAGGCGGGGTCTGAAGCGCAATACAGAATCCTCCGGGGGGGGCGTCTGCAATTTACCCCGAGTCACGTGCGTAGCACGTGACCCGGGGGGGGTGATGCACCTGCTGTCGTCCCCTCACTCACGTGCGACGCACGTGAGGAGGGTCTCGGGCTTCGAGCCTGGCCCGACGATGTAGAGCGGAGGTGGGAGGGTCGGAGCTCGGTGGAGGAGCAGGCTCAGCCCTTCCTGGCGGAGCTCGGCCGTGGCGGTGTGGAGGCGGAGCCCAGGAGGCGAGAGCGTTGTGGTGCGAAGCTTCCTGGGCACTGGCGAGGGCGTTGTCGATGTTGGCCGGTCCCAGGAGCTCCAGGCGTGGGCGAGTCGATGTTGGCCGGTCCCAGGAGCTCCAGGCGTGGGCGAGTCGATGAAGAAGCCAGGCGGAGGTGATCGGGGATGGTCGTCGGAGATGGTCGCGGCCGATCTGAGGCGGAGTCGGAGAAGAACCTCGGGGTTGATGGCGGAGCAGATGACGTCGAAGAAGACGGCGGAGGTGGCAATGCTCGATGGCGCAAGGCGGAGCAGAAGCTTGAAGGTGAAGCTTTTGGCGTTGGCTCTACGGGGGACCGGAGCTGAACAATCGCACGGCGGAGCCGCGGCACTGCAACGAGGGGTGGGCCTCGGACCTCGCCGGAGAGGGATGAAGAGGAAGCGGCGCTGTCACCGCCGCTCCTCCGACCTGTAGCTTAAGCGGCGGATGGGGTTTTGGGGGGTCGGAGATGGACTATATATAGGGGAGAGGGAGATGGTTTGGCGGCGCGGTGGTTGCGGAGAGAGCGGCGACGCCCGAGGGATCGGGGAAGATGGTTGGGGAAGATGAAGCGCGTGGGCCGTTCGATCAGCGGACGATCGAACGGCCATGGATGGACCACGTGGCAGGGAAGGGGCTCTCTGGCGGAGCACGTGAGGGGCACGTGCCTGGGGGGCACGTGCGCCGCACGTGCGGTGGATTTTAAATTTTTTTTTATAAAAATGAGATTTTAAAAAGGCGAAAAATAGCTGACACGTGGCGGCCTTTGGGGCTGCCACGTGTCAGCACCAGAAAATTCGAAGATAAATTGTTTTGTAAAATCAAAAAGAAATAGCAAATGACCTCGGATCGAAAAAGTTCCTTCACGAAAAATGCTCGTCTCAAAGAGATCTACAACTTTCATGAAGACATCAAAGCCAAATTCGGTCAAATGTGAAAAGTGAATTTTTGGGGTATCCCATGTACATAGAATACCTTGATTTTTGGGTTTTCTAATTTTTTTGTCAATTTTAAACATGATAAAAATCCGGAAAAATAGGGAAAACTCAAAGATAAATACAAGAGACCTTAATCTAATTTTTTTGGATTTTTATAAGTTAAGAAAATATACACATAAAATACAGGTCAAAAAGCCGCGGAAATACAATGTACAAAAGAGGCCCAAAACCCAACTTTCACATACGAGCTCCGATTCACTTGAACTTGGTCTTGTTTTGAAGGTAATTGAATGTGCATTAGTTAAAAAGTGAGTAGGATCAAATCGGACACTGGATGGGGAAGATATGTGGCTTTTAGTCCGAAAATCCTGAAACTAGGGTTTGGGTTTTTGGTCCACTTAACCGGGTTAATTATTTTTTTGTATTTTTCATTTATTCTTGTTAGTGATGTGCACACAGTGGATGTGGTTTTGTGGCATTCGGAGTTAGCATGAAGGAGTTAAAAATAGGGGAGGTTAGGCTATTTACAGGTCATTTTTGGCTTGGATTTTTGGCTTCTTATTTTATGCAAAAATTAATGCTAAAATGCAATTCTTATGAAATCATGCATGAATGCTAATTATGCGAAATAAATGCAGAAATGCAGTTGATCTTGAGGGACTTGAGCCTAATTAATGAAACTTAGAGTGATGAATCCGAGATTCATCAACCCTAACCCATCGATGTCTTAACCCTATCATACTTATTCTAGAAGATGAGAAGAGAAGTGTGTTAATTATGTTATCACTTGAGCCCGTCCATAAGGATTCAAACTTACTATAAGACGATCGTTGTCACATGCTTGCTTATTTCTGAGGAAAATTCGACATCATAACCCTGCACCTCCCAAGTATACCTCAAAAATCAATCGTAGTCAACTTTCAAAACAGTCATCGTAGTGACTATTTCGATAGTATATTACGATTAGTTTGGTATACCAACGAGGAAGGGATTATGAGACGAATTTCCATCAGAAACAAACAACATGTGACAATGATCGCCTTTTAGTAAGTTTGAATCCTTATGGAGCCTCTTAGTCCGGGATTTCCGAACTAAGGAAAGCCAACATAAATGTAATATTTTAAGACCATTTTACATTGTACATTTGTACGTGCTACAAATGAGACTATAAAACAATCTTAAAATATTTATTCATTTATATTAACTGGTCATTTCCGTATATTTGATTGGTTAACGATGGGGATATGGATAAGTGTGATCCTAAATTAGTGCCTAATAAAATGTTTAAATGAACATTATTGAAAGTGTATCTGCAAAAAAAGATTTCTCCACCTTCAAACATCAAAATCCACGACCATTGGACATGGATATATCATCCCAAAGTGACTCCAATAGTACTGTGCAAAATATAAAAAAGTATAATACAATTGGATTAATGAAATCCTCCAATGTTTTGTATACGCCTCCCGATGTGCAGGGCCACGCACCACCCGGTGTGGAGAAACACACTATTTGTGAATGATTTTGCGTGATTTAATAATTAGTTGTTAGTGTTTTAGCCTTATTATCAACCTAACTATAAGTTAATACGATACACTTGGCCACATTAGCTAGAATTTAATGTGATAATAAATTATCACAGAAGAAATGTTGGTGTTTGTCATTTCTCATATCCACACTCTATGAAAGAGTCTATCTCATATGTACACTATATGAAGAGGATGTTTGTATGCATGGAGACATAAATAGACACACAATGAAGAATATTTAAGTAAACCAATCTTAATTGGTAATTAAGCACAATTATACCCAATATTATTCACAAGTTATGCCTAATGTTATTTAAGCACAATTATACACTATTATGGCATGATATTCCTATTTCATAATTTTAGTCATTGTAAATAATCAACAAGATATACTAACAAGTATAAAAGTTACAGGGGTATTCCTATCCTTTATATACTAACAAGTTTAATCATATTGTTGGTTGTGCCATTTCATGAAACACCTACCATGCATATGAATTTACATATAAATGAGGCAACCATCATCAAATATAATAAGAAGATATTAAACAAATCTTATCCTAAACATAGAAAGCATATTCAATCACTCGAATACAAAATAACTCGAATACAAAATAACTAACAATATAACAACAATTTGAAAATCTAAAACTATCCAAATAAGAGTGATATGCAATGAGATGTTAAAAAATGAGAGAAAAGATAAAGTAATATACTGAAGGGAAGATGTGTATGTATTTGAAATACACAAAGGAAAATCACCGGTAACGAGGTGGGCCGTGTAGGGATTGCCAGAGGGGTTTTTTTGGAGGAGAAATGCGGGTAGAATGAGGAAAGAGAGGCAGGACGACGTTCTGTTTAAGGGTTTGGGCGAGTATACTTATGTGCTCTCCCATGGCCCGAAGGTGCTTGCCCAAATATTGACACACGCTCGCATGCGCCACGCATAAAATTTCAAGTGGGCGAGCACAAAGGAGCGACCACATGTGCAATACAAGTGCTCGCCCATATTTTCATACGTGCGCTACGCGTCCACGCCTCATAATTCAAACCGGCGAGAAGCATAGGCGACCACATGTGGTCCTCCTGTGCTTGCCCAGGATCGGGCGAATACATGTGCTCGCCCAGGGCAAGGAAAGATGTGCACGACAATCACGTCTTTTTTTGTAGTGTCGGACATATACTATTGCGCTACAAGAAATTAGACCTGGGACAATGAATAATTTGGATATTCATTGCCATATCTTTTGATATTAAATATGTAATAACGGATATTATTAGTTGCCAAATCATCTTTTGTATTTATAAGTAGCAATGGATGCCATATTCATTGTCAAAGGTTTATATAACTGCAATTTTCTGTTGACTTATTTGTTAAAGTTCATACTAATCTTTGCTAATATTATCAATGATTAGAAGAAAAAGTCAACAAATAACCGTTATTATATGATTCGTTGTAAGGAATATGGCAACAAATATTATTATTCGTTGCGAATTTAAAGAAATAAGCGACAAATAATATTTGTTGTTATATGTTTAACTAAGAAGATATGACAATGAATATTAAATTGCTTGCCTTAGGTCAATTTTCTTGTAGTATTGTAACCAATTAAGCAAATCAATACCAACATAATTTTTAGAATAAATTACACAAAATTCCCCGAACTATACATCAGATTTCAATATCGTACCTAAACTTTAAAAGCCAAGAATGTGGTACCTGATCTTTAAGATTTATCTCAATGTGATATTTGACTATTGAAATTTAGTTGGTTATTGGATCTTTCTAGCCTTAAATCACAATAGTTCAAAACCACATTGAGACAAACTTTAGACCAAGTACCGTATTGTTATCATTTAAAGTTCAAGTACGACATTAAAATCATGTGAATAGTTCAGGGACTTTTGTGTAATTTACTCTAATTTCTAGATATCTTTTATTCTTACTGACCATACTTATTACACATTTCTAAAAAATGTCCTCAAATATATAATAGTAAACAAGTAAATTCGTTAAAATATAACAAATTTTACTATCGTATAAACTTCAATTGCCCATACAAAAACTCTCCTTACCACTAACCATATTAGACAACACATATTCCTAGAACAATGTGCTAACAAATCTACAACAATAAGCACATGCATAAAAATAAATTCGTTATAATATAAAAGTTTTCACTATCATAGAAAAGTTGAATCGACCCATAAAAACTCTTCTTTAGACAGTACATATCCCTAAGAAAAATGTGCCCATAACTACAATAGTAAACAGAAGTTTGCATCATTACACAAATTTTGAATTAACCATACAAGAACTCTTCTTCCCACTTACTATACTAACCAAAATATATGAATTAAGCACCATCACACAAAAATGAGCATTACTATACAAAAATATACAATATACTAGACCACTTCATTCTCACTGATGCACACAGACAAATTTTATTGTACATGGCAATTAAGTACTTGCTCATTATACGTAAATTCTTATACCTAGGGACGGAGCTAGGATAGCAGATAGGAGAGGGCACAAATAGAAAATGGTATTGTAATTATCGATGTAATCAAATCAACTAATGTATACAATAATAACAACGCGAATAAAAATGATATAACTCATTCTCGATTTACCTTTTAGACTTATCATCGAAGATCGGTGAGGAAAGAGCAGTGAGACGATGAACAAAACATCATTAAAGTGTCGAAAAAGTTCATTTTTTGAAATTGTTGAATAAAATTTTCATTACTGACATTGTAAATACATCGCTTTCAATGTAAGTAACTAAACTATCGTTCAAGTGTTGTTCCCCATCCCATTTCGAAGATATTTTTTGATATGTTTCATTGATATGCATATCAGTTGTTGCAAAAGGTAAAATAAAGGTTATTTGATATCTTTTTTCTTCTCAATTAATAATGGGATTTTTACCCGACAGACCCTGTAATCTTTGTCAATTACCTCCACGACCTTTGAAACAATCTAATTCCTCCCTCGACCCCGTAAACTTGCTAACCCTTACCCTACAGACCCTGTGGTTAACCTTCGTCCATTTGCACGTTAGATATAACCAGATTCCGTTAAAACGAGATGTGAATTGACCCATATGTTTCATAAATTTACAAAAATGGCATCTAATCCCCAACAACACACAACCAAATCTCCTCGACCGTAGTGACCAAGCAGGTGGGTGTTCCTCCCCTCCATACACCTCCTCTGCCATCAAGCAGAGGCATTGGAACGAATCCACGAGAGAGACCGAAATTGGAGCAAGAGGGCGCCCCAAGATCCCGAGAGCCAACCTCAAATCTGACTGCCTTCCCTTCAAATCCATGGAGAATGCCCATCATCTTTAGCTATACGCACCCACGACCTGGTGACTTCCCAAAAGCTCTCCTTCCTCGTCCCTTCCCCGCTCACCTCCACCTTCGGCCCCTCCACCAGCGGCGTCAGCGGCTGCACTTTCCACCTGAGGTGGTGGTGGTTGTTGCTCTTCCCCTTCCCCCTCTACGACATTTCCTCGAACACCTCCCGTGCACCACCCACAAAGAGCAAACAAAAAAACCTCTCTCAAGGTCCGGAGATCAACAACAAGCTGTGTGAAGCATCGTATCTAGCGCCTCTGCGCTAATGTGGCTGTGCATGCAAGAATTTTGAAGGATTATAGTGAGAGAAAGCGATTCACGTTCTTAGAGATAGTGAGGGAGAGATGTGGGAGGAAAAATGTCTCTTTTTTGAAACGGACAAAAGCGATAGCACATGTCCCCAACTGTAGTGAAATCCAACCCAAGTTAGCCCAAGCACATCTGTCACGGTATACAACGATGATAACAACGACAAGCAAGCAATATTTCTCTGCAAGGTCCGGATCTCCAATGCTTGCTTCGTAGAGGCCGGCGCAGAGACTCTCGTCTACTGCCCCCTGAGAAGCGCAAGAAGGAGGAGAAGAAGCCGGAGGAGAAAACTCCAGAAGACGGTGGGTCACTGGGCGTTGTAGCCGAGGAGGCGGGAGCCGATGAGGAGTATGAGAGGAAGAAATCCAACCGTTACATTTTACGCGGTTTGATTAACCCAGTTTTAACCCACCTAAGTTAGCCCAAGATGTGTCAATTTAACGACAGGGTTCGTGGGGTAAGACGGAGCAAGTTTACGGAGTCGAGGAAGGAATTAGGTTGTTTCAAAGATCGTAGAGGTAATTGACAAAGATTATAAGGTCTGCCGGGTAAAAATCCCATTAATAATTGTGCAAGATTTTGCTACTCCCTATAGCTTAGAAAAAACTTCTTCCGGTGTTCTATCCAAAAAAATGTTCTGAAGTTAGTTACTTAACTTTATAAATCTTATCAGATAATAAAATGAAAATTTAACATTTCCATATTGTACATTCTTCTACAATTACATGCATTGAAATAGAATCATATATTTTAATTAAAAAAAAAGAAATGTAAAATTTGTATGCAAATATGGTTAATATTTCATACATTCTTAAAAATGTATAAATAAAATACAAAAATTAATTAAAAAATCACCGGCTAAATCTTACATGGTATATCGTAAGTTTCTTAATCCATTATTTCGTATTTATATATTTGCATAAGTTTGATTCTCTATTTTAGGCTAAGAATCAATTACATATATTTCCTTTTGATAGGTAGTCAAATTATGCCGGACAAGAATAAAAATAAAACTTTTTATATGACAATTATTGATATTTAAAATATTCTAGTTGTTTGGTATAAGATCAAATATATTTATGGCTGATGATAGTTGGAAAAACCGTTCTTAATTTTTGAGCTCTCTCCCTCCCATGCAACAACAATTGATAATGTAGCATCTTTGATTTCTACTATAGTGTTCGTTTCTCCTTTATGAACAAAGAGTAGAATTTAGATATTTTAGTATTTAAAGAATCCAAATGCATCTAACTTATCAAATATTTTTTCTATTTGTTAATTCCACATTTTTCTTGATGCATACCAGCTAGCTAGGGATGAAAACGAATATGAATATATTCGTATCCGATCCGCTTTTATATTTGTTTTATACATATTTTAACATTCATATTCATATTCTTTTTAAAATGGTAGTTGATATGGACATCACTTTCACATTCGTCGATATTCGTATTCGTATGTATGTTTTCGTACATAAGTATAGTAGTAGGTTTATATATAACAATGCATAATAATATTTTATAATTGCATTCACCATTGTTGATATAATTGTTATCAAATGAAAATATCATGTATATCTATTTTATATGTAAACCATCCTAAACAAGCATATTTAAGTTAATCTGTTAAATATTTCTGTTTTTAATTATATCATATTCGTATTCGGTTTACATTCGTATTCATTTTTAAGGATATGATAACACATTTTTCATATCCGTCAATATTTGTATTCATATTTTAAAATAGATAAGGATATGATTATACATGCATTCGCATCCGTATCTGACCGTTTTCATCCCTACTACTAGCACATCTCCTTAAAAAAGTCATAGATGTATTGCCATAAAAAGTCCAGATACTTTTCATTTTGATAATCAGGTTCTATTTATATTTTGAGATTTCTAAATGACTAACCAATAAATAAAATTTATTATATATGAGTTTTGTTTTATCCAGAGTTTGTTCTCGCCATTAAACTCTTTCTATTATATAAAAAAACAAACTGAAATACTATGTTAACAAAAAAAACTATGAAATAAAATAATAGGATTTTTATTCGGAAGAACTTATAATCTTTGCTAATTACCTTCACGACTTTTGAAACAACCTAATTCCTCCCTAGACTCCGTAAATTTACTAATCCTTACCCCACCGATCTTGTAGTTAACCCACATCCATTTGACTGTTAAATGTAACCCGATTCCGTTAAAAAGAGGTGCATATTATCCTTTTTACCCCTCCCATGTGTCATCCCCGACCTCCGTCGTGCCCCCCTCGACCTCCCCTGCACCGTCACCAACCCACACCTCCTTCAGACCGCTGTCGACCCGAACCTACTTCAGGCAGAGATCATCGGTGTCCTCTGATCATCGACAACCCCAGACGAAAATCACTCACAGCCATCTTCTATTTTAATCCAAAATCATGAGAATCTAACATAGAACGATCACCATCACCTCCATTCTATTCGTTTCTGTCCCCTTCGATGAAGTCATTGCCGAAGACTTAAGCTCCAATTTCCCCGCATCCGTAGGACCCATTTCTTTTTCCCTAACCACTCGCAGGTGTCTCGAACTAGACCTTCGAGCTTTTCCATCCCCGTTCACAGGCTGAGGTCTGGATCCACAGTGCTGACACAAAGACGTGAAAGAGAACCCATATCACCAGCAGTCATCTGCCGTGATCCAAGAAAAAAATCGAGTCCTTCACCGGTGCGCCTTGAACACGTTCAGTCCGTGTCAACCTCCAGCTCTACAAGCAGCAGCGGAGGGGCGGCCACGCCCTCTTCCTCCTCTGTTCCGCTTGGCCTTGTGCGGAGAAGCTCTGCCAACAGCTGCGGCGTGCGCCTCCCAAGCGCCGCCCTCGCGCTGCGCAATTCCCCCCGCCACCACATAAGCAGGTGGGGGACACGTTCATCCACTCCGCCGCGACGTGCGCCTTACAAGCTGCTGCACCCCACCACGCCATTACGCACATGGCCAGCCTCCATCGAAGCCCCTGCGCCCTGGTCGTCCCCTCCAGCAGCTGCTCTCCGCATCCTCCACCAGCGGCTACACAACCGCCTCCTCCAGGCCGTTCGCCCACCCCCATTGTATTTCCACCATTGGATGACCTTTTGTAAAGAATATGGATGTGCGTTGGATTCCATTGGTTAGATTAACTCTAAGCTAATTATTCTTAACTTCTGCAATATCATTAATGTCCCTCTCTCTTTTTTTGAAATATCAATTGTGACCCCATATTCTTAAAGTAGATTCCAGAAGCAACTATAAATAAAAGATTACAATATACGGTATTCATATATAACATTAGAAAAGATGGCTAACTTTTTAGAGTTTTGTTCGAAATAGACAATCATGTTATTCAATCGGAAGATCTGACATTTTAAATGATTATCTCATTGATATATACATACTTACGTATATGTATCGGGTGTTATCGGTTCAAAATCCCGATTTGACCGGTCTGACTAGTAAATTAAGCTTGATCTGATTTTTTTTAGTCAATAAGAATGATGATGCATGATGACATCATCGCTGGTCCAACCAGTTTTAACTAGTGATCCGACTCGACTGAACTAAACCGAGAGGAAAATTGAGATAAAGAGTATATATTAGTTAAATATTTTTTCCTTAACATATGAGAGGTATTTTTTCTCTTAAACTTGGGGGCATGTGCACCTCCTTGCCCCCCTCGCCCCCCTCCCCCCTAATAAAATTCCAAATTTGTTTCTTGAAGAAATACAAAAGGCATATATGGTTATTAAAGCAGAATATATGGTTATTAAATGTTGCTCATTATATAAATATAATCCCATGATCCTGTCTATATAGAGGAATCGGATTCCTTTAGAAAAAAGCACTCTCTCATAAAAACCATTATACCTGTACGCAAATACACTTGCTTTTCGAATTTGTTGTTTAGTGATAAAACAGTTGCATGGTATTTAAAAATTTGCTAATTGTACGTGGATATATGCATATAGATATACAATAGTATGCGAAACCATACAAAAATAATTTTTACTATACAAATCTTCGCACCATCCTGCAAAAGGTATCAGTGCCGTACAAAATCTCCTGATTTGCAAAGTTGATAGCAAAACTTAATCTTACCATCTCAACTTTACAAATCCCCCATGAAAACAAATGTGCATGTATATAAACGAGCCTCATTTTACAAGTTTATTGTTTGGAGGAAAGACGGAGCTCTACACTAGAATGGTAAATCCGTATAAAAAAATTATAATAAAAAATTTACATCATCATACACACAATAGTCTTGGAGTGTAATGACCCATGATACATCAACTTTGAGAGACCATAATTTGAACTCTCTTTTAAAAAAAATATAGATTAGAAACTTCTAATAATAACTTCATGCACAGTATCTCATATATTTTCATATCCACGTACGCACCCTCCTCTATTTAAATAGAATGCACGATACACAACCGTCTTTATTTTCGCAATGTTATTTTACAGGCTCCAAAGCAGGGCCTCTTCATCATCTATAATAAAGAGAGGAAACAACATCCCTACCAAGGAGCTCGACTGTCGGGTTCTGTTTCTCATGCAAGTTCCGTCGCGGTCTTACGCCAAGCACCACGTTACCATCCCCGCTCGGCTCTTTTCCAGCAATGCCCATCCTTCTCGCATCGCATCTCCATTCCCGATCTCTCTATAAGCCCCATCCTGGATCGACCACCGGCACTACCTCGGTGACTTGATCATGTGTTGCCTTCCAGTGCGTTTGGTTCGTGGGTTATCCAGGGGTGGATAACCCGGTTTGTGTTTGTATGTTTGGTTGGTGGATTAAGGGTTGTGAGGGTTTGTGTGATATGATTGTATTGGAATTTGAAAAAGTTTATAGTTATTATGGTATGATTGTATTAAAATTTGAAAAAGTGTGTGGTTGTTATGATGTGATTGTATTGAAGTTTGGAATAATGAGTAGAAGTTGAGTATTTTATGGTTTTTGATGATATGATGGTATAATATATATTTTTTTTGGTTGGAAAGAGAGTTGGCCCCACTAGTGGGTTGGGAATATGGGTTTTGGGGGTAACCCACCCAAAGTGGGGGGTAACCCCCCAACCAAACGCACCCTAAGGGTACATTTTTTACTTTTGTCACCAAGGACCTGTTTGGTTACAGGGTTGGGCAGGGTTGGATTGGGTTGGGTTGTGCTGGGTGAATAGTAATCTGTGAGGAGGAAGTACCCCTATGAATAGTAACCAGGGTTGGGCCAACCCTGCCCAACCCTGCAACCAAATGACACAGAATACGCACGATGCCATCACCGCATAAAAACAACTATATTCCTACAAAAGAAACGTTCAAAATATATTACGAGGCATCGCGTAGGGTGCTGACAGATCATCGTGGATGGGTCTGACGAGGGCGTCATCAGAGGTCGTCAACGTGTATTAGCTCGATCGCGACTTCTTCCGCAACTTAATCTGCAACGACTTCTTTCAACCTCCTCCTTTAATTTAAATCAGATCGCGGTGTAAGAAAAGGAAGGATAAGGGAATGAAGCCGTTGCAGAACTGGCGGAGCTACAGCAGATGATCTTCTCCAGTCAAATGAATGCTCCCTACTAGTCACAAAATGATTACCCATTGACTTAAACATCTTTTACGAGAACTTTCTGTTTGGAGTTCTGAAAGCAGTATGGGGCCCTTTCATTAACATCATGTCCTCCACATGAGTAGCTTTACGGGCACTGTAGCTACTCTACCCATGTCTCCACTACCGCATTCCCACGGGATTAATTTTTTTGACCTTCCGAAGCAGACCTGGCAATCCTAGGGACTTCAAAATTAATGACCTCTTATTTTTATTATAAAAAATAACCATATAAAGTTCCCCTTTTGTAATATGAAAAAATAGCCCCCCTTCATTAATTAAGCTGACAATTGCGATGTAAAAATCCATTTTCATCACTCACTCCTCTTTATCCTCGCATTTCTCTCCCTCTTCCCTCAACTCTTCTACGAGCAGAGAAAATGAAGGGATATCCGAGCAAGGGATTCGATTTTTTATTCATAACGGATGAATTGAATTGAAAAAGCGCCGACATCTTTAATACTCCGATGTATGCAAGAGTATTTTTCATCCTTTCTGTAACTTCCGAGAATAAGTATGTGAAATTTTCAAAAGCAAAATGTCAATTGAAGAAGAAAATTGGCAACTTATAGTAGTAGTCAGAACATACATATTTATACTTGGCTATCCATAGTCCTCACCAAACGAAAACGGCACTACACCTAATAAGGCCGGCCCCTCGCATATGCACTACCAAAATTGGAGCCTCCCTATCAAACACCATCGACAACAAACCATGCACGTACAAGATCCGTAACCCCAACCACAGACAACCATACTCATTTCAATTCCTCAGCGGCACGGCAACAGCAACAAGCGGCTTCTTCATCTCGCACGACAGTTTCAACAGCTCTGCCAGCTCCACCGGGTTCCCGCGATCTTCCGTCCACCTGAACTCCACGACCAGCCGTGCGATCCACATTGCCACCGTTACCAGCCCCAGGTTCTTCCCGGGGCACACCCTCCGCCCCGCACCCAAGGGCGCGAGGCGTGAGTCCCCACCACGGACGTCGAAATCAACGCCACCCAAGGCGGGGACGAACCGGTCTGGCAGGAACCGTTCCGGTTCCTACCAGATAGTCGAGTCGTGGGCTATGGCCCACATGTTGACCATGGCAGTGGTGCCGGCAGGGACCAGCATCCCGTTTCTGAGCTGGATGTCGGCGGTGGAGAGGCGAGCCCACGACAGGAGCGGTCCCGGTGGGTGGGCCCGCAGGGCCTCCTTCACCACCCCCTGCAGGTAGGGGAGCCGCGCCGCCACTGTGTCGGTGATGGGTCCCACCACCCCATCGAGCTCGCACCGGAGTTTGGATTGTACGGTCGGGTTCAGCACGAGCTCCGACATGGCCCACTCCGTCAGCAGCGCCGTCGTATCCGTGCCCCTGAACACCATCTCCTGCACGTGATCCCACATCCAACGGTCAAAATGTAAAACCAGGTAAATGTGCATATATATACCTGAACATAAGTTCGCTTTCTCGTTCTTACCCATAAAATCGCAACCATATCGTCTTCGGAGAGTTTCGCTTCGCTCTCAAGAGAGAGAAGTACGTCCACGAAGTCCCCGCCTTCTTCAGGTTTGCCCGAGCTGCGGCGACGACGGTGATCGTCGATGATGCGTGTCACGAAGGACCGAACACGCGGCACGAGCTTGGCGCAGCGCTCGCCAATGTGGTTTGGGTCGTAGAAAGATGTCAGACAAGGAAGATGGTCGGACCAGTTGAAGGCCCCAAGAAGCTCGAACCCCTCCCTCACCATTGACCGCAGCTCTTCGAGCTCCCCGCCCCTCCCATCACCCTCCACATACCGCTTGCCGAACACGCACCCCATGATGTTATTGAACGCCGCCATCTGGAGGTGTGGGCGCAGCGTCACATGTCCGCTGGAACGCTGTTCACGGAGGATGGACCGGACCATGACGTCGCAATCGCTACGACGGAGCTCTTCGTGTGCGGCTAGTCGTTTGGGAGCGAAGAGGTGGGAAGCGGCGATGGAGCGGAGGAGGCGCCAGTACGGCCCGTTGGGGGCGAAGCCGATGGCGCGCGAGAACATGAGGTCACGTGCAGAACGCTTGAGTGGGCGGTCGGCGAGGGCTGGGTGGGACAGAAGCTCCTTCGCAATGGTGGGATCGGAGGATACGACTGCCGGGGTGGATCCGATGGAGAAGGCCATGAGGGTGGTGGAGCAGCTGGAGGAGAGGGATGCGAGAGAACGGTGGGGAGTTGGGGAGGTGAGGGAGAGTAGGGAGCCCAGGACGGGGAGGCCGCGGGGGCCGGGGATTGGGACCAGGCCGAGGTGGGTGCGGCGGCGGGTCCAGGCGGTGCCACCGGGGGTGAGGAGCCATGCGAGAAAGAGGGAGAGGACGATGGTGGTTAGGAGGAGGAGCGGGTGGGAGAGGAGAGGGGAGATGAGGAAGAGCCAGTGGGTGTCTATGGCGGATGATGGGGAGGCCATGGAGGCAGGTGTTAGCGTGAGCGTGGAGTAGAGAGAGTGTGTGTGTGGCTTGCGAGTCACAAGGGGATTACTAGTAGGTATTTATAGGGGTTTGAGTTGGAACGAATCCTCTGCTGCAATTGTGTTTTCTACATTCCTCAAAATTTCGATAAAATCGGATATAATTTGTTAATTTATCTTAATGACTGAAGATC
Organism: Ottelia alismoides; assembly: GCA_037367405.1. Lineage (NCBI taxonomy): Eukaryota > Viridiplantae > Streptophyta > Magnoliopsida > Alismatales > Hydrocharitaceae > Ottelia > Ottelia alismoides. Next base: position 504,871 of record JAZKJV010009629.1, on the reverse strand, counting down.
CGTCTTATACTTAAGCAACTTAAATTTCATTAAAAAAAGAACTTGATCTTTGTCTATTAAGATAAAATAGTAAATTACATCAGGTTTTAGCGAAATTGTGAGGACATGCAGAATATTTATGGAATATTCAATCTATAAGAATATATTTTTGAAATTGGATTCTCAAAAATAAAAAAATAATCATTACATCACCTAGAAAAATTTGGAGGACATCTAGAATATTAATCGAAGTTTTAATCTTTAATGATAGATTTTTGAAATTGGATCCGCAAAAATCGAAAATAACCATTACTAACTCTCATTATAGGATTCACTTTGATTTATAGATGGGATACTTAAAAATATGCCACGGTGAAATTACCTTAAACCCTGCATGATTCGTATTAATAAATTATCAATCTCAATCTTGGGGCACAATATGTAAAAAGGATGTATACGGATATATCCTAGCCGATCTATCATTGCATTCATTTTATACGGATTTAATCTAACATATGTATTTGTATCCGTTTTAAAATAGATATGTACATGAATATCTTTAATATCGGTAAACATATGTGTTTATATCTGTATATTTGTTTATATATATAGTTGGAGATTTATTTTTTAACAATATACAACATAAATTATATATTCTTTCACCATGTTTGATATATTTTTTATGATATAAGCACATTTAGTATATTTATATCATGTGTTTCTCGTTCGATTCATGTATATTTAAGTCATTCTATAGAGTATTTGGAGCATTACTCGTACGCGATCAATATATCCGCTTTACATTCATATCCATTTTTTAAAATATGGTAACTTAGTTTTAATATCTGTCAATATCAGTACCTCAGTGTTGTTCCTGACATTTTGCGGGCCCTAGGCAAAAGGAAAAAAGGAGCCCTTACAAAAAAATTAATAAGAGCAAGTAGTCCCGAGTGTGTTTACCATCAAGTATAAAACGAAGGATTCGATTTTTCGAGAACAATCGACCCTTATATAATCTCATTAAATTTTCGATTTTAGCATTAAGTTGTTCATCGAAAATTCGAATCTATACGAGCCCAATTTTAAGTGAGTTGTTTCATCGAGAACTATCCCCCTTTTTTATTGCCTCCCCGACCCCGTGCGCCCAAGACCCCCCCCCCCCCCCCCCCCCCCCCCCCCCCCCCCGACCTCCTGCGTCCCTGCCCCCTCCGACCACCCTACGCCCCCGACCCCCCTGCCCCGACACCCCTGTGCCCCATATGCCCCCACCCCCCTGCACACCCTGCGCCCCCGACCCCTCCCTGCCCCTCCCTGTGCCCCCGACCCCTCCTGCACACCTCCGACCCCTGCAGCCATACCCCTCTCCCTCCCTTCCACTGACTCCTGCGCAACCCTCCACCACTGCAGCCCTGTCCCTTCCCCTCCCTTCCACTGACCACTGCAGCCCTCATTCCCTCCCTATTGCAGTTTTCCCTCCTGAAGTCTCCCACAGCTCTCCTCTCATAGCCTCTTCCAGAGGCTACCACGCCATCTAAATCATCGATCCATTCTTCATTATATTTGCTTAGATTGTTTGGCTCCTCTAGCACGAACAATTTCTCCACCACCACGTAGCTTGACGAACAACAATGTCTCCTTGACGATGCCTCCTTTTCCTCTTGAGATGACTACTAGTGGCTTGATGTGTCCTTTTTGAAAATTTCATTGTTGCCCGGATGGTAGAGAAGGAAGTAAAAGTTTACACGCTTAATTTCCCATATCAAAAGGGTGCATCTCTCCAGTGATGAGCGTGCTTCTGTTTTGCGAGACGCCATCAAGAATGATCTTGATCTATATCTTGCTTTAGAAGGGACCTTGAGGACTCTTGATCAGTAGATGTGTGGGAGGTGCATGAAGATTCAAGCGGTGACTCAGGCTTGCCACCATAATGACAGTCTTGTTCGGGTTACAGATGACACCGGAGCGACTCAAGGACACATTATTGGCATCTTGAAACCTCTTCTACCTGTCGTACCTGATGTTACTGAAGGGTTAGCTATCGATGCTCTACTGCTTGATTGTATTTTCAAAGCTCCTATCACCACAGTCAAGAGTATCCCTCCCAGTTGCCGTCTTGCTTTCTCACAAGCTCTGAAGATAGCTTTACACCAAGTTATCGCAGGGCCGGAATCCATATCCGCTTGGGTGAGATTGTTACTTCTTCATCGTTGCACACTACAGGTTTTCAGACCTATGAATAGGCAGGATAGAAGATCTAGCAAAAGAAAATCTTTGCAACAACGACTTATTCTGAGCTCACTGACTACATGGGACAGTGCAGATGGTTTCACCAAGCTAGTGGATGATATTTTGAAAGGTGGTACACCAGGGATGCTTGGCCTTAATCAGAACAACTCCTTAGAAGAGAATCAACACACCAACATTAGGTAATGTCTTCGTAAAGTGTCAGATGGACACTTTTTAGTAGCCTTAGGAGTGGCTCCTTATAACGAAGATACTATAAAAGCTTTAGAGGCTAAACATCCGTATAAGCTGCTTCCTTCCTTGCCAGGTATCTTGGTTTCAGAGAATCCTCTTACAGCTGATACATATGTTATTTTACATTCTATTAAATCCTTTTCCTAAAGGGACATCATGTGGCAGAGATGGGCTGAGAGCTCAACACCTTTTAGACGCCCTTTGTGGGGAGGGGTCTGCCATTGCCACTGGTCTCTTATGGGTGATCGCCATGGTGGTTAACTTATGGCTATGCGGGAGATGCCCCTTGAGTTTGGCTGAGTTTGTAGCCTGTGCACCTCTTACTCCACTACTCAAACCTGACAATGGCATACGCTTTATTGCAGTGGGCACTATCTGGAGACGCCTAGTATCCAAAGTTGCTATAAAAGGGGTAGGCAAAGAAATGTCTAAGTATCTCAATAATTTTCAATTTGGGATTGGTGTATCTGGAGGAGCAGGAGCTATTTTGGAGCAGGAGCTATTTTACACAGCACCAATCGGCTTTTGAGCAAGCTTCATGGTGATGGATCTATCTCTATGCTCATTGTAGATTTTTCTAATGCTTTCAACATGATTAGATAGATCTTCGATGCTCTGTGAAGTTCGAAGGCGATGTCCATCTATTTCTTCATGGGTGGAGTTTCTGTATGCTCAGGCTGTCAGACTATATATTGGAGACAATCATATTTGGTCGACCACCGGAGTGCACCAAGGTGATCCCCTCGATCCACTTCTTTTTTTCTCTTGCACTGCACCCTCTTATTCATGAGATTAGAGACAATTCTAAACTCCTTCTCCATGATTGGTATCTTAATGACAGGACTATTATAGGGGACACATTAGAGGTGGCCAAGGTGCTTGACATTATACAACACAATGGCCCTGAGTTGGGACTTGTTCTGAATATCAAGAAAACTGAGCTTTTCTGCCTTCATGTAATGGGCAGAAGGTTCGCAAAGGACTATTTCCTACTGATATTGGAAGGTCCGTGCTAGGAGTGAAACTACTTGGAGGTGCAGTGAGCATGGACAAAGGATTTGTTGAAGACTTGGCTACGAGGAGACCACCAAAGTTGTTGAATTAATGAAATTACTCCCCCTGTTGGATGACCCACAGAGTGAACTTCCTTTACTACGGTCTTGTATGGGTTCAGCCAAGCTCATGTTTGGCTTAAGGACATATCAACCCACATGCATGGAGCAAGCTGCTGCTTTTTTTTGACAGAGGACTGCGCGGAGCTATTGAGGACATTGTGGTTTGTGGAGGTCCTTTCTTTGGCGACCTTAAATGGCGGGTGACATCCCTACCAATCAAGCGCAGTGGCTTAAGACTGCACTCTGCTATTGAGGCTTCTTCATATACTTTTATGGCCTAGAGCTCAATCTTGGGTGCTTCAAGACCACATTTTGTGAGATAGTGGGGTATGTGATGTTGATTCTGATTTTTTAGATGCCTTGGAGGGCCTACGTGTCAAACTCCCATCTTTAGATCTTACATGTTTTGCTAACAAGGATACTGTCCCTCCTAAAGCCCAGAATGCTTTGGCGAGTTCCCTTTTTAGCAAAATTGTCAAAGAAATTGAGGTTGAATTTGACATGACAACTAGACAAAAGGTAATTTTTTCGATGCTTGCAATCTGACCATGCTCAAGATTTTCTTCTAGCTATTCCTATTGATGGTCTTGGAATGCATATGTCATCTATTGAGTATTGTACTATTCTCAGATATCGCCTTACGATTCCTCTATTCCCAGCAGATGAGGTATGCCCAGTATGCCACAAATCTTGCTTAGACCCCTTTGGGAGCATGCCGTTTATTGTCGTGCACTCCCAGGTTTTAAATATATACATGATCTTGTCAGAGATGTCCTCTTTGATGTTCTCAAGAAGGTTGGGGTTGCATCAAAGAAAGAAGCACCTGTGAATTTTTTATCTGATCCACACGAGGGGAGATCCACACTCAGACCAGTAGATGTTTTAATTTTTGGATGGGCTGGAGGAAAACACGCATGTGTTGATTTAACTGGAGTGTCTCCGTTAGTTGGTCTGATAAAAAGTGATTTTACTGCGGGATACGCTGCACAGAAAGCTGCCTCAGCCAAGGTTGCTAAACATGAGAAGGCTTGTATTCACAATCAACACGTCTTCATCCCTTTGGGTTTGATACCTTTGGATTCTTGGCATCTGAAGCTGTAGAGCTCCTTACCATGGTCCAGAAAATTATGCATAGCAATGTTATGGCTCCCACGTCTATGGATATTGTGTTCCGAAGAATTGGATTTGCCATCCAAAAGGGATTGGCGGCGCGGTTTGTTGCCCATCTCCCAACAGTTTCTTTGTAATATGTCCTGATTTATAAACGTGATTGCGTCATTGTTTCATCGAAAATTTGATTCTATAAAGACCCACAAAGAAATACTATTTTATTTATATACTAAAAACTAGATCACATGTAAAGCTGGTCCCTTAAAGTTAATAGACACTAGGCAATTGCACTTTAAAGCTATGCTCAAGGTCGGCCATGTCATACCTGCATCAACTGAAAAAAATACGATAACACTTATATCTATATTCGTATCGTTTGCATCCATATTTATTTAGAAATGGCAGTGCTTGATGTAGACCATTCTCAAAACCATTTCAGATTCGAATATGAGCATTTCAAATAAGCGCACTACACCCGAAATGTTGGGTCAATCACGTCATGATGAATAGCATAAGCACCTACATTATTAATGCTAATTGAGTTATATTAATTAACAAATGTATGTAAATAGCAATTAACTCATGCCTCATACAAAATCAGTAAAAATATAATAAATCTATGTTAACATTAAAATGCGAAATAATAAAATAAAAATTACCAAGAATATTGAACATATTGATCATATGTACAATGCGACAAATAAAATAGAATACATGATATTTTGTAGAAACATATTTTGTAACCTTAATCCAGGAATACTATCAAAATAATCATTATGATAAAATAATAAATAAATAAAATTAAGAACACCAAGAAATATGGTTAATTATATATAAAGGTTAATTTATATTTATGAATAGTATTCAAACATTTTTATTTTATTATCTTAATTCATTTTTATATAATTCTCTATGTAACCTTTAGAAAAATATAAGTACTAACAAAGAAAAATCACAAAAATCCTAACTAGAGTTATTGAGAAAACAGTAAATCCTAGTTTGATTAGTTGACAACTTATTAGACTTATAACGGTTTGCAAAAAAATCAATTTTAATCCTACTTATAAGTTCAGCTTAATAAGAACTTTATCTAAGAAACCCCCAAAAATCATAAACCTAAACACTCAGAAGATTAGGTTTTGACCCATTTAAACAACTATAATTTATATAAAAGCACACTTAAATAATTTATATCTAATATAGTATAATTTCTCTTATAACCACGTAAATTATATAATGTAATATTCTAAATTATATACATGTTAAATAATTAGAAATCCTAGTTAGACAAAAGCCAAACTTTACAAATTTATTTCTATTTAATTAAAATTCCATATCCAACAAACACACTTTTAAAATTTCATTGAAAACTTAGATCTTAAGAAAAAGTTTATAAAAAGTAATCTGACTTGACATTCGAAGCTTGGATTTTTTTGGACTTCCTTTGTGTCATAGTAGGCGAAAAGGCATAAAATCTTTTGATTAATTCAAATCAATTGTAGTAGCACGAGATTTTAGTAGCACTTCAAAACCCGCATGAATTCAATGTGAATTCAATGCGATGTGATTGATTTTATATTTTACTTGAGCAATGTCTGTTTGGTTGCTGGGTTGGGTTGGGGTACCCCTGTGAATAGTAAATTGTACTCCTGTGAATAGTATACTGTGAGGAGGATTGAGAGTGTTTGAAGGAGGGGTACATCGGTATACCCCAACCCAAACCAGTCTAACCCAACAACCAAACATGCCCTTAGGATCACAAAGAAGAGGATTTTTTATGCAAATGCAATGATGAAGCAAATGCAATTGGAATACTATGTATTTGCAACTTTAGTATGCACACTTATAGGCATATTTTTGCAAATATTTTCAAGGATCAAAACCAAAAATGAAAGATGGGTAAAAAAATTAGTTATAATAAATTATAGGAACTTTTACCCCACGAACCATAGAATCAATGTAAATTACCTTCTCGGCCTTTTAAACATCTTTATTACTTCCTTGACCTTGTAAACCTGCTATGTCTTATCCCATGAACCTTACCGTCAATTTGACCGTCATTAGGTTAACTTGCTTGGATTAAAGTTGAGTTAATCAAACCACATAAAATGCATTGCTATCCTTTCTTCCTCTCTCTCTCTCTCTCTCTCTCTCTCTCTCTCTCTCTCCTTTTTTCATTTCTCCCCATTCTTCCTCTCTCTCTCCTTTTTTCATTTCTCCCCATTCTTCCTCTTCCTCCCTTCCATCGGTGATAACCTTTGTTGTTGGATAGTGTGTAGGGGGTCGGGGGGGTCGACAGCAGTAGTAATGCAGAGGAGGGTTGTTGGACAATGTGTGGGGAGGGGGAGGACCGAGATCAGCAATAGCAACAACGTGGGAAGGGAGGCTATTGGGCGAACTGTTCTTCTTTCCCACGCTAGTGGACTTCTTGTCCATGTCATTGGTGATGGAGGCGACATGCTCGTTGATGACGCACATGATGTTGAGGCTGACGATGATGCTGATGTCTTTGGTGGCATGGCGCTGGGAGTCGTTGAAGCAGGCAGGAATGGTTACGATGATGCCCTTGACTGCGGAGAGAAACAACAACATAGGGAGGGGGCAGAGAGCATTAGTGGCACTCGGAGAGGGAGGGTGAGGGGATCAGAGCTTTGGAGATGCAGGGGGTGTACGACGCAGAGGAGGGTGTGGTGATGGAGATGGCCGATGGAGGTGTAGGGGATGTAAGGAGGAGGGTGAGAGAGGAAGAGGGATAGTATCTTTTGTAAATTTACTAAACAAACGGGATAATATGCATCTCTTTTTAATGAAATCCGATTAAATTTAATAGGTAAATGGATAGGAGTTAACCACTGGATTAGTGGGTTAAGAGTTTAGCAAGTTTACATGGTTGAGGGAGCAATAACGATATTTATAAAGTCACGAAGGTAATTTACAATAATTCTATTTTTCATGGGGGTAAGAAAATCCTCAATTAAATTATCTCAACAAAATTATCTAATATTTACAAATCAATTTTGGAGCACATAAAATGGTGAACAAAACTAGGTGAAATGCACAACCTTTAACTTCCTAAATATGTAGAAAATATCCATAGGATATATTTTTGTAGTTTTATATTTTTCCTAAATAGAGGACATTAAAAGCTACCTAGAATGCATTTTTGTTTTTTTATGAATTAAGATGCATGCATGATAAGTGGATGAAACTTATGGATTTTTATATAATTTTTCAATCAAATAAAATGCAAACGTAACAAAACTTGATCTTGTGATAAAACTATATGAAACTTACCTTTTATATATTTGTTGTAATGTTTGATCAAAATATGAATTTTATGATTTTTTTACTGGACAAAGTAATTTTTAGCACTTTAATTCTAATGGATGCTGAACGTGAATTAAATTGCAATCCAATATTTCTTGAAATAAATATTTCAACGTAGAATATAAATGACTTTGATTTTTTGCACAATATTAAATGTGGAGTTAATCATAAATTAAAAATAAACTCACTCCATCATTTTTAGAATGGATGCATGCAATTGGTTTGTTTTTTTGGATGCATGTTAAAGCGTGATAGGTTCCACAAAATATGCCTTTTTTGATAATTTTCTGAATTTGGTAGAGTAAACTAGGTCTTTTTTGTCATTCAAGGGATGATTTAATATTAATTCATAAGCAAACTTGAGTAAACTATACTTATTTACACAATTCATTTTTAATAAATCAATCCCATATCATACACACTTAATATTTGGTTAGGCTTTTAAACTTACTATTGTTGGACCGCAAGCCCATGTAAATGAGGAGGATTGTGTTGAGCGACCAATTGCCATTGTAAAATAGTCAGATATTTTCAACATGGATTTAAGTTTTTGTATTCCCTACTAGCAACACATTGCTTTGTCGAGATGCAATGAGAATATACAAAGGCCACTACATCTTTGCTTGGATGTACTTCAGAATTTGCAAGAGTTCTCAGGTTATGAATGGATGCAAGTAAATAGGCTAGTTGATGAATCTCGTATTCATCACGCTAAAATCCACCTTTTAATCCTCTAGCGTAAATAATCAAATAAAATTCACAACAATTCCTTATCATTATATCGTATTATATTGTGTATAATTAATCTATAATTATTGTACTTATTTTGTAACTATTTTATTATTAAAAACCCATAAAAATTAGGTTGATTAATTGGCTACAAGTTCCTAACCCATAAAAAGAACTAAAAAATACATAAAAATATAAGAAGCTCAAAATTGATATTTTTAACCCCTTAAAAATACCCCAAAAATACTTTTTGTACAAATGACCTCTATTGGTGTTTTGTCCAACATGAAACTTGTAGATCTTATCAAGATCTACAACTTTCATGTTTTGACTTTTTCCTAATTTTTCTTCTAACTACTCTTTTATATTTTTCTTTATTTAACATTTTCTGATTTTTCTGGTGCAGCCACGTGACGCCCTATGGGGTGCCCACGTGGCCGCTTCTCTCTTGGCCACCCGACTCCTCCTCGAGCTGTTTGATCCTCTTCCACCTACCTTCATCTCAGCCCTCCATTCCCGCTTCGCCCTCAGTCGTCCGATCTTCTCCCAGATTGAATCCTCATCACCCGCTCACGCTCCAATCACAACCATCCGATCTTGCCCCACCTCCATCATAACCACCCGCTTCCACTTCACCATCAACTATCCGATCCAATCTCTGATCAGATCTTGACCGCTCACTGGTACCTCCATCAGAGCCGTTGGAGCACAAGATCCAATGGCTGGAAGCTCATCTCCTACCTCCCATTAGCCTCTTCCCAGGCATTACACCTCGTCGCCCCTCCGCCCCCTTCATATTTTGGAAAGCACCACAACCACTCCCTCCGTGTTGTAACACCACCTCCATGAAACCCACTCCTCTGCCATCCTCGCGCCATCTTCATTGCCCCCGCCTTCACTCCTCCATCACTCCTTCAGCCGTTCAAACTCCCCTGCCACCTCATAATGGCGCCATCGCCTCCTATAAAACTACCCTCTCTGCCTCTGAGAACCCCATCTACCACTCCACAGGCTATGGCCTAGCTTCTTCCACCCTTTGGTGAAAGCGGAGGGTGGTAATCTCGAGGTGATGACATACGTATGCCTCTAGTGAGATCCATGGTCCTCCGACCATGTTAGCACCGACATAGTGCGCCGTTGAGCTCGCTGTATCGACCACCCAACACGTGCGAAGACCCCGAGCATCCTAAGACGTTCAACCCAGGACCTTCCTCCATAGGATTCCCCTCTCCGACGAGGTTCCCTTCCTCTATCTTTTTCTTTTAATTCTCAAAATTTTCCCGATAATTCTGCTCAATCACACTGACCACTGATCATCCTACTACCTCCGCCACCCATACAACTTCCACGTCGATCCCCCTCCTCTTCTCCAGAACCACCCATGCTCCGACCCCTCTTCTTCTTCATCTCGCTGGAGAAGAAGCTATCGACCGCCTTCTCTCATCGCCCTACAACCCCCACTCACCTCACTCGCTCACGCATGTCCACTCAAGCATGTTCGGCTATTCTAACGATTGCAGGTACTCCAAGCTTCAATGGTCGGACATTCTCACCCACCTCCAATCTGTCGCTCTGACACCGATGAGACTTCCTCGAACTACCAATTTGATCGCCTTCGGACCTCCGTCGTACCTCCAGCTCCCTCGCGAGAGCTTCCTCCATCTTCTCTGATCCACAGATGACCATCTGGAGCAAGGAGGAGCTCCATGGAGGTCGCCGGAGCGCAGCCTCCTCCGGCAACCTACGACGGAAGAAGAGTAGCAGTTACCGTCCGATCATCTGGATCGGACGGTCTAGATGAAGACTCATAGCTCATCCGAGCCTTACACCTAGCCTCTAGGCTCGGGCCCTCTGAACCTCAAACCGAGCTACCGATGCCTGCCACGTGTCCCCGAACTTGCAACACCTCCGATCTTGGATCCTCACGTGCCCTGCACGTGAGGTTCTGGGTAAATTGCACTGATGACCCTGGAGGAACTTCATATTGCATTTTGGTCCTTCAGGCATGTGCCTCACGTATGCTCTTGGAGTATTTACAAGGAGGCCCTCGTAGATTTTAAGAATTACAGAGATAACCCTGCACATAGTGGAGAAATTACATAAGGGCCCAGGTGGTTTTGCAAAATTGTAAATAGGTCCCTCCATGGGCTTATTTGTAATTATTTATCATTTTAATTCCCGTATTTTTATTACAATTATGCCTCTGCATTGTTTTCTTCATAACTTGAGCATCGTAGGTCCAAATTGCATGATTTTAATGTCGTTTTGATCCTTGTTTCTTCATCCATCTTATGGCATGTTTAATTTCTCATCTGACACTACTTTAAATATGATGAATTTATATTATTAGATGATGTCTCTTACTGAAATGCCTTATCATAAAATAGATATTTGTACATGATGTTGTGCTAAAAATGACTTTGATTTCAAACTACAATTTGTTGCTCAATTTAGTTATCTTTCTAGGGTATATTTGTAGTAGTCATTTGAATGCATCACCCTTGCATTTAATCTTGCATTATTTTCCATGCACAATCCTACATTTGCATTGAAAAATAACTAAAAAAATGCATGCATCATTATTTGCATTGTTGACTTGCAATTTATTCGGCATCTGCATTGAGACCTTTAATTGATAAATTATTCGCACATTCTCTTAATTGACCAAAATTCGATGGATAGATTAAAGTAGCTCGTGTCCCTGTGATCGACCTTGGTAGACTTGTCAAGTATAAATTTTCCACAACATTCAAACGATTGTGGTTTTTGCTGACCGAAATTCATCTTCTATACTAATACAATTTACGACTATTAAAGAGCCGAATTTTACGATCATCAAATGACGTCATTGCCGGGTTCATCAAATGGTGCTGTTGTCGGTGAATTTTTATCAGCTCTGCTTGCATTTGTATAATGTAAAAAAGAAATGTTGCATGTGCATTTTTAGCAGTCCTCATTAGAGGGTTCGCATGTTAAAAAAAGTAGATCACTAGATGATCTACCTCCCCCCCCCCCCACACACACACTTGCACATATACACTCACCCCCTTCTCCATCCTCTCTGTATATTTGACACAAGCACTATCTCTCCCCTCTCACCTCTAAATCTGTACACAAAGCCCCCCACCTCTCATCTTTTGTGAAAATTCATCTTAGTGTAAATGCTCCTCCCAACACATCCCCCCTAATTCAGATCCATTACTTAGGCTATTTGTAGCCTAAGTATAGGGGGACTCGACTCATTCGTTCATCCCTCCCTCTCTAAGTCTTCTTATACTTAGGCCAATTTTTGACCTAAGTATAGGGGGATCCGCCTCCTCGGTTCCGCTATATCACCCTATAATTAACCGAGCCATGGCTTCATATCACTTGTGCTATGAGGACATACCTTATATCGTTGTATATTTACTTTATTGATAGATTGTATATTTTTAGATTTTTTAAAGTAAGACTGTGAACTGAGTTTTGTAGAAATGTTGTAAAAATGTTTTCTAAAAAAAATAAGGGATTAAACTTGTTGTAAATAAACCATTATTTTCAAAAACTCCATAAAAATTTAATGTATTAAAAACTTTCTTTGAGTGAGACTTTGACTACTAGGCTGAGTAACTACTTTCAGTGAGGGAACCTTGGTCTCCCTTAGCAGAGTAGGTGGTTTAGAGGACACTATATATGGCTCTGTCCTCAAGTAACACGGGTCCATCTAACGGCTAGTACTTATACCCATACTGGCTGAGAGTAGATACATCTATTCATATGAGTCTGGGCCAGTCATTGTCTCTCAAAAAATTAAAAAAATTGAAAATTAAAATCCATAAAAATCTACAAAAGCCAAAATTCACAAAAAAATTCACTAACCATTGGTGTATTCCTGACACATTAACAATCACTCAAGGCTTGAATATTTTAAGGACACTTGATTTCTGTGATCTTGAGAGTCTGAGTTAACATGCCTTAGTCATTAGGGTTTTAAACTTAATAATTCCCACTTCCCTAGTTTGAAAGATTTGAGTGCTATATTGCACTCTTCATCTCTATTGTTTAAAGAATATGATCAACACATCACTTTCACAACTGCAAGATTGATGAGATGGGTTGAGTTATCACTTGAGGAACTAGGACTGGTGATTTAAGTCTGGATCCGATCTAATGATATTCGAGGATGGGATAAAGTTAACGAAGGCTTCAAGAAACCTGGGTGTCAGCAAAACCTTAGCTAGTATGTGAACAAGTTCATATGCCATCTCTTTGATATTTACCTATGTGCCATGGTGTGATGAAATTTAATTATTGATCAGTGTGTGCCAACTTTGGTAAATGCAGTGGAGCTAGCCAAAAAGAAAAGAAATGTTCAAAGAAAAGCTCTATCCTCCAAAGTCAAATTACAAATGAGCTTCCGCCAATGGTGAGCGCTCCCAACCATTTTCAAAGTGTCCACTTTGACCAAGCGCTAATTAGGACCAAGGAGTCGAACTAGCACCAAAAAAGTGCTCTACATCGTAAGCGATACAAGTCTGGGTGTCGAAGGTATCTTAGATACCCAAAAGAGACACACCCCGGTGTACTCCTAGAAAAACAAGTGCAGACGGACATGTTTATCAACGACAAAAATATCTAAGTGTTGAGTAATAAGGCACTCGAGAGTCCCCTTGTTCCAATGTGAGGGAGAGAAAAATAGACACAATCCTATGTCCTCCATCATCTGGCCGTCCATCTACATTTCAAGTCTAACAAACTAATGATACTGTGGACTGAAGCAAGAATAAACTTATTCCCTAGTGTTGAGGATTAGGTCTAGAGGAGAGTCTCTTGGATTGGAACTTTGAGTGATGTCTCGACTCGACTCTCATGAAATGCAGTACACTAAACTTCAAATCCTTATATTATATGTATAGAAAGAGAGTCTGATAATTAGAGAAGTTGGATTCCTTCTAACTAGAGCATGGTTAAGCTCAGAATTTTAGAGTCGCTTAAATTGAGGGTCTTCGAAAGATTGAGCCTTGAAATCTTCACATGCACTAACAAGAACTAATCCGACTCTTTCATTCTTTAGATGCTCGAGGACGAGCATAGTTTAAGAATTGGGGTATGATGAATCTCGTATTCGTCATGTTAAAATCACCCATTCAATCCCCTTGCTTAAATAATCCAATAAAAATAACCAACAATTCCTCATTATTATATTGTATTATATTATGTATAATTAACTTATAATTATTGTACTAATTTTGTAATTATTTTATTACTATAAACTCATAAAACTAGGTTGATTAATTGTCTATAAGCTCCTAACCCTTAAAAAGAACTAAAAATACATAAAAATATCAGAAGCTCAAAATCAATATTTTTAACCCCTTAAAAATACCTCAAAAAATACTTTTTGTACAAATGACCTCTTTTGACGTTTTGTCCAACATGAAACTTGTAGATCTCATCGAGATCTACAACTTTCATGTTTTAACTTTTTCCTAATTTTGCTTCTAACTAATTTTTTATATTTTTCTTTATTTAACCTTTTATGATTTTTCTGGTCCAGCCACGTAGCGCCCTCTAGGGCGCCCACGTGGCCGCTTCTCTCTTGGCCACCCGGCTCCTCCTGGAGCCGTTTGATCCTCTTCCACCCACCTTCATCTCAGCCCTCCATTCCCGCTTCGCCCTCAACCGTCCAATCTTTTCCCAGATTGAATCCTCATCACCCGCTCCCACTCCAATCACAACCATCCGATCTCGCCACGCCTCCATCATAACCACCCGCTTCCACTTCACCATCAACCATCTGATCTGATCTCTGATCAGATCTTGACTGCTCACCCGTGCCTCCATCAGAGCTGTTGGATCATAAGATCCAACGGTCGGAGCTCATCTCCTACCTCCCGTTAGCCCCTTGCCAACGTTACACCTCGCTGCCACTCCACCCCCTTCCTATTTTAGAAAGCGCCACAACCACTCCCTCCATGTCGTAACGCCACCTCCATGAAACCCACTCCTCCACCATCCTCGCGCCATCTTCATTGCCCCAGCCTTCACACCTCCATCACTCCTCCAGCCGTTCAAAGACCTCCGTCACCTCATAACGGCTGATGAATCTCAGATTCATCACTCTAAAAGTGATTAATTAAGCTCTAATCCCTAAAAATAATTGACATTTCTTCATTTATTTTGCATAATTAGCATTCATGCATGTTTTGATAAGAATTGCAATTTTTTCACTTATTTTCGCATAAAATAAGAAGCCAAAAATCCCAGCTAAAATTGACCTATAAATAGCCTAACTTACCTGATTTTTAACTAATTCATGCTAACTCCAATTGACCCAAAACTACCTCCACTGTGTACATATCACTAACAAGAATAAATAAAAATACAAAAAAAATCAATAACCCAAATAAACCCAAACCCTAGTTCTAGGATTTCCGGACTAAAACCCTCATATTTTCCCCATTCAGTATCCGTTTTGATCCTACTCACTTTTGAACTAATGTACATTAAAATTCCTTTAAAACAAGACCAAGTTCAAGAGAATCGGAGCTCATATGTGAAAGTTGGGTTTTGGGCCTCTTTTGTACATTTGGTATTTTAGCGATTTTTGACCTCTTATTTTATGTACATAATTGACTCATTTTATTTTAATTCTTTTTCATTTGTCTTCTTTGATGAAAGTTTTATTAGAATGTGCAAAAATCCAAATCCAAACTGAGCTTGAAATCAAAGAAACTAACTAAGTCCGAGTCTTCACTAACTATCTGTACAAAATTGGTCTTTTTCGTGTTTTATTTTATTTCTTCCTTTCCTACTCAATAAAAATAAAAAATATATTAATGTGTAATTATTTATCTTTGATTTTATCTAGTTTAAAAATGACAAAAAATTATAAAACCCAAAAATGAAGGTATTCTATGTACATGGGATACCCTAAAAATATCACTTTGCACAAATGATCGATTTTGGTTTCATATCTTCATGAAAGTTGTAGATCTCATCGAGACGAGCAATTTTATTGAAGAAACTTTTTCGATCTGAGGTCATTTACTATTTTTTATGTATTTTTCAGGGTTTTTATTTTCTGATTTTTGTGGGGCTAACACGTGGCAGCTCTTGGAGCCGCCACGTGTCACCTGATTTTATTTTTATTTCTTTTTTATAAAAAATTTAAATGTCACACATGCGGGTCACGTGCCCCTGCTGCACGTGACCTGCACGTGCATCGACAACCCCCATATTATGCTGCCATGTGGTCTTAGCAGGGCCGTCCGATCTCGACTGATCGGACGACCGCTACTCGTCGTCCCAAATCCTCCCCTTTCCCAATTCGTGCCGCCCTCCTCCGGTGATTTCTCCTCCTACTCCGTGATTATCGGCCGCCACCCATCTCACGATTGACTGCCGCGCCGCCCTCTCGTCAAATCCCATCTCCGATCGCCATCTGATCTTCATCTCTAATCAGATCGCCATCCACGATCTTCCGCGATTCATTCCATCGCCGGCCCCCTATCGCATCCTATTTAAGCTCCGACGCCGCCCTCCATAGACGCATCCGCCAACACAAAGATCGGGGCTCGGGGTGACAATCTGAAACTCTTCTTCTTCGACGTGGTCCGAGGCCTATCGTCTCATTGCAGAATGACCCTAGCGCCTGCTGCTTCAGCTCCGGTGTCCACCTCCGTCGTGCTAACGCTACTCCACCTTAGTCCATCTTCAACAACTACCGTCTCCGCCCGCGTTCGTCAACCACCGCCGACAACTGCAACACCTCCAGAAGCAGCGCCTCCACCACCTACTTCACCGTCAACGACCAACAACACTATCGTCTTCTAGCTTCGTCGACAACCTTCATCGACTCGCTTCACCACCAAAGCTCCTCATAGCCACCAGAGCATCAACGCCTTCGATGGCCGGAGCTCAGCCTCGCCATATGGAGCATCCTCTGCCTTGCGGCTCTGACGTCATCGAAGAGGGCTCCACCACTTCATCAGCCCTGCCGTTACAACCGGAGCCTCGCCAACGACCATCTACCGATCACGCCTCGCCGCGGGGTCTTCCCGAGGCCCTCCCCACGTGCGAGGCACGTGGCGGGAGGGAACATTTAGACGAACCCCCCTAGAGGTCTCCTAATTTGCAAAGTCAAACCCACCCCAGAGGTCATGTACATCGCACGTGACCTGTTGGAGAAATTGCAAAGAGCCCCTAAAGTTCGCCCAAATTGTAGCTTCGTCCTGCCGACCAGGTCACGTGCTTGGCATATGACCTGTTGGACATTTTCAGAAGATTCACCAGACATATCGGTAATTACATTTTAATCCTTTTTGTATTTTGTTTTATTTAAAATTATTGTAATATTGCATTACTACCCCTATGTCCCCCCTCCATTTTGAACGACTACATTGCATTATTTTATTCATCGAAAAATAGGCATTTTGTTTTACAATTAATTCTCTACATTATAGCATATTGCTTGACATTTTTATGATCAGTGGTTAATTATTAATTAATTATTTTGTAGAAAATTGCATATTTTGCCCATTCTGTGCTTGAAAATTCTTAACTAATTAACCGTTGCTCTAAAAATTGCCGAAAATTCACAGATTATAGAATTAGTTGTGTTTAACATTGTGCCCAAAAAGAATTGCATTTGCATGCATAGTTTGTGTTGTAAAAATTATTTTGCATATTTCAATATTTGATTTTTAATAGGTATTAAATCTTATATTTTTGAGGTTTAGGATTTTTCTGAGAACGATCACCTAGTGATAGATCTTGGATAATTTTGTTCTTGAAAATCAATAGGTTTAATATTTATTATAATTAAATTTTGAAATTCACATCATTTGCATTCAAAAATTCATAAAATTTAACATTGAATCCAAAAATTCCAAAAAATTACGTGCATTGATTTCATCATTATTGTCACCTTGGTCAAGTTTCATATTTTTCAGACATCGTTTGGCTGATATTCATTTTTCTAGTCCTTAAAACCAGCCAAATTTGCATCTTGCATCTCAAATTGTATTAAAAATTACAAAAAAAGACCACCTCGAAAACCGTGCACGAACTTTGATAGAAAAATCTCTAGGTTGTTCCTTTGCCACCTTGTGTTCGACCTTGGGACTTGTCCAAGTAAAATAAACATAAAACCACATTAAATAAAATTGACTAATGTTGTGTGGTTATTTCTTGACTGATTCCGATTGCCCGCCTACAACGAAATAACACATTATTTTAAGCGAACGACAATCCGCGATATACATTTAAGCAGGGCAATTCTACGACTCGTCAATGGCCGCCCATCGCCTCCTATAAAACCACCCCCTCCGCCTCCGAGCACCCCATCCACCACTCCACAAGCTATGGCCTAGCTTCATACACCCTCCGGTGACAGCGGAGGATGGTAATCTCAAGGTGACGAATGTCCCTCGGTGAGATCCATGGTCCTCCAACCATGTTAGTGCTGCCGTAGTGCGTCGCTGAGCTCGCTGGATCGGCTGCCCAGCACACGCAAAGACCCCGACCATCCTAAGACATTCAGCCCAAGCCCATCCTTCACAGGATTCCCCTCTCTGACGAGGTTCCCTTCCCCTATCTTTTTCCTTTAATTTTCAAAATTTTCCCGACAACTCAGCTCAATCAAACTGACCACTGATCATCCTAATACCTCAGCCACCCATCCAACATCCATGCCGACCCCCTCCTCTTCTCCAAAACACCCACGCTCTGACCCCTCTTCTTCTTCATCTCACCGGAGAAGAAGCTACCGGCTGCCATCTCCTGTCACCCCATGGCCCCCACTCGCCTCACTTACTCACCCGCGTCCACTCAAGCACGCTTCAACTATTCTAACGACTGCAAGTACTCCAAGCTTCAATGGTTGGACATTCGCACCCACCTCCAATCTTTCGCTCCGCCACTGACGAGACTTCCTCGAATTGCCGATCTGATCACCTCCGGACCTCCCCCGTATCTCTAGCTTCCTTGCGAGAGCTTCCTTGGGGGCCCATGGCTTTGGGGTTGGAAATGAAGAGGGAAAAGTCATTCTAGATTTTGAAATGGCTTTATGAACTTTTCATGGACAACACTCTCTTCAAGAAGGAGGAGCATTTCATATCACTTCTAAGAATGGCCTAATTAAAACACAAATAGATTACTTTGTAATAAGGAAAAGAGATCGATTGTACTGCAAAGATTGTCAATTTATCCTAGGAGAGAGCTTGACATCTCAACATCGCTTGCTAGTCATGAATGTGCAAGTAAATGGATTGGAAAAGAGAAAGAAAGTTCCAAAAATCAATAGAACTAGGTGGTGGAATCTTCAATTGAGGACAGCAAGCTTCAAGGAGAAAGATTTAGAAGACTTATCATGGGAATGCAACGGAAGTGCAAATGAGATATGGGAGGTGGTAGCATCTTGGATCTGAAGGGTTGCCAAGGAAATGCTAGGCAAGTCGAAAAGAGGAGTCTAGGCCAAAATGAGTCTTGATGGTGGAGTAAAAGGGTGCAAGAGAAGCATAAAATTAAAATATCTTACTTTAAAGCAATGTATAAGGATATAACAAAGGAAATAGTCATAAAATACTAAATGGCAAAGAAGGAAGCAAAAAATACCGTAAGTGAAACTAAGGAAAAAAGTTTATGAAATTTTGTACAAAAAGATTGACTCTAAGGAGGGTTAGAAGTATATATTAAGATTGACCAAAGCAAGAGAAATAAAGACCAGAGATGCTACTTTGAGATGCAATAAGAAAGAGGAAGGACATGTGCTTAGTATTCATAAGGATATACAGACTAGATAGAAGCAATACTTATACAATTTTTTTCGTTCGGCAAGGGAATAAAGAGATTACTTTGGAAAATATAGCTAGCAGCAAAAGTCACCTAAATTGTGCAAGCTATGAACAAATACAAACGAGAAAGTTAGAGGAGTCTTTAAATTTATGAAACTCGGGAAAGGTGTAGGACTTGATGACATTCATATAGAAGGTTGGAGAGTCCTATGTAAACGAGACTTGACTTGGATCAAAAATTTATTCAATGTTATTTTGCTAAGAAAGAGAATGCCTGAAAAATGGAGGAAAAGCATAGTGGTACCTCTTTTAAGAAGACATTCAGAATTATTCAAATTACGAAGGTATCAAATTGATGAATTCTACTATGAAAATTTGAGATTGTTTGATCTAAAAGATTGAGGCAAGTCTTGAAAGTAAAAGAAAATCTATCCGGATTCATGTCAATATAGAAGCTATTCACCTATCAAGGAGAACAATTAATGGAAATTTATGAGTGAATAGGAAGAACCTCCATATGAGGCTTATGATTCAGTTCCATGGAAGATCTTGTGTAGAGTTTTGGAAAAGAGACAAGTATACATTTTCTATATTAACCTTATAAAGGATATGTATGATGTGGTTATTAGACATGTAAGCCCATGGCGTGCCATTATGCAATAGAAGTTTTTGCGAACTATTTCATTCCTTTATCTAAATTAAAAGAATAAATTGTATTTTACTTATAAGATCCGTTGGTACAATAAAGATTATGTACCGCGATCACCTTGATATCATGCAGTTGTTGGTTTAAAGAGGTAGATCTTAGAGGCTAATGCAGGTTGTAGGTCTAGAGAGTTAGATTGGGGACACAATCGACATCGTTAAGTGATATACAACAAGATCTCTAATATGAGAAAAGATATCAATCTAATCTAAAGATCGATATCCGACTGACAATATTGGCGCATGTTCTATACATAGGAATTAAGATTTGGAGGTGTCGGATGAGTTAAGTTAAAGAGTTAACTTGACGAGATCGAGAAACTAAAGACTTGTATTATATACTGTCATGAACAAGCATACATCTTTTAACCGAAGACATAATGATTTAGTTTATGGTGACTTGTTAATTGTCCCTATGCAAGCAAAGTACATGACCCTACACTACAAGAATTCTGATGTTTTTACTAATACACACTTGCGATCACAAGTATAGTATATGTGATCGTATTATCTATTGCGAGAACTATATCACAACTAGTGTTCGCATAGCTAAATGTGATCACAAATTTTAGGCGGGTGATTTGGCGCTTCATTGTGCAACCACATTGTGGTAGCATAATGTAGTAGCAATATCTACTAAATAGAACGACAGAACCAAAATAGAACCCAATTTCCTTTCATCCCAAATCCCTCTCCGCTCTCCCAAGCCCTAGCTCCTACCTTATACCTCAAGAATATTCAAACCATACAAGGAGCCAACTTTTATGCCTCATAAAACCTCCTATGTCACCAAAACTCATGGATATCAAAAGGTGACATCTTCGTCCCTAGCCATCACTTACATTGCCACCAGGAACAAGCTCACTTCCTCGAAACGTATTATGATCCTACAAGAATGGGTTGCTTTTTATGGTGATTCATATGATGAGGAACCCATAAATGTTAGACAGGTTACTGAAAAATGATAAGATGAGAGTCGCTAAATAATGGCCTGACAAATCAGGCTCACTATCGTGAGGTGACTACTCCACCCCTCTCGTTGTTTCAACAATTAACCCACACAAGTAATTAAGAAATTAAGAGCAAGAGTTAAAATTTACTATGCCCTACTAAGAATGTATAATGACAAGCAAGTAGGGGACGAACATAGGAAGCAAGAGAATAGAGCATGCAAGATAAGAAATCAAGGCATGATTTATCTCTCAAACACTTAGCCAATCTGCGGTTTTTTGGTGGGTTTTTAATTTTTTGTATATTTTATAATTTTGTATTTTAATTTTTAATTTTCTATTTTTTTAATTTTCTTTTTATATTTTTTATTTATTTTTCTTTTCAAATATATTTAAAGCTATATAAAAAGTATATATAATGAGGACTAATATAGATATATATGCTAACAAAAATAATTGAAATAAAAGAAATAAAATATTTTTGGGTTTTAAAATATTTTTTACTATTTTGTGATTTTTAGGGAATTTTTGCTAATTTTTTATATTTTTAAGGTCAAGAATACCCTAAAACAAGGTTTAAGTTAATATCCGAAATTAAATTGGAGGTGAAAAATATAAAACAGAATCCAAATCTCTCCAAATTAATTTTAAAATAATAATAATAATAATATAAAGAAAATTCAGAACCAGAAAACACAATTTCTAGAATTTTGAGAATTTATAAATTTTTATAAGGATTTTTAAGGGTTTTCTATTTTTTAGAGTTTTCTTTTATATTTCTTAATGATTTTTGCTCTGGAGGTTACAAATACTTAAATAAACAAAATATATTTGTTAGAATTTTTTTAAAATTTTTTTACAATTTCAATGTATTTTTTATTGCAAAAGGGGCAAAAAGGGAACTTTTCGATTTTTGTAAAATATTTAAAGTTCTTAAAATTGCAACGTACAATAAGAGCATGAAATACAATGCAACAGGAGCTTAAGTCTATTTTTTTAGACTTTTTAGAGTAATGTAGTTATATGAAATAAATACAAGAAACAAAGAGAAAATGCAATACTAGCAGGGGCATTAATGTTAAACTTCAAAAAGTTCAAGGGCATGTACGTAATTTTCACAAAAAGTTATTACTAAATTTAAAAGTTCCAAGACTAAACGTAAATATCAAAAACCACAAGGCTCCACCGGCAAAATCACCACCTCACGTGAGGGGTCACGTGAGGTGACGTGGCACAGACCAGATAATAGTTACAGAAAAGACGAGGGTCTAAAAGAAAAATACACGAAACTATTTGAATTGCCTAGGAAAGTTTAACGGCTAACTAGTAAATTCAAAAATGGCGTCGGTGAAAGATGCAAAATACCCATGCATGGGAGCAATCGAATGACGGGCACTCCTTCACTTATCCACGTGGCAGCACAGGGAAGCCCGATAACGCTTGGGCGAGGACAACCAGGATTAGATGATATCAGGTTGATGGAAAGTTCTGGCATGTCTGATCCAATGACTGTTGCTTGTCTAAAAGATCCGGGCTGATCCAACGGCTACGAGGGGGCTAGGATGAACAGGTGAAGAACAGGAACCTAGGTTGCTTTGATTTGACGATTCGCTCTCCTCCTGCGACCAGAATCTACAAAGACCAACTCCCACATTCCCGATGCATTCCCTGAGTGAATCGTGGCTTCAAAGTGTATGCCGGAGCTTAGATGAAGCTTGGAGAGCTCGGGGAAAGCTAGAGCTTTAGGTACCTACAACTAGACTCAAAATCGACCCCTAGAGGAGTCCATCAGCCCACCATTACCTGCAATAAAGCTCACACAAGAAAAGAGGGTGCTTAAGGGCTCTTATTGGCTAGGGGAGCGACGGGGGCACGGGCGGAGGCAGCTTCGACGAGGTAGAGGAGGTGGAGCTCTGAGACACCAGATCATGGCTTGATCTAGGTGAGCGGAAGGTGGAACACAGCGAGGAAGTGGAGGGGAATGAGATAAGGGCAGAAGCGGATCGATCAATGGTGCAAATACGATGGAAATGGCTCCCCGGAGTGCAGCTCCGGTGAACTACGAAATGGCGAGCTACGACTAGGGAATGCTATTAAAGAGGTGAAATGAATGCAAGATGTGATCTTAGAAGCTACAACTACTTAAAAATGCAAGAAGAAAGAGCTTCATCAATCGGAGAGCCAGGGCGAAGATCTTAGCGGCGGTGCTCCGTCGGAGGGGATGGAAGCGCTCTTCAACATGCCTAGTTGCGCCTTCGAGGAGCTGGAGAGCTACCTGTCACTTAGCGCAATCAAGAGCTCCAAGACGAGGGACAAAGGCGAGTCCAAAGAGGTTCAAAATGCCAAGAGGCGCTCGAGGAAGGTTTTGTACAAGTTAACTGGAGCAGCATAACGAAGGATATCTGGCGAGTCTTTAATCCAATCCCCGAGAAGATGCTTGGGCGTGTGAGAGGGATCTTTGAGGAGAAAAATTACGAAGGAATCCAAGCCTAATGGTAAAGGAACGGCATGCAAAAAATAGAGAAATAGGGCTAGGAGGCAGGTCTGACAGGGCTACAGGAGGCGGGTCAGAGAGTTGACTGCCGGTCAACCCTTGACGCGCCCTAGTTGGTCCACGTCGACCAACCAGGAAAAATCCAGTCCAAAATTAATTATAAATTCAATATTACATAATAAATGACTTTATTAATTTTAGGTTATAAATTAAAAAATGTTTATTATTTTCTAAATTATTTTATTATGATTTTTATTTACTTTTTAGGGCTTTATAATTACAAGTTACTTTTTAAGGGTTATATATAGGTATATTTATCTATGTATTTATGTATTTTGTATTTTGTATTTTTGATTTTATTAATTTATTTTATTATTTTATAAATTTAAAACTTATTTTTATATACTTAAATATATTTTTATTATATTTTTCTGATCTAGTATATACACTTAATTGAATAGGTGTATTAATTATATTGGTATAAGTATTTTACTTATGTATTTTATATACATATTTTATTTTAGTGTTTCTGTTTTATTTTTATTTAGTTTTAATATGTACATATATTATAAATAATATTTACAAAATTATAAAATTATAAAAATATAAAAATAATGTATAATAAATAAATTGAATATTTTAATTGTGTAAACTATACAATAGGGGTCCAAAACCTAACTTTCACACCTTAATTCCAAAAAATGTGAAACTACCATCTTTAAATAGCTTATTAAAAGTTATATTCAATTAAAGTGATTTTGATATTTTTTGAGTTTTTATTTGAGATATATGGGTATGGGAAGTTGGGGTTTTGGAATTTTATTTAGACCATAACTTTTATTATATATATTATTTTTGTATGAAATAAATTTTGTAATTTTCTATATTTTAATATCTACAACTTTTATGTTCAAAGTTTCTTTATTTGAGGCGTAAAAAATAGAAAATAAAATAGATCTAAAAATGAATAAAGAATGAATAAATAAAAAGGGGATTTTTATTGTATTTTGGACCCATATCTCCCCCTAATTTATTCCTTGTCAACCTAGTCATCGAGATGCCTAGGTCTCGAGGTTTCGGGTCTTAAAATATCATTGATATTTTATTACTTTTCTTTTCATTTATTTATTCTATAATTTTGGCATTAAAAATAGTATTTTGTACAGTATTTACATAATGATGCATGAATGTTAAAATACATGAATTAAGGGTATCTACTTGCATTTACTAGGGTTTTTAAGGTCAAAATGATCGAATAAAGGTGATGAAATGGAGATTTATCACCTCCTATACTTGACTTTGCTAGTCCCTAGCAAATACTTATGCAATAAGTGCAGAAAAATACAAAAAAAGAAAATAAAAAAGAAGGAAAATGGATTAGATTTAATTAACAATCCTGTCTTCACAAAATCAAAGTTTGGAGCTTAAGTTAGACCTTTGGAATTTTAGTGCAGGGGGAACCTCATTGGGAATCAGACTTGAAATCCAACAGCCTTCGAGAATCCCAAAACTCTGCTCAAGTCTCCTCAATAGCCAGGTCAGAATACTTCAACTCGTACTCAAACCTTTACGACTATGAATCTGACTCGTACTGTGTAAGTGATAGTTGCTCTCCCCAGCTAAAATGACAAAGAGACTGCCTTTTCCAGCATGACAACCCAGTGATTCCCAGTCCAGCAGCTCCTTCCTAGAGGAGTGGGGTATTCCCTTCTAAGTTCAAGTGACAACCAGCTCAAGAGGAGGGGTTAAAGAGAAGAATGGGCGGTAGCCAGTATAGATACCTATGCTAGGATGCAAGGCTAGTGTGGTCAAGTCATCCAGTTGCAGGCTCACATGATTTGACGTTGAATCTCAAGCTTGCTTATTGACTATACAATTATATACACTCTAGTAGATATTTTATTTTCAATCAGGCCTATCCACTTTTTGGAGTTTTTACTTTTGCTTTTTTTTAAAATACTACATACAACAGCATTTATATAAGGAGTTTTTCCTCTTGAGCTAGTAGACTATCCCTCTTTTGAAGCATTATTGCAACACACACTCTCCTGTCTTTAGACATCAATGCCACTGGACGGGTTGGGGTGTACTTCCCTCCCTAGCTGAGGACAAATTTGTCCACTTGTGTGTGTCTCATACAGGCAAATCCAATCCCCTCGCTACTCCCACTGAGTTGAGCCAAGTGAAAGGTGCAGATGTCCAAGTTAGGTTACGATCAACGAGAGTCATGCACGTGCTCCGAAATACTCTACTTAGGCAGTCAAGAATCATTGAATCAAGTCTTACAATCCTCAAAGAATTAAGTCAACTAGACCTGAAGTACCCCAATTGCAACTCCTATAAGGTTCCTATAATTAGGTAGATTTAATCAACCAAGCTCCAATCTTTGGATTTTCTTAGACTTGCTCAATTATCAAACTCAGTCTGAAAAATGCTAATGCTATCAAATTCTATGTAGAAAATATTTTTGTGATGCAATTTTCAAAGATTTTGAGCTTTTTGTGGATTTTTGGAAAAAAGATGATGCATATGCATTTTTTGGATTTTCAAAAAGATTTTGCAGATGTTTTTGGTATTTTTAATTTTTGCAATTGTTTTTAAGATTTTTGAAAACAAAAGTTTTTGGATAAAAACTAGGCATAAATATTTACATGGGGATGTATATTATATTTATAATAATTAAGGTTTTTAAGAATTTACATGGGTAAGTGATTAATTTTATATGTATATAGACAATTTAATCAAGAATTTCAGTTTGATGTATATATTCCTCAAACTTATTTGAAAAGGATTTTTTAAACAATTTTGAAAACTATAGTCTAAAATAATTTTTACAAATAATTTTACAAACATTTACACATATTTGAAAATCATTTTGCAAAGGTTTTTCAAATAGTATATGTAGATTTTTCAAATAATTTTGTAACTATTTTTCAAACATTTGCAAATAAATTTTCAAACATTTTTATTTCACACAAATAAAATAAGTTTCTACAAACAAAATATTTTACAAAAGTTGACAACATTGAACAAAATGTTTTCCAAAAAGTTTTCAAAAGATTTTTCAAAAAGATTTTCAAACTATTTTTCAAACATTTTGCAAAAAAATACTTTTATCTGATTTATTAATCAGTATATACAAAAAGAATTTGAGGATTAATATGCATTGTTTTATTAAGTGTTTTAATGAATTTTAATAATATAATTGGCCATAATTATTATTAAAAATATGAAAGTACGAGTTATGGTTGAAGTATATATAGAGTATATACGACCCCCTATACTTAGCTTGAGATATGTCCTCATAGATCAGAGAGAAAAAGAGAAGACATAACTTGTACTAAGTATAGGAAAGCCTAAATAATAAATGAACAAAGAAATGAACGAATGAGAAGTTGACCATCCCCCTATAATTAGGATCAAATAACCCTAAGTATAGCAGATTGTACACAAAGTAGGGAGGGTCAAGGGTGGGAATGAAGATATCATACTCAGACTGTCTCCCCCTATAGTCAGGGTAAGATATTCCTTAGTATAGACAAGAAGAGGAGATAATGGATAGGATCAAAGAATGAAAGAAATCGAGGCGCACACTCCCCTTTTCTTAGGAAAAAGTATATCCTAAGTATAGAAGACTGACAAAGGGGGCGACACTTTTTGGTAGAAAAAGAAAAATGAAAAGGAAAAGAAGAAAATAAGAAAGAAATCTGGAGATGGAAGAAGGAATATGAACAACCCGGGGTATACATCCCCCTACACTTAGGATAAAGTACATCCTAAGTGTTGCAATGATGAAGGGGATGACACCTTTTCGGTAGAAGAAGAGAAGAAAGAAGGAAAAGAAGAAAAGTCATTCAAAATTATTTTGATTTACTTTGTCTTTGACTATAGCTTCGGAAGTATTTAGTTCATCATCATAAATCACTTGAATGGAGTCAACGATAGACAAGAATGTGTCATGTTCAAGATGATGCTTCAAATGATGTCCATTGACCATGAATGGTTGTACGTGAATTGACAATCCTGATATCATTATGCTTCCATTGTCACGCACATACTTCACTGTAAACGGCCAAGTCCACTTGCTCTTCAGCTTGCCTGGAAAATATCTTCAATTTCACATAGAACGACACCTTCTGACCCGGCTCGAAGGATTTGCGATAGATGTGCTTGTCGTGCCACTTCTTAACCTTCTCCTTGTACATCAGGTCATTGTCATATGCATAATCTCTGATTTCTAATAATTTATTCCGGTCCACTTTTCGGTTCTTCCCGATTTTCTCAGAATCCAAGTTGCAGATGTTGATGACCCATAAAGATTTATTTATTAGCTCAATGGGCATATGACATAGCTTGCAATACACAAGGCGGTAGGGAGACATTCCTAGTGGTGACTTATACGCGGTTCTGTAAGACCAAAGAACTGAATCAAGCAACTGATACCGGTTCTTGCGATCCAGATGCACAAGCTTATGTAGAATTGTCTTTATCTCCCTATTTGAATATTCGGCCAAGCCATTGGATTGTGGGTAGTACGGTGAAGCACCACGATGTTCTATGCAAAATTCCCGAGTTAGCTTCTTCACATCTCTATTTATGAAATGACTACCCCCATCTGATATTAGAATTTTGGGAATGCCGAACCGTGTAATGTTGTGATCTCTCAAGAATCGACAGACAGTCCGACTGTCGACGGTTCAGGTGGGAATAGCCTCCACCCACCAACTCACATAGTCGATAGCAAACAGAATATATTCATAGCCCTGGCTGTTCGGAAATGGGACCATAAATTCGATGCCCCATGTTTCGAAGATGTCTGATATCTGAATGAACTTCAAAGGCATCATGACTCTCATTCCTGTGGTACCACTCATCTTTTGGCAGTCAGTGCAACACTTGATGTAATCTTCTGTATCCTTGAATAATGTAGGTCACCAAAGACCACTCTGAAGAACCTTTGTTGTCGTTCGTCTGCCTGAATGGTGTCCTCCAGATTCTTGATCATGATAAAGTGTGAGGACACTCGAAACTTCCTCCTGAGGAATACACCTCCTCCAGATGCAATCTGCCCCCTCACAAAATAGATATGAATCCACCCACTGGTAAAAATGGATTTTACACAAGAATTTGTCTACTTTCAGCTTCGACCAAGTGGAGTTCTCTTGGACACAAGATAATTCACAATACTAGCACATTAGGGGAGCGAGGTGACTGACAAAATTGCCTCACCTGGAAAGGTTTATGTGAAGTTTAGCTTAAGAGATTCATGCTCGGAAAGTCTAGATAAGTGGTCGACCACCACATTCTTAACTCCATGTTTATCTCGAAATTCAAGGTCAAAATCCTAGACGAGAAGGATCCACCAGATGAGATGTAATTTGGCATCCTTCTTCTGCTGTAAGTACCGGATGGCCGAATGAGCTGTGTAAATGATAACCTTGGATCTGAAGAGATGGGATCTGAACTTTTCCAAGGCAAAGACAACCGCTATCAGCAACTTCTCAGTGGTTGTGTAGTTCCTTTGGGCTTCATGGAGCGTTCGACTAGCGTAGTGAATCGCGAATGGTACATTATCTTTCCTCTGTCTCAGTACAGCACCGATGTCATAATCTGATGCATATGTCATTATCTCAAAAGGTTTATCCAAATCCGCGGCTGCAAGATATGGACCTGAGTGATAAGTTCTTTCAACTGATTAAAGACAAGGAGCACACGGTCGTCAACAATGAAATCATTCTCCTTACCGACGGGCCGAAAATTCAGCCCTTTAACAGTGTAGAATTAACACTCGGTGATCATTGCAGTCGGGTTGAATTCGGTCTGTCAAAAACCATCTGATTGATATATCAATAGAATCAAATGGCGTATTATATATTTTGCTTGGGCAAGCCCAAGGTCGAACTCAGGGACACGAGCCTCTCTCATCCTATTTAGACTCTTATTAATTTTATTAAGTGGTGTACTAAAGAATAGTAGGTCAATAAATGCATGAGGACAGGAAAATATGCATTGTGTAATCATGAAACATGCACTTTTTTTACTTTATTTTTAGTCATGCAAATAGATGCAATTAAATGCAATGCAAATATGCCCGAATTACACAAATACTTGAGCCATTTAATTATAAGTCAAATCAGGGTCAAATAATGAAGCTATTTTCATTTATATAAAAAATAAGGCATGAGAAGCATTATACAAGGGACACTTAATTAACAAAATAGAACATCAAAACTCATAGTGTCAAATCTGAAATACAAGCATGCCATAAAGAAGATAATGAAAAGAACTTCAAAACGCCACTGAAATCGACTCAATCAGAGCTAGGATACCCAAGATATGCACGACTGAAGTCAGGGGCATAAATGCAAGAAAACATGAAAGAGAAATAACAAACAGGTCCGTGGGAGGGACTAAAATGGAAATAAAAGAAAGTTCGGAACCTTCCCAATAAATAACCCACACGTATAGGGGTATTTTTGCAATTATTAAAACCTACGAGGGCATAAATGCGAAGTACCCCAAGTGCATGTGTTTTGCACGTGGTCTAGACCTGTTTGCAATTTTGAAGAATCTGGTGGGCCTCCCTGTAAATTTTCCCAGATCGTATGTGCGTGGCACGTGGTCTTTAGTCTCGGTGAACATCCAGGCTCGGAGGAGGCTTGGGGCAGCTTCGGCTAGGCTCGGAAGGTACGAGCCTCCAGGCTTGGGCTCGGATGAGGCTCGAAGGTCTGGGGAGGCTCGGGATAGGTTCGGCCGTTCGGGGCACCTGAGCCTACTGGTCTTGTGCTGAGGCTCAGAGAAGCTATGGCACTGACACATGGACCATCGAAGATCGTCAGATCTCGAGGATCCGACGGTACCTATAGGCTGCGCGAGATGGCGACGTGTCTTCTTCTGAGCCGTTGGATGAACTCCGAGGAGGAGCATCCAATGGCTACTGCTTCTTCCTCTTCGGCTGCAACTGGCGACGATCTTCGAACTCCGGTGAAGATGTCCCAGCTCCGCCACCTCTTTTCAAGCACAGTGAAGATCTCCAGCAGCTCCTGGACGTCTAGGATCTATCTAAGAGGCTTGGCAAAGCAGCTGGAAGACCTGAAGAAATTGGAGGAGGTTTGGATGTTGTAGACGAAACTTGTGAATCTTACTCCAGTGATGGTTCCGTCCATTCAACGAAGGTGCCTGCAGTGTTAGTCCAATAGCCAAGGCATGCAGCATGGATGAACATGAGTGAAATGGGGTTCCAGGCGAGTGAAGGGATGGAGGAACTGGAGCTCCTCCACCGGAAAGGGCAGAGGAGATGGGTCGGAGGTGGTTGGGGCATGAAGAAGAAGAGAGGGGTAATCGGAGGAGTGCACATGGACGGTGGAATTGTGGCAAAACTATCGGGGTGATCAGTGAGCTATGGTAGTGTAGGTGGGAGGCTAATAAAATCAAAGAATTTGCATAAAAATACAAAAAAGAGATCGGAGAAGCTTACCTGGATAATGGCGGAGCGGAGCTTGGGCTCGAGCGTCGGGGAGACACTCTGGTCATCATTGGACCACCGCAATTAGTGGTGGCAGCTTGGTGGGGTGGAGCCACCGCGGTCCTAGCCTACCATGGCCAGGGGTCAATACCGGGGGCTAGCGCTATTTTTGCGCCTCGATCGGGACTCCCCCTATCACGGGGAGGAGGAGAGGAGCTGGGCAAAGCCCCACGTACAGGTGGACATCATGTTATGCGGAGGAGATGGGGTATTTGAAAATCTAAGGTGGTGGTATCGCTGGTGCTGGGCATGATTTCAGGGGGAGATATGGAGTGAGTAGAGGGGACTCGTGGGATATGTGAGGACCAACGAAGATGAAGGATGAGTGGGGAAGGTCCTAGAGCAGTTGGAGTGGAGAAAGTGGCGATGGTGAGCATGAAAATAAGAAGGGGGAGGAGAGTTGGCGAGGTGGAGAACGTGGGACAGGGGACATCTGGAGGTAGGGGATGAAGCTTCGACCGTTGGATCTTTTGATGCGACGATCGAGAAGAGGGCGCTGACGAGCAGTTGGGATTAGGTCTCGGGCAGCTTGATCGTACAATAGAGGAAATGCCACGTGGCGTCAGGATAAGGAGGCGGAAGTGGATGGCCATGATGTGATCCTTGGATAGATCGGGTAGTGGAGGGAGCAGCGGAATGGAGCGGCTGAGATGGAATGGCTGAAGGCGATCGAGGGATGCAGACGCAGCCATGTGCCATGCTGTGGTGAGGGCGGTAGAGGACGGTGGTGATGAGTTTGTGAATGGAGATCGGAGGGTTGATAGCTGGAGCATAAAGGACGATGGAGATGAAGAGGTGAAGGCGATATCGAATGGCCATGGAGATGACATGTGGTGCTTTGAGAGCGTAGCGCTGACGGAGGGCTACGATTGATTCCAGGGCTTGATCGAAGGGTTGACAATGGATGCGAGAAAGCATGGCTGGGATTTAGCCTTCATACCTCCATCCAACGGCTGATGAACCAGGGCACGTGGCACAAGGAGATGCGGCCACGTGGCTCAACCATAAAGAGCCACGTGGCCTAATCAATTTATTGCGATGACGAAATTGATTTATGAGGGGATAGATGGCCGAATTTGGAAAAACTCAAAACATGAAAGTTGTAGATCTTGATGAGATCTACAAGTTTTATGTTGACCAAAAATGGAGATGAGGTAAAATAAAGGCAGAAAATATTTTTGAGAGTATTTTTAAGGCTAAAAACACCACGAGTTTTAATTTTGCTATTTTTTGTGTTTCAATTTATCCAATGACTCTGATAATTACAAGGATTTTCTGATTTTTATTGACACCTAGTCTAAGATAGGGGGTTAATTTCAGTGAATTAGAGACATGAAACAAGGTTTCATCAACCCCCTATACTTAAACTATGCTCGTCCCCGAGCATCAAAGAAAATGAATGAGCTGGATTAACCCCCTTGTGCATGTACGTACAAGATCTGATCTGTTCAAGTCCACTAAACTTTAGAGATCCAAAATCTTAGAGCTCAACCCAACCTTAATCAAGAGGCACCCAATTCCTCTAGCTATCCTGAATCTCTCTGATGTACATATAGACTAAGGGTATGACATTTAGTGTTGACTGCGTTTCACGATAGTAGAGTCAAAACGTCACCCAAGGTCTTGGTCCAAGAAATTCTCCTAAGGACCCAATCCTCAACACTAGGGAATAAATCAAATCTTACGTCCAGTCCACCGTCTCTTTAGTTATCAGACTTGAAAGTGTAGATGGAAGGCCAGTGATGGAGGGTATATGATTGTGTCATTTCTTCTCTCCCTCTCATTGGAACAAGGATTCTCTCTAGTGCGTTATTACGCAACACATTTTTTTGGTTTTGATCAGTGAGTCCGTCAAGAGAATTTGGAGCCGTCTGCACTTGGTTTCCTGGGAATACACCGGTATGTGTCTTTTTTGAGTACCTATCGTACCTTCAACACCCAGACTTGTAGCATTTACGATGCAGAGCCCTTTTTTGGTGCAAGCCCGACTCTTGGTCCTAATAGCGGTGGTCCAAGTGGACACTTTGAAATGGTTGTGAGCGCTCACCTTTGGTGGAAGCTCTTTGATATTTGACTTTGTATGGAATGAGAGCTTTTCTTTGACATTCCATTGCTTTGTAGTATTTTTGGCTAACTCCACTGCTTTTACCAAGAGTTGGCGCACACTGATCAACATTTTTTTATTTATTTCACACCCTGGCACTTAGGTCAATGTCAAAAGATTAGTATAAGAACCAAGTTCTCATACTGGCTAAAGTTGATGACACTCAGGTTTCATGAAGCCTTCATGATTTTATTTCATCCTCGAGCATCATTAGAACAAGTCCAGACTCAAATCCCCCAGCCCAGTCCCTCAAGTGAAGAGTCAACTCATCTCATCGAAACCGCAGTCGTGTATGTGATGTGCTGATCATATTCTTAAGGTCAGAGACTAAGCATGCAATATAACACGCAAATATAGAAACCTAGGGAAATATGGATGATTAAGTCTAAGACCCTGATGGTTAAGGTTGGTTAACCTAAAATCTCAAGACCTCATAAATCAAGCTTTCTTGAACATTTCAGATCATGGGTGGAATTGTGAAATTAGAGGACTTAATCCAACTCCTTCATTCAAAAACTCTTTTTTTGAAGACTTTAAAAGACAACATGACTGCCTAAACTCAAATGAGTAGATGCATCTGCGTCCCCCAGTATAGGTGTAAGTACAGGCCGGAGCCCGTTGCTTGAGGACGGAGCCTTACGCGATGTTCTCTAAACCACCTACTCTGCTAAGGGTGAACCCTCACTGAATGCGGCTACTTATTTGGGCTTTGTAGTCACAAATGACTCTTAAAGGATTTTGAATTTTTCTCATTTTTAAGGAATTTTAATAAAGGTTAGAACACAGGTTAAACTCAACTTTCCTTGAAATCAAAAAATAATTTTCAATACCATGTCACACAAATAAAGATTTTCAAAAACATTTTCAAAAGATTTTTCAAAACAAGAGAAACTCATTTTTCAAATCATTTTCAAAAATATTTTTCTATAAAAATAGTGTAACATAGTATAGAAGTTTTGAAAATAAATTTGTCCACTTAGTCAAAGGATTTTACTTTAGCCCAAAAAGTTTTAAATTTTTCAAAATTTCCAGATTTTATCTAAAGTACATATACTGTATATACGGTATACCCCCCTATACTTAAACTTTGTTATGTCCTCATAGCACTAGATGATACAAGTTCATAGGTCCATTTAAATATAGAAAAATATATGGGAACTAAGGAGGGCTCCCCCTATACTTATGTTAGAGATAACATAAGTATTGAGGCAAGAAAAGATGAGTAAAGAAAATCATGGGGACTCGGGTCCCCCCTATACTTAGGCTGAAAATAGCCTAAGTATAGAGATTGAGATTTGATGCGGGGAGAGACCCGAGGTGAACGAAGAAGACGGATGGATATACAAGTGAATGGATGAATCTTCGGAGATCAATGGAGTATCTAAGGCTCAAGGGAGGATGTCGAAGCAAACAAGGCTCAATCAAGCATTTAAAAACCCTTTGATTCACTAACTCACACATGAAACCAACAGGTGTTGGTTTATTATCTTGTCATTTTTATTGGTGATTAAAATATTCTATTTTACGCGAAAGAAAATGTCAAGTAAAACACATTGCGTAAACGAGGGTGTTGCTCTCCCAAAACTAGAATTTTACTCCTTTTTAGGCTGACTTGCAATTAACAGTCCCAATTATTTTGCTTAAGGTTATCACAGAATTAAGGTGAGCACATAAACCAAGCAATCATCGTCTACCGCTCATTCCGATTTTCCATTAACCTAGGTGATCAAGATAGGAGGGGAAATCGAGAAAAGCCATGCAATCGATAAAAACCATGATCTGTGCTAAGCAAGAAAACATACAATGCCTTAGCAAAAATACGTGAAATCTTGGACTGTTTTGAAAACCAAAATAATATGTATACAAGTCGATCGAAAACCACACCTAATATGCTTCTATTAGCGGGGAAAATATCTTTTAAATTTGGCTAAGTGAAGCGATGCTATGTACGTCTATATTAGAAGTGTGTCCTACCTACGAGCAAGCACGTAAAATAATAAGGTGAGTGAAGCTCGAAGAGCCGCATGCCTGGTCCTAGATCGACACTCAAGTGGGGACTATCCCCACACAACCACATATAATTCGTTCATTTACAAGCACGAGTCTTCGATCGAAGACCGTTGTAAAGATGATTATTACAAGAGATGAAATGATATGCAAAATAGCATTTTTTTTCTTTCTTTTTGACTTTCTCCAAGAATGCTTTTGCAGCTCCTCACAACAGGGAAGCACCTACTCCTCGCCTCCTTGAACATCAAGGGCCCTGTCACAAAAGCAAAGGTTAGATATCAACCAAAAAGAAAAAAATTTATAATGCAAGATAAATGGACAACTTGACCTACATCAAAGAAACACTTAATTAAATACATAAAAATCCAAACAAGACAAAAGCTGAGTCGTGTCCCCGACAATGGCCCATTTGATGGGCCAAAAATTCAACCCTTTAATAGTGTAGAATAAACACTCAATGATCATTGCAGTCGGGCTGAATTCGGTCCGTCAAAAACCATCTGATTGATATATCAATAGAATTAAATAGTCGTATTATATATTTTGTTCGGGCAAGCCCAAGGTCGAACTCAGGGATACGAGCCTTTCTCGTCCTATTTAGACTCTTATTAATTTTCAAGTGTTGGACCAGAGAATAGTAGGTCACTAAATGCATGAGGACGAGACAATATGCATTGTATAATCATGAAACATGCACTTTTTTACTTTATTTTTAATCATGCAAATAGATGCAATTAAATGCAATGCAAGTATGCTCGAATTACATAAATACTTGAGCCATTTAATTAGAAGTCAAATCAGGGTAAAATAATGAAGCTATTTTCATTTATATAAAAAATAAGGCATGAGAAGCATTATACAAAGGACACTTAATTAACAAAATATGACATCAACACTCATAGTGTCAAATCTGAAATACAAGCTTGCCATAAAGAAGACAATGAAAAGAGCTTCAAAACACCACTGAAATCGACTCAATCGGAGCTAGGATGCTCAAGACATGCATGAGTCAAGTCAAGGGCATAAATGCAAGAAAACATGAAAGATAGATACAAACATGTCCCTGGGAGGGACTAAAATGCAAATAAAAGAAAGTTTGAAACCTTCCCTGTAAATAACCCACACGCACAGGGGTATTTTTGCAATTATTAAAACCCGCAAGGGCATAAATGCAAAGTACCCAAAGTGCACGATGTCTGCACGTGGTCTGGACCTGTCTGCAATTTTGAAGAATCTGGTGGGCCTCCCTACAAATTTGCCCAGATCGCACGTGTGTGGCACGTGGTCTTCAGGCTCGGTGAACATCCAGGCTCAGAGGA
This sequence comes from Ottelia alismoides, assembly GCA_037367405.1. NCBI lineage: Eukaryota > Viridiplantae > Streptophyta > Magnoliopsida > Alismatales > Hydrocharitaceae > Ottelia > Ottelia alismoides. Next base: position 468,251 of record JAZKJV010009629.1, on the reverse strand, counting down.
GGCTTGGGGCAGCTTCGGCTTGGCTCGGAAGGTACGAGCCTCCAGGCTTGGGCTCGGATGAGGCTCAGTGAGCCTCGAAGGTCTGGGGAGGCTCGGGATAGGTTCCGCGCACCCGAGCCTGCTAGTCTGGTGCTGAGGCTCGAAGAAGCTCTGGTGCTGACACGTGGACCATCGAAGACCGTCAGATCTCGTGGATCCGACGATACCTGCAGGCTGCGCGAGATGGTGACGTGGTTTCTTCTGAGCTGTTGGATGAGATCCAAGGAGGAGCATCCAACGACTGCTGCTTCTTCCTCCTCGGCTGCAACTGGTAGCGATCTTCGAACTCCGGTGAAGATGTCCCAGCTCCGCCACCTCTTTTCAAGCACAATGAAGATCTCCAACAGCTCCTGGACGTCTAGGATTAATCTAAGAGGCTTGGCGAAGCAGCTAGAAGACCTGAAGAAATCGAAGGAGATTTGGATGCCGTAGACAAAGCTTGCGAATCTTGCTCCGTCAATGGTTCCGTCCATTCAATGAAGGTGCCTGCAGTGTTAGTCCAATAGCCGAGGCATGCGGCATGGATGAACCTGAGTGGAATGGAGTTCCAGGCGAGCGAAGGGATGGAGGAACTGGAGCTCCTCTGCCGGAATGGGTAGAGGAGATGGGTCGGAGGTGGCCGAGGCATAAAGAAGAAGAGAGGGGTAATCGGAGGAGTGTGCGTGGATGGTGGAATTGTGGCAAAACTATCGGGGTGATTAGTGAGCTATGATGGTGTCGGTGGGAGGCTAATAAAATCAAAGAATTTGCATAAAAATACAAAGAAGAGATCGGAGAAGCTTACCTGGATAATGGCGGAGCGGAGCTTGGGCTCGAGCATCGGGGAGACGCTCTGGTCATCGCTGGACCACCGTAGCTAGTGGTGGCAGCTTGATGGGGCGGAGCCACCGCGGTCCTAGCCTACCATGGCCAAGGGTCAACACCGGGGGCTAGCACTGTCTTTGCGCCTCGATCGGGCCTCCCCCTGTCACGGGGAGGAGGAGAGGAGCTGGGCAAAGCCCCGCGTACAGGTGGACATGGTGTTATGCGAAGGAGATGGGGTATTTGAAGATCAAAGGTGGTGGTATCGCTGGGGCTGAGCATGATTTTCGGGGGAGATATGGAGTGAGTGGAGGGGACTTGTGGGATACGTGACGACCCGCGAAGATGAAGGATGAGTGGGGAAGGTCCTGGAGCGGTTTGTGAGTGGAGAAAGTGGCGATGGTGAGCAAGAAAATAAGAAGGGGGAGGAGAGTTGGCGAGGTGGAGAACATGGGACAAGGGGACGTCTGGAGGTAGGGGATGAAGCTTCGATCGTTGGATCTTTCGACCCGACTGTCGAGAAGAGGGCGCTGACGAGCGGTTGGGATTAGGTCTCGGACGGCTTGATCAGACGATAAAGGAAATGCCATGTGGTGCTAGTTTAAGGAGGCAGAAGTGGACGGCCGTGATGTGATCCTTGGATAGATAGGGTGGTGGAGGGAGCAGCGGAATGGAGCGGCTGGGATGGAATGGCTGAAGGCGGTCGGGGGATGCAGACGCAGCCACGTGTCGTGCTGTGGTGAGGGCGGTAGCGGACGGTGGTGATGAGTTTGTGAATGGAGATCGGAGGGTCGATAGCTGGAGCGTAAAGGATGGTGGAGATGAAGAGGTGAAGGCGAGATCAAATGGCCATGGAGATGACACGTGGCGCTTTGATAGCGCAGCGCTGATGGAGGGCTACGATTGATTCTAGGGCTTGATCGAAAGGTTGACAATGGGTGCGGGAAAGCACGGCTGGGATTTAGCCTTCAGACCTCTATCCAACAGCTAATGAACCAGGGTGCGTGGTGCGAGGAGATGCGGCCACATGGCTCAACCAGAAAGAGCCACGTGGCCCAATCCAATTATTGCGATGAAGAAATTGATTTATGAGGAGATAGATGGCCGAATTTGAAAAAACTCAAAACATGAAAGTTGTAGATCTCGATGAGATCTACAATTTTCATGTGATCAAAAACAGAGATGAGGTCAAATAAAGGCAGAAAATATTTTTGAGGGTATTTTTAAGGTTAAAAACACCATGAATTTTAATTTTGCTATTTTTTTGTGTTTTAGTTTATTCAATGACTTTGATAATTAAAAGGATTTTCTGGTTTTTATTGACACCTAGTCTAAGATAGGGGGTTAATTTCAGTGAATTAGAGACATGAAACAAGGTTTCATCACTTGCCTAGCAACTCGATCAATGGCCTGGCCAACTTACTGAAATCTTTGATAAATCGTCAGCAAAAACTGACATGGCCCAAGAATGACCTGACCTGCTTGATGGTTGTTGGTGGCTCTAACTTAGAAATCACCTCCACCTTGGCTGGGTCAACTTCCATACCATGTTTAGATACAACGTGACCCAACACAATTCCTTAAGTCACCATAAAGTTGCTCTTCTCCCAAGAGAGCACCAGATTTACTTCACAGCGCCTCCATAATACTCGGTCTAAATAATCAAGGCATTGATCAAATGAGTCCCCGTAAACTGAGAAATTATCCATAAAGACCTCAAGAAAATTGCCTACCATGTCAGCGAAAACTACCAGCATGCATCTCTGAAATGGGGCTGGGGCATTGCAAAGCCCGAATGGCATCCATCTGAAGGCGTATGTACCAAAAGGACAGGTGAACGTAATCTTCTCTTGGTCATCAGGAGCTATAGAAACTTGATTATAACAGAAGTAATCGTCCAAGAAACAAAAGTATTCCTTTGCGGCCAGTCTCTCAAGAATTTGATCGATGAAGGGCAACAGAAAGTGATCCTCCTTGATGGCGAGATTGAGTCTTCTATAATTTACGCACACTTGGCAAGAAGTAGGTACTCTGGTCATGATCTCCTCTCCTTTGTCATTCTTTACGATAGTGATCCCTTATTTCTTCGTCACCACATGCAGAGGGCTCACACATGTGCTGTCATAGATAGGATATATAAATCCCTCATCGCACCATTTATGAATTTCTTTCATGACAACCTCCCGTAGGTTCAGATTTAGTCTTCTCCGAAATTCTCAAGAGGGTTTGTTGTCTTCTTTAAGGAAATTGCAATGTAAGCACAATGATGGATTGATCCCATGGAGATCCGAAGTTTTCCAGCCTATGGCCTTGTGGTTGCGTTCAAGAACATCCATCAGATGAGATCCTTGGTCTTCAGTTAGATCCGCATTGATGATGACCGGGTACATGTTTGGTTCCCCTGCAAGGAAGGCATATTTAATATTGGAGGGTAATTTCTTTAGCTCAGACGGAGTATAAACTGCCTCGATGGTGACTTCAACTATAATGTCAAGTGGTGGTCCTTTCATCTGTTCAGTGTCCACCATGCTTCGTCCAACCTCAATACTAAAAGTTCACAAAATTTTTCAATAATTTATTTTTCATTGTCAGATTCATCCATACTCTGTACTTGGTATTGATGACACATCATCACCACATGGATCTCATTAGGTGTATCAGCAAGAATCTCATCTTGGTTGACACATGAAAAGTCGACTGCATTCTCCACTCCTTCCTCAGGGCAGAGGAATTCATGGTCTCCTTATCATCCATGAATAGGTCGGTGTCTTAAATTTCTGCTAAAAATTCATATTCTTCAGAATGATTGATCACCCTCGCACATGCTGCAAAATTTCCCTCTGTAGGTCTTGCATCAGACACGGTCTCTATCTTCATTTTGCTATTGCTGGAGCCAAAGGTGATCTCTCTAGTACCATAATTCACTACTGCATTGGTTATTCGTAGGAATGACCATCCAAGTATGATCGGGGTAAGGAGCAAAGATGTGGAGACGTCCATATCTAGTATGACAAAATCGGCAGGGAACTACATTCCCTGGATCGTGACTATTACATCCTCCAACATACCTCTGGGCCGCTTGACGGATTTATCCGCAAATTGTAGAATCATCTTTGTAGGTTTGAGCGGTCCTAACCCAGATTCTGTGAGTAGTGAAGCAGGCATTAGATTGACAAATGACCTGTTGTCGAGCAAGGTACTTGAACTCCTTGTTGAACATCTGATAGTGAACGAGCGGTGCTCTTTTATCTGGCTTCTTGTTCGGGAGGCTGCTGATAGCATTGAATATGGCCATTGTAAGAATATGCTTCAGACTTGCCACATTTTCTTCTGGAATTATGAGGATGAGGCATGTGCTTGGTCGTACATGCATCTTTCAATCCTTTCTTCACCGCATGCATGTACTTAAGAGCCTTCATTAAAGGCATGTTCAAGACCAAATTTTGAATTATTTCAATGATAGCAGGATCAGACAAAGCATTTTTCATTTTTTGTGTTTTTTCATTGCTTCTGAAAAGGAATATTTACAAAATCTGAAATAATATCATTCAAAAGATTATCTCTATCACTGTATACAGGTAGATGACAACAAGTTATAGAATCATCTACAATCTGTGGATCAAAAAATGTAGGCTCGGCGTCTTATGCAGGCTTTGGGTCCACTGCATGTGTTTGGCTTGTTTGCTCTGGTACTACTTCTGTGGCACGTGCAGGCATCTCCAATGCTGGCTGATCTCCACCGATTCTGCTGTTGTCTTTTTGGTTTTTTGAATTTTCTTCATTTTTTGTAATTTTTCTGTGGGTCGTACTGCTCCAAAAATGTTGTTCGGCCCTTGCGTTGGCTAGACTGACGATTCCCTGCCAGATGCAAGATGCTTCCCCTTTGCCATCACTGATGGTTAGAGTGTCCTACCGCTCCTGAGAGTAACAACATTAGATAAAAAGCAATTTAATTTACCTGAATCGGGTTGGACACTACCAGCTACATGCTCCTTATGTCGGAAATTGTTCGGATTAGCTTCGACTTGAGCTGGAATGGATGTTTTTGCAACCGTCAAATCGTCGTTGTTCTGGTTCATCTCAGTCATATTTTTTATTGGTTGCTCAATACATGCAAGGGTCGGGTTTACCAGCACAATCTCAGAAGATTCCCCCTGCTGGGGGTTTCTGATGCTGATATGGCTGGTGCGATTGTGGCTAGTACTCCTGAGAAACCTGGTGAGGAGGATGATAGGAGGAATATTGTGAGTTTTGAGAAAGGTATTGAGCAACCGACTCTTAATGGTATCCTTGGTTGCTATATCCGGATTGCTGAGGACCATGCTCATAGTTCTGCCTCTAGGTATTGCCTTGATAAGGAGGTTGTTTGTCATACGAGGGCGGGAAGGGTCTCCCACCCTGCTGCTGCTGGTGATAAGGCTTGTTGCCCATGTTCTGACGCAGAGAATGTCCCTGAGGACAAGTCAGATGTGTCTCGTTACTCCATATACCATTGATTTTTTGAATCAGTGGCGGAGATGGAGATAACTATTCAGAATAAGCCGGCTGGGTCTCTGATTGATAACAACCATCTGTATTTGGGGCTGCGAGGGCTGCTCCAGAACATGCACGTACTACACATGCTGAACAGGTTGGGGCTGCGGTGGACTCGGTTGAGGTGTTTGGTTCAGTGAGGGTTCCTTCTTTTCAGCGAACGTCTCGGCAGTGGCAGACACAGCGTTGCATATATTGACATTCAAAGCTCGGACGAGCTGCTCCAGCTGCTTAGAAATTAAGTCGAGCTTTTCCAAGCCCTGGGTCTTCTTCTGAATCACTGACAATTTTTCGAGGTCCTGTGACCTCTTCTCGATGATATCAACCTTGGACATATGGCTCCCAATGATGCTAAGGTTGGAGCTCTCGTCCCTGTCCTCGGCGTAAGCAGATATGTTCACATGATTGCTGATGGTGGTTGGCATCTTCATATAATCACGCGATGAGGTTGAGCAGCTTCTCCTTCAGCCATCTCCTCAAAGATATTCCAGACAACATCCTCGTCCTTGTTGAAGTGAGAGCCACTACAAGTGGCATCAATGACCTTTTGGCTCTCAGGTGTCAACCCACTAAAAAATGATGCACGATACTAGTCTTTGGAATCTCGTGGTGGGGATACTTTTCCTTTAGATCCTTGAATCTTTCCCAAGCTTCATGTATTGTCTTGTGCAATTACTAACAGAAACTGGAGATGCGAGCACGCATCCGGTTCAGGCGACCGAGAGGGTAGAATTTGTGGAGAAATGCAGACTTTAACTCCTCCCAAGTCGTGACTACCTTCCCTAAGTGATCGACCTAATACAAGGCCTTGTCCTTTAGACTAAAGGGAAAGACAATCATCTTGACTACCTCTAATGGGATATCGGGATAGTGAGCGGTGGCGCAGATGCGTCTGAACTTCTTGAGGTGCATATATGGTTCTTTTGTAGTGTTCCCATGGAACGTGGGGAGTAGGGACAGAAACTACAGCTTCAGCTCGAAGTGGGCATGGATTAGTGGAATTTGAATCCAGTCTGTGATACGACCCACTCTAGGCTTGTATGTCTTCTTCAATGTGGGCTCCGACGGTTGTGGTATGTTGTCCCTTCCCTCGAAATTGGTCCACCAACTCAAAATTCATCTCCAGCACCTCCCTGGTTGAACTCTTGATCTAGATCAGGTCCATCCTCTCTTCTGACATCACTTGCATCAGCCCTCCTCCTCAGATCATTTAGCATGTCTTGGAAGGCAGTCTGGGTCAGGGCTTGGTTAGTCATCTGTTGCTGGATTGTATGTATTGATGCAAGCAACTGACTATTGACCTCATTCTGTGTGGTGTATTGTCCTTCCCTTGGATAGACTTCTTCTTCGGGTTGGGGTTGCGGTCCCTTTCCTCTTCCACCGAACATCTCATATTTTGCTTGGATTTCTGGCTCAAAGTCAGGTTCTTAGTATGCACATGGAAGAATAACCCGATCAGTCTGAACTGCAACACCATATGGAGAGAAGTGTTTTGTATTAAGATCAACACAGAACTTTGTTATGGATGGCGATGTATAAGGAGTGAAATCAATGAACATCCAAAACAGGCAAAGTTCGAGACAAGAGTGATCCCGATTTATTGGAGAGGTGGGCAGTCTGGAGATCGGTTCGCGGAGTTCGAACAGGGTTCTCGGAAATCGCCCCGAATTATCGGAGAAAGCAAGCGTATGGAATTGATATAGGTGTTGACAGAGTCTCGACGCAACTATCCATTCGTTGCCATCTCGAAGATGAAGAGGAAGATTGATGTGGATGAAAGATACTGAGGTCAACGATAAATAAAAGGAATGCAAAAAAGTAGAATGGCTCAAAGTGAGAAAAGGTCAACAAGGAAGGAAGCAAAATTGCGCGATTGTGCGATGTTTTTGATCTTGACCTTAATAAAGCTAATCAATCAAACACAAAGAAAGGGGTTCACCAACTCGACCCGTGGAGCTGTGAAGGTTCGGCAATTATCTTTGTAATTTTTAGATTTAATTTTTAGGCAATTAATCTTTGCACGAGTCCTTAGAGCGCTATGCCTATAGGAGAGAGAGTACTGCTGGAAAAGTATCTTATACTTGTCCTCCTCCTTTGTAACATGTAGTCTGCACTTTTAAGGTCCTTGTGACCCTTCCTGGATCCCTACTCAGCCAAAGAAATAGAGGGAGGAAGTCGATAGGCGAAACCACTACTTCGGATCTCGCTCGCAACGGAATCACCCGTGAGTGTGCTAGAACCTACTCGGATGCAAGACGATGAGACAGACACACCAGTGAAGGTGTTGCCTAAGGTCAATACTTCAGACAAGGTCGATGCTCTACACAATAGAGAGCATCATTGTTGACCAATCCCTACTCGCTTATGTACGATATAAGCACTAATACTTCAGAAATCCATGTGGTACACAAGGCAGCCACAGACTGGGTTTTGGGCTCTAATCCATATGAAGCCGCTCTCTCACTGGGAAAGAGACCTTCCAATGCAATCTGAAAACAATTTAGGGCTTTGCTCACCCAAGGCAATGAGTCCAATTAATCGATTTTATTTAGGTCAAGTATTTTTAGCAGTCCCTTTTTTAATTTTTTTCAGCTATCACTTGCTTTAAGTAGATTCAATACAAGCGCCTGATGTTTTTATGTTTTCTTTGATTCCTATTTGATCCAAAAATGTAGGAAGAAGGTCGAAAAAGTAATGCAAGGTGACACTAAGATGGAAATCTCACCTTAGTGCCTAAACGATGAATGCTCAGTTAGAAGACTTACAACGTTTCCCAGCTCTCTCCATGCGGGATGCAAAACAAGAATTTATAAACCTATATTAAATGTCGATATGCACACGAAAATCTTCTTAAGCAGTCAATTGCTACACGTGAAGAACCAAATGCTAAATACTCAGAATGAAGCCTAAGTCCGATCTTCGATACCGATCGGTGCCCGCTACAACGGGTCTTGCAAGCACTCTATACGACCTCTCTCAGCATGTGCTGAGCGACCGAGCGACATGTGTTAAGGAAATAAATAAAGGGTCATTGTAACCAGGATCACAAGGTCTAAGCTCAACAAGAAAAATTGAGATCCACTCAATCAAACAGATAAAGCAAGCAACACAATGTAAGCAGACTCCGCTATTTATTTAACATGGTATAACGACAATGGTCGAACTCAAGGAGCAAAGTAAAACCTACGAAGTAGTCATAATAAGATAAATAAAAACATATTTTTGTAATTTTTAATTTTGTAATTTTTCTAGTTTTTAATTAAGGAAACAATCAAGCAAACAAAAGAACCCAAGGCTTACAAATAGGCTTCCACAATTTTTATTAGGGTCAAAAATGCTCAAAAATCAAAAATAAAATACATTAAATATTTTTCAAATATTTAGATGTTTTTGGTGATTTTATGGGATTTTTTGATTTTTATATGATTTTATAAAATTCAAATAAAGGCAAAAAGGGGAAACAGTGTACGGCTTGGACTAAAAGGTAAATTTAAAATATTAAAACTGACCTAAAGTACTGGTTATGATTTTTGTGAGAAAGAAAATAAAAATATCTAACAATAAAAACTAAAATCCTATTTTTTTTGAATTTTTTAGAATTTTTAATAATTTTTATATTTTTTAAAGTTTTTAGAATTTTAGGTTTTTATAGTGATTTTTAATATAAAAATTCTACTGGAATTAAAACACATAAAGACAAGCACACCCTAATTTTTTGTAATTTTTAAAACAACTTTTATAATTTTTAGGTATTTTAGAAAATAGACAGAATAATTTTTAGGTGTTTTTTATTTTTAAAAAAATTAAATAAAAATAAATTAATTCGTAAAAATTACCATAAATATTACGTGTTAGCATGAGCTAATAATAATTTTTATGGAATTTTTGGAGTAAACTAGGTATTTATTTGATTAAAAAACAACACACACAACAAGTAGGGACCTAAAAGAAATTATACTAAAGTTTCTAGGCCAATAGATAGTATAAAAAAACTCAGGGCTGAAGTTGCAACTTGTCTAGGTTATTCACGCACATGCTCAAAAACTCACGCATAGGGGTGTATTTGCTATTATCAGAAAGTTTCCAATGAAAACATAACACCCATGAAGTATAGGGCATATAATGTAAATAAACCAAGAAAGCACGTGGAACTACACGTGAGTTCAGACAAATTGCACTAAAGTGCAAATACTGGAAATATTGAGGTTTAAACGGCAAAACGTCTATGCTACAACTTTTATTTAATTGACGAAATAGTAAAACATAATAAAGAGAGGGTAAAAGGGCAAAATACCCTTGCAGGGCGCGTGCGGACAACGTGAGGACATGTGGTGATCTACAGAAGTGGCATAGGCGTACGGTCCTGGTCACCGACAACCTCAGATCTGACGGCCCAAAGAATGTCCGCTACATGGGGTCAGATGCGCCAAGGGGGCGTCATATCTGACGGCTGAAAGGCTGCAATGGTCGGCAACTGGGATGTTATCTGGAGCGAGGAGGTTCATCCAATGGTTGGAAAAAGGATATGGAAGAACACCTCCCGATCGGACTTCGATCAAACTGGGGAGGTAATCTGCCGGTCTGATTGAAGCACGAGGAGTTCTACTAGCTTCGTGGAGGTGTTGCGCGTCGGCCTGAGGGGTCCGATGGGAGAGATGACAAGTGGATGGTCGTGGCAAGGCCGACCACCTGGAGGTGCTCCACCTGAGCAACTGGAAGCTCGAAATAGGTCTGTTGCACGTGAGAAGACCGCAAAAGGTGGAGCGACTCGGGGGTTTTGCTCCGGTCGGGTTATTACTTGATAAGGATAGAAGAAGCGAAGGGAGATGGAGGTCAACTCTCGACGACTGTGGAGGGGAGGAGTCTTAGCCTTAATCTCGACATGGTGGTCGAGTCTAAGGATGATTAGGATGTGGTGCAAGATGAGGCGGCAGTAGAGGGTTCGATTGGTAGGGACGGGATGGGATGAAGCGGTTCCGACCAGGGTGGTCGGAGAGAACTAGTGACGCTGGAATCGAAATGGATATGTGGAATCGAAAGTGAAGGTGCAGAGGATCAGATGGTCACCTGAGGGTCTGGATGATCTCCTGAGCATCAGGCGATGATGGTCGTCGAGGTAATGGTCTCAACCACATGGAGGCGGACTGGGAGGTTGTTCGCGACGGATCCCCGACTACAAAGTTGAGCTACATTGTTACTGCACCAAATTGAGCTCCAAAGAATGCTCCGAGCAGCTATCACTCAGCTGGAGGTAGCTAAGGGTCGAACTGGGAGTGAGGAACGAGCTGCGTGAAGGGGAGGCAGAGGAGATATTTTATAGGCTTCCCAAGAGGATGAAAAATTGGGCAAGAGCGCGCAACCCTAGGAAGATCCGTGCCTTCCTAGGGATCCGCAAAGGTGATGGATCCTAGGAGAAGACTCAGGAAAAGAATCAGATCGAGAGGAGGTCTGACCTGACTGAGAAAAATGGGAGAAAAAGCTCCTGCGGAAGGAATCGGGTCGGGTCCGCCTTGGAAGAAGGCACTGACCGGAGGTCAACATCCGGCTACACCAATCAGGAAATTAGAATTTATAAATTGATTATAAAATCAAAAAATGTAAATGAATTCATAATAAAAAGTATAAAAAATAAAAAATGTTTCTCATTTTTCAAGGAATTTTTCTATGATTTTTAATTGATTTTATGAAAAATAATTTAGTGTATATACATTATATAGTATTATATGCATGTAAAATATACCTATGTATTATGTACAAATATTTTTTTACAGAAATACCCCAAATTTTATATTTTATAAATTTTCAACATAAATTTAGGAGTGCAAAATAATTTTTGTTTTATTTTTATGGGTTATTTACAAGTACAAAAATAAATGGTGATTGTGTTATATATACATGTGTCTTTGTATAAGTGAGGGATGATTTTATTTTTATTTTTATTGAATTTTTCTAATTTTTATTTTATTTTTGTTTTATTTCTAGGGATATATACAAGGAGGTAAAAATAATTTAATTTTATTTAGGTGAAAAATAGTTATTTATATATATGGGTAATATGTACAACATAGAGTAGGCCCTATCTCTCTCTATTTATTTTATTTTACGACCAGGTCAAGGCTTGACCTTCTCTTGGGGTTCGGGTCATTCTGTATTTATTCTAAATACCTCCTTCCTTTTTCTTTTCCTTTATTCTTTTATTTTTGCACAAATACATGCTAATTATGCAGTATTAACAGATGCATGTATAATGCTATGTTATTGTATTTAAACCTATTTACATGATGTTTTCCTAGATAAATAGCTAAAATAAAAGAATAAAGCGTGAGAATCAGGGAGTCATCAACACGCGATTTTGAAATTGAGTTTTTTAGCAATTAATTAACCCTAAGTCCAAATGCGAGAACTATAGGTGCTTGCAATGGTTATTATGTGTTTGTGCCTTAGATTACACGATCAAGCAAGCCTAAAGACTGAGGGCTCATTCCACAAAATAAATGAAAACAAGGTAGAAGCACAAAATTGCGGAAAACAAAGTAAAATAAAAAACGATGAAAACTCAAAAAACATGGTGAGCCCCCAAGTGAACAAACACTTTGAAATTGGGCATGAGTGTCCAAAGTCTGAAGTACATGCATTATTACAAATTAATAATCAAAGTAAACCTCTCTCTCGCCAAAAAGTGAAAACCCTAAACTATCCTCTCACTCTCTCAAGCTCCTCCCGCTCTCTCCTGCTGGCTAGGGTAGAATAGCTGACTTCACTTCCCAAGGTTGTGTAGGATCACCTAGGCAATCCTCCTCGGTCCGTGGTCCCTCGCAAGAAGACAAGTAAGAGATGTCAGACAGTTCAAAATAAATAATCAAATAAAGAGAGATGCTAAAAGATGGCTAAGCAAGTAAAAGAGCTAAATTCTACTTCTACTCTACAAGTCGATGCTCCCCAGCAACGATGCTAGTTGAAAAACGACATGATGGGAGTCGATAAATAATGGCCTGACAAATCAGGCTTACTGTCGCTGAGGCAACTACTCCGCCCTTCTCGTTGCTTCAACAATTAACCCACACAAGTAATTAAGCAATTAAGAGTAAGAGTTAAAAGTTATTATACCCTACTAAGAATGTATAATGGCAAGCAAATAGGGGTCGAACATAGGAAACAAGGGAATAGAGCAGGTAAGATAAGAAATCAAGGCACAATTTATATCTCAAACACTTAGCCAATCTTGGGTTTTTGGTGGGTTTTTTAATTTTGGTATATTTTATAAGTTTTAATATTAATTTTATATTTTCTGTTTTTTTTTCAATTCTTTTTCTTTTAAAATATATTTAAAACTATAAAGAGTATATATACAATAATGAATAATATATATATGCTGACAAAAATAATAAAAATAAAAGAAATAAAATATTTTTTGGTTTTTAAATTTTTTTCTATTTTTGTGATTTTTAGGAATTTTTGTTAATTTTTATATGTTTTTAAGGTCAAAAATACCTTAAAACAGGTTTAAGTAAATATCCGAAATTAAAACGGAGGTGAAAAGTATAAAACAGAGTGAAAATCTCTCCGAATTAATTTTACAAGAATAATAATAATAATATAAAGAAAATTCAAATTAGAAAACACAATTTCTAGAATTTTTGGGAATTTTATAAATTTTTATAAGGATTTTTAAGGTTTTTCTATTTTTTAGAGTTTTCTTTTATATTTTTTAATGATTTGGTCTGGAGTTTTCGAATACATAAATAAACAAAGCACATATTTTTGGGAATTTTTCAAAACATTTTTACAATTTTTATGTAATTTTTATTGCAAACAGGGGCAAAAGGGCACTTTTCGATTTTTATAAAACATTTTAAGTTCTTAAAATTATAATATAAAATAAAAGCATGAAAATACAATGCAGTAGTAGCTTAAGTCTATTTTTTGGAATTTTAGAGCAATGTAGCTATATGAAATAAATACAAGAAACAAAGAGAAAATGTAATACTAGCAGGGGCATTAACGTAAATATTAGAAAGTTCAAGGGCATGTACGTAATTTTCATAAAAAATATAACTAAATTTAATAGTTTTAAAACTTAACATAAATACCAAAAACCGTAGGGGTCCGCCTACAAAATCACCATCTCACATGAGGGGGTCACGTGAGGTGACCTGGTGCGAGCCAGATAGTAATAACAGAAAAGACGAGGGTCTAAATGCAAATTACACAAAACTATTTGAATTTGCTAGGAAATTTCAAGGGCTAATAAATACAAAAATGATACGGGTGGAAGATGCAAAATACCCACGCAGGGGTGCGATCGAACGAGGGGCACTCCTTCACTTATCCTCATGGCAGCACAGGGAAGCCCGATGATGCTTGGGCGAGGATGGCCACGAATATATGATCTCAGGTTGATGGACGGTTCTGGCGCGTCTAATCCAATGGCTGCTGCTCGTCTGGAAGATCCGGGCTGATCTAACGACCACGAGGGGCTCGGATGAACATGTGAAGAACATGACTCATGGATGCTTTGATTTGATGATTCGCTCTCCTCCGGTGACCTAAAGCTCCACAGAACAGCTCCCCATGTTCCAAATGTGTTCCTTGAGTGAACCGTGGCTTCAAAGCATACGTCGGAGCTCAAATGAAGTTGGGCGTGCTCGGGGAAAGCTAGAGCTCCACATACCTGCAACTACACTCAAAATCGACCCCTAGAGGAGTCCTTCATCCTACCATCATCTGCAATAAAGCTCACGCAAGAAAAGAGGGTGCTCAGGGGCTCTTATTGGCTAAGGGGAGCGGCAGGGGGCGTGGGCAGTGGCAGCTCCGACGAGGCGGAGGAGGTGGAGCTCCGAGACACCAGATCACGGCTTGATCTGGGTGAGCAGAAGGTGGAACACGGCGATGAAGTGAAGGGGAAAGAGGTGAGGGTGGAAGCGGGTCGGTCAACGGTGCAGATACGATAGAAATGGCTCATCGGAGTGCAACTCCAAAGAACTATGATCTTGCGAGCTACGATTAGGGAATGCGATTAAAGAGGCGAAATGAATGCGAGATGTGATGTTAGAAACCACAGCTACCTAAAAATGCAAGAAGAAAGAGCCTAACCGACCGGAGAGCTTGGGAGAAGATCTCAACGGCGGCACTCCGACAGTGGGGATGGAAGCGCTCTTCGACATGCCTAGCCGTGGCTCCGAGGAGCTGGAGAGCTACCTGTCACCTAACTCAATCTAGAGCTCCAAGACGAGGGAGAAAAGCAGGTCCAAAGAGGTTCAAATGCCAAGAGGCGCTCGGGGGATGTTTGTACAAGTTGACTGGAGCAGCTCAAAGAATGAAGGATATCTCGCGAATCTATGATCCAATCCCCGAGAAGATGCTTGGGTGTGTAAGAGGGATCTTCCAGGAGAAAAAATCGTGAAGGAATCCAAGCCTAATGGTGAAAGGAAAGACTTGTAAAAAATCGAGAAATAGGGCTAGGAAGTAGGTCTGATAGGGATACAGGAGGCGGGTCAGAGAGTTGATCGTCGGTCAACCCTTGAAGCGTCCTGGTTCGTCCACATGGAGCAACCAAGAAAAAATCCAACCCAAAATTATTTATAAATTCAATATTAATTAATAAATTAATTTATTAACTTTAAGTTATAAAATAAAAAATGTTAACTATTTTCTAAATTATTTTATTATGATTTTTTTATTTTTTAGGGCTTTATAATTGCAAGTTTCTTTTTAAGGGTTATATATAGATATATTTATCTATGCATGTATGTATATTATTTTTATTTTATATTTTTTATTAAAATAATTTAATTTATTATTTTATAAATTCATATCTTATTTTTATATACTTAAATATATTTTTATTATAATTTTCTGATCTAATATGTACACTTAATTAAATAGGTGTATTAATTATATAAGTATAAGTATATGTATTTTCCCTATGTATTTTATATACATATTTTATTTTGGTGTTTTATTTTTGTCTTTATTTTAGTTTTAATATGTACATATATTATACACAATATTTACAAAATTATTAAAGTATAAAATTATAAAAATAATGCGTAATAAATGAATTGGCTATTTTAATCGAGTAAACTATACAATAGGGGCACAAAACCTAACTTTCACACCTTAATTCCAAAAAATATGAAACCACCTCCATTAAACATATTATTAAATGTTATATATAATTAAAGTGATTTTGATATATTTAGAGTTTTTATTTGAGAAATATGGGTATGGAAAGTTGGGGTTTTGGAATTTTATTCAGACCATAACTTTTATTCTATATATTATTTTTGTATGAAATAAATTTTGTATTTTTCTATATTTTAATATCTACAAATTTCATGTTTAAAGTTTCTTTATTTAAGGTGTACAAAATGGAAAATAAAATAGGTCCCAAAATTAATAAAGAATGAAAAAATAAAAAACGGCTTTTTATTGTATTTCGGACTCTTATCTCCCCCTACTTTATTCCTTGTCGACCTAGTCATCGAGATGCCTAGGTCTCGGGGTTTCGGGTCATAAAATATCGTTGATATTTTATTCTTTTTCTTTCTTTTCTTTATTCTATAATTCTGGCATTAAAAATAGTATTTTATACAGTATTTACACAATGAGGCATGAATGTTAAAATACATGAATTAAGGGTATTTACACGCATTTAGTAGGGTTTTTAAGGCCAAAATGATAGAATAAATGTGATGAAATGGAGATTCATCTGTTACTCATGATAGGGAGAAAAACTCTGACCTTCTTCCTTCCGATGTTTTATACAGAAACAAATCGACCATGAAAGTAACCTATGACCTTAGAAACCAAGTAATTTCTGAAGAGTCCTCCTATGGTTCTGAAGTGGTTCACTAGGTAAGTGAAATTAGTACAACACTTATCAAAGGATACTTACCTTTAATTGACAATAGTTGGAGATCCTTTGTGTATGACTATTATTCTTCTGGGGATGACTCTGATGATGGTTGGACTTCTACATCTTCTCTCTTTTCACCTCAATGTACATCGCCATAGTATCTCCCACCACACTCCCACAAGAAGGTTCATCAAAAACCTCATTGACCTCCTTATATATCCATCTCAAATCTACGCAGTCTCCCACTTGTAATTACTCGATCATACTTAGGCTGACCTGAGCCTAAGTAGAGGGGGTTTATATCATTGTGTATACATCATTTCTATTCTTTCCTTCTCACCCTCGATCAACCCATTTATACTCTTCTACTATGATGAGGCGCTCAAAAGCCTAAGTACAGGGGGCGATTCAACTTCCTTTTTATTTTTCACTCAACTATGATTGGTACGAGCTATGTCTGCATTTCACTTTATGTCGATGAGGACATAACATGAGCTAAGTATAGGGGATGTGTATATATTCTATATACTTTATCCATAACTTGTACTTTAATTATTTCACATCAAAAAATGGGTTTGGGTATAAGTTGTGTATATTATGTATATTATACATGGGGATATAACAAACTAAAAAATTTTTTAAGTGACTATTCAGACTAATGGATTTAGAAATGACTAGCTACTACTCATCGAGGGAAATACGGTCTCCCTTAGTAGATTGGGTGGTTAAAGGACAATGTGAAAAACACCGTCATGAAGTAATACGGTCAGTATGTACACCCATACTGGCTGAAAGTATATGCAACTAGACATATGAATTCACGCCAGCCATTATGTCACTCTTCTAAAAAAACTAAAAAAAAAGAACTAACTTATGGTTCTATCCCTGACATGTTCACTATCACTCAAGACTTGAGGAATAAAAGAAACTCGGGTTTATGAGATCCTTTGATTCAGAGTTAACTGGCCTTAGTCATTAGGGCTTGAGACTTAATAATCCACACTTCCCTAAGTTTGAAAGATATCAGCGTTATATTGCAAACTTAATATGTACGCTTAAAGAATATGATCAACACATCACATGCACAACTGCATGATCGATAAGATGAGTTGAGATTTCACTTAAGGGACTGGGACTTGGGGTTTGAGTCCAGACCTGATTTGATGATGCTTAAGAATGGGATAAAGTTGATAAAAGTTTCATGAAACATGAGTGTTATAAAACCCCAGACAGTATGAGAACAAGTTCTTATCCTACCAATTGAAATTAACCTGTGTGCTAGGGTGTGATGAAACTAATAATTGTTGATCAGTATGCGCCAACTTGGTAAAAATAGTGGAGCAAACCGATAAAAAATGTTGAGTGAAAAAGATCTCTCAAAATAAAAGTCAAATTCAAAGAGCTTCAAACAAAGGCGAGCACTCTCAACCATTTCAAAGTGTCCACTTGAACCAAAGTTAATTAGGCCAAATGAGTCGGGCTAGTATCTCAAAAAGGGCTCTGCATCATAAACAATATAAGTTTGGGTGTAAGTATATTAGATACTTAAAGAAGACACAACTTGGTGTACTCCCAGGAAAACAAGTACAAATGACTCAACAACTATTGACATATACATTGATCAACATCAAAAATATATGTGTTTAGTAATAAGGCACTCGAGAGGATCCTTGTTTCAATGAGAGGGAGAGAACAAAATATACAAACCTATGCCCTCCATCAGCTGGCCTTTCATCTACATTTTCAAGTCTGACGAACTTGTGAGATGGCAGATTGAATGAAAGAATCAATTTATTCCCTAGTGTTGAGAATTGGTTCTTGAGGAGAGTCTATTCAATCAGAACTTTGGGTGACGTTTCGACTCGGCTCTAATGATTGCAGTACACACTAAGCTTCATATCTCTTATGTTATATGTATAAGTAGATAGTTTGATAATTAGAGAAGTAGGATTCCTTTTGACTAGAGCTTGGTTCAACTAAGGATTTTAAGACCACTAAAACCAAGGTTTCCTAATGAGACAAGTCTTGAAATTCACACTTGCACAATCAGGGATTCAACCTTCTAACTCATTAAAAAAATGCTTGGGTACAAGCAAAGATCTAAGTACAGGGGTGTGATGAATCCATGATTCATCTACTTTATATGGAAATCATAAAAAATACCTTTAATAAATCACTAATTAAATATCTTAAAATCGAATTATTAACATTCGTTAACTATGCTAAATTAGGGTTAAATCTGTAAGTAAATGGCCTTATTTTTAACCTTGATTTAGCTTTTCATTTTACGTACAATAATCAATAATTTTGACCTTATTCTTTTTCCAATTATATTCTATAATTGATTAGATAATTTTTCATAAAGAATTAAACTCAAAAAAAAAGAAAATCAGATGAAAATACAAAAATATGATATTATATTTTTTTTACATATTTTATTTTAATGATTTTATTTTATAATTTTCTAACCTATAAAAATTAAATTAGATTAAATTATGTACATAGTATTTATAAATTAATTCACTAATTATAATCAAATTAAAAATACAAAAAACCATAAAATGCAAAAAATAGTATTTTATTATCTATATAGTACCACCAAAAATACTTTTATACAAATGACCTCTTTTTATTTTGGATTCCTTTGAAAGTTATAGATCCCGTCGAGACAAACAGCTTTCATGTTGACCACTTTTTGATTTGACTTCAACTACTACTTCTTTTTTATTTTTCTTCCTACTTAATTTTTACATTTTATTTTACTTTTTCCTTAATTTAATTTATTTATTATCAAGAATAATAATAATTTTATTTTAATTAATTATTTTACTTGTATTTATTTTTTTATATATTTCCCTTTTTCTTTCTTCCCTCTCTTTTCTCCCTCTTCACTCCTCCTCTCTCTCTTCTCCAGGCCACATGCTCTCCACGTGACCCCTCCCCTCTGCCTTCCCTCTCTCCTAGCACGTGCACGACACTTGCCATTTCCTCCCTTCTCTGGCACATGTTACACACATGGTCCATATCCTCCCCAGCCAACCAACCCTAGGTATGGGCATAGGGTTGGGCCGGCCCGACCCATCCCAAGCCCAATAGAGGATTGGGCTGAGCCTGGGACTAAAATGTCCGCCCAAAAATACATTGGGCTAGGCTTGGGCATGGCTCGGCCCAACCTGACCCGACCCAAGTCCCAACCCGTTCGGGGGCCCGAGGAATGGCCGAAGTTGGCCCGAGGGGTAAAGCCCAAGACCTAGCCTGAACATGGGATTGGGCCTTAGCCAAGACTTTTTGCATACTAAGATATACCGTATACGATTGTTGAAGTATTGATATTGATACTGTTTAGCCATTGTTTTCTCATTGGAATATTACTACTGTTTAGCCATTGTTATAGGTTCAAGATATGTGCAAATTTAGCTATTTGTAGACATCTTAGATACTTATGCATGGTTAAATAGCTACTTTTGTAGATATTCTTATACTTGCAACTTCTTTTTTTGTGCCTTGATTTAGGGATGCGTAATCCTTCTCTTGAATGTATAGTATGATGCATCATTTCCACATTTCTCGTGTTGCGGTTTTCATGACCAGGAATCCGACCCAAAGGAAATGGGTCGGGCCTGGGCTTGGGCCAAACATCACCAACATTTACGGGCCGAAGCCCCGCCCAAGGCCCATAATATTTAGATGGGCTTGGTCCTGGGCCCTTCAGGGTCCGGCCCAACCCGACCCATGCCCATCCCTAACCGTCCTTGTCGCCTTCCCTACCTCAATGCCTGCCACTGCCTCCTCTCCTCCTCCGTGTAATGGCCACCTCCATTATCCCCCCAATCGTTAGCCTCCTCTCTCCCTCCTCCTATAAAAACCTTACCACTGCATCGTCGTTCGACATCCTCCATTTCAGGAGAGGAGAGACACCAACTTCAACGAGCCCTCAGCAATAGCTAAGGCCCCACGCTTTGTAGGCAACGACAGTGACTCCACCATGCTGTGATCCGAGACAGATCCGAGATGTTGACAGCATCTCACTGCGAGACCTCTTGAGCTCGCCCAACACCGGCCTGCCACACCATCGAGCAATGATCAGAGACTCGTATTTGGGTTTCTTCCCTAGGCAATTTAATCATAAATGTTCCCAGGTGATCTTTTTCTTCTTCTTATTCTTTATGATTCCCCACATTCACTCCCCTAATCGTTTGCTCCGTCATTTCCCCCAAATCAAACCCAATCCAAATGAACCCCACTAAAGTCGATCATCCTCGTTGTCTTCTTCTGTATCGCACTACCTGCACCACCGCCCTTCTACTTCACAGTAGCATGGGATGCATGATGAATCCTCATTCATCATTCTTTATTCTTTTATTTTATCTAATTATCTTGGCAAAGCAGCATGTAAATAGGTGTTAATACAATAACTTAGCATTATGCATGCATGTGTTAATATCTCATAATTAGCATGTATTTGTGCAAAAATAAAAGAATGAAGAATAAAAAGTAAAAGAAGGAAGTGTTTAAAATAAATACTTAGTAACCCGAACCCCAAGAGAAGGCCAAGCATTGGCCTGATTGCCAAATAAATAGGTAGAGAGATAGGGCCACTCCACCTTGTATATATGTATCCTATGTGTACATAAATTATTTTTGCCAAAATTAAAATAAAAATGTGTTTTTACTTTATTGTATATATTTCTAAAAATAAATTTAAAATCAGAAAAATAAAATAAAATAGAATAACATTCTCTCTTAATTTTACATAATACATGTATATTTATTCTCTTCCATATTTATTTTATATGTGTAAATAAATAAAAAAAATAAAAAAAATATTTTATACTTCAGAAATTATTTTGTAAATAAATAAAATATAAGATTGGGATATTTTTGTAAAAATAATAAATTTAAAATAATTGTACAAAATACATAGGTATATTATACATGTATATAATACATTATACGATATATACCATAATTTATTTTTCATAAAAATAAATAAAAATCATGGAAAAATAATTTGAAAAATAACAAACATTTTTCATATTATACACTCTTTAATTTAACATCATTTATTATTTTTTATTGAATATGTAAATCTTTTTGTAAATGCTATTTTCTGATTGGTCCACGGCGGATCGTTGACTCAGGCCAACCCCCTCTTCCAGGGCTTGAACCGACCCGACTGACCCGCCGGACTTTTTCTCCCATTTCTCTAGGTCGTATCATGCATCCCCTTCCTCCAAATTTCTGCCCGTGCCTTCCCCATGGATCCCCAATCCTCGTGGATCCCTAGGGAAGCGCGAATCATTCTTGGATTGTGTGCCCTGGCTCGGTTCCTCCAGCTGCTTGGGAGTCCTATAAATTCTTCCATTCGCCTCCCCAGGTCCTCAGCTCGCGCCGCACCCCTTCTGGATACCCTAGAATCCTTCCTCGTAGTAACAGCCGTCGGAGGACACCTTCGGTGGTCGAGTTGGTGCCGTGTAGCTGTAGCTCACCCTTTGTGGCCGGAAAACCACCGCGAGAAGCCTCCTTCGCCCACCGTAGCTTGGTCGAGGCCACAACCCCGCCGTCCACTCCGCCTAGAGCTTAGGATCGTGTTCAGACCCTCAGGTAGCCCTCTAGTCTTTCCTAGCTCTGTGTTTATCCAATCCTTCATTTGTACGCTGCCTGTGCTCCACCAGCTCCGACCAGACGGTCGGAGCTCCGTCACCCACATCTATCCATTCAGATCCCTTCGCACGCTCACCCTCCATCATCCTATGCAACCTGATCACCTTGATCTTGGCTCGCATAGTCGAGATTAGGTCCCCGATCTCCCTTTGTCACGACCACCGGAGATCAAAACCCATTCATCGTCGCTTCTTTGGTTTCCTTTCCTAATAACCTGGACCGGAGTGTGTCTCCGAGTGTTAGCTTCGCATTGCATGTGCCCAGGAGACATTAGGAGCTTCATCTGCATCCCAGTTGTTTGGTGGAGCTACCCAGACCCTCGCTCCACTGTTCTGTCCATCCGATAGTTCGTCGGGCGATCAGAGCCCGCGACTCGATGCGGAGTGCCTCTCCGGAGGTGTTCGACCAATTGGAGGTCTGATCGACCGGATGGATTCGCCCAGATCATCGTTCGAAGTTCACCAGAGCTCTGTTCGTACACCACCTTCCGTTGCCGTTGGATGAGGGAGTACCAGATTCCATCCGAGCCATCCAGCGTTGCAGCCTTTTGATCGCTGATCTGACGTCGTCTGACAGATCTGTGCCACACGTAGGGTACATTCCCTGACCGTCAGATCGACCATTGTAGAGGAGCAGAGCTGCACGGTCTAGCCCCTGCCAGCAACTGACACCTACCCTCACATGCCTCTCTCGTACCTCCATGGGTATATTGCGTCTTTTCCCCTGCATTTATTTTATGCTTCAGTCTGTAAAATAAAAGTCACAGTTGGGCCATTTTGCATTTCAATCCTTGTAGTTTCTCGTATTTGCAATTTATTCCTTCTTGTTTGGAACGACGTGCCTCATCACGTGCATAGTGGGATATTTGCGTTATTAGTCCTGAACATTTCATGTGTTACTAATTGAATGAATTGTTTTTCAAAATTGCATTTATACCCTTGTGAACGCTGCTTTATGACATGTGCGCTTTTTAGTGGATAAATTGCAGATTTGACCCCGGAGTTTTATTGCATGTTATTGTTTGGTCCTAGAACTTAAACTATTTGCAAATAGGTCTATGTGATCTATGTGTCTTATTTTTAATTAAATAAATAGGAAACTCATTCTAAAAATTCCAAAATTTTGACACGTAGCTCCTGCTACTGTGTAGGATTGTTGGTAATTTCTGTGACCAATTTTGATTTTATTTGATATTTTCTAAAATTCAAAAAACCCTAAAAAGTGTCTCTATTTGTTTTGAAAAATCAATTAAAAATATAAAAATACCTTGAAAATTCCAAACAAAATTCTGATTGTTTACTTTGTCTTGCTTTAGCTTATGTGTGTTTTTTGTTTCATTCCCATTTATAAATCCCTAAAAATTGAAAAAGACTAAAAAGCTTATAAAAATTATTTGAAAGTCATAAAAAATAAAAAAAATGTGTTTTCAGTTTCTGTAGGTAGATTTTATTTTATAATTTCACATAAAATTATTGTTAGGATTTTATAGGCATTTAAATAATTTTAATTTGCCTTTATATCCAGGTTGTACATTGCTTACTATTTTTAGCCTTCTTTTATTTTTAGAAAATTAAATAAAAATTAGAAAATCATCATAAAACTCCTAAAAACACTTGAATATGTTAAAAATATTCTGTTCTGACTTCCGTATTTATGTTATTGCATTTCCTATTGATATGTAAGCAGGGTATTTCGGGTCGAATTTGTGATTTATAAAAGAAAATCAGACAGGTCAATTATAGATATTGAGAATTTATCAGATAACTAGTTAATGTGGCTTTCGTTCCCCGGATTGTCCCGAAGCAAGAAGGATCTCGAAGAGTTGGAGCAGGGTTAGTTTGAAGATCCTTCCCCTCATGATGGCATCTCCGGGTGATGATCTTCTATAATATGAAAATAGCAGTCGATGCGTTTTAGGTTCTAGCTGGGAGAAGGAGTCCTATCGTTGACACGAGAAGAGGCCATGGGAAGCACAAGCAAGACAGACACGAGACACGAAGACAATAGGGGACTAGTCGTTAAGCAGAGGAAAGTGGGCCGAGTGTGGTTTTCACTAGTTTCATGTGCTAAATTCATTCCAACTATAAAAAAAGCGAAGAGATATTCCACTCTCGTCTTCAGCTGCTCCGTACCCTTGTATGATCAACTTCATCTCATCCTTGCCCGCTGCGGTCAATCATCAAGCCAGGGACTAGTGAACTCGTTGACCAAAGAATGAGCCCGCAAAAAAATTTTTGTTTTGAATTTTTGAGTTATTTTGGCACTTTAAATGATTGCTTGAGTTTTACTTTTGGCCATTTTCTTTATTCTTTTTCTTATTAGAAAATCATAAAAAAATTAAAAACTAAAACCACCAAAATTCGTTTATTTTCTTGATTGCTTGACTACTTCGTAGATTTTCATTCCTTGCTCCTAGTGTTCGACCCTGGTAGCTATACCAGGTTAAATAACTAGCAAGACCGCTTATCCTATTTTTATTGTTTGATTGATTGCTTTGTTGGTCTGATTTTTTTTTCTGTTGAGCCCAGTTCGAGTGGTTGAGGTCGCACCGACCTTTGATATCACTTAACCTCTGTCCATCCAACCGCTCATTAGAAAGGCGTCGCTGCCGAGGAGCACGACTTAGCAGTCGATTTTCCTTTTTCGATATTGTTTCTATCTTCTTCTTCTTTTTATTTTTCTTTATTTGTTTTCTTTTATTTTTTATCTTTGTTTTTGTTTTTTATTTCTTTTTCTTTGTTTTTATTTTCATTTATTTTATTTTATTTTATAAATGTGATCTAACTAGTTTATGTTTCCCTTTCTTAGGAGGGCACGACGAGCGAGGGCGGCTTTCTTAGGAGCGCCGAGGCATCCGAGCGAAGCGGAGGCGGCTCGTATCTGCATCGAGCTGCAGGAGACATAGGAGAGGACGAGCAGGACACTTGAGGAGTTTTAGTTTTATTTTTAGTTCTATTTCCATTATTATTGTAATAACACAGGACTCAGACTTGGACTTAACAGATTATCGGGGGATGTTTCGTTAAGCACCGGTTTGCTCGGGGACCTCACTGCGATTTTTACACCGGTTTTTGTTTTCATCGTATTTTCTTTTATTTTTGATTCTCGAAGATTTTGGCCCCTATACTTAGGATTTTTATTTGATTGTGATGTAATTGATTAACACCCCAGCCTAATTGCTTGCTTGCTCCTATAGATCACTTAGTGGACCTAAATAATTAAATCACAAAAGCAAAAGCTAATTCGATCACCTGAGAGGTCATGTACCGCTAGAGGCCGTATACAACGCTGGTAGGATCCGTTGTGGTGGACACCGATCGACATCAGAGACCGGACCCTGACCTCTCTTGTTGACCATTTAGCTATTGTTCTTCTTGAGTAGAAATTTTCTTGTCTAAGGCCGATTTCTTCTCGCATCATATAGGTAGTTTTTATTCTGTCTTTATTTTATGCGTGGATCACCCTGCATGTAGAGAGATGGCGTCAGGTACGTATTTTTGACTTTGCATGTATCATAGTGTTTGATCGCACATCGGCTTTTCGACTTCACCCCCTTGTTTTTGGACATAAAATAATCACAAGAATTGGGAAATTCGTTAGGCATTGTTTTCTTGAAAAATATCTTAAAAAAAGAAAAACTATAAAATTTGGAATCCTAAACACACTTGAACCTAAAAGATACCTCACTAAAAATTTTGTCTTGGGTGAGCAATCTCCTCATTGTCTGGTTTGGATGAGCAAGAGAATGACCCGGACACTAGGCTAGAGCCATATCCGACCTTTTTTCAGACTACTGATTTTGGGTTAGTCATTCTCTAGTGAGGATCACTCCAGTTTCCGATAAAGTGGGCTACGATATCCTTAACAGAGCGAGTTGATCAGGTAGCCGGTAAACGGTCCACAACTTGTACTGGCTGGGAAAGATCTAGCCTTGAGATCGGGACAGTCTCCTAAGAGCGTTGGATTCCCAACAGCTCGCTTAGTCGCTTTGATAGACTGATTGATCACCTAAATAAAATTGACAAGATAAAAGATAGAACTTTTACGGTCATCAGCTCAGCGTGAGTAGGTGAATTGGGGGTTTGTTTGCCCGATCTTGTGTGTTTTTCAGATCTCATCCGCCTTCACTCTCGACATCATGATGATGGGCTGGAGGTCCCTTATGCAGCCTTTGATTGCACTGCTTTCGAGCACTCCGGTCCACTCATCTAGGTTGGTTCGCGAGAGCCTAGACCTGCTCTCCGAACCCGAGTTCGACTCCACCCTGTTCCCCCTCGACCACCCTTCTACCAGTCCTGAGGTTCCAGAGCAGAGACCGCGGAAGATGTTTGTTCATTTGATGGCACATGAGTTTGGGTCATTTGCCTTTGCAGAGATCATGACCAGCAACGAGGAGCGCACTGATGGACCCGGCCAGACCCACACGTATATACTTGATCAGGGTGCCATCAACAACACCCTGTTAGCCTCCCTGGAGACCATACAACATCATATCAGAGACCAGGGGGCTTTCATGGCTTATATGCGCAGGGAGACGGCGCAGATGCAAGCGGACCGAGAGGAGCAGCACAGAGCCGGTGGAGGAGGAGACATTCCTGGGGGAGAAAAGCCAGATGAGCCAGTGCAGCCAGCAGCACCAGCACGCCCGATGAGAGAGTTGCACAACCGTGTGCCAGCCAATCTGGTAGATTTCAAGCTCCTGCCTCAGACCATCCAGCTATTGCCCAGATTTTACGGGCTAGCCACCGAGGAGCCGCACCTCCAACTCCAGGAATTTGAGATGATCTGCAGCACGATCCACGATCGACTCGTGGACGAGGATGCCATCAAGATGATAGCTTTTCCGTTTTCCCTCGTCGACAGAGCAGCCTATTGGCTGAAGCACCTAGGGAAATATGTCACATCATAGGAACAACTCCTGAACGAGTACTTGAATAAGTACTACCCACTCGGCCAGGTGAATGCAGCGCGAGCCTTCATCAACAACTTCTCCATGTTTCCCAACGAGCAATTCCATGAGGCATGGGACCGATTCAGAGAGCTCATTGACCGGTGTCCCCATCATGACATATCCAAGCCCAACCTTGTTCAGAGTTTCTTCTGCGGGCTTACACTGGAGTTGCAGGGGCTAGTGAACGCATCTTGTGGGGGATCCTATTTCGCCAAGGATGAGGATCAGGTCTGGGCCATCTACGAGGAGATGGCAGAAAATTATACAGTCATGTCCCAGACCCGCCTTTACACACAGGGGAAGCCCACACCACAGGCCGTGTCCTATCAGAGGATAGTACGGGTCGATGCAGGTTCTTCTACATCTTCAGCAGCCACATCACATATAGAATCATCGGCCGCTGATATCGGTATCATCAGCGAGAAGCTGGACCGCATCAAGATCATTTAGAAGAAGCAGTGCCAGGGCATGTCTCAGATAGATTAGATGGCACAGATGCTGAGTGACCTGAAGACCCAGATCATGTGTCTCCAGGAGATACAGACAGCTTCTCAGCCCCGTCTCAGGTCACAGGCTGATCGCAGAAGCAGCAGCTCGACCCAGCCCTCCGCCCACTAGAGACAGGTGCACCATATTCAGGCAGAGCTGTTCCAGCAGCCGCAGCAGCAATACGTCTAGCTACCACCGTCTCAGGACACTCAGATGATGGTCTACCAGCCGGATCAGCCCCTGGCAGTTCTTCCCCCACCCTCCTACGAGCAGGAGTCGTTGATGGAAGTCAATGGGATTTGGTACGACCGACCTCAGCCTGGGATCCGCCGAGACCATCCCGGATTCCGTTGGTTGACCGGAGGTGCCTCATCCTAGCAGAATCCTCCATTTCAGGGTGACCGGTACAACCAGCAGCAGCAACCCCAGTTCCCACAGCCACAGCCAAATCCACACTACCAGCAGGGTCCTCGTCCCTATCATCAGGGACAGTCGTGGAGGCAGCAACAGTAGCCTCAACAGTATTCTCACCAGTATCCCCCTCATCCTTCTCAACGACATCATCCTAACTTCCAGAGAGGCCACCCGTTCGGTTCTCATGGGCCAGCATATGAGAACCCAGCACTTGATGATTTAGACCGCCTTACCTCCGAGCAGCAGGCCACTTTCAGGCAGGAGATGGACGAGTTCTGTCAGGACATGAGGGAGATCGTGAAGGGCAAGGCCGCCATACACGCTCAGATCGAGCCGAATCCGAACAACCTGAAGAGGAAGTCTGAGCAAGTAGAGTTTACAGAGGTTGACACTCCTAGTGACCCGCTTGGTGATATTACTGCATCATCTTTTCATGCTGACTTTGTTACACTTAGGAGCGGTAGGATGCCAGCTGGCGGTGCCTCGTCTGAGCGACTACACCATGAGGACTCAGGAGCGTCAAACAAGGAGGAGAGCGGTGCTGATGCTACTCATGATGATGTTGATGACGGTGGTGTTGAAGCCACCAAGGATGTAGATCCAGCCAACGGTACTGAGGCCGTCGCTTCACCAGATGCAGGAGGTGGTGCTGATGCCACCAGACACGATGATGCTGAGCCAGAGTGTGATGTTGATGCCGTAAGTCCAAATGCCATGGGTGGCACTGAGGCCTCCCCTTCTATTCCTGTTGCATTTCCGTTTGCTTCTGTATCTCAAGACTTTTTAGAAAAATCCAAAAAAGTAATAAAGGATAGGGTTCTTTATTTGCGAGTCCGTCTGCGATGCCTGGAGATATGTGTATGGATTTTGTTTCGCCACAGTAGCAGGGACCCATTCCTAGCTCTCCATCTAAGGAGGGCCCAACCATCCCCTTCCCTCAAGCACTCCTCTTGGCTAAGGGGAATAAAAAAGAAAATAAAAAACCCAGCAGTTAGAGTTCAGCCAGCAGATGATAGACAGATTTCAGATTCAGCTGACTCTACAGGAGGCCCTTGAGCACATCCCTCTCTTCTAGAGGAACCATATAGAGAAGACCACCATTCGTAGGAAGAAGAGGAACCATCATGCAGAGATCCATGTACTCACTCGTGCCAACTACTTTGCCATCCAGAACCGTCTGCCAGCCAAGACACCAGATGTAGGAGCTCCCTATGTCAGATGTCACATACATGAGCAAAGGTTCGATCAGACTCTATTAGACAGTGGTTCTTCCATCAAACTACTTCCAGCAGCCTTACTCGACCGATTTGAGTTTGGCCCTCTTCGACAGAGCAGGACAGTCCTTCAGTTTACTGATAGATCTGTCAAGAGGCTAAAGGGGTTGTTGAAGGACGTGGTCGTCACAATTCAGGGTCTGAATTCCCCTTGGACTTCGTTGTGTTGGACATGGAGATCTTTGAGTCTATGACTGATACCCCCATCGATCTAGGGCGCCCGTTCTTGGCCACAGCCAAGGCGGTATCCGATCATGATAGCAGGAAGGTGTACTTTTACATCGAGGGCGAAAGTATACAAATAGAGACGGTCTATGAGACTAGAGCGCAAGATTCAGCCTGCTCAGAGAAACTCAGTGATTCATAGCAGATGACAGAGGCAGAGCGAGACGTCCACCAGGAGTGTGATTTTGTGATCACAGATGTTGAAACTACTTGGACAGATCCCATTTCACGAGACATCCTCTCACATTCAGATCCCACGGATTTCCAGATTCCAGTAGAGGAGAGCTCGGAGAGCACATTCCTTGCAGAGGACACATTCGAGGCAGCAGACTGCGTTCAGGAGAGTGAGGCAGTTGATATTTCTTTTGATTCAGATCCAGATCCCTTAAAGTCGGATATTGATTGGGTAGAGTTTGATGAGTTGATTCCATGTTTGATTCCCACAGAGCCAGCAGCTAGGGTGGAGACTGATCCGATACAGAGTACAGATACACCAGCAGAGCAGTCTTCACCAGGTTTTCATGATCAGCGAGAGTTCTCTCATGAATATCTGGTTGCTTTCACTCAGACTTTTCAGAGGCCAGATTTTCCAGCTCCCAGTTGCCCAGAGTTGAAGCCCTTGCTGCAGTCGCTGAAGTATAGATTCCTTGCGGGCGAGCATGAGATGCACCCAGCCATTATCTCAACAGATTTGACTAGAGAGCAAGAATCTCGTTTGATGGAGGTTCTTGAAAAGAACCGCAAGGCGATAAGATGGAGTGTAGCTGATCTCCAGGGGATAAGTCCGACCATGTGCCCCCACCATATCTATCTCCAAGAGGACGCCAAGCTATCGCATGAGTTCCAGCAACGGCTGAACCTGAACCTTTGAGAGGTTGTCATGAAGGAAATTTCGAAATGGTGGAGCGCCGATTTTATCTACCCCATCTCCGACTCCAAGTGGGTTAGCCCATTACATGTGATGCCCAAGAAGACGGGCATCACTACAATTGTGAGTGAGTCTGGAGAGGAGATAGCTACCCGGGTACCCACTTTTTGGAGGATATGTGTGGACTACAGACGATTGAACCAGGCCACCAAGAAGGATCATTTCTCGCTGCCTTTTATTGATCAGATTATAAGAAGGCTAATTGGGAAGAGTAACTACTGTTTCCTTGACGGGTAATCCAGTTATAATCAGGTGGCCATTGCGCCCGAAGACCAGGACAAGACTAAATTCACCAGTCCCTTTGGGACATATGCTTTCAGACAGATGCCCTTTGGTCTATGTAATGCCCCGGCAACATTCCAAAGGTGCATGTTTTCCATCTTCTCGGACATGGTGTGTGAGTGCTTGGAGGTCTTCATGGATGACTTTTCGGTCTATGGCGATGGGTTTGATGCTTGTCTTGACTGCCTAGACCGCGTCCTTCAGCGATGCATCGAGGTCCATCTTGTATTATCCTGGAAGAAGAGTTACTTCATGGTAACTCAAGGGACGGTGCTTGGTCATATCATCTCTAATAGGAGCATGAAGGTTGATCCGGCCAAGGTGGATATCATCAGGAAACTCAATCCACTGTCCAATTTACGACAGTTACGATCTTTTCTATGGCATGTCAGTTTCTACCGACGATTCATTCATGATTTCAGCAGGATTGCCCGACCGTTGACTGATTTGCTGACCAAAGACACCGAGTTCATTGTAGATGATAAGTGTCTTGTGTCATTTGAGACTCTCAAGAGTCTAGTTATTGAGGCTCATGTCCTTCATCCGCCTGATTGGTCTCTCCCATTCGAGATCATGACAGATGCCTCCGATTTTGCCGTAGGGGCCGTGTGGGACAGAGGAGGGATGGAGTGCCATTTGCCATTCACTACTCTAGCCATACATTGGATCTCATGCAACGGAACTACACCGTCACTGAGAAGGAGATGCAAGCCACAGTTTTTGCCCTAGAAAAGTTCAGATCATACATCATTAGATCAAAGGTGACTATCTTTACAGATCATACCGTCATCAGGTACCTCATGGCAAAGAGGATGGCAAAGCGAGACTGACTAGATGGATCCTTCTACTCCAGGAGTTCGACATTGAGATTAAGGATAAGCCTGGAGTCAAGAATTTGGTGGAGGATCATCTCTCCCGATTAGAGCAACTTGAGGAATCTGAGCAGATTGATCCTATGTCTGAGACTTTCCCAGATGAGGTGATCCTTGCTATCACCTCGCTCCCGTTTTACGCGGACATTGTGAAATATCTTATTGCCAAGAAAGTTCCACAAGGTTGGCCCAGGCAGCGACTTGAGACCTTTCTCGTGAAGGACAAGTTATACCATTGGGAGGATCCCATCCTTTATCATGAAGGAGGGGATAGAGTCTGACGTCGGTGCAGCTTTTGGACTTGGTCTTGTGGGCATATCGAACTTCCTTCAAGACTCCTTTGGGTACATCTCCCTTTCACCTTGTTTATGGCAAGCCCTGTCATTTACCTGTTGAGATTAAGTATAAGTCACTTTGGGCTGTCACAGACATATTATTGGATCCAGTAAGTGTAGGAGATCGGAGGAAGGCAGAACTGGCAGCCTTGGAGGAGCTTAGAGATTCAGCCTTTTTGAGCAGCCTGCAATACAAGGAGAATGTGAAGGAGTGGCATGATTCTCATATCAGCCACAAGCAGTTTGAGCCAGATCAGAGAGTATGGTTGTTCGATGCTAGGCTTAGATTATTTCCAGGGAAGTTACAGAGCAAATGGAAGGGACCATACCTGGTCCGAAAGGTACATGACAATGGGAGCATTGACATATCCGAAATGTCATCTGATTCTACGTTTCGTGTTAATGGACAACGTCTCAAACCATATCTAAATCATGAGCCACTGGTCGTTGACGTCGCCCCTATTCATTTTGCGTGATATGTGGTCTTTGACTCACATCTTTTGTATCTCACGCCTGATTATCACTATCTTCCGCCTTGTATAGATCCAGATGTCCATATCATACTATTCTTCAATCCAACACCCCATTTGCATCTTATGATTATGCTATACTTAGGGTGTACTTTACCCTAAGTATAGGGGGTGTCAGACTTTTTATTTCTCTTTTGATTCTTTTTACCTCTGTTTTGCTGCCTATACTTAGGGATATTTTATCCTAAGTATAGGGGATGTAGACTCTGTACATTCTCCCACTCAGATTTCCCTTTATGTACAGTCTGCTATACTTGGGATTATTTAATCCTAAGTATAGGGGGAAACACCGAGATCCTTTCGTTCTATTCTTTGATTCGTCATTGTAATATAGCTGTTACTTTTCACTTCCCTATACTAAGCACGAGTTATGTCTTCTTCATCGCTCTTGATCCACTCTGAGGACATCGTTCGAGCTATGTATAGGGGGGTGTCGTATATATTTCATATATACTTTAGCCATAACTCGTACTTTGTGTGAGTGTGTTAATAAATAAAATGGCTAAAATCCTTTATCTAAAAACTCATAAAAATTTAAAAATTTTTTCTCATTAAATTGCTTTGTGTACATACATAGCTATTTATAAAAAAAATATTTTTGTACAAATGTGTGTAAAAATGTTTTGTGTAAAGAGCTTGTAGATATTTTGATATCAAAACTATGTATATTGTACAAAATTTTTGTAAAATATTTGAAAAACAAAAGTTTGCAAAAACCCTTGTGTAAATGTATGTAAAAAAATAGTTGCAAAACTTCTGCATTCATGCATTCATTCATTCAAATTTTCAAAATTTTGCACATTTTCAAAAATTTGCATAAAAATATTTTTGTATATACTTGTACAATTTTTCTGAATCATAGTTGATATTTAAAATAGCCTGCAATTAAATTGAAAAATGGAGCTTGGTTAAGACCTAAATCCACCTAATACTCAGAGGAACCTTATAGAGCTTAGGGTTAAGATTTTTCAGGTCCATTTGTGACTTAATCCTTTGAGTCTACTAGGCTATGATCACATGTCATCTTGATGAGCCTGAGTAGAACACTTAACAATGCACACATGACTCTCACAGACAATGGCTTTACTTGCACCAGCACCTTACACCTAGCTCTCTACGGATGAGGTGGTGAGGAGGCAATCTTCTTTGGCTTGGGGTAGCATACGAGGGTAGTATTTCTAGGCGGAACCTCTCGTCTTCTTTTAGTGAAGGAAGTGTGTCTCAACCTGATCTGGTGGCATTGAGGTCTAAAGATAGGAGTTGTGGGTTGTAATAATGCTTCAAAAGAGGGAAGGTCTACTGGGTCAAGATGAAAAACTCCTTATGTACATATGCCGCACCATGTAGATATGTTGTACGCATGCACATCGAAAAAAATGCAAAAGAAAAGAAAAACTCTAAAAAAGTGGTGGGTCTGATAGAAAATGAAATACCCATCAGAGTGTATATAGCCAAATAAAGCAAAGCTTATGTTATCCATTCTCATCTCATGAAGCTTGCAGCAGGGAGACTTAGCTACATTGGTTGGGCTCCCTAGGATACATCACTACACTGGTCATGGTCCGTTCTCTTCTTCCTCCTCTTCTTGAGCCGATTGTACTTGAACTTAGAAGGGAATTCCCTGCTCCTTGAGGAAAGAGCTTCCAGACTAGGGCATTAGAGTTACCTTGTTGAGGGGGGTTGTTACTTTGTCATTTTTGAGGTGGGGAGCTACATATCACTTACACAGTACAAGAAAATATTCATAGTCATTAGAGTTTGTGTATGTAGACTTGTTCTGATCTAGATTGGTGGAACTTAGAGAGGCTGTTGAGTTTTAAACCTAAATCCAAATAAGGTTCTGACAAACTAATAATCCAAAGGTCTGACTGAGCTCCATACTTCAATTTAATGAAGACAAGTTTAAAAATCAATCGTGATTCTCTTTCTTTTTCTTTTCTATCACTTCTTTTGTAAATAAGTGTTTGATAAGGGAGTAGCAAAGGTAAAGTATGGGGGGTGATGAATCCTCATTCATCACTCTTTATTCTTTTATTTTAGCTAATTATCTTGGTAAAGCATAATGTAAATATGTGTAAATACAATAACTTAGCATTATGCATGCATGTGTTAATATCTCATAATTAGCATGTATTTGTGCAAAATAAAAGAATAAAGAATAAAAAGAAAAAGAAAGAAGTGTTTAGAATTAATACTGAGTGACCCGAACCCCAAGAGAAGGCCAAGCATTGGCCTGATCGCCAAATAAAATAGGTAGAGAGAGATAGGGCCACTCCACCTTATATATATGTATCCTATGTGTACATAAATTATTTTTGCCAAAATTAAAACAAAAATGTGTTTTTACTTTATTATATATATTTCTAAAAATAAAATAAAAATCAGAAAAATAAAATAAAATAAATAACATTCTCTCTCAATTGTACATAATACATGTATATTTGTTCTCTTCCCTATTTATTTTATATGTGTAAATAAATAATAAAAATAAAAAAAATTATTTTATACTCCAAAAATTATTTTGTAAATAAATAAAATATAAAATTAGGATTTTTTTAAAAAATAATAAAGTAAAAATAATTTTACAAAATACATAGATATATTATACCTGTATATAATACATTATACTGTACATACCATAATTTGTTTCTCAAAAAATAAAAAAATCACAAAAATAGTTTGAAAAATAAAAAACATTTTTCATTTTATACACTTTTAACATCATTTATTATTTTTTATTGAATTTGTAAATCTTTTTGTAAATGCTATTTTCTGATTGGTCCACGACGGATCGTTGACTCGGGTCAACCCCCTCTTCCAAGACTTGACCTGACCCGACTGACCCGTCGAACCTTTTTCTCCCATTTCTCTAGGTCGGATCATGCATCCCCTTGCTCCGAATTTCTACCCGTGCCTTCCCCATGGATCCACGATCCTCACGGATCCCTAGAGAAGCGTGAATCATTCTCGGATTGTGTGCCCTGGCCTGGTTCCTCCAGCTGCCTGGGAGTCCTATAAATTCTTCCATTCACCTCCCCAGGTCCTTAGGTCGCGCTGCACTCCTTGTTAATACCCTAGAATCCTTCCACGTAGTGACAGCCATCGGAGGACACCTTCGGTGGTTGAGTTGGTGTCGTGTAGCCGCAGCTCACCCTTCGTGGCCGGAGAATTGCCGCGAGAAGCCTCATTCGCCCGTCGCAGCTTGGTAGAGGCCACAACCCCACTGTCCACTCTGCCTGGAGCTTAGGATCGTGTTCAGACCCTCAGGTAGCCCTCTAATCTTTCCTAGCTCCGTGTTTATCCAACCCTTCATTTGTACGCCACCTATGCTCCGTCAGCTCCGACTAGTCGGTCGGAGCTCCATCACCCACATCTATCCATTCAGATCCCTTCGGACGCTCATCCTCCATCATCCTACGCAGCCTGATTACCCCGATCTTGGCTCGCATAGCTGAGATTAGGTCCCTGATCTCCCTTTGTCACGACCGTCGGAGATCAAAACCCATTCATCGTCGCTTCTTTGGTTTCCTTTTCTAATAACCTGGACTGGAGTGTGCCTCCGAGTCTTAGCTTCGCATTGCAGGTGCCCTGGGGCCGTGAGGAGCTTCATCTGTGTCCCACTTGCTCGGCGGAGCTACCCCAGACCTCCGCTCCACCATTCTGTCCATCCGACCGTTCATCCGGCGATCAAAGCCCGCGACTCGACGCGGAGTGCCTCCCCGGAGGTGCTCGACCCATTGGAGGTCTGATCGACCAAACAGATTCGCCCAGATCATCATTCGAAGTTCACTAGAGCCCTGTTCACCCACCACCTTCTGTTGTCGTTGGATGAGAAGTAGAGTACCAGATTCCATTCGATATGTCCAACGTTGCAGCCTTTTGACCGTTGATCTGACGTCGTCTGACATATCTGCGCCACACATAGGTAACATTCCCTGACCGTTAGATCGGCCGTTGCAGAGGAGCAGAGCCACACGATCTAGCCCCTGCCAGTAGCTGACACATGCCCCCCATGCACCTCTCATGTGCCTCCATGGGTATATTGCGTCTTTTATCTGCATTTATATTATTTTATGCTTCAGTCTGTAAAATAAAAATCACAGTTGGACCATTTTGCATTTCAGTCCTGTAGTTTCTCATATTTACAGTTTAGGCCTTCTTGTTTGGAACTACGTGCCTCGTCACGTGTACATTGGGATATTTGTGTTATTAGTCATGAACTGTTCATGTGTTATCGATTGAATGAATTGTTTTTCAAAATTACATTTATACCCATGTGAACGTTGCTTTATGACATTACGCTTTTTAGTGGATAAATTGCAGATTTGACCCTGGAGTTTTATTGCTTGTTATTGTTTGGTCCCAGAACTTAAACTATTTGCGAATAGGTCCTTATGATCTATGTGTCCTATTTTTAATCAAATAAATAGGAAACTTATTCCAAAAATTCCAAAATTTTGACACGTGTAGGATTTTTGGTAATTTTTGTGACCAATTTTGATTTTATTTGATATTTTTAATATTCAAAAAAACCCTAAAAAGTGTCTTTGTTTGTTTTGAAAAATTAATTAAAAATATAAAAATACCTTCAAAAATTCCAAAAAAAATCTAATTGTTTACTTTGTCTTGCTTTAGCTTTTGTATGTTTTTTATTTCATTCCCATTTATAAAATCCCAAAAAATTGAAAAAGACTAAAAAGATTATAAAATTATTAAAAAATAATAAAAAAATCAAAAAAATGTGTTTTCAGTTTTTTTAGGTAGATTTTATTTTATAGCTTCACATAAAATTACTGTTAAGATTTTATAGGTATTTGAAATAATTTTAATTTGCCTTTATATCTAGACTATACATCGCTTACTATTTTTAGTCTTGTTTTATTTTTAGAAAATTAAATAAAAATCAGAAAATCACCATAAAACTCCTAAAAATACTTGAATATTTTGAAAACGTAAAAATATTTTTGTTTTGAATTGTTGAGTTATTTGGCCCTTTAAATAATTGCTTGAGTTTTACTTTTGGCCATTTTCTTTATTCTTTTTTTATTAGAAAATCATAAAAAAATAAAAATTAAAAACCACCAAAATTCCTTTATTTTCTTGATTACCTGACTACTTCGTAGATTTTCATTCCATGCTCCTTGTGTTCGACCCTGGTAGTTATACTAGGTTAAATAACTTGCAAGACCACTTGCCATGTTTTTATTATTTGATTGATTGCTATGGTGGTCTGATTTTTTTCCGTTGAGCCCGGTTCGAGTGGTTGAGGTCGTGACCCTTTGATGTCACTTAACCTTAGTCGCTTGGGCCGCTCATCAATACGCATCACCGTCAACTGAGCCATCATCGCTTCACCGACGCCACGCTTCCTCGACGCGACTCCATCAGTTAACCGCTCCACCACTACATGATCGTTGCTCCGCTCTTGGTCAAGCCTGATCCTCACTGATCTCCCTTCACATACAACCCTTGATCCGCAGCAGCCGCTGCATTTGTGCCCTCAATTTCCAGCTCTGTCTATCACGCCGCTCCACTTATAATCGTGTGGATGGAGGTGGAGACCACAACAGCCCTCCCGTCCAGCATCGCCACCCTCTCTATCTACTGAATCCATCGACACCATTAGATCAGGCTCACTGCCTCGATCCAATGGTCACCTCACTGCCACGTGGCTCCCCGAGCCTTTGCTCACTCACAGAGGTTCGGGTGGTTTGAGCCCTCCCTAGCGCGCCACATGGAGGCTCGAGTCTACACTGCAACCTCCGCTCCTGAGCCTTGATTGTCATATGCAAAGCACATGCGCTACAGTGCAAAATGTGCCTTAGACCCTGCTAGTTTCAAAAATTGCAAGGAGGTCCCCACCCACCAAGGTCACGTGCCTTGCGCATGCGAGCGTGGGTAAATTACACTAGACCCTTGCAGGTTTTGAATATTACAGATAAACCCTCCAGAGGCTATTTTAAGAAGAAAATATTTATTTGGTATATTTACACCTATAACCCTGAGTAATTTCGTAATTACCCCAGAAACCCTCGATAATCACGAATTACACCCAAGACCTTGAGTAATTCTTAACTCTTACACCCACGACCCTGTGTTACTTTCCATCCAAATTTCCGTTAACTGTGACAGTATCCGTCAAGTATTTTATATTTTATACCCTTTAACATTCAATTATTTACAAATAATATCATTATCCCCTTCCTCCTCCTCCTTGCCCCCTTCATCCTCCAAGCAGCAACCAGCTCCTCCGACCACCTCTTCCTCTCCTTCGTCCTCCAAGAAACACCCCCCACCCCAGGTCGCCCCCAACTCCACGTGCCTCCGTCGGCAAGCCCCATATCATGCTCCCCCCCTGCGTGCCTCTGCCTGCAGGTCCAGCCCCCCTGCGCGCCTCCGCCTGCAAGTCTAGCCCCCCTGTGCCTCCGCCTGCAGGTCCCCCCACCCCCACCTGCGTGCCTCCGCCTGCAGGTCCCCCCCCGCACTCCTTCCGCCTGCCGGTCCCCCCACCCAGCACCTCAGCAGCCCCCCGCGTGCCTCCGCCTGCAACCCCCCACCCAACCCGCGCACCTCCGACTGCAGATCCACCTACGTTCCCTCTTGCGCACACCTCCGTCGCTGCTCGCCTCCCTCCGTGAAAGACCTCACCGCTGCAAGCTTCGGGATGGAACCCACCTCCTTTCTCCTTCTTTTCTTTTCTTTTTTTGATTAATCCTAGCCGTTAGATCGTGGATTGGGTTAGATTAACTCAATCATCTGGTTGAGTTAATGAACTAAACTAACAGAAGGTTATGGGTATAAAACGGAGTGGTTATTTAGGGTCTTGTGTGTAATTCATGATTATCGAGGGTATCTGGGGAAATTACGAAATTACTCAGGATTATGGATGTAAATATCCCTATTTCTTTTATTGCAATTTAGTCTCCAGAATTTAATTTCATCATATCTTTCTCATTTGAACTCCAATGTTTGTGCACAATATGTCATTTTGAAGCTATTTCTGTGCTCTACCATCTTATATATCTTGTGGATAGATTAGAAGCTCTTCATTGATGATTATTATTTGAGGATCAATTTTGATCTATGCATGTTGACTTTTGACATGTCTGTGCGATTTCATTATCAATTTAATATGTAGGGACTCGATTGAAGATATGTAATTAGATCAATTTCCTATTGATAATTGATCATTTCTAATTAAGGAATTAATCTTTGCAGGGGTATAATCGAGGAGGAATTAATTCATTTCTGTGATACTTTATGAGATTGAAATTCATTTTATTTGAGGAGATTTAAATTTGATTAATTCTCTTTAATTATTGTTTATGATCTTTAGGAAATTAATCTCTGCGGGAATATAATTGAGGATGAATTTTACTTTCCTAACATATTATGTAATTAAAATCCATTCACTTAAGGATTAAATTTACAGGGAAAATGTGGGGCCAAAGTATCTCGAGAAATTTTCGCAGGAAAAACCATTTATACATTGATATTTTTAGCTTGCATTTGATATATTGAATTAATAACTATTTCTTGAATTCATCCTTGATCCGTGATTTCATTTGAGGATTAATTAATCATATTTTTATTTGATTAAAATTATAAATCACAGATCACTTGCTTCATTGTCTTCTCTGCATTTTTT
Source organism: Ottelia alismoides (assembly GCA_037367405.1). Taxonomy (NCBI): domain Eukaryota; kingdom Viridiplantae; phylum Streptophyta; class Magnoliopsida; order Alismatales; family Hydrocharitaceae; genus Ottelia; species Ottelia alismoides. The sequence continues at coordinate 428,408 of JAZKJV010009629.1, read as the reverse complement.
ACTTGCATTTTTATCATTGCATTTCATTTCTTTTATTTTTAACGTTATTATATGGCATAGAGATTAATGCCACAATGAGTTAAATATTTAAATTAATTTAGAACCATGCAACTAAAAATCACCGTTCCCTCTATTCGACCTTTGTATACTTACCAAGTAAAAAAATTCTCCATAATATTCAAATTTTATGATTTTTGATGAATCATTTTCTGCCTCATATACTGTAATTTTCGACTATTTAAGAGATGGAATCCACGCTCATCACCCACCCCCGCTATAGCAACTTTGGATACTAGACGCCTCCCGATAATACCCACATCACTAGGGCGTATACCGTTGTCAGGATTGAGAAGTAGAGTAAGAGGTGCCGAGGCTACAAACGTAACCAAACTCAAAGGTTAACCACCGTGGTGATAGCATGTAAGAGATCAGTGGCAACTATAGACTACTCTCCACAAAGGATATCTAATATGTGTTGAGCTATCATACCATCTCTACCACATGATGTCCCTTTGGAAAGGATTTAATAGATCATAAAATAGCATCTGCATTGGATGTAAAAGGAGTCTCTGAAATTAAGATATCTGGCATGGAACGATGCGGCTTAAATGGATGTTTAACCTCTAAGGCTTTCAAAGTGTCTTCATTATAAGGAGCCACTCCTAAAGAGCACAAAAACTTTATGGATGTTGCAAACTACCCATCTGTCACTTTGCAAAGGCTTTGTCTGACGTTGGAGTTTTGACATTTATTCTCTTTCAAAGAGTCTCTTATGACACGAAGTCCAAGGGATATCATGTTTCAAATATCACTCACTAGGGCTGGCTATCGAGCCTAACGAGCCGAGCCAGGGCTGGGCTCGGGCTTGGGCTCGGGCTCGATCGAGCCCAGCCGAGCTGGCTCGGGCTCGAGTTCGGTGGGCTTGAGCCCTTATCGATCCAGCTCAGGCTCGATAAGTCTTGAGCCGAGCCCTTTATCGAGCCTGAGCCTCTTATCGAGGCTGGTATGGGCTCGAGCCTATTCAGGCTCGTTAAGGAAATAGGTATTTTTTGGTGAAAAAGTATTTTTCCTGGGCTTTAACACAAGACCTCCTTTTTTAAGATCGTCCACCTTACCAGTAGGCCAATATCCGAGTTATATATAAAATTTATATTATAATATATATTGTAACATTCTGCTTATTAATAAAAACGAAAAAAATACTAAATATCTAACTATAACCTAGATTAACATAGATAAAAGGTAGAAAATCCAAGTCTACAACATAGTCCACCCAGCATTGTTGTTACATAAACAACATAAACACATAATCCACCATTAACAATGTTGCAAAACTAATACAAATAAAAATAAAAATCATTGTAGTTTCACAAATAGAATATATATATATATATTCCTTATCGAGCCCGTTATTGAGTTATCGAGCTGAGCAGGGCTCGGCTTGGGCTCGGCTCGATAAGTTATCGAGCCCAAAAATCTGGCTCGGGCCCGGCTCAATAGCTTAATGAGCCAAGCTCACGAGCCCTTATCGAGCCGAACTCGAGCCTGGCTCATCGAGCCGTGACTCAATAGCCAGCCCTATCACTCACCCGCATGGTGAAACCGTCTGTATTGCCTCAAGTAGTGAGTGAGCTCAGAATACGTTGGCGTCGCAAAGACTTTATTTTGCTAGATCTTCAATCATGCCTATTCACAGGACCGAGTACATGCAGAATATTCTCGTATAGTTTTTATACAGCAGATGTTTTTCATATCCTTTATTTCCCTTATTTTCAAAATATCTATACTCGTAGAATATTCCACAAGAACAACTCACTCTCATCCCATCAAAACTCATCTCACCTCCCTAAAAATAAAATTTTCCAGTTACACGGTCAAAACAAAATGTCAAAAATCAAAATAAAGATCATGAATACATCCCTTTATTTTTTTCACCTCTCTTTATTCTCAAAAGAACAGATTGAGGGATGATAGTGGGATAAAGTTAATAATTTCTAGTTATACGGTCAAAACAAAATGTCAAAAATAAAAAACTTCATTGTGGGATAGACGTTACGAATGAAGGATAATAACAAATGGCTGTTTGAAGAGAGAAAACAAGTAGAAGAAGATTTAACGAAGTGTTTGCTCACATTATAGCAACAACAGTGCTCAAGTTATGCTGAGTGACATCATATGCTGTCTTTTTCAGAAAAGAAGCATAACTGCCGTAAACAGTAGCAGCTTGACTTCAGAAGGAGAGCTTTTTCCCCGAATGGGCATGGCCCATCTCAATATGCTCGGTCAGGGCTTGTCAGTTCGGAAATTCCCTGTCAGGGCATTGATCGGCGAACGGTTCGCCGATCGGCAAACCGTTTGCCGATCAACGCCTGCCCCCCATTCAACGCCTGCCACCCGCGCCTCCCGAGGCGCACGCACCGCGCCCTCCTGAGGCCCCCTCGCGTGCCCGGGATTCCCGCGCGTGCCCGGGAATCCCCGCGTGCCCGGGTTTGTGGGGGTGGGACCCAGTCGGCGAATGGTTCGCCGACCAGTCGGTGCGAGCTTTTTCCCCGAATGGGCATGGCCCATCTCAATATGCCCGGTCAGGGCATGTCAGTTCGGAAATTCCCTGTCAGGGCATTGATCGGCGAACGGTTCGTCGATCGGCAAACCGTTTGTCGATCAACGCCTGCCTCCCATTCAACGCCTGCCACCCGCGCCTACCGAGGCGCACGCACCGCGCCCTCCCGAGGCCCCCTCGCGTGCCCGGGATTCCCACGCGTGCCCGGGAATCCCCGCGTGCTCGGGTTTTGTGGGGGTGGGACCCAGTCGGCGAATGGTTCGCCGACCGGGTGCCCTATAAATACCAGCGCTCGGCCCTCCATTCCCCCCACGCCATCCTCTCTTCTTCCTTCAAAGGCTCCCTCTCCTCTCAAAGGCTCAAGCTCCTCCTCCCTTCCAAGGCTTAAGGTATGCATTTTTTTATTTATATAATTTTATTTGTACAATTTCAATTAATTTAGTTTAATTAATTTTGAGAAAAAAATGTATGGCCAATGTTAGATGTGATTATAGATTCATTTCCCCGCATTTTAGATATAATGAAAATGTGTCATTTTATTTGGATCGCTCATAGAACATTAGTTAGCAATTAGTAATTAGCAATGTATCAATCATAGAAAAATAGTTCTTCCGACATATTAGCTAATTATCAGAAAAATATTATTATTAATTACTATTAAATAGTAAGTAGTTAATTATTGTTAATTAATAATAAATAGTAGGTAGTTAATTATTATTAATTACTAATGAATAATAATTAGTTAATTATTAATAATTAGTAATAAATATTAATAAGTTAATTATTTGGAAATTATTATAAATTTAACATAAGTTAGTTATAATTATTAATTACTAATGAATAGTAAGTAGTAATTATTATTAATCACTAATTAATAGTAATTAGTTATTTATTATTAATTGCTAATAAATAGTAGCAAGTTAATTATTTAGAAATTATTATTAATTTAACATAAGTTAGTTATAATTATTAATTACTAATAAATAGTAAGTAGTAAATGTTATTAATTACTAATAAGTAGTAATTAGTTAATTATTATTAATTGCTAGTAAATAGTAGTAAGTTAATTATTATTAATTACTAGTAAATAGTAATTAGTTAATTATTAGGAAATTAAAATTAATTTAAAAGTAGTTAATTATATTAATTAATATTAAATAGTAAGTAGTTAATTATTAGTATTAAATACTAATTAGGAATTTATTAAGTAGTATATATTAAGTAGTTAATTATTAGCAAGTTATTATTAAATTTAAAGTAGTTAATTATTATTTGGTACTATGAAATAGTAATTAGGAAATTATTATTAATTATTAACAAAGATTAATTAGTTAATTATTACTAATAAATAGTAATTAGGAATTTATTAATTAGTAAATAGTAATTAGCTAAATACTAGGACATTGTTATAAATTTAAAATTAGTTAAATATTAGTATTAATTACTAATAAATTTTAATTAGGAAATAATTATTAATTACTAATAAATAGTAATTAGTTTATCATTAGTAATAAATAGTAATTAGGAACCTATTAATTAGTAGGAAGTAATTAGTTAATTGTTAGCAAGTTATTATTAATTTAAAGTAGTTAACTACTATTATTAGTTAGTAATAAATAGTAGTTACAGAATTTTTATTAATTTGTAATTGTTAGTAATTAGTTATTCATTACTAATAAATAGCAATTAGGAATTTGTTAATTAGTAAATATTACTAACTTAATTATTAGGAAATCATTATTAAACTAAAATTAGTTAATTATTATTATTAATTAGTCATAAAAGTAATTAGGAAATTATTATTAATTACTTATTAATAGTAATTACTTATTTAATATTAATTAGGGAACTATTTTTAAATTTTAATTAATAGTTATATAGTAATAATGAAGTAGTAATTACTCATTATTAAGTAATTATCTGTCAATAGTATCAATTACTAAATAATTAATAGTAACTATTATTAAATTTTAATTTGTAAGTATCAATTACTAAATACTAAATAGTAATTAGTTAATTAGTATTTATTATTAATTATGTACTTATTACTTGTTAGTTAATAGTAATTAGTTAATTAAGTAATTAGGTAGTTAATTGTTAGGTATAGTATATTAGTACTTAAAAAGAAGTAAGTAATAAATTTTTATCTGCTTATTACTGAATAGGTTACATTGTCTTTATCTTTTTATAGAAAATGGCCAACATAGCTCCCTTACTTGTGTGTTGGAATGGTGCAATTGTCACTGAGAACGGGAATGTAACCTACGAGGGGGGGTCTAGTAAGATGATAGGTTTTCCGGAGTCTGGTAGTTTTGAGGAACCAATACGGATGATTCGTACTGTTACTGGATATAGGGAAGGGGAGTACAACGTCTGTATCACATGTAGATGGCCTATGAACGTGAACACCTTCTATCCAGTAGTACTCACTGATACTTCGACAACCAAGTTAATGTTGGACATTGCTCGGTCTCTTGGAATGATGCAAATGATGGTGGAATCGGATCCCACTGGAAGTCATGAGTTCCACGTTACCAACATTGGCGAGTCTTCTCGAAGGGGACGAGAGGCTGCTACGTGCAGTATCCCAGACCTAAATATGAATTATGAGGAGGAAGAGGAGGATTCTACTATCGTTCCCGAGGTGAATGTCGAGGAAGCAGATGAAGACACGGTCGACGAGGAGGAGGACGACAACAACGATGTCAGTGTACACTTGGATGACGTCCACGGTCAGGAATCACTCATCGGTTCGATCAACAACGAACCAATCTTCGATCCTACAGTTGATTACGGCATGAACTTGGAACCTATGCCGGAGCTCCCTGATATTTTTACCGATGACGATTGGATTGTAAACAGTTTTGCAGAGGAAGCACAGTTCATCAGCGAGCCGCAGGACACTATATTCCTGGATAGGAGTGGACTGGAGTATTGAAATAACAGATATTTTAATTCAAAAGATGATTTAATTGATGCAGTAAGCACCTGGAGTATGACAAAATACGTACAGTACAAAGTGCTCGCATCAAAAAAAGACATCTACACCGTAGGATGTGCATTGCCTAACTGCAAATGGAGGTTGCATGCTAGCTGCAGCAAGAGGAACGAAGTTTGGAAGGTTCGAACTTATCGTGAGGAGCATACATGTCGTAACCCGGTACTTTTAACTGACAACCGACAGTGCAATACTAAATTCATTAGTCGGTTTATTCTAAAGACTCTTAGATCCAACCTTACACTTACCCCCAGTGTGATTAGAAGTCTTGTTTCAGATACGTACCACGTCACAATTTCATACAAAAAAGTCTGGTTAGCAAGGAAGCATGCTTTGAGGACAATTTTTGGTGATATGGAGTTGTCTTACGCGGATATACGGAGGTTTATGTGGACGATGAAACAAACCAATCCGGGTACCTGGTATGAATTCCAAACAGAGCCTTACATTGATCCCCAGTCTCGTCAAGTAGTTCCAGGGAAAATTGCATTCTTTCGATTATTTTGGGCATTCGGTCCGTCGCTGACAGGCTTCACATTCTGTCGACCAGTTATGAGCATAGATGCTACACACCTGCATGGAAAATTTAAAGGTCACTTGCTTGTAGCTACTTCGGTTGATGGGAACGGCCACATATTCCCGGTTGCCTTTGCAGTAGTCGAAAAGGAAACGTTGGATGCCTAGGAGTGTTTCTTACATAAATTATCCTTTCTAATTCAACGAGAGGGTATCTGTTTTTTGAGTGATCGTTTCAGTGGTTTGAAGAATCTGCTCCCAAATATTTTCCAGCTGATCATGGACATTGTCATCGATTCTTCCTGAGGCACATGCAAGCGAACATGCAAAGGGCGGGTCATGATCGCTGGGCGCAAGGAAAATTTTACAGTGCAGGGGCGGTAACCAATACACACGCCCATGATCGGATTATGAGACGGATCCAAGTTAATGCTCCTGAAGCGTACGAATGGATTATCCGCCAGGAAGACGGGGATCGGAATTTCTGGGCATTGTCATACGACCAAGGACATCGCTACGGGAACACAACGACGAATCTGTCAAAATGTTTCAACAGTATTTTGAAGGGAATGCGCGGCCTTCCGATACTGACAATGATTTTTGCGATCTTTTATCGTTTAAATATCTACTTCGTTGCTCGTCGCAGGCAGGGTGCAGGTACACCTCAGCCACCACGACAAACGAATGACGAGAGTGGAGGTGGTACTAGTGTCGCTAGTAGGGGTCGTAGGGATAATCTATCATCAATATTACGTAGGGCACGTAGAATTCTGCATCCCCAGTAATTTGTATGAACAATTTCTTTTTAATTAGTTGATTAATGATGTATTGATCGTTTATGTTAATTTCACTACAATATCATGCTTCCTTCGTTATTACAAATTACTGGCATAAATAGAGTAATATGCATATCTGTTAGTACAATCTCAAGTTGACGTATTGGAAATCCGTAAGTACAATCTCATATTGTTATTATTTATTTTAATATTGGGATAAATTATTTATGCCTTAAGATATTTCTATCTTTTTAATTTTTTGATATTGTTTTATTGTAGGAGATGGCGAAAACAAGATTCACATCGCGTAAGTCGGTACGTCCTCCGACCAACAGAGTCTTGGCCGTACGTACACCGCTCAAGGCGACTCCACCTGCTTCACATCAGACTCCGCCTGCATCAGGTGGCCAGCCACAAGGAGGACCTCGTGCTCCTGGCAATCTTTCAGATGCTCCTACAGAGTATCCACTGCAGACTACTTCAGAGTATCCATTGCAGGATACCTCCCTGCCTCAGCCGCTTTATCCTATCGTCTCTCCGCTTCCTGACTACTCGCCACAATCCATGCCTCCATCGATGGATGTCAGTTCTCGAAGCAAGACCTCCCCGGTCACTGACGTCTACGACGAGGAGGAGGAACTGTATGGTGACTTGGCAGATCTACACTACACAATTGCACTTAAGTACGCACGTCTAAGCGTACTTCGACGACAGCGACAGCGTTAGAAGATATGCTTAGTACTGTTTAGAACATATTTGTTTAACGCAATGCTAGATGTAATCTTCGTATTTCGTGTTTGAATCTGATGTTTATGTTGAATGTGATGTTTATGTTGAATGTGATGCCAGTTTTTTTGTGAAATTTGAAGAGTTTTGAAAAGTGACACACATGTTTACTTTGCGCAATCATATACCATTATATTTTGTATACAATGGAACAATCAATAATAATAATATTACTATTATATTTACGTCTTATCCATTATTATTATAAAATAGTTATAAATATTTATATACAATAAAACAATCAATAATATTTATACATTATCAATTATAAAATAATAATGTATAAAAAATTTACTTATTATCCTCTATTATTATAAAATAAGTATAAATATTTATATACAATGGAACAATCAATAATACTTATACATTATCAATTATAAAATAATAATGTTAAAAAAAAGTATTTTATCAATTATAAAATAATAATGTATAAAAAATAGTATTTTATCAATTATAAAATACTAATATATAAAAAATAGTATTTTATCAATTATAAAATAATAATGTATTAAAAAATAGTATTTTATCAATTATAAAGTAATAATATATATACTTTATAATTTATACATTATCAATTATACATTATAAATTATAAGATTTTTACATTAGGTGGGGATTGGGCGCAGAACGGGGAAGGTTTGCCGATCGGCAAACCGTTCGCCGATCGGCGAACGGTTCGCCGATCGGCGAACAATTCGCCGATCTATGCCCTGATTTGGAATTTCGGAACTGGCATGCCCTGACCGGGCATATTCACATGGGCCATGCCCATTCGTGGAAAAAGCTCTCAGAAGGATGGAGATTACCCATTTCCTCTCGTGAACAAGGATTGATTCTCCGGGATTTCAACCATCATATACAAATCCGTGACGGCTAAGCAAATGTCAGAGCATGGCGTATGGAAGATCACTTGATCTCGCAGTCGAACTGATCAAAGACCCCAAAGAAGTACACTGTAGCTATGATGATAATGATGAACCCAACCATACAGGTTCACTGTACAGAGCCAGCTCTCGTACAACAGCGTCCAGAACAGAAAAGATCCACTATCTCTGAACACCACACACAAGCAAAGCACCCATGTCGGCTGCTACTGTACACGTACTTATCTCTCTCCTTTTTTTTGCTGGGTAAGTATTGAATTTTCATTCCACTGTGTAAATGAAATACAAGCAAGCCTTAGTCAAGGCAAACCAGAAAGACAAAAACCCCACAGAACGGGGAAGGTAAGAAACCAAAACAAAAACAAAGTGCAAGTTCAGCCCTTAGGAACAGGGGTTACAAAAACTGTTCCTAAAAAATCTATGTTGTTATGTTAATAACATTGAGAATCGATCCAGCTAATCTTTGTGGCGTGGAGCGGCTACCTCTTGCCCATCGATTGTTCCGTTCATGCCAAACCTCCCACACAGTAGCAGCCAGCGCTGCGCACCATTTATCCCGCATGTCCCCGCCAGCCTGGGACGCCAGCCAATCTAAGGTGCCCCCAAGATGTGGGCATGGGTGTACTGGCGCCCCAAGTCCCGAAGTGACCAAGGCCCAAGTTTGAGCGGTGAAGATGCACCTCAAGAATAAGTGGTCGCAAGACTCCAGATCAACCTCACATAAGTAGCACAACCCTGGTGTAGTAACATCATGTCTAGCAAGTCTGTCCAAGGTCAGCAATCTATCAAGAGAAGCAAAGTAGAGGGTAGCCGAGTGCCTCGGAACAGCACGTTTGTTCCAAACCACGTTGGCCCAAGTGAAAGGAGCAGAATGGGGACGAACCAAGTCCACCGCCCCCCTAAATGAGAAACCTGAAGGAGAACGGTTCCATAGATAACCATTGGCGGAGTGAGAGATAGCAATGCTGGTTATGGGCCTAGCCCTCAACATCATTTTCGAGATTAGAGAATCCCCCCCTTTTGGGCGAGCGTCCCAAAAGGAGGTGGAATGGACATATTTGTCACGCAAAAACCGAGCCCAAAGGGAGGAGTCCGAGCAAAGTAACCTCCAAGTCCATGTAACGATCATAGCCAACCGCAGAGTAACCAAAGAGCGCAACCCCAGTCCACCTTCACTCTTTGGTTTGCAAACCGTTGCCCAGCTGACGTGGTGCCGCCCGAACCCCCATAGGAAATCCGCGCACATCTTGTCCACCCGACGAGCAGTGCCAACCGGTATCAAAGAACCTGCAGCCCAATAGAGGGCCACACCCACCACGACCGAGTTGATAAGCTGGAAGCGGCCCGGGAGAGAGAGGGCGCAAGCTTTCCAGCCCCCAAGCAAAACTCGGATTTTATCCTCCAAATTACGTGCAACAGATCTCCTCCCGCAAGAAGAATCCAGCGGTATGCCCAGATAAGAAGTAGGAAGCGTCTGACTCAACATGCCCAGCTGTAGCGTGAGCCCGAAGTAACCCATAGGGGCCGCTTTGTGCCTAAAGAGCCTACTCTTTCGGCCGTTCATTTTTGGGCCAGACATGCCTTCGAAATCATCAAGGATATTTTTGATTGCAAGCAGTGAAGCCGAGGAGCCTCTGCAAAAGAACATGAGGTCATCAACATAAATCAAGTGGGTTGGAGCGCGAATCCTCGCATGCCCCAGCGGCCTGAGCCTACCCTCCCCCACCGCAGATTCCACCAAAGACGTGAGAGCCTCCAACCCAATCACAAACAAAAGCGGGCTCAGGGGATCCCCCTGTCTGAGCCCATGCGTCCCCTTGAAGAGACCCGTTGGCGAGCCATCCACCAGAATGGAAAAAGAAGTGGTAGCGATGCAGTTAGATATCCACCCAATCCAAACTGGATCGAATCCCATTGACTCAAGGAAACGGAGAATGAATGAGTGCTCAATTGAATCAAAAGCCTTTGACAAATCAATTTTCATGCAGGCACGAAGGCGGCTACTTTTCCTGTCAAAACTGCAAGAGAGTTCCTGGGCAAGGCGTGTGCTATCCCCAATAGATCTGCCTCTGACGAAGGCGAATTGGTTGGGAGAAATAAGCTGTGGCAAAACAAGTGCGAGGCGCGCAGATAGAAGCTTAGAGAAAATCTTGTAGGAAACATTACAACAAGAGATTGGCCTGAAGTCGCTCAGCCCACTCGCTGTAGCAGATTTAGGTACGAGGGTCAGGAAGGTGTGGTTGACCTTTCTAACCATGCTGCCACCACGGTGAAGGAAATCCATAGCCGCACAGACATCACCTTTGACTAAGCTCCAGTGACGTTTGAAGAAACCAGCATTGAACCCATCAGGGCCCGGCACTTTGGAAGAGGGGATGTCATGCAACGCATTCCAAACTTCATCCTCAGAGAATGGCTGGCAAAGCCAAACACGCGCCTCATCCGTGAGGCAGAACTTCGGTGGGGGAGGGTCCACACGCAAGGGGCGTGGCAGTGGCGGGCTAAGCAAGTTGGAGAAGAAGTCAACTGCCGCCGAGGCAACCTCTAGCCTTTTATCCACCGTACACCCATTCTGGTCAAGAAGAGTTGGCAAAGAATTTCTGGCAATGCGACCCCTAGCCGCCAGATGAAAGTATTTCGTATTTCGATCCCCAAGCATAAGCCAATCTACGCGGCTCTTCTGCCGCCACGCCGACTCCAGATCCATGTCAAGGCTAGCCAAAGCGGATTTTGCATCCCCCTCAAGCTGCGCCACGTAAGGGTCCATAGGATCATCCGCAAGAACATCGTTAATGCAGGAAAGAACCCCTTGAAGCTCCTTAACTTCCTTGAAAATATTTGCTTCCTTGGTCGCCCACTCCTTAAGGCTACGCTTCACAGACTTGATCTTTTGTTGCAGACAGAAAAGCGGGTTTCCCCGCGTTGAAGAGTGCCATGCATTAGAAACAATTTCAGAATAACCCGGCCTAGCAGCCCAATAATCGAAGTAGCGGAAAGGTCCCCCCCGGCAAATCCAGCAATAGCAACAGAGAGGAGAAGGTGGTCTGAGGACGAGAGCGGTGAGTATTTCAGTTTAGCGTCCGGGAAGAGGTTCAGCCATGCGTCGTTGACAAGTCCACGGTCCAATCTCGCAGCAATGCGAGAGGGCCCAATGGAGGAGTTGGTCCAAGACCAATGATTCCCGAAAGCTTCCATATCAATCAACCCACAATGATCAATGCAGTCATTGAAGGCGGCCAATGCACTCCTAGGTGGGGTTCTGCCCCCTCGTTTTTCACAACAAAACCGCACAGTGTTAAAGTCTCCAAGTACCAGCCAAGGCAAGTTATCAGATAAGTTGATGGATTTGAGGTCCTCCCACAGGACATGCCTGTCCACGGGGTTATTAGCACCATAGACAACCGTGAGGGCGATGGCAAGACCCCCAGAGTTGATGCAAGAGAGGGAAATCAAATGAGGGGAGATACGGATGGGAGAGCAGGACCATGAGGAAGCCTTCCACAAGACGTAGATACGGCCAAGGGCTGTATCATTATGAATAAGATCCCAACTCGAGGGTAGGCGAGAGGCAAACCTCCCCCTATAATCAGGTCTGATTTTTGTCTCAACAAGTCCGATGATTTCCGAATTCATATCGGTTAGCGTTTTGAGGACTGCCTTCTGCTTGCGCGGCTTGTTAAGCCCGCGCACGTTGCAAGTAGTTATAGACATTAAAGTCTTTGTTGGGCAGCCCTGCCCAATTCATTGTAGGGGCCATTCCCGACCTTCTTTTTCTTGTGCGAAACAGTAGCCCAACGGGGGTTGACCTCAACCATGTTAGCAGGTTCAACAGTTTGCTCCCCACAGAAAGAAGAGGAGCCTTCCCCGTTGGGGGAGTTAAGATCGATGTCAGGGGCCCCTTTTTGCCCCTGCTTACGAGCAGTAGGGGGAATACGTTGCATCAGGGCCCTCGAGCCGAACGGGAAAGCACTGAATGGCCTACCCGCTTGCCTTCGCACGACCTTGCTAGTCGACGGGCCACCACCCACATTATCCGAGACAACAAGGTCGGCGGAGGCCGATGTATTCGAACATAAGTCCTTGGACTGCGGTACCTCAAGCGAAGGAATATGTGGTTCATCAGTAGGGACTGCTGGCTGGTGTGTCACGCTTTGGCGATCAAGGCAGTTGAGAAGGCCACCGGAGATGAACTGGTTTGGGAGGATGGCTCCCACGACACCAATGGGCGAGTAGAGGTGCCTATGAGAGGGGGAAGGGCGATCTCCGGACGTCAGCGAAGGCACATTTTGTGGTTGGCTGCCCCCATGTTCATGGGCCATAGCAGGTGAGTGTGAGGTCGTGTGTCCTGGTGACATCTCAGGTGCCCGTAATGTAGACTCCAGGATCGATGAAGTAGTTGTTGTGGGCGTCTGAATAGCGCCGTCTGTACCATCCCCTTGCATAACAGTGAAAGGATTCAGCGGAGGGCACGGAGACGGAATATCCACATAGTATGGGCACCTGGAGGTACTGTGATCAAAGGAGATGCATCGAGAGCATGTTTGAGGACGCCACTCCAATTCTACCCCGATCATCTGGCATCGCCCGTTAAAGAAGACGAGTGGAACAGCATCAAGGATTACCTTGGAGGCGTGAATGGAAATACATCAGCGAGCAAATCCTTCCCGTTGGCCCCACTACTAAAAAATCCCATATTAGCCACGCATTTAAGCCACAATAATTTTATCATGGCTAAAAATATTTGGCTACGATAAATTACCATGTCTTATTATCAATGGTTTTGGTAATTACCGTAGCCCAAAAAATTTGGTCACACTAATTATACCGTGACCAATAAATTAAGGCGATGATTATATTATCGTGATCAAAATTTAAATACCACGGTAATTTTACTGTTGCCATTTTAAATAAAAATTTTAAGGAGGGTTTCCCCCGCCAGCCATCCTAAGCCCTAAAATTCCGTTTCCCTCCTTGGCTCTCCCTATTCACACGTCACTAACCCTAACACCAAATCCCTTAACTCTTTTCCCAATTCTCCTCCCCTTCTCCCAGCCGTCACCAGCCCTCGTCTGCTTTGGTTGCTGCCGTCAACGCCACCACACTACCTCTGTCGCAGTACATCTCCCACGCGCACGCGCCATCTCTTTCCCCACGCTGCTGCCACCTCTCCCTCAACTTGCAGGTGCATCCCCCACACGCACACAAGGTTGGAGATGTATGTAAATGGTTCTCAATCTCGATTTTATGTGATCTTAGATCATCAGATTACTTTGGTTTCTTCACGTGCAAATGGACTTTTCCCCAGCCATGAATCAATATGTCCGCGCTATGAAATCGTTTTCCCGAAATCCCATGTTTATCTCTTCCATTTCCACATCACGGAAATCTCATGTCTATAATATTAGTGTTGGATATAGAATTTGAGCCGTTGTTTACCATTGTTTCATACTTATTTTTCTGTTCCTAAAAATAAGAGAATGGCGTACATGAAACAAATTTTGATCAAAGGAATATGTATAGAATTAAGTAGAGATCAAGGGGGTGTATACCATAAATATTTTAATAATAGAATTATACAGTAACTCGAACACGATCCTTAGAATTTGATTAGCTATATCTTTGTGTTTAAACAAATGGTTGCATTTGATCTTTAGTTGTATTAAAGAGGAATAATTATATTCTCATGAAATTTATTGCTTTGTGTTGTAGAGTAGATCATTCCACTGTTTATTTGTATTCTCGTGAAATCGATACTGACACATTTATATTTTATTCTTACAATATGATCTTATGGACCAAAATAAGTTTGTACATCAATTTAGTTTCAGCATTTCATAGTTGACCTTTTATTTCCACGAATACACTCCAGCAACAAAATAAGATAGAATTTATAAATTAGCGATGGATACTGTCAAGGGCTTTTTACAATCAATTGAATACATAGTACGCCCACCCAAGTTGGTTTGAGATTTGTGTGTGGTTCTTGTTTCTTGAGAGCTCAAGGGTGTTATTAGGCTACGGTACTATTAACATGGTCAATTTTTTCTTCTGATTTGTGTCCTGATTGATACCATGTAGTTTTTCTTATGGAAAAAAAGTTTGGAATGAAAATATATTTATAGATTCTCCTATTGTATATATCTAGCTGATGGATTGAAATACTTTATGTAGATGGACAAGACTTGGTTGACTAAGCGATTATCAGATATAGAAGTATATAATCGAGGAGTTAATGATTTTTTAGACTGGGCATTTCATTCTGATAGAGCACGTTTCAGATATGAATCTAACAAGGATTGTATTTATTGCCCTTATCGGAAGTGTATGAATAACAAGAGATATAAACGAAAGGAAGTATATGATCACATTATTTTGAATGGGTGGTGGCAAAGATATATTATTTGGAATTTACATGGAGAGGAGGAATGGCTACAAACAACATCAGAAGTTGCAGAAGTCGAAGAGCGACCAGAAGATATTATTACTCCTATGGTAGCAGATGAACCTATTGAATTCGGAGGTAATTTGGACAATGTTGAGAAGGTTGACAATAGAAGGGATCAATTTCTCAAAGCTTTTATGGAAGCTGAGGAACCTATTTCCAAAGGGTTGAAGATGTCTCGATTCAAGTTCATCTTAAAACTATTCAAATTAAAAGTTAAGCATCGAGCTGCAACCACCTTAATGTCAGATATGTTGCAGTTTATTTCTGAGGTATTAGAGGATCCACCAAATTATCCGCAAAGTTGGTATGAGGCTAAGAAGAGTCTTCATACATTAGGAATGAATTGTGTGAAGATTGACACATGTCCAAATGACTGTATTTTATTTTGGCAAGAAAATAACCACCTTGAATTTTGTCCACATTGTAAACGTTCTAGATACAAAGATGTTTGTGATTCTTTAGTCAACAACAAGAGAAGACAGAAGCCGGCAAAGATTCTGCGATATTTCCCTTTAATTCCTAGGTTGCAACGCCTCTATCAATCACAAAAAACTGGAAAATGGATGTCATGGCATAAGAAGATAAGAAAAGATGATTGTAATGGTCTTATGCGCCATCCAGCTGATACTGAGGAGTGGAAAAGATTTGATTCGATCCATCCAGATTTTGCAAGTGAGATGCGTAATGTTAGACTTGGAATTGCAAGTGATGGTTTCAATCCTTTTGATAACATGAATAATAGCTACTCTATATGGCCTAAAATTTACCACCGTGGATGTGCATGAAATCTATGTTTACAATGATGCCATTATTAATACCTGGAATTAAGGTCCTGTAAATGCAATTGATGTATATCTACAACCATTACTTGAAGAGTTGAAGGTTCTGTGAATAAATGGTGTTGAAACATATGATGCAAATAAAAATGAAACTTTTTGTATGCGAGCAGCAATTTTATGGACTATTAATGATTTTCCCGCTTATGCAAATTTATTCGGGTGGAGTACAAAAGGATATACTGCATGTCCTATTTGTATGGATCGAACACACAGTTTACATCTGAGTGGAAGTTTAAAACAATGTTACATGGGTCATCGTCGTTTTCTTCCAGAAACACATAAATGGAGGGATCGTCGGTTCAATAAAAAGTTTGATGGTAATTTAGCCGGAGAATGTTTGGACTTGGGAAGCGTTCGTTACAGTGGAGCAGAAATATGGAATCAGCAACAATGTTTGGAGGAAATTCTACTTGGACGTCCTTTTAAACAACTTAGAACGGGTGGTTGGAGGAAAAAGAGCATATTCTTTAAAGAATTACCATATTGGAAAGATTTGATAATTAGACACAATTTAGATGTCATGCATATCGAAAACAATGTCATGGGCAATATTTTATGTATTTTAAATTTATCAGGCACATCTAAGGATACACTTAGAAGTAGACAAGATCTTCAACAACTGCGAATCAGAAGTGACTTGCATCCAATTGAGGTCGGAGAAAATACATTTGAATTACCAAATGCAAGCTATACATTGTCACTTGAAAAACGAGAAACTATTTTAAGGTTTCTGAAAGCGATTCGGGTTCTTGAAGGTTATGCAGCAAATTTATCAAAAATGTGTTAATATAGCTGAGAGAAAAATTCCCGGCTTAAAGAGTCATGATAATCACATATATATGCAAGTGTTTATGCCACTAGCTCTACGTGGAAGTCTACCTGATAATGTACTAGAACCATTGATGGAGCTCAGTTATTATTTCAAAGCTATTTGTTCTAAAGTTCTTGATCATACTATTTTAGTAAGGTGGGAGACTGATATTGTAGAGACGTTATGCAGGTTGGAGAAGATTTTCCCACCATCATTCTTTGATGTGATGGTTCACTTAGTAGTCCACTTGGCCAACGAGGCTCGAATTGCAGGACCGGTACAATACAGATGGATGTATCTAGTAGAGAGATTTCTTAAGAAGTTAAAAGACCATGTATTTAATATGGCGCATCCAGAAGGTTCCATAGTAGAGGGTTGTCTCTTTGAAGAATGTGTTAATTTTTCATCATTATATCTTGATGATGAAAATGATATCTTCAACTCTGTCGAAGAAAGTATAGATGACATAGATGTTGACAAACGATTATGATGGTATTTTATTTATTCTTTCATATTATGGAAAGTCATCAAGTGACACAACTCAAAAGTTTTTAGATGTTGATGAGATGAATTTGGCTCATTATTATATATTAATGCAGATTAAACAACTTGATATGTTTTTCGAAGAGTACAATGATATGTTTCAAAATCTTGAATGGCAAAAGTCTATCATGCACATAATTTCTTACAATGGTTTAGGTCTAAACTTAACCAGCTCAAAGAATGTCAAGATAGTAGATGGACTCCTGAGTTGCAGATTTTAGCCGAAAGACCATTTTCATTTGTCCACACATATACTACTTATACAGTTAATGGATTTAAGTATCGAATAAAATCTGTTGACTTACATAGAATAACACAGATGTGTGGTGTAATTATGAAATCTCATCTTCAATCAGGGTTGGATGGCTACTATGGAGAGGTAATTGAAATCATTGACATCAGTTTCACACACGACAATCATGTAGTTGTTTTCAAATGTATATGGTTTGATGTATTCAATAAAGATAGAGGTTTTGTAAAAAATAAAGATGGTTATATTCGTTTAAATCGAAGTCGTATATTGGAGACAGAGGAACCGTTTGCACTTGCAAGTCAGGTTGAACAAGTTTTTTTGTTGAGGATATTGAAAGACATGGATGGATAATTCCGATTAGAACAATACCACGAGCCTATTACAATATGCATGAAAAAGATATAAATGATTCCGATGAGGAAAGTGAAGCATATCAAGAAGAAAATTTAAGCTACTAAAGGTAATAATATATGCATTTATTATTTCTATGTCTAAATATTATTGCTTTGCTTGCTACAAAATAAGAGATATGCTTTGCAAACTCTTTTCAATATAATGTCGGGATTGTTGTAATGCAGATGCCTCCCCGTCAACGAGCAGTTGATCGTAGAGTACATCATCACAACACACAAGATGAGCAACATTCACCCTCTCCACCTACAAGACCATCATTGGTAAATCTTAATATTTATTTATTCATTTTAATATGAACTCTTGCATAAATTATTATCTTCCATGTTGTAACAAAGGTGACCTCCCATCGACGGGCGATCGATGATATTAAACATGACCGCAACACACCAGATGTACATCGTTCGCCATCTCCTCCTTCAAGGCCGTCACTTGCATCGATAATGTTTTGTTATTAAAGGTTGTATGAACATTAGAATTATATTTTTTGTAAAGGTTGTCATTTTTAAAATATGATTAACTTATATTGTTTAACATCAGGTGGCCTCTCGTCGACCAGATGAGCATCGTTCTCCTTCTCCTCCTACGAGACCATCGTCTACATCGGTAAAGTTGTGTTATTTAAGGCTGTATTAACATAAAATTTGTATTTCTCAGTAAATACCATCATTTTTATAATATGAAGAATTTCTATTGTTTATCATCAGGTAGCCTCTCGTCGACGGGCAATCGATCGTAGAGTGCATGATCACAACACACAAGATGAGCATCATTCGCCATCTCCTACCATGAGACCATCATCTACATCAGCTACTCCAGCTGAGGAGGATTTAGGGACTCCAAGTACACATGAGTCCAAATGACGACGAGTACGAGGTGCTGCTCAAGGAGCGGCTCTCAACCGTCTTAGACCAGGAGAGACTTTTTTTGTAGATCTTGTGGACGGTTATGCTGTTGGAATCAATGGTGAACTTTTTCAAAGTCATTTGGGTATACTCACTCGTAGTATTATCCCAATTACGATCTGGATTTTCGAAGAGATACCACAAAAGAGATGCGTGATCTACTTATGAAGAGATTGAGGGTAATGTTAATATATACCTTACGAACATTGTTCATATTTTTTATATGAAAATTTTAATCAGAATATATTACAGGAATCATTTTCAAGGGAGATCAACGATGAGTTGGATAGGATGATTCTTTCGCATGCTTCAGAGTTGCATCGAAGTTGACGATTTCGGATTAAGAGAGATGTAAGAAAATCAATTTATTTAATCATTATATGTTTGTCATTGGAATAAATCTTGTATAGAATTATGATCCAAACTTGTTATCTATATATGCAGCACTTTAATGAGAATATCCCTATAAGTCAACTACTTGCTAATGTATCGGAAGGTATAACTGAAGAAGACTGGAGAAATTTAGTTGATTATTGGACATTCCAGGAATATAAGGTATAAATTCAACTAGATCTACTTAGATTCTATTTGTTTTTACCATTGTTGTTGATTAGAAGCTTCTCTTTGTTTATAAATGGTATTTGTTTTAAATCTTTGTTTATCCATCAAAATAATTCCAATTGTCCTGTTTCGTTTAAATTTCTGTTCGAAAATAATATGTGCTAATTATGAGAATTATATTGTTGTAGGCAATGCAATGCAGAAATGCACATAATCGACCAAAGTTAACATATACAGCTCATCGCATGGGTAGAAAAACACCAAGCAGTTAAAGCACGAGTTGGTATGTAATTATTATTTTTTCCAATTTAAGTAATTTTTATGCATTACCTCATATATTTATATATATAATTAAATTCAGGTGAAAAAGGGTATTGATGCCGATCGTTGCAATATTTTTATATACTCAAAAAGTAGAGAAGGAAAAGATGGCTCAAGAATGTGGCATGATAAGAAATTGTAAAAGCAACATGTAAGTTAATTTACTTATGTTTCAAATTCATTTTAATATATGTATTAATTCAAATTCTTTTTATTTCATTGCATCAGGAGCAAATGATGGCACTGCAACACCCAGATGATGGGTCTCCTATCTCTCCAGACGCAGCATATCTACAAGCTACTGGACCTGAACATCCAGGACGCGTGAGGGAATAGGCGGAGGGGTTAATCCATCCAAGTACTATGGATGTAGAGGCCAACCAGATAGTAACATACACGATCGAGTCACAAGATTAGAGGTCTTGCTAGGAGAGATAGCAAAATCAATTGCTGTCATTGTCAAAGCACAAGAGGCGTCATCATCGAAGGGCAGTCGTTCATCACAAAGAGAGTGTTCATCGAATGGCATGGGTGAAAGAAGAGATGATGATGAAAATTCAGAAGATGATGCGGATTTTAGTGATTTCGCTTTAGATGAATAGTATTTAATTTTAGACCGATCTTTATGTTTCACCTAATATTATTAGATTTCAAAGGTCATATACTTTTTAATATTTTATTAGCTAATTGAACCTTAATTAGCTCTTATTTTGTTAAGAACCTTATGTTGACATGAGGATTATGCACTTTTTCAACTTGTGTGTTTATGCTTATCACAAGTTTGTTTGTTACCTTGTATGCAGATTTATCATGTGTATGCATGTTCACCATGTGATTATGACAGTATAGGGAATGAACATCGAATACCATATGCATATCATATGAGATTTTGTTAAATGATTAATTGACACATGCATTGATTTTTTTAAAGTATGCTTTGTTTGCCACGGTACCACTTCCATGGCCAAATCTCTATCGTCACAAGTATTAAACCGTTGTCAAAGCCTATACACTTTGTCAAGATGTTTTTTACCACATTTTGATTACCGTGGCTTAATTAATTTGTCATGCTATTAAATCGTAGCTTGAAAGTTTTTTCAATGGTGAAATTACTGTGGCCAAAACAGTATAGCCACGGAAAGTCCACCGTGGCAAAAAAGTACCCTCTTTGGCCATGGTAAACTATAAGACACGGTAGTATAAACCACGGTAATATTACCGTGGTCAATAATATTAGGCAACGGTAATATGATATTAAGCCATGATACTCAACCGTGGCCTGTTCTATGTTTTTTAGTAGTGCTCGATGCCGTAGCCGCATCCATGAATAACGGCGTCCCAAGGAGGCTGGCTAATTTGTTGAGGATGGCTTCAGAGCAGTGGCCGAGACTCAATCCATGGAACTTGACCCATAGAGGAATTTCCGATAGGAGGTCTCTTTCTAGGCAAGAGCCGGCCTCCCACCTTCTAAGCACCATGAAACGACCTTGGAAGAGCCAAGGTCCTCCATCGAGAATGCGTTGGCATGCCTCATCAGAAGCCAATTGCAGGAAGAAGAAGCCATTAGGCCTGGGGAAAAGCTTGAACCCCCCTGAGGGCTTCCAGACCTTCTCAATAAAGGAGGACAGCAGCTTCCGGTACGGGTTCTTGCCCAGGACGTAGAAGACTATGGTGTTAGCCCAGACCTTTTCAAGGGAGCAAATGTCATCCTCTGAAGCGAACGCGACCTCCTCGCTGGCTACAACAACATGCGGCACGAAAGCCATCCTACGAGAGGGCAAGGACGGACGAGCTGCCGTACAGACATCTCGCCAGGAAGGGCCGACAGCAACACCCGCCTGCCCATCATTGCACGGACCAGAGGGGTCGACTCCCAGCGTAGGCCTCCCCTTGGCAGGAGCAGAGAGAGGAGCGGCATCGAAGATAGGGATAGAAGGGAGACTGACATTGTGTGAGGATGGCTTGAGGGGAGCGGGTCCATGAGGTGGAGGTCTCTGGAAAGCGATGGAGGGTTCCGAGGAGAGGTTAGGAGGCGGAATGGTGGTCGGGGCGAAAGTAGGGCGTGTGGGGTGAGAGTGGGGCGGAGATGCAGACGGAGTGGGGGGGGGGGGGGGGGCGGAGGAGGAGCGGAGAGGGAGGGGGCCTGCTTGTCCACTAGCGGAGGCGCCAGCGATGGCGGGGCGTGCCCAAGTCGGCTAGGGTTAGGGGTGCAGACAAGCGAGGGCGGGTCGGGAGGGGGGGGGGGGGGAGGGGGGAGGGGGGAGGGGGAGGGGAAGGGAAGGGAACATTTTTTTTGGAAAACACACTTATCTCTCTCCTTGCTAGATTGCTACCTAAGGGTGTTTCCCCGCCCACCTGATCTCTTCTTTTTCTATAGTGGTTCCTGTCTTCTTTGCCGACGATCAAGAAGATCTTTGGCAAATTGGACGTTATCTTTGGCTTGAAAATGGATGCTCGTAAAAGCAAGTTATTTAGACTCAAGTGCTCCCTCCGATTATTTTGGCATGACATTACAGATAGGTATGTTGAGGCACTCATTACCAACGACATATTTGGGGCTACCTCTTGAATCTTCACACGGGAGGGGTATTTTGGTGCATTCGTTGGAAAATAGGACGAGTGCTTTACTTTGTGACTAGAAAATAAATGCCCCGCCCTTAGCCGGCTTTCTCCAACTTTTAAAGACGGTCATTGCAAGCATGCTCCTTTACTGAGCAACAGGGGCCCTCATTCTGCTTGGCACAATGCGACGAGTAGATATGCTATATGTGGATTTCCTTTGGTGTTATGGGTGTCATTATGTGAGCTGGCACACTGTTTGTATTCCAAAAGAGGAGGGAGGCCTGTGATTGAGATCTTCGATGAAAATACAAAGCGTCGTGATTGTAGCTTGGTCTTGGAAGATTCTTATCTCTGAGGCCAATATTTGAGTCATCTACATGCCAAAGAATACCTACATATCCTCTCTTTCTGGGAAGTGTCACATTCGAAAAATGATTGCTTACTTTGGAAGATGGTGTTGGCTGGACGTGGCATCCTAAGTGAAGCGATTTCTTGCATGTTGCACATGGACCATTTCCCCCCATGAGATTCTAATTTAGTAAAGCTCTTGACGTGATTCGTCCTCGTGCATCTATTTCTTTCCAGATCCATTGATGCTCTCTCCAAAACAGTTTTAAGTTTTTCAACGTGTATGTATGGGCCACATTTCAAATTCCAGCGTTCTACCTCCTCAGCAGACGGAAAAAAGGACGTCAAAAACTGCAAACATGATAAAGGCTGAGCTGCAAAAATAGATAGAGTCCATAGCCCAAAGTCCCAACTTTAAATTTGCTGACAGGGCTCGAGAACCACACTGACTGCTGCAAGAGGCGTACGACCTCTTCACTAGGGTTGGCTATCGAGCCTAACGAGCCGAGCCAGGGTTGGGCTCGGGCTCAGGATCGATAAGACCAACTGGGCTCGGGCTCGATCGAGCCCAGCCGAGCTGGCTCGGGCCCGATAAGTCTTGAGTCGAGTCCTTTATCGAGCCCGAGCCTCTTATCGAGCCTGGTCTGGGCTCGAACCTATTCTGACTCGTTAAGGAAATAGGTGTTTTTTTTGTGAAAAGGTATTTTGCCTGGGCTCGAACCCGAGACCAACTTTTTAAAGATCGTCCACCTTACCAGTAGGCCATCATCCAAGTTGTATATAAAAGTTAAATTATAATATATATTGTAACATTCTACTTGTTAATAAAAAAGAAAAAAATACTAAATATCTCACTATAACCTAGATTAACATAGATAAAAGGTAGAAAATCCAAGTCTACAACATAGTCCACCCAACATTGTTGCTACATAAACAACATAAACACATAATCCACCATTAACAATGTTGCAAAACTAATACAAATACAAATAAAAATCATTGTAGTTTCACAAATAGAATATATATTCCTTATCGAGCCCGTTATTGAGTTATCGAGCTGAGCAGGGCTCAGCTCAGGCTCGGCTCGATAAGCTATCGAGCCCAAAAATCTAGCTCAGGCTCGGCTCAATAGCTTAATGAGCCAAGCTCATGAGCCCTTATCGAGCCGAGCCCGAGCCTGACTCATCGAGCCGTGACTCAATAGCCAGACCTACTCTCCACCCCCTCATGTACCCAGCCACCACATGCATTGCACTGCATCTCTCTCCGTCACTCTTCCTTTGATAGACTGCGGCAGACGAGGAGAAGGACCGAGACAGCATGGCATGGCGTAGCCCCCACGATCATGTGGACCACCGTCCTATGTTTCAGTCACCGGTCATATCGATCATTGACCGCCAGCGTACTTTGGCCTTGGACCTCTGCCGTGGAGAGATGTGTTTGCAATGCTTGTGTGGTTGGGGGAGCTCCACTGGGATTTATTGCCGGGGATACAGTCCCTGACAGAGAGAGATTGGTTGGTTTGTAGAGGCTGTCGGGCTGCGTGCTGTGCTGTGCTGTGGTATTATGTCATCAGTCAGTTCCACTCGATGCCTGCTCAGCTTGCTTCTGCTCTTGTTCTTCAAAGCAAAGGGTGTTGCCCAGTAGACGAAACAGCGGAATGGGGGCTGTCTTTTTCGTCTAATGGGTGTTCTTCAAAGCAAAGGGTGTTTCGACTACTGGGCGTCACGGCCGGGATATGCGGAGTTGGTTGCTGCTGCGTGATCATCTCGGGTGGCTGGAAATCCGCTTTTTCATCTACTTCAGAAGCTCAAGGCCGCGAAGAGGGCCTTGCGGGATTGGGCGGCCAAGGAAGCACATGTCTTTAATGAGGGAAAAGAATTGGAGGCTGCGCTTCAAAAGATTAATGATGTACTTAGTGTTGATCCGTTGGACCCGCACTTCGCGTAACTAGATGCGGATGTTAAAGATTGCATGATTAAGCTGGAAGATGATTTAGAATCAGCTTGGAGGCAGAAGAGTAGAGCTGACTGGCTCCAACTTGGCGACAGGAACACAAAGTTCTTCATCACTTCGGCAAAGGCTATGATTTCAAGGAATTATATCCCTGAACTCCTGGATGCGGATGGGAACCACTTGGATTCGAACATCGAGGTTGCAAATGAGGCAGTCAGGTTTTTTGGGGATCTCATTAGCGCTGGCTTTCCCCGCCCCGTCAGGCCTGTCCCCCCCCCCCCCCCCCCCCCCCCCGACCCGCGGTGGGTTCTCTCGTCCGAGGCCTGTATCTGGTTGGTCCGCCCTTGGGATGATCAAGAGATTTGGGCTGCTCTCCGCAGTATACCTTCCACTAAAGCGCCGGGTCCGGATGGGTTTAATGCGGGTTTCCTAAAAAGGCACTGGAGTTTGGTTAAAGCTGATGTCTACGCCGCCATGGGCTTTCTTTATAAAGGAGGAAATATGGTAAGGGACGTAAATCATTCTTTTCTCACTCTTGTCCCAAAGGGGACATCTCCCACGGGGCTGAGTGATTACCGCCCCATTGCATGTTGTAACGTGATCTATAAGATCTTCGCGAAGCTTCTGGCCACTAGAATGGCCACTGTGCTGTCTGAACTTATTTCACCCAACCAGACGGCATTTTTCAATGGTAGATTAATTGGCGATTGTACCAGACTGGCCCAGGAGTTGATTGGTGCTTTTGAGAGGAGAAGAAATATGCACAAAGCTTGCCTTAAGGTGGACCTCACAAAGACTTTTGACACAATTGAGCACTCGTTTATTCTTAAGAGATTGGAACTTATGGGCTTTCATCCCACTTGGATTGTGTGGATTCAGAATTGCATCACCACTACTTCCTTTTCCATCCTATTGGGAGGGACCTCTGTTGGTTTCTTTAACGGCACGCGCGGCCTTCGTCAGGGGGGCCCTCTTAGTCCGCTCCTTTTCGTTGTGGGTATGGAATCTCTCTCCTTTTTGGTGGAGGAGGCGGCAGCCAAAAGGAAGATCAAACCACTGGGTCGGGGACGCACTCTGGCTCCCACTCACATCATATATGCCGATGATCTCCTATTTTTCTGTAAGGCATCTTCGTCCTCTCTCCTTGCTGTGGTTGCTGTCCTTGATGAGTTTGCGTCCATCTCCGGGCTTAGAATGAACGCACACAAGAGCAAGTTATTCAGGCCAAAAGGGGCCCCTGCGGACTTCGGTAGTACCCTTCGGCTGGGGGTGCTAAGACGCGTGTTCCCAACAACCTATCTTGGTTTGCCGCTCACCACCTCCTTCGGTAGAGGCTCACCTTCTATAAACCTGGAGGACTGGATCAAAGCTACTATTGGCGGGTGGAAGGCCTCCTCTCTTTCAATGGCTGGGAGGGCGCAGTTACTTAAGACGGTCGTGAATGGAATCTCTCTCTATTGGGTGAGCGGGACCCTAATAACTAAAGGCGAGGCCTCCAGGGTTGATAAGCTGTGCGCGAATTTCCTATGGGGAAATGGTAGGCATGACATTAATTGGGACGCCATTTGCCTTCCGAAGGTTGAAGGTGGGCTCGGCCTGCGCTCGACACTATTGCTTAGGAATGCTATGCTCATGGTGTGGACTTGGAGACTGCTTGCCGATGGTAAATCAATCTGGCCGGATTTCATGAGGAAAAAATACATGTCCCATTGTGCTTTCGGGGAGGCTGTGGCTATGTTCGGGGACTCGTGGATTTGGAAGACGCTCCTCCGGGGTAGGGACACCTTCAGGAGCTGCCTTCAAAATAATGGTTCTTGCATTAACAACCCCCATCTGCCCCATAATCTATCTCTCTCGCTTGCTGTGGATGCGATTCGACATCATGGTGGGCTGGTAACTTGGGCCAGGGTTGTTTGGTGTAAGGGTGGAGTTCCTAAGCGCTCATGCACACTTTACCGGGCAATTCTCAACAGACTCCCTACCTTGGATAGGCTGGAAAGGATTGGGATTCATGTCAATGGGCTTTGCTATTTGTGCCAGACTCAATGTGAGACATGCGAGCATATATTTTTTCAATGCAGCTACGCGGCAGAAACCTGGAATGCGATACTTGCGGATCTGGGGCTCCCTCAGTCGCCTTCTCTGCCCCTAACCAATATCGTGGATTGGATCTCCCACCTTCCCGGGCTTGAGTTTCGGAGGTTAGGGAGCTTGGCCATTTCGACTGATGTTTGGGAACTATGGAAGGAGAGGAACTCCAGGTGGCTCTCTAGGCAGTCCCACTCCTCTCAGTCGTTAGCAACTTCAATCATTAATGCTGTGAGGATCTCGGCGTCATCAACTAGGTGTTGAGCTATTCTCTACCTGTGCCTATAATGTCATCGCCCGTGTTTCACAGAGGTCCCTTATTTTTTGTTTTTTTGGGTGTATCCCACTATTTTTGTTTTTGCTTAGTGGGCGTATACAGTTCTATTGTCTTACTCTCTGGGAATGATATCCCCTTGTAATTTTTCAGTGAAATTTACAGAAATACAAAGGAAGTATTACCTATCAAAAAAAGGGTGTTGCCCACCTTTTTTTTGGTAAGTAAATTTTGTATATATTCCTTCACAAAAAGAAAAGGTATTACAAAAAACCCGTTTGCTACATGATGGTGCAATTTGTATGGTCTACGCAACAACAAAAGCGTGGGAAATAAAACCCAAAAAAATAAGGCGAACTCAGTAAAACAGTCAAAAACTGAGGTGTCCGATCAATTTGTAATCATCGGATAATCATTGGATAGTCCCTGATGATGCTGAGCAGAATGCTTGTGGCTGAATTGGAGCCACTAGTGGCCCACCTGAGGTTACGTTCCGCCCAAATCGACCAGACAACCAGCGCAATAAGGATAGCAAGTGCCGTGCGGGTTGAGGGGGTCGTAATAGATCCAATCCAAGCAACGGTGTCAATGAGCGATTGGTTGGGCAGAACCGGAAGGTCAAAGGCACCACAGGCACCGCGCCAGACCTCCACCGAGAAGGAGCATTGGAACAGCAGATGGTCGTGAGATTCCATGAATGCAGTGAACAAATAGCAATTAGAGTGAGAAATCCCAGCAAATGCCGTGAGCCTATCCAAAGTGGGTAGCCTCGCACTGATGGCCCTGTAAAGAGTGAAGGAGTGACGAGGCGCAGATCGATGATCCCAAACGATAGGGGCCCACGTCATCGTAGCACCCCGAGGCCGGACAATGTCGTAAGCATCAGCAAACGAGTACCCTCTAGGTGAGCGGGTCCAAGTAACCGGGAGGCTTTCACCAGTAGTAGCATTTCTAAGATAGCATCTGCGGCCGAGGATGGCCCGCCAAACACGGGAATCAGAAAGTGTAGGAGCAACCAACCAAAATGGACAGGAGGGGAGATACTTGCGCCTCATGTAAGCAGCCCATATTGACATATCCGAGGAGATAACCTCCAGCCCCAGGAGATAATCGAGGCCTCACGGAGGGCGAGAAGGGAAATCACCCCCATGCCCCCTCCTGCTTAGGGAGGCAAACCGTATCCCAGGAGATGTCGTGGCAGCTGCGACCCCAAAGGAAGTTAGTACAAAGGGAAGAGAGCCGCTTGATCACGCGAGCATGGAGAAGAACACCAGCAGACCAATATAAGAAGATCCCTCGAATAATAGAGTTAATAAGCTGCGCACGCCCGGCGATAGAGAGCGCCTTGACGTTCCAGCCTAGGAGTTTCTTCCGAATCCGGTCCTCCAACCCGCGAGAGTCGCTGCACCTATGAAACGAGGAGGCGAGAGGCAAGCCCAAATATGTGGACGGTAGTTTCTGATTGAGAATACCCAGCTGGAGGTTTGTAGCAAAGTCTGGAGGGGCGTATTTAGGCTTAAACAACTTGCTTTTCCTTGCATTAAGCTTGAGCCCTGAGATTAATTCGAAGGAGAGTAAGATATCCCGAACCGCAAGGAGAGATTGGCTGGAGCCCTTGCAAAAAAATAGTAGATCGTCCGCATAAATCAAGTGGGAGGGAGCGGTGGAACGACCCCACCCCATCGGGTAGAAGCTTTTGTTGGCAATGGAAATCTCAACCAGGGTAGTAAGTGATTCCAGCGCGATAGTGAAAAGGAGAGGGCTGAGTGATGAACGTTAAATTCGCTTCTATAATAATGTGGAATTATGTCGTAGTACAGGAGGCGAATTTGGTTCAGCAAAAACCACGATCTTTGATTGTCGTGGAATATTTTACTTGGCAAGTCTACCAAGGTCGAACACAGGGACACGGATGCCTAATTCAGCTATTGAATTTTTGATTCATGAAGGCATAATGTCAATAAATTTCTATTTCAGTCCTCATGCAATTTACGCTAATTACAAAGTGATGCTAGGATGTATGCATTTTTTTTAGATATTTTTATGCAGTTATAAAGCGATGCATGAGTAAATATGCAAGGAAAATTATTTCCAGATTAAAGACTACAATTATACCCTAAAATGTGAGCAACACAATATAGAATGAAATTAGAGTCAATTTGAACACATCAATAAAAATCGGTCATCAGATCAAAGCAAGACAAGAAGAGCAGGGTCCATTTTCCACATAAAAATTCACCTTAATTAAAACAGTGTCAAATGAGACAAGTAAGCATGCTAAAATATAGAGAACAAAACAAGGATCAAAACAACACTAAAATCATGCAATTTGGACCTACGATGCTCAGGTTATGCTAAAAACAGTGCAAGGGCATAATTGTAATAAAAATGTAATAAAATAAAGGGATAAATATTGCATTTAGGTCCCTGATGAATCCACATTTCATCATCTTTATTCTATCATTTTGGCACCAAAAACCCTAGCAAATGCATGTAAATAGCCTTAAATAGAGCATCTTAGCATTCATGCATGTACCTGTAAATAGTGTATAAAATACTGTAATTAAAGCCAAAATTATAGAATAAATAAAAGAAAAGAAAAATAATAAAATATTGTAAATATTTTATGACCCAAAACCCCGAGACCTAGGCATCTTGATGAATAGGTCGATCAGGAATAAAGTAGGGGGAGATAAGGGTCAAATACCTATATTATTCTATTCATTCTTTATTCATTTTGGGACCTATTTTTTGTTCCACTTTTTATACATCAAATAAAGAAACTTTGTACATGAAAGTTGTAGATAATTTTATAAAGAAAAATAAAAAAATTGATTTCATTCAAAAAGAATGTACAGATAAAAAGTTATGGTCTGAATAAAAATCCAGAATCCCAACTTCCCAAACCTGTATCTCACAAATGAAAACTCCAAATGCAGCAAACTCACCTTAATTGTATATAGAATAAAATAATCTATTTAATGGCGGTGGTTTCGCATTTGGCGGAGCTACGGTTTGAAAGTTGAGTTTTGGACCCCTATTGTATACTTGTACAGATTAAAATATTCAATTTATTAGTTATTTATTATTTTTATATTTTTATATTTTTATAATCTTGTAAATATTATTTACAATAATTATGTGCATTAAAATCATAATAAAAATGTAAATAAAACTCAAAATAAAAATACTTGTATACACAAAACCTAGGTATAATACTTGTGCACAAACCTGTATAATTACTACTTCTATTTTATTAAATATATAAAACACATCAATAAAATGAAATAAAAATATATTTACATGTATAAAGGTATTTTATAATTTTATAAAATAAGAAATAAAAATAATAAAATTAAAATCACAAAATAAAAATCAATTAATAAAATATACAGGTAAAATACCTATAAAGGGAATAAATGTACACTTGCAAAAAATATACTCCATAAGAATTATTAAAAATTATTATAAAATAGTTTATAAAATTCTAAACACTTTTTATTTTATAACCTAAATAAAATAATACCATTTACTATTTTAAAATGATTTTTGAAATAAATTCTCAAGGTTTTTCCTGGTTGGTCCACGTGGACCAACCAGGGGGCTCGGATAGTTGACCCAGGTCAACTATCTGACCTGCACGTATAGGCTGTGTCAGACTATGTTTGACCCCCGTCTTCACCCTTTTTTTCGAGGATAAATCTTTCACCCTTTCGACTCAAGGTCTTCTGCAAATCTCTTCCTCGTTGAACCACCTTGCACGCCCAATGTTTGCCTTGGGAAGTGCATCGCGCCATCAACCACCGCATCTCGTCCTTTCCCACACGACCGTCAACCCTACTTAAGCAGACCTTGGAGTTTGATTCGAATTTGGACCCCAAACTTTGGCCCTCTCCTGCAACTAGTGAGCTCAATCGTCTCCTGGAGGTGACAGCTCCAGGATCGACCCTTCCAGGTGGCCGATCAGCGTGGCTAAGGGTGTTCCCTCGACCTCCGGCGAGCCTCGCCGTTGAGGTTTCAACCTCGGGCATTC
Organism: Ottelia alismoides; assembly: GCA_037367405.1. NCBI lineage: Eukaryota > Viridiplantae > Streptophyta > Magnoliopsida > Alismatales > Hydrocharitaceae > Ottelia > Ottelia alismoides. The sequence goes on along the minus strand of JAZKJV010009629.1, from coordinate 397,538 downwards.
CCGGCCCTTGAGGTACCTCTCTTCCCCTCATTTTTCTCACAGTAGCTTAGTCATAGTTCTAGGATCAAAAACCCAAAAAAATTTCTCGCTTCCATCATCCCAATCGATCGATCCATTAATCTCACTGGAGCGCACCTCCGGCCGAGCATCATCGCTTCATCTCACGCCTCTTTTCCACCCTCCACGGAGTCCAGGCACTTTGCCCTCGACTCTATCACCTTCTTCTGCAGGTTCGAGCGTAAGAACGGCACCTGGGAGTGGTTTTGGGGTTCGTCGGAGGAACCTGGAGCTCCTGAGCTCCGCCGCCGTCGCAGTACGAAGACCAGCTCCTTCCCGACCATTTTGAAGCTCCCCAGACACGGAGATAGCCTGCAGGAAGCGATCGGGGCCATTTTGAGGCCTGAACGCCGACGAAGGAGGATGGGGGAGGTCGCGGAAGTTCGCCGTCGCCGGCCTTCTTCCGCGTTCTTCCTCCTGGCCTCGCTGCCGTCCAATCAAGAAGGCGCCCCAGATTTAACGTGGACCGTCCGATCGTCAGAGACCGCCACCGTTGGATCTCAGCTGAGATCTGACCTCAGACGTCCAGTCGAACCGTCATCGCGAGCAGAGGAGTCGCCACGTGTCAAGTGAAGACCCCCCAGCCGTTGGATCTGCCTTGCGAGGGATTTTTGCAAGTATACCTTCGCTATTTTTGTAATTTTTATTTAGTCCTGAAATTTTGTTTAGTAGTTTAAATATTTTGTAAACTTTGTAAAAAGGCCCTCGAACTTTAAATAATTGCATAGAGGTCTGATGAACCGCAAAATCGGCCTTTTAATAAAGTGTTTTTAGCACTCGGAATCATCATCGTAGTCGGGTCGATTTTGGTCATCAAAGAGACCATCTCATTGATACATGTCAAATAAGAATGCGATGGTCATTATTTTTTTTATTTTACTTGGTAAGAAACCAAGGTCGAACTCAGGGACACGAGCCTCTCTCGTATTAATCGGATTTAAGTTTATTTAATTAAATATTGAGTTAAAGGCATATAGGTCAAATCAATGCAAAGACACTACAACAATGCATTAAAAGTAAAGTAAACATGCATTTTTTTATCCATTTTTATCATGCAAATAAATGCAAAGAAATGCAATGCAAATATGCCCAAAATCAGAATAAATATAATGAGCAAGTTAATAAGAGTCAAATTCAGATTTATTTGAAGTGTCAGAGCTGATCAACAAAGTGAGCAAGGCATGAGTACATAATAAGAGCCACTTAGCTAACATAATATTTCATTAAAAATCAAGTCTCTAAGACGAAATATTAACAATGCCATAAGAAAGTACATCGAACAAGCTCTCAAACGAAACTGAAATCAACTAAAATAGAGGTTCGGTGCTCAAGATATGCAATATGGAAGAGAAGGGCATAAATGAAAGGAAACATGAGATAAACTAGCAGACAAGTCCCTGGGAGGGATGAAAATGTAATAAAAAAAAGTTCGGGACCTTCCTTGTAAATGACCCACACGCACAGGGGCATTTTTACAATTTTGAAAACCCGCGAGGGTTTCAATGCAAATTACCCACAGTGCACATGATCTGCACGTGACGCAGGACCTGAATGCAATATGGAATAGGCTCGGGTCGGCTCGGAGGTTCGGAGGAGGCCCGGGTTGCTTCGGCTTGGCGTGGCTGAGGCTCGGGCTGGATCGAAGCTGCTGATGGCTCGGCACAGACTCGGAGGAGGTCCGGAGCGTCCGAGCCTGGAGGCTAGGTCGCGAGGTTCGGAGGAGCTGTGGTGAAGACACGTGGCCAGAGATGGGCCGTTGGATCATGCGCATCCAACGGAATCTGGAGAAGGCTCTGGCTGGTGGTGTGTCGGCATCGGGACCGTTAGATGGTCGCTGGGCGAGGACCATCTAACGGTCACTGTATATCCTCCTTCGGCCGAAGACGGGCGGCGGAGTCAGAGCTCCGGCGAAGGTGCCCTTCCTCCGCCGCTGGAGTTCCATCTCTGTAGGCCTCCCCGGAGCTCGTTGTATCTATGTCGATGAAGCTCGGAGCTCCGGGGAGGTGTCTGGCCTTGTGGCTCAGTCCATCAGCCTTCTGCAGTCGAGGACGGATGCGAAGAAGTTTGCTCTGGCGAGCGATCCGACCATTGCGAGTCCAAGGACCTGCAGTGTTAAGACTACAACAGAAACGTATATAGGAGGTGTGTGAGTGAAATGAGAGCTCGGAGGGGTCGAAGAAGGTGGGAGAGCTCGGAGCTCCTCCGTCGCGAGGGCGGAGGAGGTGGGTCGGAGGTGATACAAGGTTTGGAGGAGGGAGAAGGTGAGCGGAAGCGTGCGCGTGAGAGGGTGAGTGATGGCGAAGCTAAATTGGTGGTCATCGGAGGGTGAACATTACGGGAGGAGGCTAATTAATTCAACGAAATTAAACAAAAAAAATCAAAGGAGGAAGAGAGAGCTTACCTGGTCGGAGGCGGAGCGGAGGGGCCTGTGCTTGAGCTCTGAGAGGAGCTCGGGGTCTTCGAAACATGTTGGGCGGCCTTCCCAGCGAGCTCGGGCGGGCGTGGGGCGCCGCAGCTCCGCCTTGAGCGGCGGAGGGTCTCACCGGGGAGGTTTCGTCGTTATCGCTCTATCCTCCGCCTCCCCCTGTCACAGGGAGACGGAGGAGGGCTGGGCGATCTCCCTTTTAAAGGCGGACATCGGTTATCGGAGGGGGGAAGGGCGTATTTGAAGGTTGGAAGTGGCGGAAGAACGTGATGAAGACGTGGGTTTCGAGGGAAAAATGGGAGGACTGGAGAGGCTGTCGTGGGTCGTGGAGCGACTAGCGAGGTATAAGGAAGACTGGGGAATGTCGTGCGGTGGTTAGCGAAGGAAGAGTGGGTCGCAGGAGTCGGCGATAATGGGAAAGGGGAGAGGGTTTCACGCAGTGGAGAACGTGGGAAGAGTGGGGGCTGAAGGTAGACGACGATGCGGGGCCGTTGGATCTGGAGATCCAACGGCGGGGACTTGGGCGCGAACAAGCGGATGTGATCAGATCGATGACGAAGCGATCGAATGGAGTTGGAACGCGCCACATGTCGCCTTGCAGTTCACGCGCCGACGGACGGTAGAGATGAGTTATGGGGATGATCGAGCGACAGAGGAATGAGGCGGAAGCAGCGGCTCAGATGCGATCGATTGGAGAACATCAGAGGGTACAGGACAGTTCCACGTGGCAAACTTTGGTGAAAGCGCCGGCGAGCGGTTGTGATGTAATCTAGAGATGATCGAAAGGATACGAAGCGACCACGTGGCGAAATATGGGAACGACGCTAACGTGCGGTGGTGATGAAGTTTTGAAGAGGGTCTGATGGCTGGGGACAATGGGAATGCGTGGAGAAGACTTAGCCGTTGGATCAAGAGATGATCCAACGATCCTGGTCAAGGGTGGATAGGACAAAGGGAGCCGGGCCACGTGGCGCCCCCAGAATGGGCCACGTGGCCCAATCAGATTATTGCGAAATTGATTTTGATTTTTGAAGGCCTTGATGGCCGAATTTGAAAAAACTCAAAACATGAAAGTTGTAGATCTTGACGAGATCTACAAGTTTCATGTTAGCCAAAACTGGAGATGAAATCAGAGAAAGGCCCGAAATATTTTTGAAGGTATTTTTAAGTCTAAAAATACCACGAATTTTTGTTTTGTCATTTTTTTTGTGATTTTTAATTTATTTAGAACTCTGTTAATAACAGGACTTTAACTGGGTTTTATTGACAAAACTTTAAGCAAGGGGGTTAATTACGGAAAATAAAGATGATGAAACTGAGGTTCATCACCCCCCTATACTTAAACTATGCTCGTCCTCGAGCATCAAAAAGAATGACCAAGTTGGATTAACCCCCTTGTGCATGTGAATACAGGATCCAATCTGATCAAGTCGACTCGACTTTAGAGATCCAAAATTCTAGAGTTCAACACAGCCTTAATCAAGAGGCTTCCAATTCCTCTACTTCTCTAGACTCTCTCTGATGTACATATAAACTAAAGGATATGAAATTTAGTGTTGACTGCAATTCTGAGAGTAGAGTCAATTCGTCACCCAAAATCTTGGTCTGAGAAAATCTCCTAAGGACCCAATCCTCAGCACTATGGAATAAATCAAATCTTGCATTCAGTCCACCGTCTCTTTAGTTGTCAGACTTAAAAAATGTAGATGGCAGGCCAGAAATGGAGGGCATGGGATTGTGTCAATTCTTCTCTCCCTCTAATTGGAACAAGGATTCTCTCTAGTGCCTTTTACGCAACACATTTTTTTGGTGTTGATCAGTGCGTCCGTCAAGAGAAGTTGGAGCCGTCTCCACTTGTTTTCTTGGGAGTACACTAGGGTGTGTCTCTTTTGAGTACCTATCGTACCTTCGACACCCAGACTTGTAGCATTTACTATGCAGAGCCCTTTTTTGGTGCAAGCCCGACTCCTGGTCCTAATAGCGGTGGTCCAAGTGGACACTTTGAAATGGTTGGGAGCGCTCGCCTTTGGTGGAAGCTCTTTTGATAATTGACTTTGTGGAATGAGAGCTTTTCTTTGACATTTCATTGCTTTGTAGTATTTGTGGCTAGCTCCACTGCTTTTACCAAGAGTTGGCGCACACTGGTCAACAAATTTTTTATTTATTCACACCCTGGCACTTAGGTCAATATCAAGAGATTAGTATAAGAATCAAGTTCTCATACTGGCTAATAATGCTGACACTCCGGTTTCATGAGGCCTCCAAAGACTTTATCCCATCCTCGAGCATCATTAGATCAAATCCAAACTTGACTTCCTCATCCCAATTCCTCAAGTGAAAAATCAACTCATCTCATCAAAAACCGCAGACGTGCATGTGATGTGCTGATCATATTCTTTATGTCTGAGAGTAAGCATGGAATATAGCATGCAAATCTAGAAACCTAGGGGAATGTGGACAATTAAGTCTAAGACCCTGATGGCTAAGGCTGGTTAACCTAAAAATCTCAAAGACCTCAAAAAGCTAAGTCTCCTTGACCAATTCAGATCCTGGGTGAAAGTGTAAGTGTAGAGGACTAATCCAACTTCTTCATTCAAAAACAAGACACATTTTTTTTATTTCATCTTTTTTTTTAATTAATTTTTTTGAACTTCGAGAGATATTAGAACTCCCTAAACTCAATTGAGCATATGCAATTCAGCCAGTATGGATGTAAGTACAGGCCGAAGCCCGTTGTTTGAGGACGGGGCCTTACGCGATGTCCTCTAAACCATCCAATCTGCTAAGGGCGAACCCTCACTGAATGCAGTTTACTTAATTGGGCTTAGTAGTCACTAACGGCTTCCCCCCCTATACTTAAACTATGCTCGTCCTCGAGCATCAAAAAGAATGACTAAGTTGGATTAACCCCCTTGTGCATGTGAATACAGGATCCAATCTGATCAAGTCGACTCGACTTTAGAGATCCAAAATTCTAGAGTTCAACCCAGCCTTAATCAAGAGGCTTCCAATTCCTCTACTTCTCTAGACTCTCTCTGATGTACATATAAACTAAAGGATATGAAATTTAGTGTTGACTGCAATTCTGAGAGTAGAGTCAATTCGTCACCCAAAATCTTGGTCTGAGAAAATCTCCTAAGGACCCAATCCTCAGCACTAGGGAATAAATCAAATCTTGCATTGATGAATACTCATTCATCACTTTTTATTCTTATATTTTAGCTACAAAAACCTTTGCAAATGCATGTAGATAGTTGTAAATGCAAATAATTATCAAAAGCATGCATTGTGTAAAAATCTATAATTAGCATGTTTTTGTGCAAAAATAAAAGAATAAAGATTAAAAAGAAAAAGAGGGAAATATTTAGAATAAATATTGAGCAACCTAACCCAAGGGAGGGCTCAGCATGGGCCTGACCGCATAAAAGCCAAAGTAGAGGGAGATAGGGGCTCATATGTGTAAGTATTTATGTAAATAAATAAAAGTATTTTTCTCACAAAAATAGCTTAAAATATGCTTGTAAATATTTGAATATACTTATAAGTATAAAAACAAAAGAAAAATATAAAAATCAAAAAGAAGATAAAAACATCACTCATCATGTACATAGATCACCTACCTACATATTTATTCAGCCTTATAAATAAATAAAATTAATTTCCAAAATTTTTGTAAATATTCTACATTATATAGTGTAAATAAATAAAATAGAAACAATTAAAACAAAAACAAATTAAAAATAACAAATTAAAAACACAAAAATATATTGTAAATATACCATGTATATAAATGTATATATGTATTTATTTCACATATGTATATAAATAATAAAAATAGAATAAAAATGTCTTTTTATTCCTTATTTTATAATATAAATAAATAAAATATAAAATGGGAATAAAATTGTATAAAAATAACAATTAAAAATCAAAAATTAAAAACCTATATATTGTATATATACCTATATATGAACCTACTATGTATATACCTTATTTTTATTTCGAAAAATTAATTAAAAATCACTAAAAAATAGAAAAAAAATAAAATAAAAATATTTCATGTTTTAAGTTTTTATTAATTCGACCTTTTTCTACCCTAAAATAAATAAACAAACAAATAAAGCTTGACGTCTTCTGATTGGTCCACGGGGGTTTGTTGACCCCGGTCAACTTCCCCCGCGGACCCTCTTCCTCGCGGATCTGGGTGGAAGACCCGATTTCTCCATTTATCCCCCACCTGATCCGACACCCATTTCACTTAACCCCGGGCCCCGAATGATCTTTGAACATCCAGGACCCTCGCCCGGGGTGGGTTTGATGGATCCGAGCTCCGCGTTACTCACCCGACCATCATCTTTCCGGATCTCCGAGCATATATATTGTCGTCACCGGTGACCTAATCTTCCATCTTTGGATCTTCCCCTCGGCGCCTGTGACCTCCTCCGGAGTTCCTGAGTGACAGCAACGTTCCTTGGAGTAGCAGTGAGGCTCGGGAAGCCGGGAGCCACTGATCCGGTGGTCTTCACCGCCGTGCGCCGCCGCGAGCACGCCCAGCCTCGGGGAGTCGACGTCCCCTTGCAGGCAACGACCAGGAGCTCCTCGAGCTCCAGCACAGTCGGCAGCATCCGCCAGGTAACTTCTTAGCCCGTAGATTAGCTTAGGTTTACATTTTTTTCTGATTCCAGTAGGTTAGCTCCGCCACCTTCGCCTATCAACTCCGGCCACCCATTCATCCCTCCAACACCACCACCATGTCCACCAGACCTCTCTCCAGCTTCTCCGACCCTTCACCCCCCCTGGCTCGCCCCGGAGCAGGGTATCGGCTCTCACCCTCCGCCGCTCGCCGGAGAGCCTCCATCTCGCCTCATCCTTCACCTTCCACCCGCTCTGACAGGTCGAGGCAGTTTGCCCTCGACCCAGCTCTCTTCTTGTGCAGGTATCGCGCCCATTCGACCTCATCTGGAGGTCAAGTCTTCAGAGCAGAGGGGCTCCCGTTCGTCCACGTCGCCGGAGCTCTCTGGAGCTCCTCGCTTTCATTGGAGCAGCGCATCGGGTGCGGAGCTTCACGGCGAAGCTTCCTCGCACCTCAGGAGCATCAGACGAGGTCCACCTTGCACGCAGAGGGCCGGCGAACTTCGTCAGCCGCCAGTTCTTCCAGGAACCTCGTCCACCGTCAGATCGACCTCGACGCTCCAGATTAGATCTAGTCCATTCATTCACGGAGCAGCACTCACCGTCAGATCATCTGAGGTTCGATACCACCGTTGAGCCAGCGAGGTTAATCCACGACGCATCCCATCCGTCAGATCTAGCACGTGGCTTCACCACCACCATCCGATCCAAGCCAGGACCTCTTCGCAGCCCCACGACGCATCACAGCCGTCGGATCTTACACGTAGGAGCATTCCAGCCATCGGATCGCACCGAGGGCCCTTTCAGTGTGCGGCGCGTCGTCCCAACCCTCCGATCTGCCACGCGTCGTGCATCCATCCCTCGACATTAATAAAAGGGGTAAATAGCTCTTAGGCCCCTTTAGTTTCTGTTTTTACTTTTTAGTCCTGTAAATTCGTAGTGTAGTTCTTTTATTTTTTGTGAAAATTGCACTGTGGACCTTATCTTTCATGTGAATTGCATTTATACCCCTGCCACTGGTGAACACGTGCATCGACACGTGGTATTTTGGTACATTCGCATTTTTGGCCCTGTGTTTTTGGCTTGTTAAGTTTTGCATTTATAGAAATAGGAATTGCAATTAGGTCCCCTCAGGCCTGAGTCACGTGTATCGTGCGTGGCCTGGGGGGTAATTTGCATTCCTACCCTTATACTTTCCAAGCTTGTTACTCCAGGGACCCAGAACTTTGTTTTAATTGCAGATAGGTCCCTATGCACTATTGCTTCTTTTTATTTTTGAATAAAATAGCAAATATACTCCAAATCCAACGAAAATTGGATACATGGCTCCTGCCATAGTGTAAAATTTTCGAGGATTTTTGGAGACATTTCTGAGTTGTTTTGTTATTTTTAAAAAATCAAAAACCTCCAATTTTGCTAATGTCTAACTTTAAAAACCCCAAAAAAATATTAAATATCATTTAAAAATTCCAAAAAAATTGTATACTGTCTATTTTGTTGTGTTTGATTTTCTAGCCAATTTTGGATATTTTTCATTACTGAAAACACTAAAAATTGAAAACACTTGAAAACTTATAAAAATTCTAATAATTAAACCAAAAATCCAAAAATAATAAATTAGGTGCCTAAATTTTCCTTGTTTTATTCTCGTTACAGGAAAATTACTTCCCAGCTAATTTGGGGCCTTTAGATATTTTATTTTGGCCCTTTTAGCTCGGCTGGACAGTACCTACTATTTTAGTCACTTTTTGATTTTTAGAAAATTAAATAAACATCAGAAAAATCCTAAAAATTCACCAAAAACATTAAAAATTATAAAACACATAAAAACATTTTTGTTAGAAATTTTGGTTGATTTTTAGTGTTATTAATAATTTGTTGAAGTGTATAGTTCCTTAGCTTTTATTATTTTCTTAATACATTAAAAATCCAAAAAAATATAAAATAATTAAAAACCACCAAAAACATTTTCTTATTTTATTTTATTTCCTTTTTGACTACTTCATAGGCCGCAAGGCCAACCCGTGCTCCTTGTGTTCGACCCTGGTCGCTATACCAGGTTAAATTAATAGCAAGACCGCTATTTTGTTTTTGATTGATTTTATCTATCTTGGTGGTCTATTTTTCTTGATCGACACGATCGAGTGACCGAGGTCGCGACGACCCTCGTAGAGATACCTGATTGCCTTAGTCGCTCGGTTTTTTTCGTGTCATCATGCATTCAGTCCACTGTCTCTTTAGTTGTCAGACTTAGAAAATGTAGATGGCAGGCCATAAATGGAGGGCTTGGGATTGTGTCAATTCTTCTCTCCCTCTCATTGGAACAAGGATTCTCTCTAGTGCCTTTTATGCAACACATTTTTTTGGTGTTGATCAGTGCGTCCGTCAAGAGAAGTTGGAGTCGTCTGCACTTGTTTTCCTGGGGAGTACACCGGGGTGTGTCTCTTTTGAGTACCTATCGTACCATCGACACCCAGACTTGTAGCGTTTACGATGCAGAGCCCTTTTTTGGTGCAAGCCCGACTCCTTGTCCAATAGCGGTGGTCCAAGTGGACACTTTGAAATGGTTGGGAGCGCTCGCCTTTGGTGGAAGCTCTTTTGATAATTGACTTTGTGGAATGAGAGCTTTTCTTTGACATTTCATTGCTTTGTAGTATTTGTGGCTAGCTCCACTGCTTTTACCAAGAGTTGGCGCACACTGATCAACAAATTTTTTATTTATTCACACCCTGGCACTTAGGTCAATATCAAGAGATTAGTATAAGAATCAAGTTCTCATACTGGCTAATAATGCTGACACTCAGGTTTCATGAAGCCTCCAAAGACTTTATCCCATCCTCGAGCATCATTAGATCAAATCCAAACTTGACTTCCTCATCCCAATTCCTCAAGTGAAAAATCAACTCATCTCATCAAAAACCGCAGTCGTGCATGTGATGTGCTGATCATATTCTTTATGTCTGAGAGTAAGCATGGAATATAGCATGCAAATCTAGAAACCTAGGGGAATGTGGACAATTAAGTCTAAGACCCTGATGGCTAAGGCTGGTTAACCTATAAATCTCAAAGACCTCAAAAAGCTAAGTCTCCTTGACCAATTCAGATCCTGGGTGAAAGTGTAAGTGTAGAGGACTAATCCAACTTCTTCATTCAAAAACAAGACACATTTTTTTATTTCATCTTTTTTTTAATTAATTTTTTTTTGAACTTCGAGAGATATTAGAACTCCCTAAACTCAATTGAGCATCTACAATTCAGCCAGTATGGATGTAAGTACAGGTGATGACACGAAAATCCGAGCGACTAAGGTAATCAGGTATCTCTACAATGGTCGTTGCGACCTCATCCACTCGATTGTGTCAATCAAGAAAAATCAGACCACTAATATAGATAAAATCGATCGAAAACGCAATAGCGGTCTCGCTATTGGATTAACCTGGTATAGCAACCATGGTCGAACTCAAGGAGCACGGGTTGGCCTCTCGGCCTACGAAGTAGTCAAAAAGAGAATAAAATAAAGGAACAAAATATTTTTAGTGGTTTTTAATTATTTTATATTTTTTTGATTTTTTAATGTATTAAGAAAATAAGGAAAGTAAACAAGCACACACTTCAACAAATTATTAAATGCACTAAAAATCAATCAAAAATTCTAACAAAAATGTTTTTGTGTGTTTTATAATTTTTAGTGTTTTTGGTGAATTTTTGAGAATTTTCTGATCTCTATTGAATTTTCTAAAAATCAAACAGTGGCTGAAATCAAAGGTACTGTCCAGCCGAGCTCAAAAGGCCTAGATAAAATATCTAAAGCCCCCAAAAGAGCTGGGAGGTAATTTTCCTGTAAAGAGAATTAAACAAGGAAAATTTAGGAACCTATTTTATTATTTTTGGATTTTTGGTTTAATTGTTAGAATTTTTATAAGATTTTAGGGGTTTTTCAATTTTTAGTGGTTTTCAGTAATGAAAAATAGCCAAAAAATTGGCTAGAAATTCAAACACAACAAAATAGACAGTAGACAATTTTTTTGTAATTTTTAGACACTATTTAATATTTTTTATGATTTTTAAAGTTAGACAGTGAAGAAAATAGAGGTTTTTGAATTTTTAAAAATATCAAATGAAACAAAAATGTCCTAAAAAATCCTCGAAATTTTTACACCATGGCAGGAGCCATGTATCCAATTTTCGTTGGATTTGGAGGTAATTTGCTATTTTATTCAAAAATAAAGAGAGGGTACAATGCACAGGGACCAGAGTGCAAATACCCAAGAGCCTGGGGGGGTCTGGTGCAATTAACCCAGCAAAACACGCGCCACGCGCGTGCCTGGGGCACTCAGGGACCCAAATGTAATGAAAATAGGTTCCAAGGACTTATTGGTAACAGGTACCAAAAGTCCAGGGTCCTATTCGCAAAATACCCAAAATATCACGCACATGCTCAAATAAACCACGCACAGAGGTATAAGTGCAAATAAGTAAAAACTTTCATTCAACTAATAACAACCAGAACTACCAGGGCATAAGATGCAAATATCCCAACAAACCACGTGACGAAGCACGTGTCAGACCATGTACAAGGGTATATCAGCAAATAAAAACAAGCGCACAGGTCTCTACGCAAAAATACCAAAACTTAAACAACTACGCTAAATATTTACAAGACTAAAAGCGAAACAAAATAACTACGAGGGCCTAAGGGTAAATTACCCTTTATTACTCGGAGCGGCTGGATGGAGGGCACGTGGCGCATCCGACGGTGGTGAACAGCGGCCTCTCTACAGCTGGGCTCCTCGGGATGATCCGACGTTCGAGGTCAAGCCACGTGGCGTGATCAATGGTGGTGGCTCGTTGTGGCTTAACCCACGAGCATCGGGCGGCTGGGATCGCCTCTCCAAAGATCTAGCGGTGCAGGTGCCTCCTGAGATGGACGGTCTGGATCAGAACTGGAGGGCCGAGGCGATCGGACGACGACAGAGGATGTTGGATGAACAGGCAGCCGGCGAGACTCGCCGGCCTCTGGCGTGCGCTAGGATCCTCCTGGAATCACTCTGACGGTCGAAGAAGAAACGTGGGGTGCTCCCGCGTCTGCCGGTAGGCTCCGATGACCCAACCGGGCTCTGGAGAGCTCCGGCGAGGTCGGCGGAGGCGAGGCTCCTGGCCTGAATGACCAAAGCCCTCAGATGGGCTTGGTAGCACCTGCAAAGACCACCAAGAGACTCGCGGGTCGAGGGCAAATTGCCTCGACCCGGTTAGGCGGAGCGACGATGAACTGGGGGTCGAAATGGCGAGCTCCGGTGAAGGGGGTAGACGAAGGAGCACGACTCCCAGCTCCTGTGCGAGCTGGGTTGGATGGAGGGGTGAAGAAGGTGAGCGGGGAGTCGGCGAGGGCTATGGCGATGCCCGATGATCGAATGGTGGTCAGAAACGATGGGAATCAACGATGGACGGCGGCGGAGCGAATTGGGCGTAATCGGAAATCAACGAAAAAGAAGGACCTACGAGATTACCTGGGTGAACGAAGAGACTGGGGAGGAGCTAAGGAAGCTCCTGGTCGTTGCCTCGAGGAGCGTCTCCCTCCGAGGCTCGGTGCTCACGCTGGTGGCGGAGCAACGGTGGCTGTGCTCGCCGGATCGATGGTCTCTCCTCCTCTCCTCGCTTCGACAGCAGCAGACACGAGCTGTCACTCTCGCGCACTCACTGGAGCTCACAGGTGAAGGATTCTAATGGCCAAAGATAGAGAATTAGGGTGGCGGGGCTTGGCTTTATACGTGGAGGTGATCCGGAAAGAATCGCGCGGGTAGGGAAATCAGGAGCGCGGATCTCGATGCGGTGGCTCCGGCGAGGGTCTCGGGTGTATCGCGAAGAAGTCGGACCCGGGGTTTGGTGAAATGGGTGTCGGATCAAGCGGTCCGTCACCTAGATCCGAGACGGGGTGGTCCTGGGGGGGAGTTGACCGGGCGGTCAACACTACCAGGACCCAATAGGAACAGGCCACGTGGCTGGATTTTGAAGTTAAAATTAAGGGTAGCTAGGGGCCGATTTAGCAAAAACTCAAAACACAAAATATTTTTCTTTTATTTTTTTCTATTTTTTAGTGATTTTTAATTAATTTTTAGAAATAAAAATAAGGTATATACATAGTATGTGATATATAGGTATATGTACACTATATCAAGTTTTTAATTTTTGATTTTTTTAATTATTATTTTTGTACACTTTTATTCCTATTTTATATTTTATTTATTTATATTATAAAATAAGGAATAAAAAGGTATTTTTATTTTATTTTTATTATTTATGTACATAGGTAAAATAAATATATATGTACATTTATATACATAGTATATTTACAATATATTTTGTATTTTTAATTTTGCTATTTTTATTTTGTTTTTGTTTTAATTGATTTTATTTTATTTATTTACAATATGTAACATAAAATATTTACAAAAATTTGAAAATTAATTTTTATTTATTTACAAGATTAAATAAATGTAGAAGAGTGGTTTATATACATGATGAAATGGGTGTTTTTGTTCTTTTTGATTTTTACACTTTTTCTTTTGTTTTTATACTTATAAATTTGTATAAGTATTTACAAGCAAATTTAGGCTATTTTTGGTGAGAAAAATATTTTTATTTACATAAATATTTACACACATGAGCCCCTATCTCCCTCTACTTTGGCTTTATGCGGTCAGGCCCATGCTGAGCCCTCCCTTGGGTTAGGTTGCTCAATATTTATTCTAAATATTTCCCTCTTTTTCTTTTTAATCTTTATTCTTTTATTTTTGCACAAAAACATGCTAATTATAGGTTTTTACACAATGCATGCTTTTGGTAATTATTCCTATTTACACCTATCTACATGTATTTGCAAAGGTTTTTGTAGCTAAAATATAAGAATAAAGAGTGATGAATGAGTATTCATCAACATGCCGAAGCCCGTTGCTTGAGGACGGGGCCTTATGCGATGTCCTCTAAACCATCCCATCTGCTAAGGGCGAACCCTCACTGAATGCGGCCTACTTAATTGGGCTTAGTAGTCACTAACGGCTCCTAAAGGGTTTTAAGTTTTTTCTTATTTTTTTATGGATTTTAGTTAAAGTTAAAACACATGTTAGACTCAACTTTCCTTGATAAAAGATTTTCAAAAACTATGTCACACAAATAAAAGATTTTGAAAACATTTTCAAAAGATTTTTTTAAAACAAGAAGATCTCATTTTTAAAATCATTTTCAAAAATATTTTTATCAAAAATAGTGTAACATAGTATAGAAAAGCCGTGAAATTATTTGAGTTTTCTTAGTCCCAAGAATTTTACCTTAGCCAAAAAGTTTTTAATTTTTCAAATATTTCAGGTTATAGCTAAAGTAAATATACGATAAATACGGTATACCCCCCTATACTTAAACTTTGCTATGTCCTCATAGCACTAGATGTTACAAGTGCATAGGTCCATTTAAGTATATAGGAATATACGTGAGCTAAGAGGGGCTCCCCCTATACTTAGGTTAGAAATAACCTAAGTATAAAGGCAAGAAAAGATGAGTAGAGAAATCACAAGGACTCGGGTCCCCCCTATACTTAGGCTGAGATTAGCCTAAGTATAAAGATGGAATTTGATGTTGGGAAGGACCCAAGGTGAACGAAGAAGAGGGATGGATATACAAATGAGTGGATGAATCTTCGGAGATGAAATGGAGGGACTAAGGTTTTGGGGTGTGTGTCGCAACAAACATGGCTCAATCAAGCAAGCAAACCCTTAGTTTCACCAACTCACACATGAAACCAACCAAGGTTGGTTGATTATCTTATCGGTTTTATTGGTGATAAAACGTTGGATAATTACGCGGAGAAAAATGTGAAATAAAAACCAACGCGTAACCGAGGGTGTTGCTCTCCCAAAACTAATTTTTTTACTTCATTTTTTTCTTTTTTCTTTTTTTTTGTTGACTTGCAATTAACAATCCCAATTTTATTTAGAATTATCACTGAATTAAGGTTAGCACATCAATCAGGAAATCATCGTCTACCGTTCATTTCATTTTCCATTAATCCTAGGTGATCAAGATAGGAAATGAAGCCGAGAAAAACATGTATTCGATGAAAAAACGCGATCTAGGCAAAGCAAGAAATCATGCAGTGATTTGACGATAAATCCGTGAAAAAACTCGGTCCGTTTTGAAAACCAAAATGAATGTATGCAAGTCGAATAAAACCGTACCTAATCATGCATCTATTAGCGGTGATTGATCTTCATTAATTTTAGCTAAGTGATGCGAGATTATGTGCGTATAGAAATTAGTGTGTCCTACATACGATCAAGCACATAAAAATATGAAAAATAACATGAGCTCAGAGAGCCGCGTGCCTAGTCCTAGGTCGACACTCAAGTGGGGACGATCCCCACACAACCACATTCGTTCGATTACACACGCGACTCTTCGATCGAAGATCGCTGTAAAAGACAAATTATTACAAGTCATGAAAACAAAAAATGTGAGACATTTTTTTTTCTTTTTTTCCTTATTTGCTCCAAGCATGCTCCTGCGGCTCCTCGCAGCGAGGAGCGTCCTTCTCCTCGCCTCCTTGATCCATCAAGGGCCCTGCCACAAAAACAATGGTTAGAGATCAAAATAAGAAAAAAAATTTTTGAATGCAAAAAAGGATGAACAAATTGACCTATAAAAGAAACACGAAATTAAATAAACAAATTCCAAAAAATAAAAGAAATGAGCCGTGTCCCCGGCAACGGCGCCATTTGATGAACCGCAAAATCGACCTTTTAATAAAATGTTTTTAGCACTCGGAATCATCATCGTAGTCGGGCCGATTTTGGTCATCAAAGAGACCATCTCATTGATACATGTCAAATAAGAATGCGATGGTCATTATTTTTTTATTTTACTTGGCAAGAAACCAAGGTTGAACTCAGGGACATGAGCCTCTCTCGTATTAATCAGATTTAAGTTTATTTAATTAAATGTTGAGTTAAAGGCATATAGGTCAAATCAATGCAAAGACACTACAACAATGCATTAAAAGTAAAGTAAACATGTATTTTTTTATCCATTTTTATCATGCAAATAAATGCAGAGAAATGCAATGCAAATATGCCCAAAATCAGAATAAATATAATGAGCAAGTTAATAAGAGTCAAATTCAGATTTATTTGAAGTGTCAGAGCTGATCGACAAAGTGAGCAAGGCATGAGTACATAATAAGAGCCACTTAGCTAACATAATATTTCATTAAAAATCAAGTCTCTAAGATGAAAGATTAACCATGCCATAAGAAAGTACATCGAACAAGCTCTCAAACGAAACTGAAATCAACTAAAACAGAGGTTCGGTGCTCAAGATATGCAATTTGGAAGACAAGGGCATAAATGAAAGAAAACATGAGATAAACTAGCAGACAGGTCCCTGGGAGGGACGAAAATGTAATAAAAATAAAGTTCAGGACCTTTCCTGTAAATGACCCACACGCACAAGGGAATTTTTGCAATTTTGAAAACCCGCGAGGGTTTCAATGCAAATTACCCACATTGCACATGATCTGCACGTGACGCAGGACCTGAATGCAATATGGAGAAGTCGGCTGGGCTTCCCTGCAAATTACCCAGGAAGCACGTGCCTTGCACGCGCTCTCCTAGGCTTGGGTCAGCTCGGAGGTTCGGAGGAGGCCCGGGTTGCTTCAGCTTGGCGTGGCTGAGGCATGGGCTGGATCGAAGTTGCTGATGGCTCGGCACAGACTTGGAGGAGGTCCGGAGCGTCCGAGCCTGGAGGCTAGGTCGCGAGGTTCGGAGGAGCTGTGGTGAATACACGTGGCCGGAGAAGGGCCGTTGGATCATGCGCATCCAACGGCATCTGGAGAAGGCTCTGGCTGGTGGCGTGTCGGCATCGGGACCGTTAGATGGTCGCTGGGCGAGGACCATCTAACGGTCACTGTATCTCCTCCTTCGGCCGAAGACGGGCGGCAGAGTCAGAGCTCCGGCGAAGGTTCCCTTCCTCCGCCGCTGTAGTTCCATCTCTGTAGGCCTCCCCGGAGCTCGTTGTATCTATGTCGATGAAGCTCGGAGCTCCGGGGAGGTGTCTGGCCTTGTGGCTCAGTCCATCAGCCTTCTGCAGTCGAGGACGGATGCGAAGAAGTTTGCTCTGGCGAGCGATCCGACCATTGCGAGTCCAAGGACCTGCAGTGTTAAGACTACAATCGAAACGTATATAGGAGGTGTGTGAGTGAAATGGGAGCTCGGAGGGGTCGGAGAAGGCGGGAGAGCTCGGAGCTCCTCCGCCGCGAGGGCGGAGGAGGTGGGTCGGAGGTGATACAAGGTTTGGAGGAGGAAGAAGGTAAGCGGAAGCGTGCGCGTGAGAGGGTGAGTGATGGCGAAGCTAAATGGGTGGTCATCGGAGGGTGAACATTACGGGAGGAGGCTAATTAATTCAACGAAATTAAACAAAACAAATCAAAGGAGGAAGAGAGAGCTTACCTGGTCGGAGGCGGAGCGGAGGGGCCTGTGCTTGAGCTCCGAGAGGAGCTCGGGGTCTTCGCAACATGATGGGCGGCCTTCCCAGCGAGCTCAGGCGGGCCTGGGGCGCCGCAGCTCCGCCTTGAGTGGCGGAGGGTCTCACCGGGGAGGTTTCGTCGTTATCGCTCTATCCTCCGCCTCCCCCTGTCACAGGGAGACGGAGGAGGGCTGGGCGATCTCCCTCGTAAAGGTGGACACCGGTTATCGGAGGGGGGAAGGGCGTATTTGAAGGTTGGAAGTGGCGGAAGAACGTGATGAAGAAGTGGGTTTCGAGGGAAAAATGGGAGGACTGGAGAGGCTGTCGTGGGTCGTGGAGCGACTAGCGAGGTAGAAGGAAGACTGGGGAATGTCGTGCGGTGGTTAGCGAAGGAAGAGTGGGTCGGAGGAGTCGGCGATAATGGGAAAGGGGAGAGGGTTTCGCGCAGTGGAGAACGTGGGAAGAGTGGGGGCTGAAGGTAGACGATGACGCGGGGCCGTTGGATCTGGAGATCCAACGGCGGGGATTTGGGCGCAAACGAGCGGATGTGATCAGATCGATGGCGAAGCGATCGAATGGAGCTGGAATGCGCCATGTGTCGCCTTGCAGTTCACGTGCCGGTGGACGGTAGAGATGAGTTATGGGGATGATCGAGCGGCAGAGGAATGAGGCGGAAGCAGCGGCTCAGATGCGATCGATTGGAGAACATCAGAGGGTAAAGGACAGTTCCACGTGGCAAACTTTGGTGAAAGCGCCGGCGAGCGGTTGTGATGTAATCTAGAGACGATCGAAAGGCTACGAAGCGGCCACGTGGCGAAATATGGGAACGGCGCTAACGTGCGGTGGTGATTAAGTTCTGAAGAGGATCTGATGGCTGGGGACAATGGGCATGCGTGGAGAAGACTTAGCCATTGGACCAAGAGATGATCCAACGGTCCTGGTCAAGGGCGGATAGGACAAAGGGAGCCGGGCCACGTGGCGCCCCCAGAATGGGCCACGTGGCCCAATCAGATTATTGCGAAATTGATTTTGATTTTTGAAAGCCTAGATGGCCGAATTTGAAAAAACTCAAAACATGAAAGTTGTAGATCTTGACGAGATCTACAAGTTTCATGTTGGCCAAAACTGGAGATGAAATCAAACAAAGGCCCGAAATATTTTTGAAGGTATTTTTAAGTCTAAAAATACCACGAATTTTTGTTTTGTCATTTTTTTGTGATTTTTAATTTATTTAGGACTCTATTAATTACAGGACTTTAACTGGGTTTTATTGACAAAACTTTAAGCAAGGGGGTTAATTACAGAAAATAAAGATGATGAAACTGAGGTTCATCAAGGTCCTCTGCCACGTCACCTCACGTGACCTGTTCACGTGAGGTGTGGGCATTTTGCGAGGAGGCCCTCGGGTCTTTTATTATTTCGTCCCAGTCCAAGGAATTTTATATTAAGTGTTAACTTTTTGGAGAAATTGCATGTTATCCCCCAGAGGTTTCTGATATTACACGTAGGTCCTTGCCAAGCGCGTGCAAGTCACGCGCCTTGGTGTGAAAATTACTGTGACACCCCTGCGGGTCTGTGTATTTGTAATTGGTCCTGGAAATTAAATATTCAGTGTTAAAATTTTGTGAAAATTGCATGTATGCCCCTGGACTTTTGGATATTTGCATATATGCCCCTGCCAGGCCTTTAAATTTTGTATGCTTGACGTATTTATTTGGAGCCTCATTTTAATTCCAAAAATTCTCAAAAATTAAACTTAAGCTCCAGTATGCTTGTACTTTAATGCCATATTTTTAGTTTTTGATTTTATTTCATTTTCATATTTATTAAAAATCAAAAACTCTCCATTTCAACACTGTCTAGTTTAGAAAATACCAAAAAAAATATTAAAATACCTCGAAAAATTCCAAAAACATTCCCTACTAGCTATTTTATCATATTTTAGTGTCAGTCCAAAAATCATTAAAAATCTCAAAAGAAAAACCTTA
This sequence comes from Ottelia alismoides, assembly GCA_037367405.1. Taxonomy (NCBI): domain Eukaryota; kingdom Viridiplantae; phylum Streptophyta; class Magnoliopsida; order Alismatales; family Hydrocharitaceae; genus Ottelia; species Ottelia alismoides. The sequence goes on along the minus strand of JAZKJV010009629.1, from coordinate 377,927 downwards.
AAAATTAGAAAATACATAAAAACTTCACAAAATTCTCAAAAATTTTAGAGAACTCCAAAAATTGTAAACTCAAGTTCTGTAGTCTCCTGATTTTATTATCTTTATTTGAAAATAGTTTGGAAAAATTTTGTGTCTATCTAATATTTTTAATTCCCATTTTACCCCCAACCAGTAGCTTGTTCACTGTTTTGGTTTATTTCAGTGTTTAAAAATACCAAAAACACTTTGAAAAATACCCAAAAATCATAAAAATAGTAAAAATAATAAAAATACCAAAAATACTTTATTTCTGAATTTTTGGTTATTTTTGCATATTTTTATTAATATTCTATCTTCTTTTTTATTACATTGTCTTTATATTCCAATATTAAAAAAAAGAAAAAAAATATAAAATATAACATTATAAAAATCAGAAAATTAAAAATCAAAATTAAAAAATGAAAAAAAAATATTTTTGAAAAAAACCCACAAAAAATTTATTTGGTTGCATAGTGTAGACCTCACTCACATTCACACACACACACACATCTTTTTGAATTACCCTATTTGCTCCATGTGTTCGAACTCTCTGCATACTTGTCCTATACATCTTTTGTGCAGAGTTAAAAATAAATTTTAACTCCACATTTATTTCTAATTATTGATCTATAGTGTGGGTTAATTGTTGATCAAATACAGAATTTTGTAGTGGTCTAGACACCGACTGTTGACTCGCCTTGTGAGTCAATACAACCGCTCTAAATTTTGTGTTTATCAAATGACGCCGTTGCCGGGGAGCAACAGCGAGTAGTTCATCTTTTTGTCTGTTTGTGTTTGTTGTCTACCATAGCTTTATTTTATCTCTCTTGCATTTTTGATATATATTGATTGAGCTTTCTGACCACCCTTTTTTGTCTTCTTGCGAGGGACCGCGAAGCGAGGCGGATCGCCTAGGGGATCTGAAGCATCCTTGGAAAGCGGAGCCGGCTATTCTTTAGCCAAGCCGGCAGGAGAGAGCAGGAGGAGTGAGAGAGTGCTTAGTTTAGCTTGCAATTTATTTTTGTGAGAGAGTGACTCATAATTTAGAATAATACAGGGACTTGAACACTTGGACACTTCGGGCCTAATTTCCGGGTGTTTGTTCACCCGGGGGATCACCGCGGTTTTCATCGCGTTTTCCGACAGTCATTTTCCGGTTTTGTTTTCATTTTCCATTTCTTTTGTGGATTGAGCCCTTAGACTCTAGGCTTGCTTGATCGATTAGAATAGGTCCAAAAACATTAATAACCTTTGCATGCTCCTATAGATCGTATTTGGACTTAGACTAATTAAATAGTTAATCATTAGCCCTCGATCCGCGCGCCGCGAGCTCATCCCGCCAAGTGCTTCTCCTAAACTCGATGTGTCGAGAGAAGGAGGGGTGAGCCTAGACCGGACACTAGGATTGGAGGTTAGTGGTTAGCTTGTGATTCTTCACGCTAGCAGTTGCCTATCTTTGGACGATTTCTGCATTGCATACCTCCATGTAGTTAGGTTTATAAATTCTGCTTTGCATCTCGCATGGAGAGAGATGGGATTCGCTGTAAGTCTTCTCACTTTGCATCCATCATTTAGGCACAAAGATGAGATTTCCACCTTGGTGTCGACTTGCATTGGCTTTTCCGACTCTATTCTCCCTCTATTTTTGGAACAAAGTAGGATCAAGAAAATACAAAAATCGTTAGGCGCTTGTTTGAATCAACTCAAAAGAAGCGATAACACCAAAAAAATTATTGCTAAGAAAACCTTGACCAAAAATAAGATTGGTAATTGGATTCCTTGATTGGGGAGAGTAACACCCTCACTTGTATTCAGGTTGCATGGGAAGGTCTCCTTCCAAGTGAGGTGAGCGCTTCGTAAGGATTAGAGCCCAAAACCCAACTTGTGGCTGCCTTGTGTATCGCCTGGATTTCTGAAGTATTGGCGCTACTATCGTACGTAGTCGAGTAGGGCTTGGTCGCCATTGGTGACTCACTATTGTGTGAGCATCGACCTTGTCCGAAGTACCGAGCACAGGCCACGCCTTCACGGGTGTGTCTATCTCACCGTCTGCGTCCGAGTAGGATCTTGCACGCTCACGGGTGATTCCGTTGCGAGCGAGATCCGAAGTATCGGTTTCTCCTATCGGCTTCCTCCCTCTATTTCTTTGGCTGAGTAGGGATCCAGGAAGGGTTACAAGGACCTTAAAAAGCGCAAGTTACATGTTACACAGGAGGAGGACAAGTACGGGAATACTTTTCCGGCAGTACTCTCTCTTCTTTAGGCATAACGCTCTAAGGACTCGTGAAAAGATTAATTCCTGAATTCAAGCTAAAACCGACAAGATAAAAGCCAAACCTTCACGGCTTCATGTGTTGAGTTGGTGAACTCACCCCTATTTTGTGTTTGATTGCTAGTTTATTTAGGTCAAGATCAAAAACACAGCACAATTGTGCGCAATTTTGCTTCTCCTTCGTTTCTTTTTCTTCTGCATTCCTCCTGCTCTTCCAACTAATTAAGATGATGGGACGAAGATCTCTTAGGCCGACTCTATCGGCACTGCTATCCAGCACTCCACCTCATTCGTGTAGGACTACCTCGGAGAGTCCGCTCTCCGAGCCTGAGTTTACCTCCACCCTGTTCCCCCTCGACCACCCTTCTCATTCTCCTTCTCTCAGTCCAATAGTTTCAGAATTCAGTGCATCACAGAGTTCAGGACATTCGACAGCACCTGAGATGGCCTCTTTTGCTTTTTCAGAGAATCCAGAGATGGCAGACAGAGGCGAGCACCCGGATGACTATGATCACCTCCATTCTTATTTGATCAGGAGGCCATCAATAATTCACTTCTTGCATCCCTGGAGACCATCCAGAGGCAGATTCGTGACCAGTGTACCTTCATGGGTGATCTCATGAGAGAGATAGCTCAGATGAGAGAAAACTGACCTGGGGGCGGTGGCAGTGGAGGAGGAGGACCTGATGCAGGAGGAGGTGATCCCGACGCTGAGAGACTGCCACAGACCATCATGAGAGACTTGCACAACCCAGCCGCATCCCTCACTCATCGTTGGATCATACTCCCGCTGATCCATGGAGATTTCGAGCTTCGGCCCCATACCATTCAGCTTCTACCCAAATTCCATGGGTTGCCGACCGAAGAGCCACACCTCCACCTCCAAGAATTCGAGATGATATGCAGCACGATCCATGATAGGCTGATGGCCGAGGACACGATCAAGATGATCGCCTTTCCATTCTCCTTGGTTGACAGAGCCGCATACTGGCTCAAAAACTTGGGGCGCTTCATCGACAATTGGGCAGATCTCCGGACTGCGTATCTGAAGAAATATTACCCTCTCGACCGGACAAATGCAGCCAGAGCTATGATCAGCAACTTTGTCATGAGCCCGAATGAACAGTTCCATGAAGCTTGGGATCGATTCCAAGAGCTCATTGACTGGTGTCCACATCACGACATATCCAAGCCCAATTTAGTGCAAAGCTTCTTTTGTGGGCTGACACCGGAGCTGCAGGGGCTTGTCAACGCCTCTTGCGGTGGATCGTACTTTTCCAAGGGTGAAGACGACGTTTGGGCCATTTACGAGGGCATGGCAGAAAATTCAACCGTGATGGCCCAAGCTCGTGTTTACACACAACAGAAGCCCCCGCAAGGAGTGGGATCATTCCAGAGGATCGCCCGCATCGATACCGGTCCTAACACATCGTCCGCAACCGCAACCCAAGCTGAATCAGCCGCAGCCGACATGGGCATAATCAGTGAGAAGCTGGACCATCTCGAGATCCTCGAGAAGAAATAGATGCAAGGCATGGCCCAGATGGACCAGATCGCCAAAACCATGAGTGACCTAAAGACGCAGATCCTTTACGTCCAGGAGGCAAAGACTCATTCCCAACAGCCTCCCAGGTCACGGGCTGACCCCAGTAGTAGCAGTTCCAACCAACCCTCTACCATGTACCGCCAGGTGAATCATATCCAGGCAGAGCCGGTTCCACTGCTACAGTACTACCCAGCACAGCCGCCATCTCCAGAGACTCAGATGGTGGTGTATCGGCCGGAGCAGCCACTGGCAGTTCTCCCTCCACCCTCCTTCGAGCAGGACCCATTGATGGAAGTCAATGGGATTTGGTACAACCGGTACCCTCAGCACGGGATTCGTCGTGATCACCCCGGATTCCGTTGGGGCAATGGTGGCTCCTCATCCCAGCAGCAGAATCCCGCTCAAGGACAGCAGAGTAGCCAGCAGCAACAGCAACACCCGCAGCCCCAGTATGCCCAGCAGCAACAGTATCAGAGTGGTCCTCGTCCCGCCTATCAGGGACAATAGTGGAGGCAGCGTCAGCAGCCTCATCAATCTTACCCCCATCACCCCGGTACCGGCAGTACCAGCAGCAGCAGCAGCAGCCTCATTTCCCGCAAGAGAACCCATCCGATTCTCAAGCCCCAGCTTTTGAGAACCCAGCATTAGATCATCTTTCCCGCTTGCTCTCCGAACAGCGAGCATCCTTCAGGCAAGAAATGGATGAATTCTGGCAGGAGATGAGGGAAATTATCAAAGGCAAGGTCGCCATACCCGCTCAGATTGAACCTAACCCGAACAATCTGAAAAGGAAGTCTGAGCAGGTAGAGTTTACAGAGGATACCTCTCCTAGTGACTATTTGAGTGGCATATCTCTTTCTTTGTATGATGATGATTTTGTGACTACTAGGAGAGGTAGGATGCTAGCCGGCGGCGCCTCTTCTGAGCGACAACCACCAGCTGAACCAGAAGCGCCAGAGGAGCAGAGTAGTGGTGCTGATGCCGCTAATGATGATGTTGAAGACGGTGGTGCTGAGGCCACCAATGATGGAGATCCAGACGACGGTACTGAGGCTATCATGATACCAGTTGCAGACGGTGGTGCTGATGCCACCATTTTGGATGCTGAGCCAGAGCGCAGTGCTGATGCCGCGAACACAGGTGCCGGTGGTGGTGCTGAAGCCACCACATCTACTTTTGTTGAGCCCCCCTCTGTGATGTTACCACCTTTTGTATCTATGGACTGTGGTAACAAAAAGAAAAACAAAAATATGAATAAACTAAAGGTTTCTGTTCACATTACGGATCCATATGTGTTGCATTATGATGATTGTATGGATTCTCCTCCTTCACAGGCACAGGAACCTATTCCTAGCCCTCCATCTGTGGAGGCCCCTACCATCCCTTCCCTGAGGCACTCCGCCGAGCGAAGGGGAACAAAAGAGAAAATCCAAAAAAAGATCAGCAGGTAGAGTTCAGCAATCAGATGATAGACAGATTTCACATTCAGCTGACTCTACAAGAAGCACTTGAGCACATCCCCCTCTTCAAAAAGAACTTGAAGGAGAAAACTACCATCCGCAGGAAGAGGAGGAACCACAGAGATCAAATCCATGTGCTCACTCATTCCACTTGCTGCAATATTCAGAACAAGCTACCAGCCAAGCGACCAGATGCAGGAACTCCCTATGTCAGATGCGAGATTCAGGAGCAGCAGTTTGATCGTACTCTGTTACACAGCGGCTCTTCAATTAACCTTCTTCTGGCAGCTTTACTCGGCCCATTCGAGTTTGGTCCTCTTCTTAGGAGCAGGTGATGAGCTATCCGAGCGACTAAGGTAAAGGAGCTAATCGGTCGTTGCGACCTCGATCACTCAGACTCGGCTCAATCAAGAAAAAAGTAGACCACCAAGATAGATAAAATCAATCAAAAATGCGATAGCGGTCTCGCTATTAGATTAACCTGGTATAGCGACCAGGGTCGAACACAAGGAGCACGGGTTGGCCTCTCGGCCTACGAAGTAGTCAAAAAGAGAAATAAAATAAAAGAAGAAAATATTTTTGGTGGTTTTTAATTATTTAATATTTTTTTTGGATTTTTAATGTGTTAAGAAAATAAGACAAGTAAATAAACACACACTTCAACAATTTATTAAAAGCATTAAAAATCAACCAAAAATTCAAACAAAAATATTTTTATGTGTTCTATAATTTTTAGTGTTTTTGGTGAATTTTTGAGAATTTTCTGATGTTTATTTAATTTTCTAAAAATCAAAAAGTGACTCAAACAGTAGGTACTGTCCAGCCGAGCTAAAAGGGCCTAGATAAAATATCTAAAGGCCCCAAAATAGTTGGGAGGTAATTTTCCTGTAAAGAGAACAAAATAAGGAAAATTTAGGCACCTATTTTATTGTTTTTGGATTTTTAATTGAGTTACTAGACTTTTTATAAGATTTTGAGTGTTTTTTAATTTTTATGGTTTTCAGTAATGAAAAATAGCCAAAATTGGCTAGAAAATAAAACACAACAAAGCAAACAGTAGACAATTTTTTTGTAATTTTTAGGCACTATTTAATATTTTTTTGTGATTTTTAAAGTTAGACAGTGAAGAAAATAGAGGTTTTTGAATTTCTAAAAATATCAAATGAAAACAAAAATGTCCTCAAAAATCCTTGAAAATTTTACACTATGGCAGGAGCCATGCGTCCAATTTTCGTTGGATTTGGAGGTAATTTGCTATTTTTTTCAAAAATAAAGAGGGGGCACAGTGCACAGGGACCAAAGTGCAAATACCCAAGAGTCTGGGGAGTCTGGTGCAATTAACCCAGCGAAACACGTGCTACGCGCGTGTCTGGGACACTCAGGGACCCAAATGTGAGAAAAATAAGTTCCGAGGGTCTTTTGGTAACAGGTACCAAAAGCCCAAGGGCTTATCTGCAAATAACCCAATATATAACGCACATGCTCAATTAAAATACGCACAGGGTTATAAATGCAAATAAACAAAAACTTTCATTCAATTAATAACAACCAGAACTACAGGGTAGATAATGTAAAAAGCCCAGAAGAGCACGTCTCGATGCATGTGTCAGACCATACACAGGGGCATAACAGTAAATACACGCAAGCACCAGGGTCTCTATGCAAATATCCCAAAAACTAAACAACTAAACTAACTACTTACAGGACTAAATACGAAATGAAATAAACAGAAGGGCCTAAGGGTAAATTACCCTTTATTTAGGCGGAACCCAAGATGGACGCCACGTGGAGGGATCGACGGTGGGGATCGGCTGGCGCTCCAAAACTGGGGTCCTCGAAGTGATCCGACGCTCAGGGTTAAGCCACATGGTGCATCGGACGGTGTAGGGCGCAGGTGGCTAACCCTCGAGCATCGGACGGTCCAGATCTCTCCTCCTCCAGATCGAACGGTGACTGCTGCTCCAGCACGGACGGTCCAGATGCAGACTGGAGCGGGAGGGCTGATCGAACGGTGTCTGAAGGTCGAGGAAGAACAGGTGGCCGACGAAGTTCGCCGGCCTCGTGCGTGCGCTCCTGACCTCCCCTGATGCGCCTGAAGATCGGAGAAGCTCCGGCGTGGCGCTACGCAGCTGCTGGTGTCCTCCGATGACCCACCCGAGCTCTGTAGAACTCAGGCGAGGTCGGCGGAGGCGAAGCTCCTGGCTCGATGTCGAAGGACCTCATATAGCCCTCATTGAACCTGTAAAACAGTCCAGGAGACTCGCGGGTCGAGGGCAAACTGCCTCGACCCGGTTAGGCGGAGTGACGGTGAACGATGGGGCGCTATGGGCGAGCTCCGGCGAAGGGGGGGACGGTGGAGCTCGAACCCCAGCTCCTATGCGAGCTGGGTTGGATGGGGATATGGAGAAGGTGCGCGAAAAGGAGGCGAGGGCGATGGTGAAGCCCGATGATCGATTGGGGGTCGGTCGTGGACGAAATCGGCGAAACACGGCGGAGAGGCGATTTGGGCATAATGGGAAATCAACGAAAAGGGAAGGCCTAAGAGGTTACCTGGGTGGACGAGGAGACTGGGGAAGAGCTAAGGAAGCTCTGGGTCTTCGCCTCGAGGAGCGTCTCCCTCCGAGGCTCGATGCTCCTGCAGGTGGCGGAGCAAGGCTGCGATGCTTGCCAGATCAGTGGTCTCTCTTCCTCTCCTCACTTCGACAGCACCGGACGCGAGCTGTCACTCTTGCGCACACACTGGAGCTCACTAGGGGTGGAATCAAATGACCAAAGATGACATTTGAGGTGGCGGAGCTCGAGCTAAATATGGGTGCGGGTCCGGCTAGAAGAGGTCGGGTAGGGCGATCGAGCGCGCGGATCCCGATGTGGATACCCCGACGATGGTCTCGGATGTAGCATTAAGGAGTCGGACCCGGGGTTTAGGTGGTAGGCGATCGGGTTTAGCGGGGAAAAATCCGAGAAGATGGGTACCCGCTAAGAACCCGTGTGAAGTGGTCCTGGGGGGGGGGGTAGTTGACCGGGCGGTCAACAATCCCCAGGACCAATGAGAAAAGGCCACGTGGCTGGAATTTGAAATTAAAATTAAGGGTAGCAAATGGCCGATTTAGTGAAAACTTAAAACATGAAATATTTTTATTTTATTTTTTTCTATTTTTTTAGTGATTTTTAATAATTTTTTCAAAATAAAAATAAGGTATATACTCAATATGTTATATATAGGTATATGTACACTATATAGGGTTTTTAATTTTTGATTTTTTTAATTATTATTTTTATGCAATTTCATTCCCATTTTATATTTTATTTATTTATTTTATAAAATAAGGAATAAAAGGATATTTTTATTTCATTTTTATTATTTATATACATAGGTGAAATAAATACATATATACATTTATATACATGGTATATTTACAATATATTTTTGTGTTTTTAATTTTGTTATTTTTATTTTGTTTTTGTTTTAATTGTTTTTATTTTGTTTATTTATCTATATAATATAGAATATTTACAAAAATTTTAGAAATTAATTTTATTTATTTATACGGTTAAATAAAGATAAAGGTGGTTCTATGTATAATGTGATCATGTACAAGTTGTGTTTTTGTTTTCTTTTTAATTTTTAAATTTTTGTTTTGATTTTATATTTATAAATATATACAAATATTTACAAGCCTATTTTTGTGAGGAAAATACATGTATTTTATTTACATATATATATTTACACACATGAGCCCCTATCTCCCTCTACTTTGGCTTTTATGCGGTCAGGCCCATGCTGAGCCCTCCCTTGGGTTAGGTTGCTCACTATTTATTCTAAATATTTCCCTCCTTTTCTTTTTAATCTTTATTCTTTTATTTTTGCACAAAAACATGCTAATTATAGGTTTTTACACAATGCATGCTTTTGGTAATTATTTGTATTTACACATATCTACATGCATTTGCAAAGGTTTTTGTAGCTAAAATATAAGAATAAAGAGTGATGAATGAGTATTCATCACCCCCCTATACTTAACTTTGCTAGTCCCTTAGCAAACACTTATTTGAAAAAGAAATGAAAAAGAAATAAAGAAAAAGAAAAAGAGAATGTACATGGATCAAAGCTGATTATTAAACTTGCCTTCATTAAATTAAGGTATGGAGCTCGATCAGATATTTGGATTATTAATGTGTCGGAACCTTATTTGGACTTAAGTCTAAAACTCAACAGCCTCTAAGTTCCACTATTCTATAACCAAGACTCCTCAATGCTCCAGATCAGAACAAGTCATCAACCACAAACCCTGAAGACCATGAATCTTTTCTTGTCCTGTGAATGTGAGGTCTAAGCTCTCCACCTCAGAAATGGCAACTTGACAACCCTCCCCAACAAGGTAACTCTATGACCTCAATCTGGCCACTCTTTCCTCGAGGAGCGGGGTATTCCCTTCTAAGTTCAAGTTCAACCGGCTCAAGAAGAGGAGGAAGAAGAGAATGGGTCAAGGCCAGTGTAGCCAAGTACCCTTGACCAGTGTAGCCAAGTCTCCCTGCTGCAAGCTACATCAGGTGGATCATGAAACCAAGCTTTACTTATTGCACTCTATATACATACTCCGGTGGGATTATCATTTTCTCTCAGACCCACCACTTTTTTGGAGTTATTTTCTTTTTGCATATTTTTTTTTCGAGTGCATCTATAGAACATATACATGTGCAGCATATGTACAAGGAGTTTTTCCTCTTGAGCCAGTAGACTATCCCTCTTTTGAAGCTTTATCGCAACCCACAACTCCCGTCGTTAGACCTCATGGAAACCAGACCAAGTTGAGACGCACTTCCTTCACTAAAAGAAGAAGAGAGGTTCCGCCTAGAAGTACTACCCTCATATGCTACCCCAAGTCAAGGAAGACTGCCTCCTCACCACCTCATCCGTAGAGAGCTCGTTGCATAGTGCCGGTGTCCAAGTAAAGCCATAATCTATATGAGTCATGTGTTGTTGTTAAGTACTCTACTTAGGCTCATTGAGATGACATGTGATCATAGCCTAGTGGACTCAAAGAATTAAGTCACCATGGACCTAAAAAGCCTTAAACCTAAGCCCTATAAGGTTCCTCTTAGAAGTTAGGTCGATTAAGATCTTAATCAAGCTCCATTCCTCAATTTGATTCCAGGCTAGTTTAAATGTCAACTATCATCCAGAAAAACTATATACATATGTACAAAAGATGCTATTTACACAAATTTTTACAAACATGCAAAATTTTTGAAAAATGTTTTGAAATCATGTATGGATGATGCATGAAGTGCAAGTTTTTTGCAAAAAGATATTTACACAAATTTACACAAGATTTTTGCAAACTTTTGATTTTCAAAACATTTTGGAAAAATTTTGTACTATATACATAATTTTGATACAAAAATATTTACACAAACTTTACACAAAAGATTTTTGAAATCATATTTAAAAAAATAATTTGTACAGTAGCTATTTATGTGCAAATAAAAGAAGTTTATGTACATGAAAATTTTTAATTTTTGAGGTTTTTTGCCATTTTATTTATTAACACACTCACACAAAGTACGAGTTATGGCTAAAGTATATATGAAATATATACACACCCCCCTATACTTAGCTCGAACGATGTCCTCAGAGTCAAGAGCGATGAAGAAGACATAACTCGTGCTATGTATAGGGAAGTGAAAAGAAAGGCTATATACAAAGATGAATGAATGAAATAGAAAAGTCAAGAGGGTCTCGGGTCTTCCCCGTATACTTAGGATCAAGCAATCCTAAGTATAGCAGGCTGTATACTAAGAGAAAAACCGAGTGGAGAATGTACAAGGTCTACCCCCCCTATACTTAGGGTGAAATATCCCTAAGTATAGGCAGTAAAAACAGGGGTAGACAGAAACAAAAGAAATACCCAAAGGTCTCACATCCCCCCTATACTTAGGGTAAAGTGCACCCTAAGTATAGCATAATCAAAAGATGAAGAAAGGGATGTGGGACTAAAGAATGAAGTGATATAGACATCTGGATCTATACAAGGCGGAGGAACAGTGAAACTCAGGCGTGAGATGCATTAGATGTGAGTCAAAAGACCACATCTCACGCAAAATGAATCGGGGCAAGATCAACGACCCGCGGCTCATGATCTAGAAATGGCTTGAGCCGCTGGCCGTTCACTCGAAAGGTACTCTCAGAAGACAACTCGGATATATCAATGCTACCGTTGTCATGTACCTTTCTGACCAAGTAGGGTCCCTTCCATTTGCTCTGTAGCTTCCCTGGAAACAAACGAAGCCTCGCATCAAATAGCCATACTCTCTGTCCAATCTAAAAATGCTGGTGGCTGATATGAGAATCATGCCACTCCTTCACTCTCTCCTTATACTGTAGGTCGTTTGAGAAAGCAGTATCTCTAAGCTCTTCCAGGGCGGCTAACTCTGCCCTCCTCTGGTCTCCCATACCATCTGGATCCATAAGAATATCTGTAACTGCTCAAAGTGACTTGTGCCTTAGCTCAACAGGTAAATGGCACGGCTTGCCATATACGAGGCGAAAGAGAGATGTACCCAATGGAGTCTTGAAAGACGTCCTATATGCCCATAAGACCGAGTCCAAAAGCTGTGACCAATCCTTTCGGTCAGGGCGGACGACTTTCTGCAATATCATCTTGATCTCCCTATTCGACACCTCGGCTAGACCATTCGTTTGTGGATGGTAAGGTGTAGCAACACGATGGTCTATACCGAACTCGCTAGCAAGGGCCTTCACCTGGTCGTTGATGAAATGAGACCCCCCATCAGAAATCAGAACTCGTGGAACCCCGAACCACGTGATGATGTGCTTCCTCAAAAATCTGTAAACTATCCTCGCATCAGCGGCTCGGGCGGGGATGGCCTCAATCCAACGACTAACATAATCCACGGCCAACAGAATGTACTCAAATCCCTGACTCTTAGGGAATGGACCCATGAAATCGATGCCCCATGCGTCAAAAACCTCACAGAAGTGAATGTGCTGCATCGGCATCATATCACGCTGTCCACAAGTGCCCATCCTCTGACAGTCAGTACACCTCTTCACGAACTCATCTGAGTCCTTGAAGAGGGTAGGCCACCACAAGCCGGATTGGAGCACTTTCTGTGCCGTTCTCCTCCCAGAATGGTGTCCTCCTGCCTCAAGCTTGTGGCAATAAGTGAAGACTCTATGGTGTTCCTCCTGAGGAATACACCGACGCCAGACGCTATCCCCTCCTTCGTGGTAAAGGATGGGATCCTCCTAGTGGTAGGACTTGGCCTTCGCAAGGAAGGTCTCAAGCCTCTGCCTGGGCCAATCTTGTGGGACTTTCCCAGCAACGAGAAAGTTCACAATATCGGCATACCACGGGAGTGAGGCGATAGCAAGGATCGCCTCATCTGGAAAGGTATCTCGAATGGGATCAATCTGCTCAGACTCCTCAGGCTGCTCTAAACGAGAGAGATGATCCGCCACCACATTCTTGACTCCCGGCTTATCCTTAATCTCAATGTCGAACTCCTGGAATAGAAGGATCCATCTAGTGAGTCTGGCCTTGGCATCCTTCTTTGCCATGAGGTACCTGATGGCGGTGTGATCTGTGTACAAAGTCACTCTAGATCCAATGATATAAGATCGAAACTTATCTAGGGAAAACACTACGGCTAGCATCTCCTTCTCTGTGACCGTGTAATTCCGCTGGGCGGAATCCAATGTGCGGCTAGCGTAGTGGATAGCAAATGGAACTCCATCCCTCCTTTGTCCCAGCACTGCCCCTACGGCAAAATCAGAGGCATCCGTCATGATCTCGAATGGGAGAGACCAATCAGGCGGCTGGAGGACAGGAGCCTTAATCACACACTGCTGGAGAGTCGCAAAGGACGAAAGACACTTGTCATCGACAAGGAACTCGGTGTCTTTCGTCAAGAGGTCAGTCAACGGCCGGGCAATCCTGCTGAAATCCTGAATAAATCTCCTATAAAATCCAACGTGCCCAAGGAATGACCGTAGCTGCCTCAAATTGGACGGCGGTGCGAGTTTTCTAATGACATCAACCTTGGCCGGATCAACCTCCATGCCCTTGTTGGAGATGATGTGGCCAAGCACCGTCCCTTGAGTCACCATGAAGTGACTCTTCTCCCAAGATAGAACCAAATGGTACTCAATACATCGCTGGAGTACTCGGTCTAGGCAGTCAAGACAGGAGTCGAATCCGTCGCCGTAGACCGAGAAATCATCCATGAAGACCTCCAAACACTCCCCTACCATGTCCGAAAAGATCGACAGCATGCACCTCTGAAAAGTTGCAGGGGCATTGCATAGCCCAAATGGCATGCGTCGAAAGGCATATGTACCAAAGGGACAGGTAAAGGTGGTCTTCTCCTGATCCTCAGGAGCGATGGCCACCTGGTTGTAGCCCGAGTACCCATCCAGGAAGCAATAATGGCTCTTCCCTGCCAGTCTCTCAATGATCTGGTCAATAAAAGTCAGGGGAAAATGGTCCTTCTTGGTGGCCTGGTTGAGTCTCCTGTAGTCAACACAGACCCTCCAAGAGGTGGGTACTCGTGTAGCAATCTCCTCTCCTGACTCACTGATCACAGTCGTGATGCCCGTCTTCTTGGGCACCACATGCAAGGGGCTAACCCACTTGGAGTCGGAAATGGGATAAATGAAATCTGCACTCCACCATTTTGATATTTCCTTCATCACGACCTCTCTCAGGTTGGGGTTCAGTCGCCGCCGGAACTCACGCGACGTCTTCGCCCCCTCCTCGAGATAAATATGGTGGGAGCACACTGATGGACTAATCCCATGGAGATCTGCTACGCTCCATCCGATTGCCTTGCGGTTCTTTTCAAGAACCCCCATCAAACGGGATTCTTGCTCTCCAGTCAGATCGACGGAGATGATGACTGGGTACATCTCAGGTTCGCCCGCAAGGAACCGATACTTCAGCGAAGTAGGGAGCGGCTTCAGCTCTGGACAGCTGGGTGCTGGCAAATCTGGCCTCGGAAGAAGGTGCGTGAATGTTGCTAAGTCTGACAAATCTGCCTGGGAGAAAGAATACGAGCTCTCGCAAACTGGATCTGGAGGAGGCTGCTCAACTGTGCTATCTCTGATCTGCTCTGCCTCTACCTCCTCCGCATCTGTAGGCTCAGGTGGACTCAGGTCTGGCATCTGGTCATCACAATCTGCCCAATCAGACTCTGAATCTGAGGGATCTGCATCAAACAAGGTGGCATCAGTACCACCGTCACACAAGGTGACCTCAGTACCACCATCACTAGCAACCGTGTCGCGGTCGAGAACCGGCTCTGTTGCCTCTGTAGTATCCTGGACCAGGGTTGTGCTCTCCAAGCTCTCCTCTGTTGTCATCTCTGCATCAGTGGTGTTTGGAAATGAGAGGATGGCCTATGCTGAAGGGTCTGCCCACGCTGCCTCATCATCTGTGATCATAAAATCACAGTCCTGGTGGATGTCTAGCCCGGCCTCTGTCAGCTGCTCTGTATCTGTGCTAGTCTCTGAGCATGCTCTCTCTCTGGCTCTGTAGTCCTCGACCGTCTCTATTTGTACACTCTCGCCCTCGACGCGAAAGTATACCTTCCCGCTATCATGATCAGTCACCGCCTTGGCTGTGGCCAAGAACGGACGACCGAGGATGATGGGGGTATCGGCCACTGAGTCAGGGATCTCCATGTCCAACACTACGAAGTCCACGGGGAATTGCAGGCCCTGAATAGTGACGATAACATCTCGCAACAACCCCTTCGGCCTCTTGACAGATCGATCAGCAAACTGAAGGACTGTCCTGCTCTGTCTAAGAGTGCCCAACTCGAAGCGGTCGAGAAGGGCTGTCGGAAGGAGGTTGATAGACAATCCGCTATCCAATAGAGTCCGGTCGAACCTCTGCTCACTAATCTGACATACAGGGCTCCTGAATCTGGCCTCTTGGCTGGCAGACGGTTCTGGATCGCGAAGCACGTGGCTTTCATCAGCACATGTATCTCTGAATGGTGGTTCCTCCTCCTCCTTCTGACTGTGGTCCTGTCTCTCAAAGATCGCTGAAGAAGGGGGATGTGCTGCAAAGCCTCCTGAAGGGTCAGCTGTATGTGAAATCTGTCGATCATGCTCTGGCTGAACTCCTCCTGCTCTCTCTTTTTTGGGTCTTTTTCTCTTTTCTTCCCCTTCCCCATCTGAAGGGCTCTAGGGAAGGGGATCACAGGGTCCTTCACAGATGAAGGACTAGGAAGAGGTCTAGACGGCTCGACGGCCGGATCCGCACATACATCAATCACCACAGTGGGACCAGAAGAAACTAAACCTTTTCCTTTATTCACAACAGTGTTCTGAGGTACATCAACAGAAGGAAAAACAACATCTCTATCAAAACGAACACCGGTGGCCTCAGTACCACCTCGGGCTGGCTTTGCTACTGGACGTCTCACGGCCTCAGTACCGCGGGCTGGCTCGGCTACTCTGGTGGCATCAGCACCACCTCCTCGAACTGGTGAAGCGGCGGCCTCAGTACTGCCGGTGGAATCAGCATCCTTGGTGGCATCAGTACCACCACCATCATCATGTGCGGCCTCAGTACCGCTCTCCTCCTCCTCATCTGGCGCCCTGGGTGGATCCTCGAGTCGTCGCTCAGATGAGGCGCCGCCTGCTGGTGCTCTACCGCTCCTAAGTGTAACAAAATCAGCATCAAATAGATCCGAAGACATATCATCGAATGGATCACTAGGAGTGGCATGCTCAGTGGAAACTACCTGCTCAGATTTCCTCTTCAGGCTGTTCGGATTCGGCTCTATCTGTGCAGGGATGGCGGCCTTCCCTCTCATCAGGTCCCGCATCTCCTGGCGGAACTCGTCCATCTCCCGTCTGAAAGTAGCATGCTGATCTGTGAGGATGCGGGCTATGTCATCCAAGGTGGGGCTCTCATGGGAGCCCGACGGGTAGCCTCTCTGGTGCTGAGGCTGCTGGAACTGGTGCTGCTGGTGCTGAGAGGGGTAGGAGGAAGGATGCTGCTGCTGTGACCGGTGAGCCTACTGCTCACGTCTCCATGACTGTCCCTGCTGCTGATAGGGACGAGGAACGAAGGACGACTGCTGGTATGGCTGGTGGGCTGGGGGCTGCTGCTGCTGGTGATCCCTCTGCTGGCTATACTGCCCTCCCTGACCAGATGACTGCTGCTGGGGCTGGGTACCTCCACTCCCCCACCTGAATCCGGGATGGTCTCGTCGGATCCCAGGCTGGGGACGGTCATACTAAATCCCGTTGACGTCCATCAACGGCTCTGCGTCGTACTGGGCTGGCGGGAGTACTGCCAGAGGCTGATCCGGCTGGTATACCACCATCTGCAGGTCTGGAGATGGTGGTGACTGGTAAGAGGGCTGCTGCGGTTGGTACGGCTCCGCCTGTACAAGATGAACCTGTCTAGGCTGTTGAAAGGAGCTGGAGCGCTGGGACGAGCTGATGCTGCCGCCGGTATCTCCTCGCGACTGAAGACGGGGCTGGGAAGCCGTCTGTGCCTCTTGGAGACACATGAGTTGGGTCTTCATGTCGCTCATAGTATGTGCCATCTACTCCATCTGAGTGATGCCCTGGCACTGCTTCTTCTCGATCAGCTCCATGCGGTCCAACTTCTCGCTGATGATACCCATATCCGTAGCGGATGACTCTGCCTGTGCTGCTGCAACTGCGGATGAACTGGATGGACCGGCATTGACCCGTGCTATCCTCTGGTACTGCACGGGTCCTGGCTGCTGCTGAGGTCTCCCCTAAGTGTACAACCGGGTCTGGGACATCACCATATAGTTCTCGGCCATCTCCTCGAAGATGGCCCAGACCTGGTCGTGATCCTTGGTGAAATAGGACCCGCCACAAGAAGCATTCACCAGGCCCTAGAGCTCTGGTGTCAGCCCGCTGAAGAAGATCTGCACAAGGTTCGGCTTTGAGATATCATGGTGCGGGCATCGGTCTGTGAGCTCACGGAACCTCTCCCATGCCTCATGGAATTGCTCGTTGGGGAGCATGGAGAAGTTGCTGATCAGGGCCCTCGCTGCATTGGTCCGCCCAAGTGGATAGTACTTGTTCAAGTACTCGGTGCGGAGCTGCTCCCAGGTGTAAACAAACTTCCCCAAATGCTTCAGCCAGGTGGCTGCTCTGTCTGCTAGGGAGAAGGGGAAGGCGATCATCCGAATCGTATCCTGGTCAATATGGCGATCGTGGACAGTACTACAGATCATCAAGAACTCCTGGAGGTGGAGATGGGGCTCCTCGGTGGCAAGTCCGTAAAAACGGGGAAGCATCTGCAGGGTGTTCGGGTGTTCGGGGGGAACTTAAAGTCCCCCACGATAGCAGGTACCACCACCCAATGATGCATCAGTGTAGATCCAGGGTTGTGCAACTCCCGCATCGGTCTCGGTGGTCCTCCTACCGCGGCAGCTGCCGCTGCGGCGGCGGCTGCTGCGGCTCGTGCCTCTGCATCTGGTTCATCCTCAGGCTCGCTCTGATCTCTCTCTGCTATGAGTCGCTCCAACTCTCTCCTCATCTCAATCATGAAAGCTCCCTGATCCCTCAGCTGTTGTTGCACTGTCTCTAACGAGGCGATCAGGGTGGAGTTGATCGCTCCCTGGTCCATCACGATGTGCTCTGTCCTGGAGCGGTCCTCTGAACTACCAGCCATGACGCCTGCAAAATCAAATGAGCCATACTCAGGTGCTGTCAAATCTGCTATTCTCTCCTCTGGCTCATATCTCTCAGAACCGAAAGAAAGGGGGTCGAGGGGGAAGAGGGCGGAATCATACTCGGGCTCGGAGAACTGGTCTAGGCTCTCGCGGGCCGACCTAGATGATTGGGTAGATGTGCCGGAAAGCGGTGCAGCCAGAGGCTGCCTAAGAGAGCGTCTACCCATCATCGTGATCTGGTCGAGTAGTGCGGATTGGATCTGGAGAAACTATGATAAGAATGCAAACCCCCAGTTCACCAACACAACGCGAGCTGAAGACCGTAAAAGCTCGATCAAATTATCTTGTCAATTTTTATTAGGTGAACACACAAGATATCAGAGCGCTTACGTGACCTGTTAGGATACCCGATACTATTCCAACTGACTAGCCCGTACGGAAGAGTCGGTAGTCAGCTGGAAATAGCACCGGAGGGCTCTACCTAGGGTGCGGGTCACTCTCTCGCGCAATCAAACCAAACAATGAGGGGGTTGCTCTCCCCAAGACAAATTTTTAAAGTGAGTGTCTTTTAGGGTCAATAGTTTTAGCCAGTCCCAATTTTATGTTTTTCTTTTTAATATTTTTCAAATAAAAACAAACGCCTAACGATTTTTTCGGTTCTCCTGATTATTAAGTCAAAAACAGGGGGAGAAGACGAAAAAGCCGATGCACGATAAATAAATGATGCATCCAAAGTCAGAAAGGCGTACCTGTCTCCAGCTCTCTACATGCAATATGATCCGCGCATAAATGTAAAGACAGAAAGTAAACTACCTAAATGATGCAGCGATGAAAACCGAGTCCTAGATCATCAATTCTACTCGCAGAACTGTCTAACTGGTCACCGTCCTACAGGCCAAAGGTCCGGTCTTGGTCTACCCCTCCTCTGCCCGACAAATCGGGGATAGGAGAAAGCGCTTTGTGGGGTAGACTACGGCACGTAAGCTACGAAGGAAAATGAGTCAGTTATTTTTGTTAATTGATTATTAGTAGGTCCAATTAAGCGTACTATAGGAGCATGCAGATAATTAAGTGTGGGGACCCTACTAATTACAACACAAGCAAGTATAAAATCCTAAGTCTAGGGGCTCGATCAAAAACCGCGTAAACACCGGAAAAGGCAGTAAAAAGGAAAGAAAACAAAACCGCGAAAAAGCCGCGAAAAACTCCTAAGGGTCCCCCGAGCACGCCGGTGCTCGGCGAAACAGACCCGCTAAGCCAAAGAGTCCAAAGGTCAAGTCTCTGAGTCCCTGTATTATTACAATAATAATCAGAGTAAAAATAAAAAATCTAACTAAACCTCTCCCACTCAACTCTCTCTCTCGCTCTCTCCTGCGGCTCCGTAAAGAAGGGAGCCGCCTCCAAGTCCTGCGGTTGCGTCGGCTCCTCGAAAGTTGCCTCCGCGGTCCTCGGGCTCTCACAAGAAACAGAGACAAGTGGTCAGACCAAAATAATCAAATAATAATAAGGAAAATAAATGCAAATGAAAATGAGGGTATATATGCAAAAATGCAAAATAAAACAAACACTCAAAATAAAACAAAAATAAAAACAAAAGAAAAGAAAATAAAGAAAAATAAAACAAAAATAAAATATAGACAAAAGCCGCGAAAATGCCGCGAGCTCTGAAAGAGCCGCGAAAAGCCGCGAAAACAAAAACGAAAAATAAAAACTACTAAGTCGTGCTCCCCGACAACGGCGCCATTATGATGAGCTATCTGAGTGACTAAGGTAAAGGAGCTAATCGGTCGTTGCGACCTCGATCACTCAGACTCGGCTCAATCAAGAAAAAAGTAGACCACCAAGATAGATAAAATCAATCAAAAATGCGATAGCGGTCTCGCTATTAGATTAACCTGGTATAGCGACCAGGGTCAAACACAAGGAGCACGGGTTGGCCTCTCGGCCTACGAAGTAGTCAAAAAGAGAAATAAAATAAAAGAAGAAAATATTTTTGGTGGTTTTTAATTATTTAATATTTTTTTGGATTTTTAATGTGTTAAGAAAATAAGACAAGTAAATAAACACACACTTCAACAATTTATTAAAAGCATTAAAAATCTACCAAAAATTCAAATAAAAATATTTTTATGTGTTTTATAATTTTTAGTGTTTTTGGTGAATTTTTGAGAATTTTCTAATGTTTATTTAATTTTCTAAAAATCAAAAAGTGACTAAAACAGTAGTTACTGTCCAGCCGAGCTAAAAGGGCCTACATAAAATATCTAAAGGCCCCAAAATAGCTGGGAGGTAATTTTCCTGTAAAGAGAACAAAATAAGGAAAATTTAGGCACCTATTGTATTGTTTTTGGATTTTTAATTGAGTTACTAGAATTTTTATAAGATTTTGAGTGTTTTTTATTTTTTAGTGGTTTTCAGTAATGAAAAATAGCCAAAATTGGCTAGAAAATAAAACACAACAAAATAAACAGTAGACAATTTTTTTTGTAATTTTTAGCACTATTTAATATTTTTTTGTGATTTTTAAAGTTAGACAGTGAAGAAAATAGAGGTTTTTGAATTTCTAAAAATATCAAATGAAAACAAAAATGTCCTCAAAAATCCTTGAAAATTTTACACTACGGCAGGAGCCATGTGTCCAATTTTCGTTGGATTTGGAGGTAATTTGCTATTTTATTCAAAAATAAAGAGGGGGCATAGTGCATAGGGACCAAAGTGCAAATACCCAAGAGTCTGGGGGGTCTGGTGCAATTAACCCAGCGAAACACGTGCTACGCACGTGTCTGGGGCACTCAGGGACCCAAATGTGAGAAAAATAAGTTCCGAGGGTCTTTTGGTAACAGGTACCAAAAGCCCAAGGGCTTATCTGCAAATAACCCAATATATAACGCACATGCTCAATTAAAATACGCACAGGGGGTATAAATGCAAATAAACAAAAACTTTCATTCAATTAATAACAACCAGAACTACAGGGTAGATAATGTAAAAAGCCCAGAAGAGCACGTGTCGATGCACGTGTCAGACCACACACATGGGCATAACAGTAAATACACGCAAGCACCAGGGTCTCTATGCAAATATCCCAAAAACTAAACAACTAAACTAACTACTTACAGGACTAAATACGAAATGAAATAAACAGAAGGGCCTAAGGGTAAATTACCCTTTATTAATGCGGACCGCAGGATGGACGCCACGTGGAGGGATCGACGGTGGGGATCGGTTGGCGCTCCAAAACTGGGGTCCTCGAAGTGATCCGACGCTCGGGGTTAAGCCACGTGGTGCATCGGACGGTGTAGGGCGCAGGTGGCTAACCCTCGAGCATTGGACGGTCCAGATCTCTCCTCCTCCAGATCGAACGGTGACTGCTGCTCCAGCACGGACGGTCCAGATGCAAACTGGAGCGGGAGGGCTGATCGAACGGTGTCTGAAGGTCGAGGAAGAACAGGTGGCCGACGAAGTTCGCCGGCCTCGTGCGTGCGCTCCTGACCTCCCCTGCTGCGCCTGAAGATCGGAGAAGCTCCGGCGTGGCGTTGCGCAGCTGCTGGTGTCCTCTGAAGACCTAACCGAGCTCTGTAGAACTCCGACGAGGTCGGCGGAGGTGAAGCTCCTGGCTCTATGTCGAAGGACCTCAGATAGCCCTCATTGAACCTGTAAAACAGTCCAGGAGACTCGCGGGTCGAGGGCAAACTGCCTCGACCCGGTTAGGCGGAGTGACAGTGAACGATGGGGCGCTATGGGCGAGCTCCGGCGAAGGGGGGGACGGTGGAGCTCGAACCCCAGCTCCTGTGCGAGCTGGGTTGGATGGGGATATGGAGAAGGTGCGCGGAAAGGAGGCGAGGGTGATGGTGAAGCCCGATGATCGATTGGGGGTCGGTCGTGGACGAAATCGGCGAAACACGGCGGAGAGGCGATTTGGGCGTAATGGGAAATCAACGAAAAGGGAAGGCCTAAGAGGTTACCTAGGTGGACGAGGAGACTGGGGAAGAGCTAAGGAAGCTCTGGGTCTTCGCCTCGAGGAGCGTCTGCCTCCGAGGCTCGATGCTCCTGCAGGTGGCGGAGCAAGGCGGCGATGCTCGCCGGATTAGTGGTCTCTCTTCCTCTCCTCGCTTCGACAGCACCGGACGCGAGCTGTCACTCTCGCGCACACACTAGAGCTCACTGGGGTGGAATCAAATGACCAAAGATGAGATTTGAGGTGGCGGAGCTCGAGCTAAATATGGGTGCGGGTCCGGCTAGAAGAGGTCGGGTAGGGCGATCGAGCGCGTAGATCCCGATGTGGATACCCCGACGAGGGTCTCGGATGTAGCATTAAGGAGTCGGACCCGGGGTTTAGGTGGTAGGCGATCGGGTTTAGCGGGGAAAAATCCGAGAAGATGGGTACCCGCTAAGAACCCGTGTGAAGTGGTCCTGGGGGGGGGGGGGGGGGTAGTTGACCGGGCGGTCAACAATCCCCAGGACCAATGAGAAAAGGCCACGTGGCTGGAATTTGAAATTAAAATTAAGGGTAGCAAATGGTCGATTTAGTGAAAACTTAAAACATGAAATATTTTTATTTTATTTTTTTCTATTTTTTAGTGATTTTTAATAATTTTTTCGAAATAAAAATAAGGTATATACATAATAAGTTATATATAGGTATATGTACACTATATAGGGTTTTTAATTTTTGATTTTTTTAATTATTATTTTTATGCAATTTCATTCCCATTTTATATTTTATTTATTTATTTTATAAAATAAGGAATAAAAGGATATTTTTATTTCAATTTTATTATTTATATACATAGGTGAAATAAATACATATATACATTTATATACATGGTATATTTACAATATATTTTTGTGTTTTTAATTTTGTTATTTTTATTTTGTTTTTGTTTTAATTGTTTTTATTTTGTTTATTTACACTATATAATATAGAATATTTACAAAAATTTTAGAAATTAATTTTATTTATTTATACGGTTAAATAAAGATAAAGGTGGTTCTATGTATAATGTGATCATGTACAAGTTGTGTTTTTGTTTTCTTTTTAATTTTTAAATTTTTGTTTTGATTTTATATTTATAAATATATACAAATATTTACAAGCCTATTTTTGTGAGGAAAATACTTGTATTTTATTTACATATATATTTACACACATGAGCCCCTATCTCCCTCTACTTTGGCTTTTATGCGGTCAGGCCCATGCTGAGCCCTCCCTTGGGTTAGGTTGCTCAATATTTATTCTAAATATTTCCCTCTTTTTCTTTTTAATCTTTATTCTTTTATTTTTGCACAAAAACATGCTAATTATAGGTTTTTACACAATGCATGCTTTTGGTAATTATTTGTATTTACACATATCTACATGCATTTGCAAATGTTTTTGTAGCTAAAATATAAGAATAAAGAGTGATGAATGAGTATTCATCACCCCCCTATACTTAACTTTGCTAGTCCCTTAGCAAACACTTATTTGAAAAAGAAGTGAAAAAGAAATAAAGAAAAAGAAAAAGAGAATGTACATGGATCAAAGCAGATTATTAAACTTGCCTTCATTAAATTAAGGTATGGAGCTCGATCAGATCTTTGGATTATTAATGTGTCGGAACCTTATTTGGACTTAAGTCTAAAACTCAACAGCCTCTAAGTTCCACTATTCTATAACCAAGACTCCTCAATGCTCCAGATCAGAACAAGTCATCAACCACAAACCCTGAAGACCATGAATCTTTTCTTGTCCTGTGAATGTGAGGTCTAAGCTCTCCACCTCAGAAATGGCAACTTGACAACCCTCCCCAACAAGGTAACTCTATGACCTCAATCTGACCACTCTTTCCTCGAGGAGCGGGGTATTCCCTTCTAAGTTCAAGTTCAACCGGCTCATGTGGTTAGTCCACTATATGTGGTACCCAAGAAGACGGGTATCACTACATTTGTCAATGAGTACTCTGGATATAATCAAGTGGCCATTGCGCCCGAAGACCAGGAGAAAACGACATTCACCTGTCCGTTCGGGATTTATGCTTTCAGACGGATGCCCTTTGGTCTATGTAACGCTCCGGCAATATTCCAAAGGTGCATGTTGTCCATCTTCTCGGACATGGTGGGTGACTGTTTAGAGGTCTTCATGGATGACTTCTCGGTCTATGGCGACGGGTTCGATGCCTGTATTGACTGCCTAGACCGTGTGCTTCAGCGCTGCATAGAGGTCAGTCTTGTTTTATCTTGGGAGAAGAGCCACTTTATGGTGACTCAAGGGACGGTCCTCGGTCATATCGTCTCCAACAGGGGCATGGAGGTCGATCCGGCCAAGGTGGATATCATCAGAAAACTAAATCCACTGTCTAACTTGCGTCAGTTGCGGTCTTTTCTGGGGCATGTCGGTTTTTACCGACGGCTCATTCTGGACTTCAGTCGGATTGCCCGACCGCTCACTGACTTGCTGACAAAAGACACCGAGTTTATTGTCAATAATTAGTGTCTTGCGTCTTTTGAGACTCTCAAAAATATGGTTGTTTCAGCTCCTGTCCTTCAGCCACTCGATTGGTCTCTCCCATTCGAGATCATGACGGATGCTTCAGATTTTGCCGTTGGGGTTGTGCTCGGACATAGGAGGGATGGATTACCTTTTACCATTCACTACGCCAGCTGGACTTTGGATGCCGCCCAGCGGAATTACACTGTGATTGAGAAAGAGATGCTGGTCGTAGTCTTTGCTTTGAATAAATACAGATCTTATATTCTCGAATCTAGAGTAACAATCTACACTGATCACACTGCCATCCGGTACTTAATGGCTAAGAAGGATGCCAAAGCACGCCTTACCAGATGGATCCTTCTGCTCCAGGAATTTGATATTGAGATTAAGGATAAGCCTGGAGTCAAGAATGTGGTGGCGGATCATCTCTCCAGATTGGAGAATCTTGAGGAATCTGAGCCCAGTGCACCTATCACAGAGACATTTCCAGATGAGGCGATCATGGCTATCACCTCGCTCCCGTGGTACGCTGACATTGTGAACTATCTTGTCGCCAAGACGGTCCCACAAGGTTGGCCCAGGCAGAAACTTGAGACCTTCCTGGCGAAGGCCAAGTTTTACCATTGGGAGGATGCCGTCCTTTATCATGAAGGAGGGGACAGCATCTGGAGGAGGTGCATTCCTCAAGAAGAGCATCATAGCGTCCTCACATACTGCCACAAGCTTGAGGCAGGAGGACATCATTCTGGAAAAAGAACAGCACAAAAGGTGCTTCAGTCCGGCCTATGGTAGCCTACTCTCTTCAAGGATTCTGATGAGTTCGTGAAGAGATGTACTGACTGTCAGAAAATGGGAACCTGCGGACAAAGAGACATGATGCCCATGCAACCCATTCACTTCTGTGAGGTTTTTGATGCATGGGGGATTGATTTCATGGGCCCATTTCCTAAGAGTCAGGGATTCGAGCATATTTTGCTCGTTGTTGATTATGTCAGCCAATGGGTTGAGGCCATCCCCGCCCGAGCTGCAGATGCTAAAACTGTATGCAAATTCTTGAGGAAAAATATCATTTCACGGTTCGGGGAACCGAGAGTCTTGATTTCAGACGGGGGGTCTCATTTAATAATGACAAGGTTAGGGCCCTTGCAGACGAGTTCGGCATTGACCATCGGGTTGCCACACAGTATCACCCTCAGACTAATGGTCTTGCCGAAGTATCGAACCGGGAGATAAAAACAATCTTGCAGAAAGTTGTCCGCCCAGACCGTAAGGATTGGTCACAGCTTTTGGACTCGGTTTTGTGGGCCTATCGGACTTCTTTCAAGAATCCATTGGGGACATCTCCCTTTCGTCTCGTCTATGGCAAGCCGTGCCATTTTCCAGTAGAAATCAAGCATAAATCTTTTTGGGCAATCACTGAGTTATTGTTAGATCCCGAGAGCATAGGAGACCAGAGAAGAGCAGAGTTGGCAGCCCTGGAAGAACTGAGAGACACAACCTTTTCCAACAGCCAACAGTACAAAGAGAAAGTGAAAACATGGCACGATTCCCACATCAGCCATAAATAGTTTGAGCCAGATCAGAGAGTATGGTTGTTTGATTCCAGGCTGAAATTATTTCCAGGAAAATTACAGAGCAAGTGGAAAGGTCCCTATGTGGTCAGGAAGGTACATGACAATGGCCGCATCGACATATCCGAACCGTCATCTTCCTCTACCTTCCGTGTCAATGGTCAACGCTTGAAACTATATCTAGATCATGATCCGCCGACCATTGACGTTGCCCCCATTCTTTTGGTATGAGATGTGTTCTTTGACTCACATCATCTGCATCTCACACATAGGTGATCAATTCCATCTTCCGCTGTACAGATCATCTGTCCATATCACTCTTTCATCTGTTGATTTATTTTCTTCTTTTCTTCTTTTCCTTTTCTATTCTCTTTATATGTTAAAAAGGTGCCACCCTTGTAGATAGTTTTCCATACCCCCAAGTTTCTCTATTTTTGGATCCTCTCCATCGTCTCCTCTTCTTGTCTATACTTAGGGATATTTTACCCTAAGTATAGGGGGAGACAATCTGAGTACGATCTGTTCATTCCCACCCTTGACCCTCCCTGTGTTGTGTACAGTCTGCTATACTTAGGATTACTTGATCCTAAGTATGGGGGGACGGTCAACTTCTCATTCATTGATTCATTCATTATTCCTTTATTCTTTATTCTTGCCTATACTTAGTATGAGTTATGTCTTCTCTTTTCTCTCTGATCTATGTGGACATAGCTCAAGCTAAGTATAGGGGGGTCGTATATACTACGTATATACTTTAGCCATAACTCGTACTTTTGTATTTTCTTAACAATATAGCTAATAATCCTTTAAATTCATTAAAAATCTTTAATAAAAAGGTGTTTCATTCCTCAAATTCTTGTTGTATATACTGATTAATAAATCAGGTGAAAATGTTTTTTGCAAAATGTTTGAAAAATAGTTTGAAAATCTTTGTGAACATCTATTGAAAACTATTTTGAAAATGTTTTGTTACATGTTTTCAACCTGTGTAAAAATGTGTGTTTTGTAAAATTTCGTTTCTTTGTGTGAAATAAAATGTTTGAAAAATGATTTGCAAATGGTTTGAAAAATGGTTGCAAAAATATTTTGAAAAATCTATTTATACTGTTTGGAAAACCTTTGCAAAATGATTTTCAAATGTGTGTACATGTTTGTAAAAAGTTTGTCAAAATTATTTTGGACTATAGTTTTAAAAAATTGTGTGAAAAGCTTGTGTCAAATAAGTTTGAGGACTATATACATCACACCTAAAAGTCCACTATATATATCGATAAAATTGATTACTTACCCTTATAAATTCTTAAAATCCACTTCTTGTATATAAGAAGCACTCCTGTGTACATAGTTTTCACCTTGTTTTCAGCCAAAGTCTTTTTGTTTTCAAAAATTCCCAAAAACATTTGCAAAATCAAAATCCAAAAACATTTGAAAAATCTTTTTGAAAAATACAAAAAAATGCATGCATCATCTTTTCAAAAATCCATAAAAAGTTCAAAACCTTTGAAAATTGCATCACAAAAATATTTTCTACATCTCATTGCATAGCATTTGTATTTTTCGGATTGAGTTTGATAGTTGAACAAGTCTAAGTAAAATCCGAAGATTGGAGCTTGATTGGACCTTAAAATCTACCTAATAACAGGAACCTTATAGGAACTGGGTTTGAGGTACTTCAGGTCTAGTTGACTTAATTCTTTGAGGACCACGCGACTTAGTTCAATGGATTCTTGACTGCCTAAGTAGAATATTTCGGAACACACGCACGACTCTTGTTGATAATGACCTAACTTGGACACCTGCACCTTTCACATGGCTCAACTCAGTTGGAGTGGTGAGGGGATTGGATTTTCCGGTATGAGACGCACACATGTCACGACTCATCCCGCTTAAACCTAGAGACGAGCGTGACATAAAACTCATTCTTGTCTTAAAGTATTTTCTTATCAGGGAAAATAAGCTTTTTAAAAGCTACAACTGGTAACATATATATATATATACATATCACAGTAATCATGTACATTTCTACAAATAAAATGAAATACATATAATTGCATACATGATTTTAAAATTAAATCGAAAACATCAAAGATCAACAATCTAAATCCGTCGTGATGTAATACACCATAAAATAGGTAATAGCAATGATGGCACAACCTCGTCTACTAGATATCTCCTTCACACTTGCTTTATTTAGTTCAAAATCTTCTTCCCTCTAAGTACCTGAAAAAAATTAATTTGAAGTGGTGAGCCTAAACTCATCAACATGAGCTTAGACCCAAAAGAATGGGTCATAAACCTCCAGCTAAATAATTGCAAAAATTTTATATATTTGCATAATCTTGAAACTAATGAACGCTATAATTTAAACCTGAATATTGCATAATTCAAAAACTTTTCTATAGATTTTCCATCATGAACCTAGAGCTTGATAATTACTTACTGTGGGCACAATAATGGGTAACAATAACCATAAAATTACACTGTAATCAAAATTCCAATTTTTGAAAATAAGCTTTCTTTTCCATACTTGACGATGCAACACTACCCCGACATATCTTAGTAAGTCCATGAACCATACTGCCGGGGAGAGGTTAGTCATCCCTTAGCCCTACATACTTATTGCCTAGGCAAGCAAACTTAACCTAGGTCCTTATCTTACTGTCATACGCGCAGACGGCCCCAAAGGCCAAAGAACACCATGCATACGGCCCAAAGCCTATTGCATACAGAATGCGGACCCAAAGTCCTCTTACTTGTTCATGACTTTCCTAGAGTGTAGGACATAGTGTGCATCTTACTTAAATCTCATTTAATCATACAACGTGCATAATAACATAAGCATCATATAGAACTTGCTTAACCTGACATAACTGCTTAAATATGAATCATATAAAAAAACGAAAGCTTAGCACTGTAAACCACCTAAGTTGCATGCTTAAACCATAAAGATGAATGGACCATACATTCATAAGGGAAAAATAGGGCTCGCTTAATTTAGATTCAAGTATACTTAAAAAACTTGAAACTCATAACAAAACTTGCATCTTAAAAATATTTGCATGAAATAAAAATAATAAATAAGGCCTTCAGCTTATGAACCACTCACCTCAAATTTTGTTATCACATATCATTCTACATAACTTTTAAAGAGCTTCCCGATTAGTCTTCTCCTAAAATTCATACGGGTCACATATATTGAGTACAATGTACTAATTAAAAATGAAGTCCTATACAGATAGTAATTGGTAATATGCTATATGATATAGATATTGGATTCTACTAACTATACATTTTCTACATGTCTCATAGGACTAAACATACCTGTAATGAAACAAATCCTTACAACTCTTCTTTTGAGCTACTCATACATATGGTTTGTTTTTATTTCTGCATTCATATGTGGAAGGAAAACAAACTAATGGTCACAACAAATAATGGAATTTTTAGTGTTTTAGTATCAAATCTATAGACGTATGAGTTCATCAAAGCACAACTTTAATTTGTTAAAATTCCTTCTACATGTGTGCTATGTTTGAATTATAAATATTTCCACCTAGAATTAAGCCTCCCATTTCCACCCTACGAAGTTCACATGTTTTTAGTAAAGCTAGAACTTTAGTGATAAAACATAACATAGTAAACAAATGTTCATATTCAAATCAGTTGCACAGTATCAGCATTATAGTTCCATCGTTTATATTATTTTCTCACTTTAGAGACTAATATCTCCGTAAAACCAACTATCGTAAAACCAACTATATAATAATTTGGCATCGCTCAATTACCTATTTTAATATAACCCCCTACGTGTATATTCACATCATGCCAATTTACATACAATTTGGGATTATCTTATTTCAATCTAATGATTATTGAGAATTACATCTCTATTTTAAATGTATCCATGGCTTATAGAATGCTAAAAGAAAGCAAAGATAAAAGATCGAAGACAAACACCATACCCATCTTATGTTCGTGCTGCCTCCATGAATGTTTCTCCTTCTCCTTCATGTTCTTATTCTATGTAGGATATCTTAAAGTCTGATAAGTATCATATAATTGTATCTAAATTCATGAAGGTTCTATATACTTATACCTCATAGAATCTTATTGGCTATGCCTTAAGCGGTGGCTTCCATTCTACTCTTACCACACGTGGACTCTAAAGGTGTCCACCCTCATCAAAATTTAAATAATATCAATATTCTATCTTTAATATATATTATATATTTATATTTATTAACACTCCACTTTGTCCAAACTAATTTATCTCAAACCGATTCTTCATTATAGAGTTCTTTATTTACATTAATTATACCAAATATGATTAAATACCGAATTAGATAATTCCTAAATTTTTCCATAATACAGATAAATTTAGCTTAATTAAATAATTCCCGACCATATGTTTGTAATTTACCTATTTTCCCCATCATTCTCTCATTTTTTTTCAGATGTAAATCTTTTTTTTGAAGTTTTTCAGATGCAAATCTATGAAATATATTCCTAAGATGGTCACGGGTTATTACATTTTCTCCACCACTAATAAAAATTTCATCCTCGAAATTTATTAGGTATCTTTATGTGATCTTGATTTTTTGAAAGAGCTTTTTTTTATATCTTTTGATGTATCACGTACATGGCTTGACTAAAAACTATTTGTTAATAAAATAACATTCTTGAGATATAAAGAAAACAAAATGTTCTACATGATGTGATTTTAATCTAGTTTTACTGTATTTGTTGTACCTCCTATTTCTATTACACCCCCTGCAATTATTGGAGTATTTGTACTTAGGTGGGTGCTGTAAATGACACATGAATTATAAACTCCTGGGTAATTTGATTTCTTAGTATGGAGACCTGTAAAAGATAAAATCAAGTGTTCTTTGAGGAGTATCATCTAGAATTCGATGATTAGTTTCCTAGTGGATTCTATATCACTGGTATCCTATAGAGGATCAAGCCATACATCCTTAATTTAGAGATATATTTCACATCTAGCTAACCAAATTCTAAAATTTTATCGTTGTCATATGAGCTGCCCTACTGATATTTGGATCGACATGATATCATTTCCTTGACGAGTAAGGGAAACATACTTCTTTTTTTTTGCATATAAACAAAACCGCAACTCTCGGCCCTTATAGGTTCTTTGCATATTTCTTTCCATTTTCTCCCAAGTGCCTCTCTTATGTGAGCAAAGCATGCAGATAATCCGTCAGTTCCTATGTTCATAGTTATGATGGCATGGCATGTACCAATTCTCGTAGCTTCCTTTTCATGGCAACTTACAATACATATAAGAAGGAAACTTAAAAAGATATTGCACGATATTAATTAATATGCACAATTATGACTAGATAATAATGGTCAACTTGTACACTACCTACTCCAATAATATCAACAGAGTAATAGTATATCCCAGTTATCCATTATATCTAACAAAGATGATGTATAAACCATATCCGTGTATCTAAGACTTCATGTACAATGCGATTTATGTGGAAGGAAAGAACTCACGGGAATAAATTACTCCTTTACATATCAACAATACGAAGAAACCATTAGGAACGAAGCAAGAAAGAGTTTTTTTTTGTATTTATAAATAGTTATAGTATAGTGATTGCAACCTAAACAGGCTGAAGAGGTGAATGGATACTTTTACCCACGTAAAATCTCAAACATGCCCATCCTAGGTACAACATTGTTTTTGCATGTGTACTCCAGAACGTTGTTTTCCTAATAAAATCTACCCCATCTAAATCAAGGATATCAGAATACCTGAAAACATAATATAGATATATAAATACATAGGTTTTGAATGTATTTACTTTAAGTTTTGCTGTAAGGATGTGTAATCCCATCATATTCAGCATAAATGAAATGTGTTTTTGCAAAACTAATATGCAAGCCCATGTGAAGGAACAAAATGACAATTCTGAAATCAGCTTTCCTGTGGTCTACATATCTAGTAAAAATTCATATACCTTTCTAATCCAAAATTTCCTTAACATACATACATGTTGCAATTGCATCTTCTCTACTGATAGGAAACCAAATGTAATATAATTTTTCCCAATATTGACCTTCTTGACAACTTATTGAAACCACATAGATTTCTTATAACAGTGAACCAAATATAGTATATTCTAAGTCTCTCTCTAGACTATAAGTATAAGTTCTATCCTCTATGTCATAAGTTCTACAAAGAATGAATATACTTACAAATGAATTAGAACACATATAGTCAAGGAAGGTGACCTATATACATATATACATATATAGACAATAATAATAGTTGAAACCTGAGTGTGCTATGATTTAAACACATAACATATTCGTGTGCATGCCAAAGATGAAGGAGAATCTAATTTGGAACTTAACTAATAGGCCCTTGCTAATATGTTGCTTCCCATTTTCTATAACTATAAGCATGTTTCATCCTGCATATATTATGAGATCTAGGAATGGAGAATACTCCCATGTATGTACAGCCACGTACAACTATTTGGTCAACATATCAATACATAAGACATTCTGAAGTGCATATCTTAGTTGAAACATTTGGATTATCTTCCTGTTTGGTTGCAGGGTTGGGCAGGGT
This sequence comes from Ottelia alismoides, assembly GCA_037367405.1. Lineage (NCBI taxonomy): Eukaryota > Viridiplantae > Streptophyta > Magnoliopsida > Alismatales > Hydrocharitaceae > Ottelia > Ottelia alismoides. Next base: position 345,288 of record JAZKJV010009629.1, on the reverse strand, counting down.
TGGCCCAACCCTGGTTACTATTCACAAGGGCACTTCCTCCTCACAGATTACTATTCACCCACCCCAACCCAGCCCAACCCAACCCAGTCCAACCCAGCAACCAAACAGGAGTATGCCATGCAGCTAAACATGTAACAATGGTCCTTAAGCATATAAAAATTATCTAATTATTACCAAATATAAATGGTTGTTATACTGCATTACCAACCCCTCTTTATTGGATACCTATACTTTTATATTTGATGAAACTTTCCCATCATTTGGATATCCAGCGCAACTATAATATGGGATTTTTTTCCTCAGTGAGAACTAATTCTGGAAGTAGTACTATATTACTTTTAATACATATACATATTAAATAATGGTAAAGTTACTAATGCATTAAGTACATGTTTCTTGGGGAAAAATGGCGTGTAAGAAATTCCTAGTTTGATAAAGATCCAACTCATTTGCACTATAAAGTCACCTTGAAGTATTCTAGTCTAGTAGTGTAGATGCTTAGTTGAGTTTAAATGCATTAGGAATCTTAATTTTTTTAAGGTACCATGAAATATCCACATATGATACATAGATAACCATATTATAATGGTCCTTAGGACAATACTAAATCAAGCCTAGGAATATAAATTTTTCTTGTCAAAGTATAAATGTATAAATAACTACATTACATCACTAAAAAATGTATTTTCCCTCTTAATTCTAAATACTTAAGTATTTTTTAATCATTTTCATGAATACATCTCTACTTGTAAAAGGATCCACACAAAAAATTTAGTCTTCACCCCCTTATCCTAGAAAGTGTAATTACATTGCCACACTCTTCATGTCTTTGTTTCACTTATATATCATTGAAATTATTTATAGGATCCTAGTGCCATCACTGCATATAATAAAAGCTCATTTTGTAACATAAACTCATACACATGAAAATATGCAACTATAAAACTCAACTTTCTAAAGCTTATATGCTAAAGATAAATTAACGAAAATGTTTGAATTCTAATTTTTTTAAATAAAATTCTCAAGCAATGAAATTTACAATATCAAATGAAAATATAACTATACAATCAATTTAATGATACAATTTTTTTCTCCATAAAAAAATCAAAGTACTAAAAATATTCATCACCCCAAAACCTTTGCTCTGATACCAAACTTGTCACGACTCATCCCGCTTAAACCTAGAGACGAGCGTGACATAAAACTCATTCTTGTCTTAAAGTATTTTTTTATCAGGGAAAATAAGCTTTTTAAATGCTACAACTGGTAACATATATATATATATCACGGTAATCATGTACATTTCTACAAATAAAATGAAATATATATTATTGCATACATGATTTTAAAAATAAATCGAAACCATCAAAGATCAACAATCTAAATCCGTCGTGATGTAAAACACCATAAAATAGGTAATAGCAATGATGGCACAACCTCGTCTACTAGATATCTCCTTCACACTTGCTTTATTTAGTTCAAAATCTTCTTCCCTCTAAGTACCTGAAAAAAATTAATTTGAAGTGGTGAGCCTAAACTCATCAACATGAGCTTAGACCCAAAGAATGGGTCATAAACCTCCAGCTAAATAATTGCAAAAATTTTATATATTTGCATAATCTTGAAACTAATGAACGCTATAATTTAGACCTGAATATTGCATAATTCAAAATCTTTTCTATAGATTTTCCGTCATCAACATAGAGCTTGATAATTACTTACTGTGGGCACAATAATGGGTAACAATAACCATAAAATTATACTGTAATCAAAATTCCTATTTTTGAAAATAAGCTTTCTTTTCCATACTTGACGATGCAACACTACCCCGACATATCTTAGTAAGTCCATGAACCATACTGCCGGGGAGAGGTTAGTCATCCCTTAGCCTTACATACTTATTGCCTAGGCAAGCGAACTTAACCTAGGTCCTTATCTTACTGTCATACGCGCAGACGGCCCCAAAGGCCAAAGAACACCATGCATACGGCCCAAAGCCTATTGCATACAGAATGCGGACCCAAAGTCCTCTTACTTGTTCATGACTTTCCTAGAGTGTAGGACATAGTGTGCATCTTACTTAAATCTCATTTAATCATACAACGTGCATAATAACATAAGCATCATATAGAACTTGCTTAACCTGACATAACTGCTTAAATATGAATCATATAAAAAAATGAAAGCTTAGCACTGTATACCACCTAAGTTGCATGCTTAAACCATAAAGATGAATGGACCATACATTCATAAGGGAAAAATAGGGCTCGCCTAATTTAGATTCAAGTATACTTAAAAAACTTGAAACTCATAACAAAACTTGCATCATAAAAATATTTGCATGAAATAAAAATAATAAATAAGGCCTTCAGCTTATGAACCACTCACCTCAAATTTTCTTATCACATATCATTCTACTTAACTTTTAAAGAGCCTTCCCGATTAGTCTTCTCCTAAAATTCATACGGGTCAGATATATTGAGTACAATGTACTAATTAAAAATGGAGTCCTATACAGTTAGTAATTGGTAATATGCTATATGATATAGATATTGGATTCTACTAACTATACATTTTCTACATGTCTCATAGGACTAAACATACCTGTAATGAAACAAATCCTTATATCTCTTCTTTTAAGCTACTCATACATATGGTTTGTTTTTAATTCTGCATTCATATGTGGAAGGAAAACAAACTAATGGTCACAACAAATAATGGAATTTTTAGTGTTTTAGTATCAAATCTATAGACGTACGAGTTCATCAAAGCACAACTTTAATTTGTTAAAATTCCTTCTACATGTGTGCTATGTTTGAATTATAAATATTTCCACCTAGAATTAAGCCTCCCATTTCCACCCTACGAAGTTCACATGTTTTTAGTAAAGCTAGAACTTTAGTGATAAAACATAACATAGTAAACAAATGTTCATATTCAAATCAGTTGCACAGTATCAGTATTATAGTTCCATCGTTTATATTACTTTCTCACTTTAGAGACTAATATCTCCGTAAAACCAACTATCGTAAAACCAACTATATAATAATTTGGCATCGCTCAATTACCTATTTTAATATAACCCCCTACGTGTATATTCACATCATGCCAATTTACATACAATTTGGGATTATCTTATTTCAATCGAATGATTATTGAGAATTACATTGATCTCTATTTTAAATGTATCCATGGCTTATAGAATGCTAAAAGAAAGCAAAGATAAAAGATCGAAGACAAACACCATACCCATCTTATGTTCGTGCTGCCTCCATGAATGTTTCTCCTTCTCCTTCATGTTCTTATTCTACGTAGGATATCTTAAAGTTTGATAAGTATCATATGATTGTATCTAAAATCATGAAGGCTCTATATACTTATACCTCATAGAATCTTGCCGGCTATGCCTTAAGCGGTGGCTTCCATTCTACTCTTACCACACGTGGACTCTAAAGGTGTCCACCCTCATCGAAATTTAAATAATATCAATATTCTATCTTTAACATATTCTAAAATACTTCCGAAGGTATATATTATATATTTATATTTATTAACACTCCACTTTGTCCAAATTAATTTATCTCAAACCGATTCTTCATTATAGAGTTCTTTATTTACATTAATTATACCATTTATGATTAAATACCAAATTAGATAATTCCTAAATTTTTCCATAATACAGATAAATTTAGCTTAATTAAATAATTCTCGACCATATGTTTGTAATTTACCTATTGTTCCCATCATTCTCTCATATTTTTTTTCAGATGCAAAACTTTTTTTTGATGTTTTTCAGATGCAAATCTATGAAATATATTCCTAAGATGGTCACGGGTTATTACAACACAAGTAGAAACATTTGTCCTCCTCTAGGGAGGGAAGTGCACCCCAACCCGTCCAATGATTAGGAAGTCTAAAGACAGGAGGTTGTGGGTTGCGATAAAGCTTCAAAAGAGGGATAGTCTACTGGCTCAAGAGGAAAAACTCCTTATGTAAATGCTGTTGTATATAGTATTTCAAAAAAAATGTTCAGGCATGTACAAAAATAAAAAGCCTGCAAATGTTGTAAGCGAGACGTCCAGTTGAGCCAGCCAGTGGTGGTACTCAGACCACCAGAGTTCATTTTGAGAGAGCTGTAGTTTTTCCTCATTCTGATGTATCTCGAAACCATGTTGTGAATAAAGGAAAAGGTTTGGTTTTTTCTGGTCCTACTGTGGTGCTTGATGTATGTGCGGATCCGGCCGTCGAGCCGTCTAGACCTTTTCCTAGTCCTTCATCTGAGAAGGACCCAGTGATTCCCTTCCCTAGAGCCCTTCAGATGGGGAAGGGGAAGAAAAAAGAAAAAGATCCAAAAAAGAGAGAGCAGGAGGAGTTCAGCTAGAACATGATTGATAGATTCCACATACAGCTGACTCTTCAGGAGGCTTTGCAGCACATTCCCCTTCTTCAACGTTCGTTGAGAGACAGGACTACAGTCAGGAGGAAGAGGAGGAACCACCACTCAGAGATCCATGTGCTGACGAAAGCCACGTGCTTCACGATTCAGAACCGTCTGCCGACCAAGAGGCCAGATTCAGGAGCCCCTTATGTCAGATGTCACATTAGAGAGCAGAGGTTCGACCGGACTCTATTAGATAGCGGATCGTCTATCAACCTCCTTCCGGCAGCCCTTCTCGACCGCTTCGAGTTGGGCACTCTTAGACAGAGCAGGACAGTCCTTCAGTTTGCTGATCGATCTGTCAAGAGGCCGAAGGGGTTGTTGCGAGACGTTGTCGTCACTATTCAGGGCCTGCAATTCCCCGTGGACTTCGTAGTGTTGGACATGGAGATCCCTGATTCAGTGACCGATACCCCCATCATTCTCGATCGTCCGTTCTTGGCCACAGCCAAGGCGGTGACTGACCATGATAGCGTGAGGGTATACTTTCGCATCGAGGGCGAAAGTGTACAAATAAAGACGGTCGAGGACTACAGAGCCAGAGAGAGATCATGCTCAGAGACTACTTCAAATGCAGAGCAGCTGACAGATGCCTGGCTAGACATCCATCCGAACTGTGACTTTGTGATCACAGACGATGAGGCAGTATGGGCAGACCCAACAGCATAGGCCATCCTCTCATTTTCAGACACCACTGATGCAGAGATGATAGCAGAGGAGAGCTTGGAGAGCACAACCCTAGTTCAGGATACTTCAGTGGCAGCAGAGCAGGTTCTTGACCGCGACACGGACTTTAGTGATGACGGTGGTGCTGATGCCACCTTTGTTGATGCAGATCCCTCATATTCAGAGTCTGATTGGGCAGATTGCGAGGATTACATGCCAGACCTGAGTTCCACAGAGCCTACAGCTGAGGAGGAGGTAGATGCCGAGCATAGCAGAGACAGTCAGTCAGAGCAGCCTTCTCCAGTTCCAGAGATTGAGAGAGAGTTTCAGTTCTCCCATACAGATTTGGCAGCATACACAGAGACACTTCAGAGGCCAGATCCACCAGCACCCAGCTGTCCAGAGCTGAAGCCGCTCCCTACTTCGCTGAAGTATCGATTCCTTGCGGGCGAGCCTGAGATGTACCCAGTCATCATCTCCGCTGATCTGACTGGAGAGCAAGAATCCCATTTGATGGGGGTTCTTGAAAAGAACCGCAAGGCAATCGGATGGAGCGTAGCAGATCTCCATGGGATTAGTCCATCACGTTGCTCCCACCATATCTATCTCGAGGATGGGGCGAAGCCCTCGCGTGAGTTCCAGTGGCGGCTGAACCCTAATCTGAGAGAGGTTGTCATGAAGGAAATCTCTAAATGGTGGAGCGCAGATTTTATTTATCCCATTTCCGACTCCAAGTGGGTCAGCCCCTTGCATGTGGTGCCCAAGAAGACGGGCGTCACGACTATGATCAGTGAGTCGGGAGAGGAGATTGCTACACGAGTACCCACTTCTTGGCGGGTCTGCATTGACTACAGGAGACTCAACTAGGCCACCAAGAAGGATCATTTCCCCCTGCCTTTTATTGACCAGATCATTGAGAGACTGGCAGGGAAGAGCCATTATTATTTTTTGGATGGGTACTCGGGCTACAACCAGGTGGCCATCGCTCCTGAGGATCAGGAGCAGACCACCTTTACCTGTCCCTTCGGCACATACGCCTTCCGACGCATGCCATTTGGGCTATGCAATGCCCCTGCGACATTTCAGAGATGCATGCTGTCGATCTTTTCGGACATGGTAGGGGAGTGTTTGGAGGTCTTCATGGATGATTTCTCGGTTTACGATGACGGATTCGACTCCTGTCTTGACTTCCTAGACCGAGTACTCCAGCGATGTATAGAGGTCCATTTGGTGTTATCTTGGGAGAAGAGTCACTTCATGGTGACTCAAGGGACGGTGCTTGGCCACATCATCTCCAACTGGGGCATGGAGGTTGATCCGACCAAGGTAGATGTCATTAGAAAACTCGCACCGCCGTCCAATTTGAGGCAATTACAGTCATTCCTGGGACACGTCGATTTCTACCGACGATTCATTCATGATTTCAGCAGGATTGCTCGGCCGTTGACTGACCTCTTGACGAAAGACACCGAGTTCCTTGTCGATGACAAGTGTCTTTCATCCTTTGAGACTTTCAAGCAGTGTGTTATTGAGGCTCCTGTTCTCCAGCCGCCTGATTGGTCTCTCCCATTCGAGATCATGACAGATGCCTCCGATTTTGCCGTGGGGGTTGTGCTGGGACAGAGGAGGGATGGAGTCCCCTTTGCTATCCACTACGCTAGCCGCACATTAGATTCCGCCCAGCGAAATTATACAGTCACAGAGAAGGAGATGCCAACCGTAGTGTTCGTCCTAGATAAGTTCCGATCTTATATCATTGGATCTAGAGTGACCCTGTACACTGATCACACCACCATCCGATACCTCATGGAAAAGAAGGATGCCAAGGCCACACTGACTAGATGGATCCTTCTACTCCAGGAGTTCGACATTGAGATCAAGGATAAGTCTGGAGTCAATAATGTGGTGGCGGATCATCTCTCCCGTTTAGAGCAGCCTGAGGAGTCCGAGCACATTGATCCCATTTGTGAGACCTTCCCAGATGAGGCGATCCTTGCTATCGCCTCACTCCCGTGGTATGCCGATTTTGTGAACTTTCTCGTTGCTGGGAAAGTCCCACAAGATTGGACCAGGCAGAGGCTTGAGACCTTCCTTGCGAAGGCCAAGCCCTACCACTGGGAGGATCCCATCCTTTACCACGAAGGAGGGGATAGCGTCTGGCGTAGGTGCATTCCTCAGGAGGAGCACCATAGCATCCTCACTTACTGCCACAAGCTTGAGGTAGGAGGACATCATTCTGGGAGGAGAACGACACAGAAAGTGCTCCAATCTGGCTTGTGGTGGCCTACCCTCTTCAAGGACTCTGATGAGTTCGTGAAGAGGTGTACTGACTGTCAGAGGATGGGCACTTGTGGACAGCGTGGCATGATGCTGATGCAGCCCATTCACTTCTGTGAGGTTTTTGACGTATGGGGCATCGATTTCATGGGTCCATTCCCTAAGAGTCAGGGATTTGAGTACATTCTGTTGACCGTAGACTATGTTAGTCGTTGGGTTGAGGCTATCCCCGCCCGAGCTGCTGATGCGAGGACAGTTTGCAGATTTTTGAGGAAGCACATCATCACGCGGTTCGGGGTACCTGGAGTATTGATTTCAGATGGGGGGTCTCATTTCATCAACGACCAGGTGAAGGCCCTTGCTAGCGAGTTCGGTATAGACCATCGTGTTGCTACACCATACCATCCACAGACAAATGGTCTAGCCGAGGTGTCGAACAGGGAGATCAAGACTATATTGCATAAAGTCGTCCGCCCTGACCGAAAGGATTGGTCACAGCTTTTGGACTCGGTCTCGTGGGCATATCGGACGTCTTTCAAGACACCATTGGGCACATCTCCCTTTCGCCTCGTATATGGCAAGCCGTGCCATTTACCTGTTGAGCTGAGACACATGTCACTTTGGGCAGTCACTGAGATACTTAAGGATCCAGATGGTGTAGGAGACCAGAGGATGGCAGAGTTAGCAGCCCTGGAGGAGTTGAGAGATACCGCCTTCTCAAACAGCCTACATTATAAGGAGAGAGTGAAGGACTGGCATGATTCTCATATCAGCCACAAGCATTTTGAGCCTGGACAGAGAGTATGGTTGTTTGATGCGAGGCTTCGTTTATTTCCAGGGAAGCTACAGAGCAAGTGGAAGGGACCTTATCTGGTGAGAAAGGTACACGACAACGGTAGCATTGACATATCTGAGTTGTCTTTTGAGAGTACCTTTCGAGTGAACGGCCAACGGCTCAAGCCATTTCTAGATCATGAGCCGCGGGTCGTTGATGTTGCATTAATTCATTTTGCGTGAGATGTGGTCTTTTGACTCACATCTATTGCATCTCACGCCTGATTTTCACTGATCTTCTGACTTGTATAGATCCATATGTCCATATCATCACATTCTTTAGTCCCACATCCCTTCCTTCATCTTTTGATTATGCTATACTTCGGGTGTACTTTACCCTAAGTATAGGGGGGATGCAGGACATTTGAGTTTCCTTTTGTTTCTTTCTACCCCTGTTTTGCTGCCTATACTTAGGGATATTTTACCCTAAGTATGGGGGGGTAGACCCTGCACATTCTCCACTCAGTTTTCCCTTAGTATACAGCCTGCTATACTTAGGTTTACTTGATCCTAAGTATAGGGGGAAAAGCCGAGAGTCTCTTGATATTCTGTTCATTCGTCTTTGTTCCTTTTCACTTCCCTATACCTAGCACGAGCTATGTCTTCTTCATCGCTCTTGACTCTGAGGACATCGTTCGAGCTAACTATAGGGGATGTGTATATACTTCATATATACTTTAGCCATAACTCGTACTTTGTGTGAGTGTGTTAATAAATAAAATGGCTAAAAACCCTAAAAATCACACAAAAATTAAAAAATTTTCATGTACATAAACATTCTTTTATTTACACATAAATAGCTAGTGTACAAATTATTTTTGTAAAATTGATTTCAAAAACCTTTTGTGTAAAGCTTGTATAAATATTTTCTTATCAAAATTATGTATATAGTACAAAATTTTTCCAAAATGTTTTGAAAATCAAAAGTTTGCAAAAATCTTGTGTAAATGTGTGTAAATATCTTTTGCAAAACTTGCACTTCATGCATCATCCATTCATGATTTCAAAACATTTTTCAAAAATTTTGCATGTTTGTAAAAGTTTGTGTAAATAACATCTTTTGTACATATGTATATAGTTTTTCTGGATGATAGTTGACATTTAAACTAGCCTAGAATTAAATTGGGAAATGGAGCTTGATTAAGATCTTAATCCACCTAATTTATAAGAGGAACCTTATAGGGCTTAGGTTTAAGGCTTTTCAGGTCCATAGTGACTTAATTCTTTGAGTCCACTAGGCTATGATCACATGTCATCTCAATGAGCCTAAGTAGAGCACTTAACAACAACACATGACTCATATAGACAATGTCTTTACTTGGACATCAGCACTTTGCACCGAGGTCTCTACGGATGAGGTGGTGAGGAGGCAGTCTTCCTTAACTTGGGTTAGCATATGAGGGTAGTACTTCTAGGCGGAACCTCTCTTCTTCTTTTAGTGAAGGAAGTGCGTCTCAACTTGGTCCGGTTGCTATGAGATCTAACGAAGGGAGTTGTGGGTTGCAATAAAGCTTCAAAAGAGGGATAGTCTACTTTCTCAAGAGGAAAAACTCCTTGTATATATGCTGCACATGTATATGTTGTATAGATGCACTTGAAAAAAATGCAAAAAGAAAATAACTCCAAAAGAGTGGTGGGTCTGAGAGAAAATGATAATCCCACCGGAGTATGTATATAGAGTGCAATAAGCAAAGCTTGTGTTTCATGATCCACCTTATGTAGCTTGCAGCAGGGAGACTTGGCTACACTGGTCAAGCTCCAAAGGATACATGGCTACACTGGCCATGGTCCATTCTCTTCTTCCTCCTCTTCTTGAGCCGGTTGAACTTGAACTTAGAAGGGAATACCCCGCTCCTCGAGGAAAGAGTGGCCAGATTGAGGTCATGGAGTTACCTTGTTGGGGAGGGTTGTCAAGTTGCCATTTCTGAGGTGGAGAGCTTATACCTCACATTCACAGGACAAGGAAAGATTCATGGTCTTCGGGGTTTGTGATTGATGACTTGTTCTGATCTGGAGCATTGAGGAGTCTTGATTAGAGATTAGTAGAACTTAGAGGCTGTTGAGTTTTAAGCTTAAGTCCAAATAAGGTTCTGACACATTAATAATCCAAAGATCTGATCGAGCTCCATACCTCAATTTAATGAAGGCAAGTTTAATAATCAACCTTGATCCATGTACATTCTTCTCCTTTTCTTTTTCTTTCTTCTTTTTCACTTCTTTTTCAAATAAGTGTTTGCTAAGGGATTAGCAAAGTTAAGTATATGGGGGGTGATGAATACTCATTCATCACTCTTTATTCTTATATTTTAGCTACAAAAACCTTTGCAAATGCATGTATATATTTGTAAATATAAATAATTACCCAAAAGCATGCACAATGTAAAAAGTAATAATTAGCATGTTTTTGTGCAAAAATAAAAGAATAAAGATCAAAAAAAGAGGGAAATATTTAGAATAAATATTGAGCAACCTAACCCAAGGGAGGGCTCAGCATGGGCCTGACCGCATAAAAGCCAAAGTAGAGGGAGATAGGGGCTCATATGTGTAAATATATTTGTAAATATAATAAAAATATTTTCCTCCAAAAAGAGACTAAAATGGGATTGTAAATACTTGTATATATTTATAAATATAAAAATCAAAATAAAAATAGAAAAAAATAAAAAGAAAACAAAAACCTTCACCTTGTGCATATTCATCATGTACATAGCCACTCCTATATTTATTTCACCTTATAAATAAATAAAATTAATTTTTATAAAATTTGTATATATTCTACTTTTTATGTTGTAAATAAATAAAATAGAAACAATTAAAACAAAAACAAAATAAAAAGAACAAAATTAAAAAATTATAAAATACATTGTAAATATACCATTTACATATGTATTTATTTCACCTATGTATATAAATAATAAAAATAAAATAAAAAAACCTTTTTATTCCTAATTTTATGATATAAATAAATAAAATATCAAATAGGAATAAAAATGTATAAAAATAACAAATCAAAAATCAAAAATTAAAAAGACATAGTGTACATATACCTATATATAGCTATATAGTGTAAATACCTCATTTTTTTGAAAAATTAATTAAAAATCACCAAAAAATAGAAAAAATTAAAACAAAAATATTCCATGTTTTGACTTTTTAATAATTCGGCCATTTGTTATTTTTAATTGAATTTCTAAATATTTTCCACGTGGCCTGCTTCCACTGGTCCACGGGGACGTTGACCCCCCGGTCAACTCCCCCCCAGGACCACCCCGTCCCGGATCCGTGCCCGCAACCCAACTTCTCGACATTTCGCACACTCGATCTGATTTTGGAATCCATTAACCCCGGGCTCTAATCCAAGCTTGATCATCCCTGATCCACGCCCGGGGTGGATTTTGGGGATCCGCGCTCTGAGCTGCTCGCCCGACCTCCCGATAGCCGGACCCCTAGAAGTATAAAGTCCCAGCTCCGCCACTTCATTCCGCATCTTTGGATCATCATTCCTCCACCCAGTGACCTCCATCTTCCGCGCGAGAGTGACAGCTTGCCCCGGAGGTGTAGCAGCGAGGCTGAGGGTGCTCGAACCACTGATCCGGCGAGCCAGCGCTGTCGTACTCCGCCCAGAGCAGGAGCTCGAGCCTCGGACGATGACGGTCCTCGAGGCAAGGACCCAGAGCACCAGCTGCTCTTCCCCAGTCGACTCGACCACCCAGGTAGCCGTAGTTTCTTTTCTATTTCTCGAATTTTGATTTAGCCCCAAATCGCCCCGTCGCCGACCACCTTCGATCCCGGTCACGTTCGCCTCCCATTCGATCATCGGGTCGCACCATCGCATTCGCCCTTCCCCCACGCACGTTCTACGCCCCTCCATTCAACCCAGCTCGCACAGGAGCATGGGTTTCGAGCTCCTCCGTCCACCCCTCACCGGAGCTCGACCGCTCCGCCTCACCAGTCACCTTCACCCCTTCTGACAGGGTCGAGGCACTTTGCCCTCGACCCGCGAGTTTGCTGGCGCACCTTGCAGGTACATTCATGCCCATCTGAGGGCTTGGACCATCTGGTCCAGCAGCTTCGCCTCCGTCCTACTCTCCAGAGCTCCTCAGAGCTCTGTTGAGTCATCGGAGGCCACCGTTCGACGCGGAGGGCCCGCAGCTCCCTTCTCCGATCATCAGAGGCCTTCTAGGAGGTGACCAGCGCCATCACGAGCCCGGCGATGTTCGCCGGAGCCCAGTTCTTCCTCCATCCTTCAGAGACGTCCGATCGACCCCGGGCTCCAGATCTGATCCTGTTCATCCATTAGAGGAGTAGCACTGACCACCAGATCCTTTGAGGGTCGATCTCCACCATCGATTCAGCGAGGTTCAGCCATCACGCCCGTCCACCGTTTGATCTTCCACGTGGCAGCGCCTGGACCGATCGATCAGTGTCGAAGACCCAGCGTTGGGCGCCACCCCTTCCCAGCCGTCCGATCATTGACGTGGCGCCCATCCGTCGGCTTGCATAATAAAGGGTAATTTATACCTTAGGCCCTTAGTTTAGTTTCATTTTAGTTTAGTCCTGTAAATATTTTTAGGATTTTATTTACGTTAGGTAAATTGCATGTTGGACCCTGTCTTGTTTGCTTATTGCATGTATGCCCCTATGTGTGATGTAGCACGTGCTTCGACCGTGCCTTTTTGGGATATTTGCATAGTTAGCCCTGTAGTTCTTGATTGTTAAGAAATGAATGAATATTTTTAGGAAATTGCATTTATACCCCTGTGCGTGATTTATTTGTGCATGTGTGCTTATTTGTGGGTAATTTACAAACAGGTCCTCGGACTTTTGGTACCTGTTACCAAATAGTCCCAGAACTTTGTTTTGTTTGCATTTAGGTCCCGGAGTGCCCCAGACACGCGCTGCGCGCGTGATTTCGTGGGATTTTTGCACCGGATCCCCCAGAACTTTGGATATTTACGCACAGGTCCCTATGCACTGTACCTAGGTTTTATTTTTGAATAAAATATCAAACCTACTCCAAATTTCATGAAAATTGGACACATGGCTCCTGCCATGTTGTAAAATTTTCTAGAATTTTTTGGAGACATTTTTGCTTTTATTTGATATTTTAAAAAAAAATAAAAAACAACCATTTTCGATACTGTTTGATTGTAAAAATCACAAAAAAATATTAAAATTCGTCTAAAAATTACAAAAAAATAACTACTGCTTTTTGTGTTGTGTTTGACTTTCTGACCAATTTTGGTCATTTTTCATTTTATAAAACTCTTAAAAATTGAAAAACACCTAAAAATGCATAAAAATTCTAATAAATAATCTAAAAATCCAAAAATAATAATTAAGGTGCCTAAATTTTCCTTGTTTCTTTCTCTTTACATGAAAATTACCTCCAGGCTTATTGGGGACTTTTAGATATTTTATCTAAGTCCCTTAAGCTCGGCTGGATAGTGCCTTCATTTTCTTGCATTATTTTTTTTAGAAAATTAAATAAACATCAGAAAAATCCCAAAAATTCACTAAAAACAGTAAAAATTATAAAACACACAAAAACATTTTTATTTGAATTTTTGCTTGATTTTTGATGCATTAAATAAATTGTTGAATTGCCTAGTTTCTTTGTTTTCCTTATTGTCTTAATTCTTTAAAAATCCAAAAAAAATTAAAAATAATTAAAAATCCACCAAAAATACTTGTCTTTTATTTTATTTTATTTTTGAGACTACTTCGTAGGCCGCGAGGCCATCACGTGCTCCTTGTGTTCAACCCTGATCGCTATACCAGGTTAAAATAATAGCAAGACCGCTATTTGATTTTGATTTATTTTATTCGATTTTGGTGGTCTCTTCTTCTCGATCGACCACGCTTGGTGACTTGGGTCGTGACGACCCTTGATACCTTATACCCTTGTTGCTTGGCATGTCATCAGCGTACGGTGAACCTCCTCGGGGGATGCTGAAGATCGGAAAAGAGTCACCGGAGCCTCCAGATGAACACTCATTCATCACTCTTTATTCTTATATTTTAGCTACAAAAACCTTTGCAAATTCATGTATATAGTTGTAAATAGAAATAATTACCAAAAGCATGCATTATGTAAAAACCTATAATTAGCATGTTTTTGTGCAAAAATAAAAGAATAAAGATTAAAAAGAAAAAGAGGGAAATATTTAGAATAAATATTGAGCAACCTAACCTAAGGGAGGGCTCAGCATGGGCCTGACCGCATAAAAGCCAAAGTAGAGGGAGATAGGGGCTCATGTGTGTAAATATTTATGTAAATAAATAAAAGTATTTTCCTCACAAAAATAGACTCAAATTGGCTTGTGAGTATTTGTAAATATTTCTAAATACAAAAGCAAGATAAAAATAGAAAAATCAAAAAGATAAAAACATCCCTCACCATGTATATAAACCATCCATCTTTTATTTATTTAGCCTTATAAATAAATAAAATTAATTCCCAAAATTTTTGTAAATATTCTATATTATATAGTGTAAATAGATAAAATAAAAACAATTAAAACAAAAACAAAATAAAAATAACAAAATTAAAAAACATAAAATATATTGTAAATATACCATGTATGTAAATGTACATATGTATTTATTTCACCTATGTATATAAATAATAAAAATAAAATAAAAAGGTCTTTTTATTCCTTATTTTATAATATAAATAAATAAAATATAAAATGGGAATAAAATTGTATAAAAATAACAATTAAAAATCAAAAATTAAAATCTTATATATATTGTATATATACCTATATAACCCTACTATGTACATACCTTATTTTAACTTTAAAAAATTAATTAAAAATCACTAAAAAATAGAAAAAATTAAAAAAAATAATTATTTCATGTTTTAACTTTTTTATAATTCGGCCATTTGCTACCCTTATTTTCACTTCCAAATATCAGCCACGTGGCCGCTACCCATTGGCCCTGGGGATTGTTGACTGCCCGGTCAACTGCCCCCCCCCCCAGGACCACTTCCCACGGGCTATGACACCTGACCCGACTTCTCAGATTTTTCGTGTCTAAACCCGATCCCCTACCACCTAAACCCAGGGTCCGAATCGTTAATGACATATCCGACACCCTCGCCGGAGCCTTCACCTCGGGATCCGCGCGCTCCAATGCCCTACCCGACCTCTTCTAGCCGGACCTGCACCCATATTTAGCTCGAGCTCCGCCTTCCCCATTCTCATCTTTGGATCATTCGCTTCGCTACCCGTGACCTCCACTGTGCTGGCAAGAGTGACAGCTTGCTCCAGCAAGTGTCGCAGCGAGGAGAGGGGCAGTGGCCCATCGATCCGGCGATCAAGCACCGTCGTGCTCCTCCTAGAGCCGGAGCTCGAGCCTCGGAGGGAGACGCTCCTCGAGGCAACGAACCAGAGCATCGCCAGCTCGTCCATAGTCTCATCGTCCACCCAGGTAGACCCTTAGCCTTCTCTTTTTCTTTAATTTTCAATTACCCCCAATTCGCTTCTCCGCCGTTCGCCGTCGATTCCGTCCACGACCGACCACCGTTCGATCATCAGGCTTCGCCATAGCCTTCGCCTTCCTCCCGCGCACCTTCTCCATACCTCCATCCAACCCAGCTCGCACAGGAGCTGGGGTTCGAGCTCCTCCGTCCCCACCTTCGCCGGAGCTCGCCCATCTCGACCCTCCGATCACCTTTACCCGCCTAACCGGGTCGAGGCAGTTTGCCCTCGACCCGCGAGCCTTCTGGTTTGCTTTGCAGGTACATCCAAGCCCATCTGAGGGCTTGGACCATTCGGTCCAGGAGCTCTACCTCCGCCGACCTCGCCGGAGCCCTCCAGGGCTCGGCAGGGTCATCGGAACCCACCATCAGCTGCGGAGCATCATCACGGAGCCTCTCCGATCTTCAGGAGCAGCAGAGGAGGTCAGGAGCGTGCGCCTTGGGCCGGCGAACTTCGCCGGCGAACTGTTCTTCCTCGATCTTCATCCACCGTCCGATCAGCCCTCCCACTCTAGTTTTCATCGGAGCCATCCATTCCAGGAGAAGCATCCACCGCCCGATCTTTGGAGGACTGATCCCAGCCGTCGATCCAGCGAGGCTTCGTCCACTACGCAGAGGACCGTCCGATCTCCACGTGGTGTAGCCTCAGCCGTCAGATCACTGCGAGGAGCTCAGCTGTGGAGCGCCCTTCGTCCTACACTGTCAGATGCTCCACGTGGCATCCATCCAGCGACTCCATTAATAAAGGGGTAAATATTACTTAGGCCCCCTCTTGTTTGGTCTTTACGATTGAGTCCTGTAAATATTTTAGGTAGTTTATTTCAGTTTGGATATTTGCATAGAGACCCCTGTGCTTGATTTTATTTGCATTTATGCCCCTCTATGTGATGTGACACGTGCATCGACACGTGATTTTCTGGGCTTTTTGCATTCTGTGCCCTGTAGTTCTGAGTTGTTAAGTAATGAATGAAAACATATTAGATATTGCATTTATACCCCTGTGCGTATTTTAATTGAGTATGTGCGGATATTTTTGGGTTATTTGCAGATAAGCCCTCGGACTTTTGGTACCTGTTACCAAATAGTCCAGAGACTTATTTTTTATTACATTTGGGTCCCTGAGTGCCCCAGGAACGCGCGACGCACGTGACTTCCTGGGATTTTTGCACCATACCCCTCAGGACTTCGGGTATTTGCACTTAGGTCCCTGTGCACAGTACCCTCTTTCTATTTTTGAATAAAATAGCAAATCACCTCCAAATTTAATGAAAATTGGATACATGGCTCCTGCCATGATGTAAAATTTTCTATAAATTTTGGAGACATTTTAGACACTGTTTGATATTTTTAAAAATTCAAAAACCTCTATTTTTGTTACTGTCTGACTTTAAAAATCCCCCCAAAAAAATATTGAAATTCGTTTAAAATTCACAAAAAAAATTACTTACTGTTTGTTCATGCTTGCTTGATTTTCTAGCCAATTTTGGCTATTTTTCATTATCTAAAACACCTAAAAATTGAAAAGCACTCAAAATCTCATAAAAATTCTAATAAATAAATAAATAACCCAAAAATAATAATTCAGGTGCCCAAATTTTCCTTGTTTTCTTATCTTTACAGGAAAATTACTCCTGGCTAATTTGGGCCTTCTAGATATTTTATCTAGGTCCTTTTAGCTCGGCTGGACAGTACCTACAGTTTCAACCCTTGTTTGATTTTTAGAAAATTAAATAAACATCAGAAAAATCCCAAAAATTCACTAAAAACAGTAAAAATTATAAAACACCTAAAAATATTTTTGTTAGAATTTTTGGTTGATTTTTATTGCTTTAAATAAATTGTTGAAGTGTGTTATTTTCTTGTTTTCTTTATTTTCTTAATACATTAAAAATCCAAAAAAATATAAAATACTTTAAAACCACCAAAAACACCCCTTTTATTTTCTTTTATTTCTTTTTGACTACTTCGATGGCCGCGAGGCCAACCCGTGCTCCTTGTGTTCGACCCTGGTCGCTATACCAGGTTAAATTAATAGCGAGACTGCTACAGTGTTTGATTTGATTTTTCATCTAGTTTGGTGGTTTATTTTTCTTGATCGAGCCGAGTCTGAGTGATTAAGGTCGCAACGACCATCAAGATACCTGATTACTTTAGTCACTTGGGATTTTTCGCTCATCACCTCCTGCCTCTGAAGAGCCCCTCCGATGGCGCCAAGGAGCTCCGAGGAGACCAGGCGACAGCGGCGGAGCTTAAGCTCCTGTGCTGAATGTGGGGGACCTCAAATGATCCTCCTCTGACCTGTAACGTTACACAAAAAGCCTCCTGGTTCGAGGGAAAAATGCCTCGACCCGATTAGAGGTGAGGTGGGTGAACGGTGCATCGGGACGAAGGAGCTCCGGCGATGCGACGGCGAATGAGCTCGAATCCCAGTTCTTGTGCGAAGTGGGTTGAATGGATGGGTGAAGAATGTGCGGGGGAGAAGGGCGAAGGTGATGGTCGAGATGTGGACGGGTGTGGTCGGAATCGACGGTTGACGGCGATGAACTAAATTGGGCGTAAACTGAAATTGGAAAAAAATAAGAGAATCTAAGCATACCAGATGACTGAGATCGACCGGGGACGAGCTGCTGAAGCTCTGGGTCCTTGCCTCGAGGGTCGTCGATGCCCGAGGCTCGAGCACCACGCAAGGGGCGGCGCACGACGGCGCTAGGTCGCCGGATCGATGACCGACGCACTCTCTCCTCACTATGACACCGCCGGTCGCTTGCTGTCACTCAAGCGAAGGTGGTGGAGGTCCTAGGAAGGAGAACGTGGAGCCAAAGATGAGTGAAATGCACGACGGAGCTCAGATTAAGTATGGCTAGGTGTCCGAGAAGATGGGAGTCGGCTGACTCGATCAGAGCGCGGATCCCCAAAACCCACTCCGGGCGTGGATCTAGATCGATCGGGGAACAAACAGAGCCCGGGGTTTCTAGGATTGGTGATCGGATCGTGACGCGATAAATGGGAGAAATCTGGTCGGGCGTGCAAATCCGCGGGGCTGTGGTCCGGGGGGAGTTGACCGGGGGGTCAACATCCCCCGTGGACCAATGGGATGCAGCCACGTGTCAAAGAATTGGAAATTCAATTTAAAATAATAAATGGCCGATTTTGGAAAAAGCTAAAATATGAAAATTGTTTATTTATTTAGAAACTATTTTTTTTATTTCTAATTATTTTTTTGAAATAAAAATTAAGTATTTATAATATAGTATTATATACATAGGTATATACAATATTGTGTTTTTATTTTTGATTTTTTAATTATTTATTTTTGTACATTTTTATTCCAATTTTATATTTTATTTATTTTCAAGATAAAATTTGGAATATTTTGGTATTTTTATTTTATTTTTATTATTTATTTACAAGGGTTAAATAAATAGGTTTATTTATATACATATATGGTATATATACAATGAAGGAAAATAATTTTATTTTTATTCCTCTTTATTTTATTTTTATTTTTGTAATTTTTATTTTATTTATTTACATTATGAAATATAGAATATGTACAATTTTTATGGTATTTTTATTTATTTATTTATAGGGATAAATAAATAAGTATGTGGTCTTATGTACATGATGAATATATACAAGGAAGGGTATTTTTATTTTCTTTTTAATTTTTCTCATTTTTATTTTAATTTAATATTTACAAATATTTACAAATAAATAAAACCCAATTTTATTTTTATTTAGAGGAAAATATTTTTATTTAATTACAGGTATATGTATACATGTGTGAGCTTCCTTATCTCTCTCTACTTGGGTTTTTATGCGGTCAGGCCCATGTTGAGCCCTCCCTTGTGATTAGATCGCTCAATATTTATTCTAAATATCTCCCTCTTTTTCTTTTGTTTCTTTATTCTTTTATTTATGCACAAAAACATGCTAATTATTTATTTTTACACAATGCATGCATTTTGACAATTATTGATATTTACATAAATATACATGTGTTTGGCAAAGGTTTTGTAGCTAAAATAAAAGAATAAAGAGTGATGAATGGGTACTCATCAATAAGCCGCTATGTGCGGACCCTAACTTGGTATCTTCGACGAAGCCTTCTTGGAAGGACAAATGTGGCGCTCCGCCTAGGGATGCCCTCATTCCTCGACGCCTTTCTTATACCCCACCCACTCTATTAGATGGCGAGGTTGTCGCTTATGTATCGGAGGCTGAGGCTCGTTCAATCGACGTCCTCTGGGATAATATGATCGTCTTCTATGTCCTAGGAAAAAGGCCTTTCCTTAGGATACTTACAAACTTCGTAGAAAAAGTTTGGAGGCCATCTGGAAGCTATAAACTAATCCCCATGCCCAACGGTTTCTACTACCTTCGGCTGCCATCTTCTGAAGATTGTGACCGAATCTTGGCTGGAGGACCTTGGCTATTCCAAGGGCGCTTCATGGTTCTCCGAAGATGGGATGCAGGCCACTACCTAGAACGAGAGCTGCTATCAGAAATCCCAATTTGGGTTCGTTTCCATGGGCTAAGCCTTGGCCATTTTTCTGATGTCATCCTAAACAAGCTGGACAGTGTCATTGGCACTCCCCTATTCATGGACGCCGCTACAGCATCCGGGCGAAATGTGGACTTTGCTAGATGTTGCGTTTTGGTGCTTGCTTCCAAGTTGATCCCTAACTCCATCCCCCTGGTCTTCTATTCGGGTCAATGTTAGTTGATCAACATTGAGCTGGAATGGTCCCCTCCCCGCTGCACAAATTGCATCGCCTTTGGGCACTCGACCTCCCACTGCCCCTCTGCTAAGTCCGACCCTCCCGATCCTCTTGCAGGTGGTAACGTCCAGACTAGTGGGACTAAGTTGGACACCCTGATGGCAGGTTCGACCCCCCAAGAACCTCAAGATCCTTCCTACTTGAGTTCTCCGCTCGCTGGACATTCTGATGCCTTCCATCGCGATCCCGAATCTTCCTCTCGTGCTCAGGATGAAGAGGTGCCATCAGGTATGCCATTGCCTTCTTGCCAATCCGATTTGGATTTTGCTTCCCATTCGAACATGGATGCAGAAGCTTCAACAAAAGTTCAAGGGAACCATAAACTCCACGTGCCTCCTAAGTCTACAAAAAAGGGAACCACTTCTGGTAAGGCTATCCCCTCCTTCCCTTTCGGTTCAAGGCATATCTTTCAGAAAAAAGCGTTGGGAGGTAGGAAGACCTCTGCGATCCCTCAATCCGATGGCACGGAGAATATCTTCGACCTTAATAATCCTTCCACTGAGGCAAAAAGTGCCATTCTAACAGAGGAGAATCCTGCATGGCTTTTGGCAACGCATAAGAAAAAGAAGCCTCCGAAGCAAGCCTCCAGAACCAACGGGCCGGTGCCTGTCAGGCAGTTCACTCTCTAATTCCAGATGTCTTTTACGATCTGTAATACACGCGGACTCAATAAGTCCCGTAAGGTTAAAGCTATTATAAAGGAATGTCGCTCAAAAGGCGCAAAATTAATGGATCTATTGGAAACTAAGATTAAATCGGAGAACAGAAGCATATTCGCAGCCTCCATTCCAGTGGGTTGGGAGCTTGCTAATAACTCCACTCCGCTTGGTCGTATCTATTTCCTTTGGAGATCAGATTGCTGGTCCTGTACCATTACTAGTGTCCATACGCAAGCCCTTACCCTGCTCTGCACAAATCTGGGGGGCTTCGCCTTTCACTTATCAATTATGTATGCGGCTAACTGTAATAATCAAAGAAGGCTTCTTTGGGCGCACCTTCAAGAAATTAAAGCAGATATTACTGGGCGTTGGATGGTCATCGGGATTTCAACGTTATCAGGTTCGCGGATGAAAAGTTCGGTGGCCGCGTCGCACCAAGAGGCCCTCTCGAAGACTTTAAGTCTTGCATCGATGAATGCGTGCTCTCGTACTTAGACTCTACAGGGAATTGTTGGTCGCGGAATAACTCTTCCGTTGGCCTGCATAGAATCACAGCAAAATTGGATCGTGCCCTCATCAACGATAATTTCCTCCTCAAATTGCCTCTTGCCAAGCTGTGTTACTCGGCTCTCCCATCGTCGGATCACCTCCTTCTCACGGTATCGCTTGGATCAAGGCTGAAAAAAGGAATCCATTTTCGGCACTTCGATTATTGGATTCATCGGGAGGGATATTTGGATGCGGTCAAGGTTGGTTGGGATTGTGCTGCGACCGATAACCCTCTTTATAGTCTTGCTCGTAGGCTCAGGAACGTGAAACTGGCCCTTAAACAATGGGCCACTAAGGATGCTAATGTATTCTCGAAACTCAAAAATGCAGAGATATTCTTAAATGCCATCTCCACTGCCCTTCAGTCGGCACCTCTCGATTCCTCCCTCGCACGGCTAGAAGAGATCACAAAAGAGTACATTGACAGGTTGGACACCGACCTCGAATCAGCTTGGAAACAAAAAAGTAGGTCGGACTGGCTCAACCTTGGCGATCGGAACACAGGCTTCTTCCATAAATCAGCTGTGGCTAGGACCTCTAGAAACTTTATTATGCAACTCATTGATGAACATGGGGGCGTCATTGACCGCCCTGCCTCCATTGCCAACGCTGCATGCGACCACTTCACCAATTTGCTCGCCCACCTGTGCCTCGCCCTCCTCTATCCGAGTTGCCTCCTCCTATATGTCGGCTAACCCCCTTCGCTAGCTCCTGGCTTGTGCAGCCATTCTCTAAAGAGGAAATATGGGACGCTGTCAACTCTATTGGCTCCACCAAGTCACCGAGTCCGGATGGCTTCAATCCACACTTCTTTAAACTCCATTGGGCGTTGGTCAAGGATGTGGTTAGTGTTGAGATCGGCTTCCTTTACAATGGGGGACAAATGGTGAGGGAGGTGAATCACACTTGCCTCACGCTTATCCCTAAGGTGGCGACCCCTCTACCCTCAGGGATTATCGACCCATCTCAGGATGTAACGTCATTTACAAAATCTTTGCCAAAGTTTTGGCCTCTAGATTGGCCACAGTTCTCCGACAATTAATCTCCCCCAACCAAACAACGTTCATCCAAGGGTGCTCCATTAGTGATAATATCCAGCTCGCAAATGAAATTCTAACGGGTTTTGACAGGAGATCCTGTCGTGGCAAGGCTTGCTTAAAGATAGATCTCACCAAGGCGTTCGACAGCATTGAGCACCCATTCATTCTTGATGCGCTTCGATCTATGGGCTTCCCTCCCACCTGGATTGCTTGGATCGCGAACTGCATATCCACGGTCTCGTACTCCATCCTCATTAATGGCGCCCCTCATCGTTTCTTCAAGGGCACTCGTGGTCTGCGACAAGGGGATCCACTCATTGATGAATCTCGTATTCATCATGCTAAAAACTCACTATTAAACCCCTGGCCTAAACATTTCAATAAAAACCACCATCAATTCTTTGTTTCTATCTTGTATTATATTGTATATATTTTACCATTAAAATATTACTTTTAATTCTCTTTTATTTTTTTTGTAATTATTTTATCATCAAAAATCCCTAAAAATTAGGTAGAATAGTTGTCTATAATTCACTGACCCTTAAAAAGATAAAAAAATACAAAAAAATCTCAAAACCACAAACTTGGTGTTTTTATCCCCTTAAAAATACCCCCAAAAATACGTTTTGTACAAATGACCTCTTTTGGCTTTTTGACCAACTGGAAAGTTGTAGATCTCATCGAGGCGAGCAACTTTCATGTTTGACTTTTTCCAAATTCGGCCTCTAACTATTTCTTTTCTATTTTTCATTGTAATTAATTTCTGAATTTTCTCATTGGGCCACTTGCGCTCTCTGGAACCTCCACGTGGCCCGCTTCATCTCACGCCACCTGGCGCCTCTTCTGGGCCGTTGGATCAACTCCGCCCTGCCTTAATCTCGACCATCGATTCTCACCTCGCTCCCAACCCTCTGATCCTAACTCCAGATCTAATCCCGACCACCCACTAGCGCCTATTCCTAAGCCGTCCGATCTTCTTCCTATCCCATGGCCGAGCTCGCGCCACGTCATCCCTTCATCGTAGCCTTCAGATCACCTCTCCATGTAACACCTATCAACTTGCCACGTCGCCTATCTATCCCTCACCATTGGATTCCCCCCATCTCCTAATCCGATCCGTCCACAAGCGCTCCAACCACAGCCATTGGATCGTTAGATCCAACAGCCCTCCATCATCTTCTACCTCGTAACCCCCTCGCCCACAGCCGTTTCATCCAGCAGTCTCTCCGCCCCCTTCCTTTTTTACCCGACGACCAGACCACTTTCCCCTGCTCGTAACGCCACCTCCACGTTGACCTACCCTCCGCCATCCTCGCGCCTACTGCAATTTCCCTCGCCATTACTCCGTCGCCCTGAAAACCTCCGTCGAAACCGTCCCCTCATCTCATAACCTCCGACCTCCGCCTTCTATAAATCGCCACCTCCGCCACCTGTGAGCCTCGTCCACCATTTTTGGGCATCACCCAAGCCTCCTCCACCCCTCCGGTGACAGCAGAGGGGTAGAATGTTGAGGCGACGATGGGTTTCGCTTGGTGTTGACCCTCGGCATTTCCCCCGCCAAGTAGAGGCTCCTCTGGTAGCCACCGAGCTCCGTGCACTGGCCGCGCACGCTGGGCGAAGACCCCGAGCACCTACGGTGCTCAGCCCAGGCCTCCTCCTCCGCTACACCTCGCTCCGGCGAGGCGATATGTTTTTCCTTATTTTCTCCTATTTATACCCCCGACTACAGACCATCTCACCTCCATCCGACCAGCTCCTTAGCTCCACCCAACCACCCTCATCTTCGCCGACCATCCCTCCCCTTCTCCAGACCCCCAACCGCTCCAACCCACCTCCTCCTCCACCTCGCCGGAGGAGGAGCTTTGGCCTCCACCTCCGATCACCCTAAGGCCACCACTCACCTCACAAAACACTCACACACCTTCCGCACGCACGCTTCGGCTAACTAACCCTTGCAGGACGTCAATGACCGGAGTTTGCGTCGGAGCTTCTTCAGGCTATCCTCCTCCGACGAAGCTCCTTCGACCAGCATCCCCGATCATCCTTGGAGCTTCGCCTGAGCTCCAGGATCTCCGCCAGGCAGCGAGTGAACTTCACCGACCTTCAGACGTGCTGTTAGAGCACGGTGGAGCCACGGGCAGGTCACCGGAGCACCGCCCTCTCCGGTGATCTGCGGAGGAGCATGAATAGCAGGTACCGTCCGATCATCTGGATCGGACGGTTACAATGGTGACACGTGGGCAAGCCGAGCCTCTAACCGTACCACTAGCCTCGGGTCTGCTGATCCTATACCCGAGCCTCCAGCACTTGCCACGTGGTCCGAAGCCGAGGGCCCTCCCGAGCCTGGCCCCTCGCATGCGTAGCACGTGAGGTGCTGGGAAATTTGCATGATCGACCCTGATACTTAAAGTAATTGCATTTTGATCCGCATGCACGTGCCTCACGTGCGTGCCTGGGTATTTTACAGGGAGCCCCTCTGAGGTTTTCAAAATTACAAAAGGGTCCCTGTGCGCAAATGGTGAAATTGCAACTAGGCCCAGGCTGTTTTTCATAATTGCATTTAGGTCCTTCCAGGGACCTAAATGCAATATTTATCCCTTTATTTTATTGCATTTTTATTACAATTATGCCCTTGCACTGTTTTTAGCATAACCTGAGCATCGTAGGTCCAAATTGCATGAATTTAGTGTCGTTTTGATCCTTGTTTTGTCCTCTACATTTTAGCATGCTTACTTGTCTCATTTGACACTATTTTAATTTAAGTGAATTTTTATGTGGAAAATGGACCCTGCTCTTCTTGTCTTGCTTTGATCTGATGACCGATTTTTATTGATGTGTTCAAATTGACTCTAATTTCATTCTATATTGTGTTGCTCACATTTTAGGGTATAATTGTAGTCTTTAATCTGGAAATAATTTTCCTTGCATATTTGCTCATGCATCGCTTTATAATTGCATAAAAATATCCAAAAAAATGCATACATCCTAGCATCGCTTTGTAATTAGCGTAAATTGCATGAGGACCTGAAATAGAAATTTATTGACATTATGCCTTCATGAATCAAAAATTCAATAGCTGAATTAGGCAGTCGTGTCCCTGTGTTCGACCTTGGTAGACTTGCCAAGTAAAATATTCCACGACATTCAAAGATCGTGGTTTTTGCTGAACCAAATTCGCCTCCTGTACTACGACATAATTCCACATTATTATAGATGCGAATTTGACGTTCATCAAATGGCGCCGTTGCCGGGGATACGACTTTTCTTAATTTTTGGATGTTGATTTTTTTATTGATTAATTTTAAATTTTCTTATGTCCTCATTTCATGCATCATTTCTTTGCATATTATTTGCTGATTTAATTCCTCTGAGTCTCTAACTCTTCTCTTTTGTGGTAGGGCCCATGAAAATCGGGGATGCCTGATCATCATGGAGGCGCGAAGTCGGGAGCTTCCGCTGAAGAGGCCGCAAAAGAAGCCATGAAGAAATTCTAGGATTTTTATCAGTCAAATTGCATTGCATGTTGTAAAAAGAAAAGAAAAAAAAAGAAGAAAAAAGAGAAGAAAAAAATCTGCATCTGCATATTTATTTTCAGTTTTTGCATATTGTACACAAAAAAATACACCCCCCCACACACACCTACACTTGCACATACTCACTCCCACCCTCCCCCTGTATATTTCATTCTCTCTCTATCTCTATCTCTCTCTCTGTGTGTATATATTTTTCATGAACCCCCTCCCCCGCACCCTTATATCATAGAACCATCCCCCCTAACACAGACCTTACTTCGGCTATTTGTAGCCTAAGTATAGGGGGGACCTGCCTGCTCATCCCCCCCTCGTTCTGTCTTCTTGTGCTTAGGCTGATTTTTGCCTAAGTATAGGGGGACCCTCCTCCTCAGTTCCGCTATATCACCCTGTACTTGAACCGAGCCTTGGCTTCATGGCACTTGTGCTATGAGGACATAGCAAATTTTAAGTATAGGGGGGTATACCGTATATTATTGTATATTTACTTTAGCCTTAGCTCGCGGTTTAATTCTTTTTAAAATTTTATTTTTCTGGGCTGGGTTTTTGGTAACCTTGGGAACTGAGTAAAAACCTGTAGAAATTAAAAATTGAGGGATTAATTTTTGTAAATATTCCTTATTAAAAAAATTAAATCTTTCTTGGAGGTTGACTCTGACTACTAGGTTTAGTGGGCATTTTCAGTGAGGGGACCTCGGTCTCCCTTAGCAGAGTGGGTGATTTAGAGGACATCGCATATGGTCCCGTCCTCAAGTAACACGGGCCTCGACCCGTACTTACACCCATACTAGCTGAAAGTGTATACTTTTATTTGAGCCTGGGCCAGTCATTGTCTCTCTGAGGAATTAAAAAAAATTCATTAAAAATTAAAACCCATAAAAATCTGCAAAAGATAAAAATCACACAAAAATTCATTAACCCAAGGAGTTGGTATATTCCTGACACATTCACACTCACGCAAGGCTTAAGGATTTTGAGGACACTGGATCTCTGGGATCTTGAGAGTCTGAGTTAACATGCCTTAGTCATTAGGGTTTTCATGACTTAAATATCCACACTCCTCTAGTTTGAAAGATCTGAGTGCTATATTGCACTCTTCATCTCTACCTTCAAGAAAATATGATCAGCACAATCACTTCCACAACTGCATGATTGATGAGCTGAGATGAGATATCACTTGAGGAACTAGGACCAGAGATTTGATTTTAGACCCGATCTAATGATATTCGAGGATGGGATAAAGTTAATTAAGGCTTCAGAAAACCTGAGTGTCAGCAAAACCCTAGCCAGTATGTGAACAAGATTCATATTCTATCTCTTTGATATTTACCTAAAAGTGCCAGGGTGTGATGAAACTTAGTGGAATTTGTTGATCAATGTGCGCCAACATTTGGTAAAAGCAGTTGAGCTAGACAACAAAAGAAATGAAATGTCAAAGAAAAAGCTCTAAATATCAAAGACAAAATACAAATGAGCTTCCACCAATGGCGAGCGCTCCCAAACATTTTCAAAGTATCCACTTGGACCAAGAGCTAATTAGGACCAAGGAGTCGGATTGACACCACAAAAAGGGCCCTGCATCGTAAGCGATACAAGTCTGGGTGTCGAAGGTATCTTAGATACTCAGAAAAGACACACCCCGGTGTACTCCCAGAAAAACAAGTGCATACGACTCCAACTCTCTTGACGGACACATTGATCAACAAAATAATAATATACATGTGTTGAGTAAAAAGGCACTCGAGAGGCCCCTTGTTCCAATGTGAGGGTGAGAAAAATAGACACAATCCCATGTCCCTCCATCATCTGGCCGTCCATCTACACTTTCAAGTCTGACAAACTATAGAGACGGTTGATTGAAGCAAGAATAGACTTATTCCCTAGTATTGAGGATTAGGTCTAGAGGAGAGTCTTTAGGACTGGAACTTTGAGTGATGCACCAACTCGGCTCTCATGAAATGCAGTACACTAAATGTCATACTATTATATTATATGTACAAAAAGAGAGTCTGATCATCAGAGAAGTTGGATTCCTTCTGACTAAGGCTTGGATAAACCCAGAATTTTAGGATCACTTAGGTCAAGGGTCTTCGAAAGATCAAGCCTTGAAAATTTCACGCGCACTATCAGGAATTAATCCGACTCCTTCATTCTTTAGATGCTTGAGGACGAGCATGGTTTAAGTATAGGGGTATGATGAATCTCGTATTCATCATGCTAAAAACTCACTATTAAACCCCTGGCCTAAACATTTCAATAAAAACCACCATCAATTGTTTGTTTTTATCTTGTATTATATTGTATATATTTTACCATTAAAATATTGCTTTTAATTCTCTTTTATTTTCTTGTAATTATTTTATCCTCAAAAATCTCTAAAAATTAGGTAGAATAGTTGTCTATAATTCACTGACCCTTAAAAAGATAAAAAAATACAAAAAAATCTCAAAACCACAAACTTGGTGTTTTTATCCCCTTAAAAATACCCCCAAAAATACGTTTTGTACAAATGACCTCTTTTGGCTTTTTGACCAACAGGAAAGTTGTAGATCTCATTGAGACGAGCAACTTTCATGTTTTTACTTTTTCCAAATTCGGCCTCTAACTATTTCTTTTCTATTTTTCTTTGTAATTAATTTCTGAATTTTCTCATTGGGCCACGTGGCGCTCTCTGGAGCCGCCACGTGGCCCGCTTCATCTCACGCCACCTGGCGCCCCTTCTGGGCCGTTGGATCAACTCCGTCCCGCCTTAATCTCAACCATCGATTCTCGCCTCACTCCCCGCCCTCTGATCCTAACTCAAGATCTAATCTCGACCACCCACTAGCGCCTACTCCTAAGCCGTCCGATCTTCTTCCTATCCCATGGCCGAGCTCGTGCCACGTCATCCCTTCATCGTAGCCTTCAGATCACCTCTCCATCTAACGCCTATCAACTTGCCACGTCGCCTATCTATCCCTCACCATTGGATTCCCCCCCATCTCCTAATCCGATCCGTCCACAAGCGCTCCAACCACAGCCGTTGGATCGTTAGATCCAACGGCCCTCCATCGTCTTCTACCTCATAACCCCCTCGCCCACAGCCGTTTCATCCAGCAGTCTCTCCGCCCCCTTCCTTTTTTACCCGACGACCAGACCACCTTCCCCTGCTCGTAACGCCACCTCCACGTTGCCCTAACCTCCGCCATCCTCGCGCCTACTGCAATTTCCCTCGCCATTACTCCGTCTCCCTGAAAACCTCCGTCAAAACCGTCCCCTCATCTCATAACCTCCGACCTCTGCCTTCTATAAATCGCCACCTCCGCCACCTGTGAGCCTCGTCCACCATTTTTGGGCATCACTCTAGCCTCCTCCACCCCTCCGGTGACAACGGAGGGGTAGAATGTTGAGGCGACGATGGGTTTTGCCTGGTGTTGACCCTCGCGTTTCCCCCGCCGAGTAGAGGCTCCTCTGGCAGCCACCGAGCTCCGTGCACCGGCCGTGCACGCTGGGCGAAGACCCCGAGCACCTACGGTGCTCAGCCCAAGCCTCCTCCTCCGCCACACCTCGCTCCGACGAGGCGGTATGTTTTTCCTTATTTTCTCCTATTTATACCCCCGACTACAAATCTTCTCACCTCCATCCGACCAACTCCTTAGCTCCACCCAGCCACCCTTGTCTTTGCCGACCATCCCTCCCCTTCTCTAGACCCCCAACCGCTCCAACCCACCTCCTCCTCCACCTCGCCAGAGGAGGAGCTTTGGCCTCCACCTCCGATCACCCTAAGGCCACCACTCACCTCACAAAACACTCACGCACCTTCCGTACGCACGCTTCGGCTAATTAACCCTTGCAGGACCTCAATGACCGGAGTTTGCGTCGGAGCTTCTTCAGGCTATCCTCCTCCGGTGAAGCTCCTTCGACCAGCATCCCGGATCAGTCTTGGAGCTTCGCCTGAGCTCCAGGATCTCCGCCAGGCAGCGAGTGAACTTCACCGACCTTCAGACGCGTCGTTAGAGCACGGTGGAGCCACAGGCAGGTCACCGGAGCACCGCCCTCTCCGGTGATCTGCGGAGGAGCATGAATAGCAGGTACCGTCCGATCATCTGGATCGAACGGTTACAATGGTGACACGTGGGCAAGCCGAGCCTCTAATCGCACCACTAGCCTCGGGTCTGCCGATCCTATACCCGAGCCTCCAGCACTTGCCACGTGGTCCGAAGCCGAGGGCCCTCCCGAGCCTGGCCCCTCACGTGCGTAGCACGTGAGGTGCTGGGAAATTTGCATGATCGACCCTGATACTTCAAGTAATTGCATTTTGGTCCCCAGGCACGTGCGTCACGTGCGTGCCTGGGTATTTTACAGGGAGCCCCTCCGAGGTTTTCAAAATTACAAAAAGGTCCCTACGCGCAAATGGTGAAATTGCAACTGGGCCCAGGCTGTTTTTCATAATTGCATTTAGGTCCTTCCAGGGACTGATAAACACAAAATTTAGAGCGGTTGTATTGACTCACAAGGCGAGTCAACAGTCGGTGTCTAGACCACTACAAAATTCTATATTTAATCAACAATTAACCCACACTATAGATCAATAATTAGAAATAAATGTGGAGTTAAAATTTATTTTTAACTCTGCACAAAAGATGTATAGGACAAGTATGCAGAGAGTTCGAACACAGGGAGCAAACAGGGTAATTCAAAAAGATGTGTGTGTGTGTGTGTGTGTGTGTGAATGTGAGTGAGTCTACACTATGCAAGCAAATAAATTTTTTTGTGGGTTTTTTTCAATTTTTTTTAATTTTTAATTTTGATTTTTAATTTTCTAATTTTTATAATGTTATATTTTATATTTTTTTTCTTTTTTTAATATTGGAATATAAAGACTATGTAAAAAAGAGAAGATAGAATATTAATAAAAATATGCAAAAATAACCAAAAATTCAGAAATAAAGTCTTTTTGGTATTTTTTATGATTTTTTACTATTTTTGTTATTTTTGGGTATTTTTCAAAGTGTTTTTGGTATTTTTAAACACTGAAATAAACCAAAACAGTGAACAAGCTACTGGCTGGGGTAAAATGAGAATTAAAAATATCAGATAGCCACAAAATGTTTTCAAACTATTTTTCAAATAAAGACAATAAAATCAGGAGACTACAGAACTTGAGTTTACAATTTTTAGAGTTTTCTACAATTTTTGAGAATTTTTTGAAGTTTTTATGTATTTTCTAATTTTTAAGGTTTTTCTTTTGAGATTTTTAGTGATTTTTGGATTGACATTAAAATATGATAAAATAGACAGTAGGGAATGTTTTTGGAATTTTTCGAGGTATTTTAATATTTTTTTGGTATTTTCTAAACTAGACAGTGCTGAAATGGAGAGTTTTTGATTTTTATTAAATATGAAAATGAAATAAAATCAAAAAATAAAAATATGGCGTTAACGTACAAGCACACATGAGCTTAAGTTTAATTTTTGAGAATTTTTGGAATTAAAATGAGGCTCCAAATAAATACGTCAAGCATACAAAATTTAAAGGCCTAGTAGGGGCATATATGCAAATCTCCAAAAGTCCAGGGGCATACATGCAATTTTCACACAAGTTTAACACTAAATATTTAATTTCCAGGACCAATTACAAATACACATACTCGCAGGGGTGTCACAGCAATTTTCACACCAGGGCGCGTGACTTGCACGCACCTAGCAAGGACCTACGTGTAATATCAGAAACCTCTGGGGGCTAACATGCAATTTCTCCAAAAAGTTAACACTTAATATAAAATTCCTTGGACTGGGACGAAATAATAAAAGACCCGAGGGCCTCCTCGCAAAATGCCCACACCTCATGTGAACAGGTCACGTGAGGTGACGTGGCAGAGGACCACTATGCAATTATTTAAAGTTCGAGGGCCTTTTTGCAAAGTTTACAAAATATTTAAACTACTAAACAAAATTTCAAAACTAAATGAAAATTATAAAAATAACGAGGGTATACTTGCAAAAATCCCTCGCAAGGCAGATTCAACGGCTGGGGGGTCTTCATTTGACACGTGGCGACTCCTCTGCTCGCGATGACGGTTCGGCTGGACGTCTGAGATCAGATCTCAGCTGAGATCCAACGATGGAGGGCTCTGACGATCGGGCGGTCCACGTTAAATCTGGGGCGCCTTCTTGATCGGACGGCAGCGAGGCCAAGAGAAGGCCAGCGACGGCGAACTTTCGCGACCTCCCCCGTCCTCCTTCGTCGGCGTTCAAGCCTCAAAATGGCCCCGATCGCTTCCTGCAGGCTATCACCTTGTCTGGGGAGCTTCAAAATGGCCGGGAAGGAGCTGGTCTTCGCCTGCGACGGCGGCGGAGCTCAGGAGCTCCAGGTTCCTCCGACGAACCCCAAAACCACTCCCAGGTGTCGTTCTTACGCTCGAACCTGCAGAAGAAGGTAATAGAGTCCAGGGCAAAGTGCATGGACTCCGTGGAGGGTGGAAAAGAGGCGCGAGATGAAGCGATGATGCTCGGCCGGAGGTGCGCTCCGACAAGATGAATGGATCGATCGATTGGGATGATGGAAGCGAGAAATTTTTTTGGGTTTTTGATCCTAGAACTATGATAAGATACTGCGAGAAAAATGAGGGGAAGAGAGGTACCTCAAGGGCCGGGAACGCCAGAGGTTGAAACCTCAACGGCGAGGCTCGCCGGAGGTCGAGGGAACACCCTTAGCCACGCTGATCGGCCACCTGGAAGGGTCGATCCTGGAGCTGTCACCTCCAGGAGACGATTGAGCTCACTAGGGGAACGAGAGGGCCAAAGTTTGGGGTCCAAATTCGAATCAAACTCCAAG
Organism: Ottelia alismoides; assembly: GCA_037367405.1. Taxonomy (NCBI): domain Eukaryota; kingdom Viridiplantae; phylum Streptophyta; class Magnoliopsida; order Alismatales; family Hydrocharitaceae; genus Ottelia; species Ottelia alismoides. The sequence continues at coordinate 312,211 of JAZKJV010009629.1, read as the reverse complement.
GTCTGCTTAAGTAGGATTGACGGTCGTGGGGGAAAGGACGAGGTGCGGTGGTTGATGGCGCGATGCACTTCCCAAGGCAAACATTGGGCGTGCAAGGTGGTTCAACGAGGAAGAGATTTGCAGAAGACCTTGAGTCGAAAGGGTGAAAGATTTATCCTCGAAAAAAAGGGTGAAGACGGGGGTCAAACATAGTCTGACACAGCCTACAGGTGCATGTCAGATAGTTGACCCGGGTCAACTATCCGAGCCCCCTGGTTGGTCCACGTGGACTAACCAGGAAAAACCTGGAGAATTTATTTCAAAAATCATTTTAAAATAGTAAATGGTATTATTTTATTTAGGTTATAAAATAAAAAGTGTTTAGAATTTTATAAACTATTTTATAGTAATTTTTAATGATTTTTATGGAGTATATTTTTTGCAAGTGTACATTTATGCCCTTTATAGGTATTTTACCTGTATATTTTATTAATTGATTTTTATTTTGTGATTTTAATTTTATTATTTCTATTTCTTATTTTATAAAATTATAAAATACCTTTATACATGTAAATATATTTTTATTTCATTTTATTGATGTTTTTATATATTTAATAAAATAGAAGTAGTAATTATACAAGTATGTGTATAAGTATTATACCTAGGTTTTGTGTATACAAGTATTTTTATTTTGAGTTTTTTTTACATTTTTATTATGATTTTAATGCACACAATTATTTTAAATAATATTTATAAGATTATAAAAATATAAAAATAATATATAACTAATAAATTGAATAATTTAATCTTTACAAGTATACAATAGGGGTCCAAAACTCAACTTTCAAACCGTAGCTCCGCCAAATGCGAAACCACCGCCATTAAATATCTTATTTTATTCTATATACAAGTAAAGGTGAGTTTGCTGCATTTGTAGTTTTCATTTGTGAAATACAGGTCTGGGAAGTTGGGATTCTGGATTTTTATTCAGACCATAATTTTTTATCTGTACATTCTTTTTGAATGAAATCAATTTTGTATTTTTCTTTATAAAATTATCTACAACTTTCATGTACAAAGTTTCTTTATTTGATGTATAAAAATTGGAACCAAAAATAGGTCCCAAAATGAATAAAGAATGAATAGAATAATATAGGTATTTGACCCTTATCTCCCCCTACTTTATTCCTGATCGACCTATTCATCAAGATGCCTAGGTCTCGGGGTTTTGGGTCATAAAATATTTACAATATTTTATTCTTTTTCTTTTCTTTTATTTATTCTATAATTTTGGCTTTAATTACATTATTTTATACACTATTTACAGGTACATGCATGAATGCTAAGATGCTCTATTTAGGGCTATTTACAGGCATTTGCTAGGATTTTTGGTGCCAAAATGATAGAATAAAGATGATAAAATGTGGGTTCATCATCCCCCTATACTTTACCTTTGCTAGTCCCTAGCAAACACTTATGCAATAAGTGCAAAAAGAAAAAGAAAGAAAAGAAAAAGAAGAACTTGGATTTAGTTTAATTATCAAACTTGTCTTCACAAAATCAAAGTTTAGAGCTTAAGTCGGACCTTTGGAGTTTTAGTGCGGGCGGAACCTTAGTGAGAACCGACTTTGAAATCCAACAGTCCCTGAGAATCCCAAAACTTTGTCCAAGTCTCCTCAATAGCCAGGTCAGAGATACTTCAACTCATACGCAAACTCTTACGACTATGAATCTGACTCGTACATTGTAAGTGATGGTGGCTCTCCCCAACTAGAATGACAAATAGAGTGACTTCTCCAGTACGACAACCCAATGATTCCCCAATCCAATAACTCCATCCTCGAGAAGCGGGGTATTCCCTTCTAAGTTCAAGTGACAACCAGCTCAAGAGGAGGGGGTGAAGAGAAGAATGGACGGTAGCCAGTGTAGCTACCTGTCCTGGGATGCAAGACCAGTGTAGTCAAGTCATCCAGCTGCAGGCTCACATGATCTCACTTTGGAACTCAAGCTTGCTTACCGTGCTCTGGCTCGGCATCAGGAGTGGCCTCAGTACTACCTCCTCGAACTGGTGAAATGGCGGCCTCAGCACCGCCTGTGGAATCATCATCCTTGGTGGCATCAGTACCACCATCATCAACATGAACGACCTCAGTACCGCTCTCATGTTCCTCATCTGGCGCCCTAGGTGTGTCCTCGTGATGTCGCTCAGACGAGGCGCCGCCGCCGGCTGGTGTCCTACCACTCCTAAGTGTGACAAAATCAGCATCAAAAAGATCTGCAAACATATCATCAAATGGATCACTAGGAGTGGCATGCTCAGTGTAAGCTACCTGCTCAGACTTCCGCTTCAGGTTGTTGGGGTTCGGCTCGATCTGGGCAGGGATGACGGCCTTCCCTCTCACAATGTCCCGCATCTCCTGGCGGAACTCGTCCATCTCCCATCTGAAAGTAGCCTGCTGGTCCGTGAGGAGGCGGGCTATGTCATCCAAGGTGGGGCTCTCGTATGGTGGACCATGAGAGCCCGACGGGTAGCCTCTCTGGTAATGAGGTTGCTGGAACTGGTGTTGCTGCTGCTGAGAGGGGTAAGTAGGTGGATGCTGCTGCTGGTGAGGCTGCTCACGCCTCCAAGACTGTCCCTGCTGATAGGGACGAGGAACGTAGGATGACTGCTGCTGCTGCTGTGAAGGGTAGACTGGGGGCTGCTGCTGCTGCTGCATCTGGTGATCTCTCTGCTGACTGTACTGGCCTCCCTGACCAGATGGCTGTTGCTGGGGCTGGGCACCTCCGTTCCCCCACCTGAATCCGGGATGGTCTCGTCGGATTCCAGGCTGAGGGCGGTCATACCAAATCCTGTTGACATCCATCAACGGCTCTGCATCGTACTGGGCTGGCGGGAGTACTGCCAGAGGCTGATCAGGCTGGTATACCACCATCTGCAAGTCTGGAGATGGTGGTGATTGGTAGGTGGGCTGCGGCTGCTGGTACGGCTCCGCCTGTACAAGATGAACCTGTCTAGGCTGCTGGTGTGAGCTGGAGCGCTGGGATGAGCTGCTGCTGCTGCCGTGATCGCCTCGCGACTGAAGACGGGCTGTGAAGCCGTCTGTGCCTCCTGGAGACACATGAGATGGGTCTTCATGTCGCTCAGAGTTTGTGCCATCTGCTCCATCTGAGTGATGACCTGGCACTGCTTCTTCTCTATCAGCTCCATCCGATCCAACTTCTCGCTGATAATCCCATGTCCGCAGCGGATGACTCTGCCTGTGTTGCTGCTACTGCGACGAACTGGATAGATCGACATCGACCCGTGCTATCATATGATACTGCACGGGTCCTGGCTGCTGCTGGGGTCTGCCCTGAGTGTACAACCTGGTCTGGGACATCACCATATAGTTCTCGGCCATCTCCTCGTAGATGGCCCAGACCTGGTCGTGATCCTTGGCGAAATACGACCCGCCACAAGAAGCATTCACCAAGCCCTGGAGCTCTAGTGTCAGCCCGCTGAAGAAGCTCTGCACAAGGTTGGGCTTCGAAATATCATGGTGCGGGCATCGATTAGTCAGCTCACGGAACCTCTCCCATGCCTCATGGAACTGCTCATTGGGGAGCATGGAGAAGTTGCTGATGAGGGCTCTCGCTGCATTGATCCGCCCGAGTGGATAGTACTTGTGTAAGTACTCAGTGCGGAGCTGCTCCCAAGTGTAAACAACTTCCCCAAGTGCTTCAGCCAGGTGGCTGCTCGGTCTGCCAAGGAAAGGGGAAGGCGATCATCTGAATCGTATCCTGGTCCACCGGACGATCGTGGACAGTACTGCAGATCATGAGGAACTCCTGGAGGTGGAGATGGGGCTCCTCAGTGGCGAGCCCGTGGAAGCGGGGGAGTAACTGCAAGGTGTTCGGGGGGAACTTGAAGTCCCCCACGATAGCTGGAAGTACGACCCAGTGGTGCATCAGTGTCGATCCGGGGTTGTGCAACTCCCGCATCGGTCTCGGTGGTCCTCCTGTCGCGGCTGCGCGGCTGCTGCTGCTGCGGCTGCTGCTGCGGCTGCTGCGGCTGCTGCATCTGCATCATCCGGGATCCTCGGCCCGTCTCTCCTCTGATCTCTCTCTGCTCGCATTTGCTCCATCTCTCTCCTCATATCAAGCATGAATGCTCCCTGATCCCTCAGCTGCTGCTGAACTGTCTCTAGGGAGGCGATCAGGGTGGAGTTGATCGCGCCCTGTCCAACACAAAGTGCTCAGGCTGTGGACCTCGGGAGCGATCCTCTGAACTGCCTGCCTTGGCGTCTCCAAAATCAAATGAGCCGAACTCAGGTGCTGATAAATCTGTCAATCTCTCCTCTGGCTCATGTCTCTCAGAACGAAAGAAAGGGTTCGAGGAGGAACAAGGCGGAATCATACTCGGGCTCGGAGAGCTGGTCTCGGCTCTCATGAGACAACCTAGATGAACAGGTAGACGTGCCCGAAAGCGGTGCAGCCAGAGGCTGCCTAAGAGATCGTCTACCCATCATCGTGATCTGGCGAGTAAGGCGGATGGGATCTGGAGAAACCTATGATCAGAATACAAACCCCTCAGTTCACCAACGCAACGCTAGCTGAAGACCGTAAAGGGCTCGGTCGGATTATCTTGTCAAATTTTATTTTGTGAACAAAAATCTATCATAGCGATTACGTGACCTGCTGGGATACCCGATGACTACCCCAACCGACTGGCCCGCACGAATGAGTCGGTAATCATTCGGGAATAGCACCGGAGGGCTTTACCTAGTGAACGGGTCACTCTCTCGCACAAGCAAACCAATCAATGAGGGGGTTGCTCTCCCCAAGACAAATTTTTAGATCAGGTGTCTTTTAGGGTCAATAGCTTAAACAGTCCCAATTTTATGGTTTTTCTTTTTAATATTTTTCAATAAAAACAAAGGGCCTAATGAATTTTCGGTTCTCCTGATTATTAAGTCAAAAGCAGGGTGAGAAGACGAAAAAGCCGATGCGCGATGAAATCAATGATGCATGCAAAGATAGAATGCGTACCTGTCTCCAGCACTCTACATGCAAGTGATCCGCGCAGAAATGTAAAGACAGAAAAGAAACTACCTATATGGTGCAGCGGTGAAATCGAGCCCTAAACAAGCCAATTCTACTCGCAGAACCGTTAACTGGTCACCGATCCTTCAAGCCAAAGGTCCGGTCTCGGTCTACCCCTCCTCGTCCCGACACATCGGGTTCAGGAGCAGCGCTTGGCAGGGCAGGCTACGGCACGTAGGCTAGGAAGGGAGTGAGTCAGTTATTTTTATTAATGAATTAATTAGTAGGTCCAATTAATCGCACTATAGGAACAGGAAGTTAATTAGGTGTGGGGATCCTACTAATTACGGCACAGTCAAGTAGAAAATCCTAAGTCTAGGGGCTCGAGAAAAACTGTGAAAACTGTAAAAGGCAGCAAGAAAACCAAAGCCGTGAAAAACGCGAAAAATCCTAAGGGTCCCCCGAGCACACCGGTGCTCGGCGAAACAGACCCGCTACAAAATCCAAGTCCACAGTGTCTGAGTCTGTCCCTGTATTATTACAATAATCAATAAAAATAAAAATAAAGTCTAAAATAATCCTACTCTAATCCTCTCCCACTCAGCCTCTCTCTCACGCTCTCTTGCGGATCTGTGCAGAAGGAGCCGCCTCCGAGTCTCGCGGTTGCGCCAGCTTCTCGAAAGTTGCCGCCTCGGTCCTCGGGCCCTCGCAAGAAAGAAACAAGTGGGCAGACAATAAAATAATCAAATAATAGCAAGAAAATAAAACAGGGAATATGTGCAAAAATGCAAATAAAATAAAACAAACAAAAGTCAAACAAAAACAAAAGAAAATAAAATAAAACAAAATAAAGCAAAAAGAAGAGAAAAACAAAAAGCCGCGGACTCAGAAAAAGCTGCGGAAAGCTGCGAAAAATAAAACAAAGAGAAAATGAAAAGAAAAATAAAAAACTACTAAGCCGTGCTCCTCCCCGGCAACGACGCCATTCTGATGACACGCCAAGCAACAAGGGTATAAGATATCAAGGGTCGTCGCGACCAAGTCGCCAAGCGTGGTCGATCGAGAAGAAGAGACCACCAAAATCGAATAAAATCAATCAAAATCAAATAGCGGTCTTGCTATTATTTTAACCTGGTATAGCGACCAGGGTCGAACACAAGGAGCACGTGATGGCCTCGCGGCCTACGAAGTAGTCTCAAAAATAAAATAAAATAAAAGACAAGTGTTTTGGGTGGATTTTTAATTGTTTTTAATTTTTTTTGGATTTTTAAATAATTAAGAAGATAAGAAAAACAAAGAAACAAGGCAATTGAACAATTTATTTAATGCATAAAAAATCAAGCAAAAATTCAAATAAAAATGTTTTTGTGTGTTTTATTATTTTTAACTTTTTCAGTGAATTTTTGGGATTTTTATGATGTTTATTTCATTTTCTAAAAATAAAACAATGCAAGAAAATGAAGGCACTGTCCAGTCGAGCTTAAGGGACTTAGATAAAATATTAAAGTCCCCAATAAGCCTGGAGGTAAATTTTCATGTAAAGAGAAAGAAACAAGGAAAATTTAGGCACCTTAATTATTATTTTTGGATTTTTATATTATTTATTAGAATTTTTATGAGTTTTTAGGTGTTTTCAATTTTTAAGAGTTTTATAAAATGAAAAATGACCAAAATTGGTCAGAAAGTCAAACACAACACAAGAATAGTACCTAATTTTTTTGTAATTTTTAGACGAATTTTAGTATTTTTTTGTGATTTTAAAATCAAACAGTAACAAAAATGGTTGTTTTTTATTTTTTTAAAAATATCAATAAAAGAAAAATGTCTCCAAAAATTCTAGAAAATTTACAAAATGGCAGGAGCCATGTATCCAATTTTCATGAAATTTGGAGTAGGTTTGATATTTTATTCAAAAATAAAACCTAGGTACAGTGCATAGGGACCTGTGCGTAAATATCCAAAGTTCTGGGGGGTCCGGTGCAAAAATCCCATGAAAATCACGCACGCAGAGCGTGTCTGGGGCACTCAGGGACCTAAATGCAAACAAAACAAAGTTCTGGGACTATTTTGGTAACAGGTACCAAAAGTCCGAGGACCTGTTTGTAATTACCCACAAATAAGCGCACATGCACAAATAAATCACGCACAGGGGTATAAATGCAATTTCCTAAAAATATTCATTCATTTCTTAACAATCCAGAACTACAAGGCTAACTATGCAAATATCCCAAAAAGTCACGTGTCGAAGCACGTGCTACATCACACACAGGGACATACATGCAATAAGCAAACAAGACAGGGTCCAACATGCAATTTACCTAACGTAAATAAAATCCTAAAAATATTTACAGACTAAACTGAAATGAAACTAAACTAAGGGCCTAAGGGTATAAATTACCCTTTATTACGCAAGCCGACGGATGGGCGCCACGTCAATGATCAGACGGCTGGGAAGGGGTGGCGCCCAACGCTGGGTCTTCGACGTTGATCGATCGGTCCAGGCGCTGCCACGTGGAAGATCAAACGGTGGACGGGCGCGGTGGCTGAACCCTCGCTGAATCGACGGTGGAGATCGACCCTCAAAGGATCTGGCCGGTAGTGCTGCTCCCTCTAATGGACGAACAGGATCAGATCTGGAGCTCAGGGACGATCGGACGTCTCTGAAGGATGGAGGAAGAACTGGGCTCCAGCGAACTTTCGTCGGGCTCGTGACGGCGCTGGTCTCCTCCTGGAAGGCCTCTGGTGATCGGAGAAGGGAGCTGCGGGCCCTCCGCGTCGAACGGTGACCTCCGATGACTCAACGGAGCTCCGAGGAGCTCTGGAGAGTAGGGCGGAGGCGAAGCTGCTGGACCAGATGGTCCAAGCCCTCAGATGGGCTCGGATGTACCTCCAAGGTGCGCCAACAAACTCGCGGTCGAGGGCAAAGTGCCTCGACCCTGTCAGAAGGGGTGAAGGTGACTGGTGAGGCGGAGCGGTCGAGCTCCGGCGAGGGGTGGACGGAGGAGCTTGAAACCCCATCTCCTGTGCGAGCTGGGTTGAATGGAGGGGCGTAGAACGTGCGCGGGGGAAGGGCGAATGCGATGGTGTGGCCGATGATCGAATGGGAGGCGAGCGTGACCGGGATCGAAGGTGGTCGGCGACAGGGAGATTTGGGGCTAAATCAAAATTCGAGAAATAGAAAAGAAACTACGGCTACCTGGGTGGTCGAGTCGACTGGGGAAGAGCAGCTGGTGCTCTGGGTCCTTGTCTCGAGGACCGTCGTCGTCCAAGGCTCGAGCTCCTGCTCTGGGCGGACGACGCACGGCGGTGCTGGCTCGCCGGATCAATGGTTCGAGCACCCTCAGCCTCGCTGCTACACCTCCGGGGCAAGCTGTCACTCTCGCGCGGAAGATGGAGGTCACTGGGTGGAGGAATGACGATCCAAAGATGCGGAATGAAGTGGCGGAGCTGGGACTTTATACTTCTAGGGGTCCGGCTATCGGGAGGTCGGGCGAGCAGCTCAGAGCGTGGGTCCCCAAAATCCACCCCTGGCGTGGATCAGGGATGATCAAGCTCGAGTTAGAGCCCGGGGTTAACGGATTCCAAAATCGGATCGAGTGTGCGAAATGTCGAGAAGTCGGGTTGAGGGCACGGATCCGGGACGGGGTGGTCCTGGGGGGGGAGTTGACCGGGGGGTCAACGTCCCCGTGGACCAGTGGAAGCAGGCCACGTGGAAATATTTAGAAATTCAATTAGAAATAGCAAATGGCCAAATTATTTAAAAGTCAAAACATGAAATATTTTTGTTTTAATTTGTTCTACTTTGGTGTTTTTTAATTAATTTTTCAAAATAAAATGAGGTATTTACACTATATAGCTATATATAAGGTATATGTACACTATGTCTTTTTAATTTTTGATTTTTAATTTGTTATTTTTATATATTTTTATTCCTATTTTATATTTTATTTATTTATATCATAAAATTAGGAATAAAAAGGTATTTTTATTTTTTTTCATTTATATAACATAGGTGAAATAAATACATATGTACATGGTATATTTACAATGTATTTTATAATTTTTTAATTTTATTCTTTTTTATTTTGTTTTTGTTTTAATTGTTTCTATTTTATTTATTTACAACATAAAAAGTAGAATATATACAAAATTTTATAAAAATTAATTTTATTTATTTATAAGGTGAAATAAATATAGGAGTGGCTATGTACATGATGAATATGCACAAGGTGAAGGTTTTTGTTTTCTTTTTATTTTTTTTATTTTTATTTTGATTTTTATATTTATAATTATATACAAGTATTTACAAGCCCATTTTAGTCTCTTTTTGGAGGAAAATATTTTTATTATATTTACAAATATATTTACACATATGAGCCCCTATCTCCCTCTACTTTGGCTTTTATGCGGTCAGGCCCATGTTGAGCCCTCCCTTGGGTTAGGTTGCTCAATATTTATTCGAAATATTTCCCTCTTTTTCTTTTTGATCTTTATTCTTTTATTTTTGCATAAAAACCTGCTAATTATTACTTTTTACACCATGCATGCTTTTGGGTAATTATTTATATTTACAAATATATACATGCATTTGCAAAGGTTTTTGTAGCTAAAATATAAGAATAAAGAGTGATGAATGAGTATTCATCATACGCGTAGCGGGCCGACGAAGTTCGCCGGCCACCTGTTCTTCCTGGACCCTTCAGAGCCATCCATCCGTCCTTGTCGTGCCAGATCTGTGGAGGACCGTTCGATCTAGGAAAAGAAGAGGCCCTGCAGACACCGTCAGATCAGACACGTGGCTTCGTCTCCGCCCTCCATCCAGCGAGGGTTAGCCACATCGATTCTCGATCGTTGATTCCCCCACGTGGCACACCCTCACCCGTTCGATCGGAGCCAGGGCTTCTTTGGCGAGGTGCAGTGCACCACTACCGTCAGATCCGCCACGCGGCGCCATTTCAGCCCTCGGATCATAATAAGGGGTAATTTCACTTAGGCCCCTCCTGCTTTGTCATATACGTTCTAGTCTTGTAAATATTTTATCAAGATTATTTTAGTTTGGTAAATTGCATAGAGGACCTGTTAGTTTCTTATATTTGCATTTCTACCCCTGTACGTTGTGGGACACGTGCTTCGTCACGTGCATTTTGGTGAAATTGCATGTATGGGCCTATACTTTCTGGTTGTTAATGAATGAGAAATATTTTTGGATATTTGCATTGATGCACCTGTGAGTATTTTTATTTCCACATGTGTTGAATATAGTGGGACTTTTACACTTTCGCCCCTGGACTTTTAGTACATGTTACTAATAGGTCCAAGGACTTAAGTTTCTTTACAAATAGGTCCCAAAGTGCCCAGAACACGAGCGTGGCGCGTGGGAACCTGGAATTTTTGCACCAGGACCCCCTGGGTTTCTCTTCTTGTTACTTTTAGGCCCCCAGAGCATATTTTTTATGACAAATAGGTCCATGTGACTATGGGCTTTTGTTTGTTGTAAATAAAATAACCAATCTACTCCAAATCAAGTGAAAATTTGACACATGGCTCTTGCCACTGTGTAGAATTTTCACTGATTTTTGGGAAATTTTTTGAGGCCCTTTTATTTTCTTTTAAAAAATCAAAAACCTCTCTTTTTGTCCCTGTCCATTTATAAAAATAACAAAAAAATATTAAAACCTTATTAAAAATTCTAAAAATTCATATTTTGAGTGTTTTGTTGTGCTTGATTTTCTGACCAATTTTGGTCATTTTTGGATTCCTAAAAACTATAAAAATTAAAAAACATTGAAAATCTCATAAAAATTCCAATAAATCACAGAAAATTCAAAAAAAAACAAAATTCCTTTTTCTGAATTTCCCTTTTGTTTCTATTTTCCAAGAAAATCACCTCCAGCTCTTTTGAGACCATTTTATATTTTATTTTTGGTTTTAAGAGCCTGGCTGGATAGTGTTCTTGCATTTCAGCCTTCTTTTATTTTTATAAAATTCTATAAAAATCAGAAAATTACCAAAAATTGACCAAAAACAGTAAAAAATACAAAAATTCTAAAAATATTTTTGTTTGATTTTTGGAGCTTTTTAGAGTAATTAAATAATTGTTGAAAGTTGCTTGTTTTATTGTTTTTATTATTTTCTTTATAATTAAAAAATCCAAAAAAATATAAAAATAATAAAAATCCACCATAAATCCTTTGTTTATATTTTTATTTGTTTTGGACTACTTCGTAGGCCACGAGGCTAATCCGCGCTCTTGAGTTCGACCCTGGTCGCTATACCAGGCTAATCCAATAGCCATGGCCACTATTGATTTTCCTTGATTTTTGTCTTGTTTTGGTGGTTTTGCTCTTTCATTTTTCTTGTTGAGCTGAGATCTCTATTGATCCGGGTCACAACGACCCGAGAGTGATATTTTTACTTGATCCGGATTGATCGAATTTTAGCTCATCAGAATGGCGCCGTTGCCGGGGAGCACGACTTTAGTAGTCCGTTTCGGTTTCTTTTTATTCTGTTTTCTTTTTCGCGGTTTTCTGCGGCTTTTTCTGAGTCCGCAGCTTTCACAGCTTTTTATTTTTCTTTTATTTTTCTTTTATTTTCTTTCCATTTCTTTTCTTTTTATTTTTGTTTTTTTTGTTTGTTTATTTTATTTCCATTTTTGCATATATATACCCTGTTTTCTTTTCTTAGCTTTATTTGCTTTATTGAGGCTTGACACATTCTTTGTTTTCTTGTGAGGGCCCGAGGGACCGAGGCGGCGACTTTCGAGGAGCCGGCGCAACCGCGGCTTTCGGAGGCGGCTCCCTTCTGCACGGAGCCGCAGGAGAGCGTGAGGAGACAACCGAGTGTGGGAGGCTTAGTTTAGTTTAGTCTAGATTTTATTTCAGTACTATTTGAATAATTGTTGTAATAATACAGGGACAGGATACTCACTTGGACTTTTGAGACTCTTGGGGGTCTGTTTCGCCGAGCACCGGTGTGCTCGGGGGACCCCTCATTTTTACACGGTTTTCTATGCGGCTTTTATTTTTTCTCTACTACCTTTTCGGTTTCTCGCGGATTTCCGAGCCCCTAGCCTTAGGATTTTCTGCTTGATTGTGACGTAATTAGTAGGAATCCAAGCACCCTAATATATCTGCCCGCACCTATAGATCGGTAATTGGACCTATAATAAAAAGATTAATAGAATAATCGACTCACTTCCTTCGAGCCTACGTGTTGCATCCCACCTTGCCAAGCGCTGCTCCTGAACCCGATTGTCAGGAGGAGGAGGGGTGGACTGAGACCGGACTCGTTGGATTGGAGGCTGGTGGTCGACTAGCCGTTCTTTCGAGTAGAATTGCTGTTTAGGGACTCGGTTTTCCGCCTGCACCATTTAGGTAGTTTATTTTCAGTCTTTCAATTCTACGCGGATCATTTTGCATGTAGACTGCTGGAGTCAGGTATGCATCTCTTACTCTGCATGCATCATTGATTCATCGCGCATCGGCTTTTTTCGACTTCTCCCCCTGATTTTCGACTTAATAACCAGGAGAATCGAAAAATTCGTTAGGCGATTTTGTTTGATTATTGAAAAATACCTAAAAAGAGAAATCATAAAATTGGGACTGCTAACTCTATAGACCCTAAAAGACGATCACCGAAAAATTTGTCTTGGGGAGAGCACCCCCTCCTTGTCTGGTTTGCTTGCACGAGAGAGTGACCAGCACACTAGGATAGAGCCATCCGATTTTTTCTCGACTGATTACCGGCTATTTCTGTACGGGACAGTCGATTGAGAAAATATCGGAATTACCCAACAGGTCACGTAATCGCTCTCGTTGCGTTGGTCACCAAATAAAATTGATAAGATAATTGACCGAGCTTTTACGGCTTCAGCTCGCGTTGCGTTGGTGAATTGGGGGTTTGCTTGTGATCATAGATGTTACCAGATCTCATCCGCACAACTCGCAGATCAAGATGATGGGCAGACGGTCTCTTAGGCAGCCCCTGGCTGCACCACTTTCCAGCACGTCTGCCCGCTCATCTAGGTTGGTTCACAAGAGACGAGACTCGCTCTCCGAACCCGAGTTCGACTCCCACCCTGTTCCCCTCGACCCCCTTCTTCTGCATCCGAGATACCAGTGCCAGAGGAGAGACAAAACAGTGATTATATCGGCACATGAGTTTGGATGCTTTGATTTTGCAGAGACTATGGCCGACCAGTGACGACCGCATCAGAGGTTCCCAGCATGATCAGACTTTCATTATGGACCAGGGTGCGATCAACTCCACCCTGATCGCCTCCCTCAAGACAGTTCAACAACAGTTGAGGATCAGGGAGCATTCATGTTGGACATGAGGCGTGAGATGGAGCAGTTGAGAGCAGATCGCGAGCAGCGTGAGCCAGGAGACGGGCCGAGGATGCCCGACCATGCTACACACCGCCGCATCAGCCAGCAGCAGCCGCAGCAGATCCACCGAGACCAATGCGGGAGTTACACAACCCTGGATCGACCTTGATGCATCACTGGGTAGTACTTCCATCCATCGTGGGGGACTTCAAGTTCCCCCCGAACACTTTGCAGCTCCTCCCCCGGTTCCATGGGGCTCGCCACAGAGGAGCCCCATCTCCACCTTTAGGAGTTCTTGATGATCTGCAGCACAGTCCACGATCGTCAGGTGGACCAGGATACCGTACGGATGATTGTCTTCCCCTTCTTCTTAGCAGACAGAGCAGCCACCTGGCTGAAGCATCTGGGGAAGTTTGTCTACACGTGGGAGCGCTCCGCACTGAGTACTTGCACAAGTACTATCCACTCGGGCGAATGAACACAGCTAGAGCCCTGATCAGCAACTTCTCCATGATCCCCAACGAGCAGTTCCACGAGGCATGGGAGAGGTTCCGTGAGCTGACTGACAGATGCCCGCACCACGACATCTCGAAGCCGAACCTAGTTAAGAGCTTCTTCAGCGGGCTGACACCAGAGCTTCGGGGCTTAGTGAATGCTTCTTGTGGCGGGTCCTACTTCGCAAGGGATCACGATCAGGTCTGGGCCATCTACGAGGAGATGGCCGAGAACTACATGGTGATGTCTCAGACCAGATGTACACAAAGGGATGCCAGCAGCCACAACCGTGCAGTACCAGAGGATAGCACAGGTTGACGCCGGTCCATCCAGTTCGTCAGCGGCAGCAGCACAGGCCGAGAGTTCAGCCGCAGACATGGGGATCATCAGCGAGAAGTTGGACCGGATGGAGATCATTGAGAAGAAGCAGTGCCAGGGCATCACACAGATGGCACAGACTCTGAGTGACCATGACCTGAAGACACAGCTCATGTGTCTCCAAGAGGCACAGACAGCTTCACAGCCTCGTCTTCAGGCACGAGGCGATCCGAGTAGCAACAGCAGCTCGTCCCAGCGCTCCAGCTCCCACCAGCAGCCTAGACAGGTCCATGTTATACAAGCGGAGTCGTACTAGCAGCCGTAGCTTACTTACCAGGCACCACCATCCACTGACCCTCAGATGGTGGTATACCAGCCGGATCAGCCTCTAGCAATGCTCCCGCCACCCTAGTACGATTCAGAGCCGTTGATGGATGTCAACGGGATTTGGTACGACCGCCCCCAGCCCGGTATCCGACGAGACCATCCCGGATTCCGTTGGGCTGCCGGAGGTGCCCAGCCCCAGCAGCAGCCGTCAGGACAGGGTGGCCAGTACATCCATCAGAGGGATCACCAGCAACAACAGCCCCCAGCAAACACTCAGCAGCAGCAGCAGTCACAGTCGTATGGTCCTCGTCTCTATCAGCAGGGACAGTCTTGGAGGCGCGATCAGCCTCATCAGTCGCATCATCATCCACAGTTTTACCCCTCTCACGCACAGCAGCAGCAGCAGCCTCACTTCCAGAGAGGCTACCCGTCAGGTTCTCATGGACCATCCTATGAGAACCCCGCCTTGGATGACATAGCCCGCCTCCTCACAGATCAGCAGGCTACATTCCGACGGGAGATGGATGAGTTCCGCCAGGTAATGCAGGACATCGTGAGAGGGAAGGCCGCCATCCCTGCCCAGATAGAGCCCAATCCGAACAACCTTAAGAGGAAATCTGAGCAGGTAGTTTGTACTGAGTATGCCACTCCTAGTGATACATTTGGAGATATGTCTGCATATTTGTTTAATACTGATTTTGTCACACTTAGGAGCGGAAGGATGCCAGCAGGCGGCGACTCGTCTGAGCGACACCCAGAGGATACTTCTAGAGCGCCCGACAAGGAGGAGAGCGGTACTGAGGCCGCTAGAGATGATGACGGTGGCACTGATGCCACCACGGATGCTGATCCCACCGGCGATACTGAGGCCGCCGTTTCACCAGTTGCAGGAGGTGGTACTGAGGCCACCCATGTTGTCAAGCCAGAGAGCGGTACTGAGGCCGCATGTCTTCTAGCCGATGGTGGTGCTGATGCCACCAGTTCTTCTAAGAATCCTGTAGTTTTTCCTTATGTTGATGTATCTCGAGACATTTCTGGCAATAAAGGAAAGGGTTTGTTTTCTTCTAGTCCCATTGTGGTGCTTGATGTATGTGTGGATCCTGCCGTCGAGCAGCTTAGACCCGTTCCTAGTCCTTCATCTGAGAAGGACCCTGTGATCCCCTTCCCTAGAGCTCTTCAGATGAGGAAGGGGAAGAAAATAGAAAATTCCAAAAAAAGGCAGCAGGAAGAGTTCAGCCAGCAGATGATAGACCGTTTCCATATTCAGCTGACTCTTCAGGAGGCTTTGCAGCACATCCCTCTACTCCAGCGTTCACTCAGAGACAGGACTACGGTTAGGAGGAGGAGGAGGAACCACCATTCAGAGATCCATGTGCTGACCACAACTACTTGTTTCACGATCCAGAACCGTCTGCCGGCCAAGAGGCCAGACTCAGGAGCCCCGTATGTTAGATGACATATCAGAGAGCAGAGGTTCAACCGTACTCTATTAGACAGCGGTTCGTCGATCAACCTACTTCCGACAGCCCTTCTTGACCGCTTCGAGTTGGGCACTCTTCGACAGAGCATGGCAGTCCTTCAGTTTACTGATCGAACTATCAAGAGGCCGAAGGGGTTGCTTAGGGACGTTGTCGTCACTATTCAGGGCCTGAAATTCCCCGTGGACTTCGTAGTGTCGGACATGGAGATCCCTGAGTCAGTGACCGATACGCCCATCATTCTCGGTCGCCCGTTATTGACCACAGCCAAGGCAGTGACTGACCATGATAGCGGGAAGGTATACTTTCACGTCGAGGGCGAAAGTGTACAAATAGAGACGGTCGAGGATAGCAGAGCCAGAGACAGAGCATGCTCAGAGACTACTTCTGATACAGAATGAATGACAGATGTAGGGCCATACATCCATCAGGACTGCGACTTTGTGATTACAGATGATGAGGCAGTATGGGCAGATCCAGATGCACATGCCATCCTCTCACCTTCAGAGTTCGCTGATGCAGAGACGCCAGCAGAGGAGAGCTTGGAGAGCGCATTCCTGGTCCAGGATACCTTAGAGGTAGCAGAGCCGGTTCTTGACCGCGATACAGATTTATTTTGTGATGATGGTCATATTGAGGCCACCAATGATGATACAGATCCCTCGGAGTCAGATTTTGACTGGGCAGAGTTTGAGGATTTTATTCCAGATCTGACTTCCACTAAGCCTGCAACTAGGGAGGAGGTAGATGCCGAGCAGAGCAGAGACAGTCCATCAGGGCAGCCTTCTCCAGATTCGGAGTGTGATAGAGAGTTTCAGTTCTCCCATGCGGATTTGGCAGCCTTCACGCAGAGTTTTCAGAGGCCAGATCCACCAGCACCCAGTTGTCCAGAGCTGAAGCCACTTCTTGCGTCGCTGAAATATAGGTTCCTTGCGGGTGAGCATGAGATGTACCCAGTCATTATCTCCGCCGATTTGACTGGAGAGCAGGAATCCCGTTTGATGGGGGTTCTTGAAAAGAACCACAAGGCGATAGGATGGAGCGTAGCAGATCTCCAGGGGATAAGTCCGGCCCTGTGCTCCCACCATATCAATCTCGAGGATGAGGCAAAGCCGTCGTGTGAGTTCCAGCGGTGGCTGAACCTGAATCTGAGAGAGGTTGTCATGAAGGAGATTTCAAAATGGTGGAGCACCGATTTTATCTACCCCATCTCCGACTCCAAGTGGATCAGCCCTTTGTATGTGGTGCCCAAGAAGACGGGCATCACTACAGTAGTCAGCGTGTCTGGAGAGGAGATTGCTACACGAGTACCCACTTCTTGGCGAGTCTGCGTAGATTACAGACAACTCAACCAGGCCACCAAGAAGGATCATTTCCCCCTGTCCTTTATAGATCAAATCATTGAGAGACTGGCAGGGAAGAGCCACTATTGTTTTCTGGATGGGTACTCGGGCTACAACCAGGTGGCCATCGCTCCTGAGGACCAGGACAAGACTACCTTTACTTGTCCCTTCGGCACATACGCCTTTCGACGCATGCCATTTGGGCTATGCAATGCCCCTGTGACTTTTCAGAGATGCATGTTGTCGATCTTTTCGGACATGATGGGGGAGTAATTGGAGGTCTTCATGGATGATTTCTCGGTTTACGACGACGGATTCGACTCCTATCTGGACTGCCTAGACCGAGTCCTTCAGCGATGTATAGAGGTTCACCTTGTGTTGTCTTGGGAGAAGAGTCACTTCATGGTGACTCAAGGGACGGTGCTTGGCCATATCAACTCCAACAGGGGCATGGAGGTTGATCCAGCCAAGGTAGATGTCATTAGAAAACTCACACCGCCGTCCAATTTGCGGCAGTTACGGTCTTTCCTTGGGCACATCGGTTTCTACCGGCGATTCATTCATGATTTCAGTAGGATTGCCCGATCGTTGACTGACCTGCTGACGAAAGACTCCGAGTTCCTTGTCGATGACAAGTGTCTTTCGTCGTTTGAGACTCTCAAGCGATGTGTTGTTGAGGCTCCTGTTCTCCAGCCTCCCGATTGGTCTCTCCCATTCGAGATCATGACGGATGCCTCCGATTTTGCCGTGGGGGCCGTGCTGGGACAGGGGAGGGATGGAGTTCCATTTGTCATTCACTACGCTAGCCGCACATTGGATTCCGCGCAGCAGAACTACACAGTCACAGAGAAGGAGATGCTAGCCGTAGTCTTCACCCTAGATAAGTTCAGATCGTACATTATTGGATCTAGAGTGACCTTGTATACTGATCATACCGCCATCAGGTACCTCATGGCAAAGAAGGATGCCAAGGCCAGATTGACTAGATGGATCCTTCTACTCCAGGAGTTTGACATAGAGATTAAGGATAAGCCCGGAGTCAAGAATGTGGTGGCGGATCATCTCTCCCGATTAGAGCATCTTGAGGACTCTGAGCAGATTGACTCTATTTGTGAGTCCTTCCCAGATGAGGCGATCCTTGCTATTGCCTCTCTCCCATGGTACGCCGATATTGTGAACTTTCTTGTTGCTAAGAAAGTTCCACAAGATTGGCCCAGGCAAAGGCTTGAGACCTTCCTCGCGAAGGCCAAGTCCTACCATTGGGAGGATCCCATCCTTTACCACGAAGGAGGGGATAGCGTCTGGCGTAGGTGCATTCCTCAGGAGGAGCACCATAGCGTCCTCACTTACTGCCACAAGCTTGAGGCAGGAGGACATCACTCTGGGAGGAGAACGGCACAGAAAGTGCTCCAATCCGACCTATGGTGGCCTACCCTCTTCAACGACTCTGATGAGTTCGTGAAGAGGTGTACTGACTGTTAGAGGATGGGCACTTGTGGACAGCGTGATATGATGCCGATGCAGCCCATTCACTTCTGTGAGGTTTTTGACGCATGGGGCATCGATTTCATGGGTCCATTCCCTAAGAGTCAGGTATTCGAGTACATTCTGTTGGCCGTTGATTATGTGAGTCGTTGGGTTGAGGCCATCCCCGCCCGAACCGTAGATGCCAGGACTGTTTGCAGATTTTTGAGGAGGCATATCATTACACGGTTCGTGGTACCTCGAGTGTTGATATCTAACGGGGGGTCTCATTTCATCAACGACCAGGTGAAGTCCCTTGCTAGCGAGTTCGGCATAGACCATCGAGTTGCTACTCCATACCATCCACAGACGAATGGTCTAGCCGAAGTGTCGAACAGGGATATCAAGACTATATTGCAGAAAGTCATATGTCCTGACCGAAAGGATTGGTCACAGCTTTTGGACTCGGTCTTGTGGGCATATAGGATGTCTTTCAAGACACCTTTGGGCACATCTCCCTTTCGCCTCGTTTATGGCAAGCCGTGCCATTTGCCTGTTGAGTTGAGACATAGGTCACTTTGGGCAGTAACAGAGATACTTTTGGATCCAGATAGTGTAGGAGACCAGAGGAGGGCAGAGTTAGCAGCCTTGGAGGAGCTTCGTGATACCGCCTTCTCAAACAGCCTACAGTACAAGGAGAGAGTGAAGGAGTGGCATGATTCTCATATCAGCCACAAGCATTTTGAGCCTGGACAGAGAGTATGGCTGTTTGATGCTAGGCTTCGTCTATTTCCAGGGAAGTTACAGAGCAAATGGAAGGGACCTTATCTTGTGAGAAAGGTACACGACAATGGGAGTATTGATATATGTGAGTTGTCTTCTGAGAGTACCTTTCGAGTGAACGGCCAGCGGCTCAAGCCATTTCTAGATCATGAGACGCGGGTCGTTGATTCTGAGATGTGGTCTCTTGACTCACATATATTGCATCTCACGCCTGATTATCACTGTTCTCCCGACTTGTATAGATCTAGATGTCCATATCATTCCATTCTTTAGTCCCACATCCCTTTTCTCATCCATTGATTATGCTATACTTAGGGTGTACTTTACCCTAAGTATAGGGGGGATGTGGGACTCTCGGGTATTTGTTTGATTCATTCTTTACCCATGTTTTTGCTGCCTATACTTAGGGATATTTTACCCTAAGTATAGGGGGGGTAGACCCTGTACATTCTTCACTCGGTTTTCCCTTTGTGTACAACCTGCTATACTTAGGATTAGTTGATCCTAAGTATAGGGGGAAAAGCCGAGGTTCTCTTGATTTCTACTCTTTCATTCGCCTTTGTATATAACCTTCCTTTTCACTTCCCTATACAAAGCACGGATTATGTCTTCTTCATCGCTCTTGACTCTGAGGACATCGTTCGAGCTAAGTATAGGGGGTGTGTATATATTTCATATATACTTTAGCCATAACTCGTACTTTGTGTGAGTGTGTTAATAAATAAAAAATGGCTAAATACACAAAATCCCTAAAAATAAAATATTTTTCCTGTAAATAATCATTCTTTTATTTGCACATACATAGCTAGTGTACAAATTATTTTTGTAAAAATATTTTCAAAAACTTTTTGTGTAAAGTTTGTGTAAATATGTGTATATCAAAATTATGTATATAGTACAAAATTTTGCCAAAATGTTATGAAAATCAAAAATTTTGCAAAAATCGTGCGTAAATTTGTGTAAATATTTTGCAAAACTTGCATTCATGCATACATCCATGATTTCAAAACATTTTTCAAAAATTTGCATTTGTGTAAATATTGTGTAAATAGCATCTTTGTATATACTTGTATATAGTTTTTCCTGGATTCTAGTTGACATTTAAACTAGCCTGGAATTAAATTGGGAAATGGAGCTTGATTAAGATCTTAATCCACCTAATTCTAAGAGGAACCTTATAGGGCTTAGGGTTAAGGCTTTTCAGGTCCATGGTGACTTAATTCTTTAAGTCCACTAGGCTATGATCACATGTCATCTCAATGAGCCTAAGTAGAGCACTTAACAACACACACATGACTTATATAGACAATGGCTTTACTTGGAGCCGCACTTAGCACCGAGCTCTCTACGAATGAGGTGGTGAGGAGGCAGTCTTCCTTGACTTGGGGTAGCATATGAGGGTAGTACTTCTAGGCGGAACCTCTCTTCTTCTTTTAGTGAAGGAAGTGCGTCTCAACTTGGTCTGGTTGCCATGAGGCCTAACGACAAGAGTTGTGGGTTGCAATAATGCTTCAGAAGAGGGATAGTCTACTGGCTCAAGAGGAAAAACTCCTTATGTATATATGTTGCACATGTATATGTTGTATAGAGGTACTTGAAAGAAAATAACTCCAAAAAAGTGGTGGGTCTGATAGAAAATGATAATCCCACCGGAGTATGTATATAGTGCAAATAAGCAAAGCTTGAGACTTATGAGTTCCACCTTATGTAGCTTGCAGCAGGGAGACTTAGCTACACTGGTTGAGCTCCCAAGGATACATGGCTACATTGGCCATGGTCCATTCTCGTCTTCCCCCTCTTCTTGAGCCGGTTGAACTTGAACTTAGAAGGGAATATCCCGCTCCTCGAGGAAAGAGTGGCCAGACTAGGGTCATAGGGTTACCTTATTGGGGAGGATTGTCAAGTTGCTACTTCTGTGGTGGAGAGCTTATACCTCACTTACACAGTACAAGGAAAGACTCATAGTCTTCAGGGTTTGTGTATGTAGACTTGTTCTGATCTGGATTGTTGAGGAGTCTTGATTATAGATTACTGGATCTTAGAGGCTGTTGAGTTTTAAACTTAAGTCCAAATAAGGTTCCGACACATTAATAATCCAAAGATCTGATCGAGCTCCATAATTCAATTTAATGAAGGCAAGTTTAATAATCAACCTTAATCCATGCATATTCTCCTCTTTTTCTTTTTCTTTTTCTTTTTCACTTCTTTTTTCAAATAAGTGTTTGCTAAGGGACTAGCAAAGTTAAGTATAGGGGTGTGATGAATACCCATTCATCACTCTTTATTCTTTTATTTTAGCTAGAAAACCTTTGCCAAACACATGTATATTTATGTAAATATCAATAATTGTCAAAATGCATGCATTGTGTAAAAATAAATAATTAGCATGTTTTTGTACATAAATAAAAGAATAAAGAAACAAAAGAAAAAGAGGGAGATATTTAGAATAAATATTGAGCGACCTAATCCCAAGGGAGGGCTCAGCATGGGCCTGACCACATAAAAACCCAAGTAGAGAGAGATAAGGAAGCTCACACATGTGTACATATACATGTAATTAAATAAAAATATTTTCCTCTAAATAAAACTAAAATTGGTTTGTATTTATTTGTAAATATTTGTAAATATTAAACTAATAAAAAATGAGAAAAATTTAAAAGAAAATAAAAATACCCTTCCTTGTATATATTCATCATGTACATAAGACCACATACTTATTTATTTATCCCTATAAATAAATAAATAAAAATCCCATAAAAATTATACTATTCTATATTCCATAATGTAAATAAATAAAATAAAAATTAGAAAAATAAAAATAAAATAAAAAGGAATAAAAATAAAATTAATTTCCTTCATTGTATATATACCATATATGTTTATAAATAAACCTATTTATTTAACCATTGTAAATAAATAATAATAATAAAAGAAAAATACCAAAATATTCCAAATTTTATCTTGAAAATAAATAAAATATAAAATTGGAATAAAAATGTACAAAAATAAATAATTAAAAAATCAAAATTAAAAACACAATATTGTATATGTCTATGTATATAATACTATATTGTAAATACTTAATTTTTATTTCAAAAAAATAATTAAAAATCACAAAAAATAGTTTATAAATAAATAAACATTTTTCATATTTTAACTTTTTCCAAAATCGGCCATTTATTATTTTAAATTGAATTTCCAATTCTTTTACACGTGACAGCATCCCATTGGTCCACGGGGGATGTTGACCCCCCGGTCAACTCCCCCCCGGACCACAGCCCCGCAGATCTGCACACCCGACCCGATTTCTCCCATTTATCGCGTCACGATCCGATCACCAATCCTAGAAACCCCGGGCTCTGTTTGTTCCCCGATCGATCTAGATCCACGCCCGGGGTGGGTTTTGGGGATCCGCGCTCTGATCGAGTCACCCGACTCCCATCTTCTCGGACCCCTAGCCATACTTAACCTGAGCTCCGTCATGCATTTCACTCATCTTTGGCTCCGCATTCTCCTTCCCAGGACCTCCACCACCTTCGCCTGAGTGACAACAAGCGACCGACGGTGTCGCAGTGAGGAGAGAGTGCGCCGATCATCGATCCGGCGACCTAGCGCCGCCGTGCGCCGCCCCTTGCGTGATGCTCGAGCTTCGGGCATTGACGGCCCTTGAGTCAAGGACCCAGAGCTTCAACAGCTCGTCCCTAGTCGATCTCAGTCATCTGTTAAGCCTAGATTCTCTTATCTTTTGCCAATTTCAGTTTACGCCCAATTTAGTTCATCACCGTCAACTGTCGATTCCGACCACACCCGTCCACATCTCGACCATCGGACTCGACCATCACCTTCGCCCTTCTCCCCCGCACATTCTTCACCCATCCATTCAACCCAGTTCGCACAGGAACTGGGATTCGAGCTCCTTCGCCGTCGCATCGCCGGAGCTCTCGTCCTGACGCGCCGTTCACCCACCTCACCTCTAACCGGGTCGAGGTATTTTTCCCTCGACCCAGGAGGCTTTCTGTGTAACTTTGCAGGTCAGAGGAGGACCATCTGAGGTCCCCCACATTCAGCACAGGAGCTTCAGCTCCGCCGCTGTCGCCTGGGCTCCTCAGAGCTCCTTGGCACCATCGGAGGGGCTCTTTAGACGCGGGAGACTGCACCGACTCTTTTCCGATCTTCAGCAGCCCCCGAGGAGGTCCACCGTACGTGTAGCGGGCCGGCGAAGTTCGTCGACCACCTGTTCTTCCTGGACCCTTCATAGCCGTCCATCCGCCCTTGCCATGCTAGATCTGTGGAGGACCGTTCGATCTAGGCGAAGAAAAGGCCCAGCAGACACCGTCAGATCAGATACGTGGCTTCGTCTCCGCCCTCCATCCAGCGAGGGTTAGCCACATCGATTCTCGACCGTTGATTCCCCCACGTGGCACACCCTCACCCGTTCGATCGGAACCAGGGCTTCTTTGGCGAGGCGCAGTGCACCACCACCGTCAGATCCACCACGCGGCGCCATCTCAGCCCTCGGATCATAATAAGGGGTAATTTCACTTAGGCCCCTCCTGCTTTGTCATTTACGTTCTAGACCTATAAATATTTTATCAAGTTTATTTTAGTTTGGTAAATTTCATAGAGGACCTGTTAGTTTCTTATATTTGCATTTCTACCCCTGTACGTTGTGGGACATGTGCTTCGTCAGGTGCATTCTGGTGAAATTGCATGTATGGGCCTGTACTTTCTGGTTGTTAATGAATGAGAAATATTTTTGAATATTTGCATTGATGCCCCTATGAGTGTTTTTATTTCCACATGTGTTGAATATAGTGGGATTTTTACACTTTCGCCCCTGGACCTTTAGTACATGTTACTAATAGGTCCAAGGACTTAAGTTTCTTTACAAATAGGTCCCCGAGTGCCCAGAACACGTGCGTGGCGCGTGGGAACCTAGAATTTTTGCACCGAGACCCCCTGGGTTTCTCTTCTTGTTACTTTTAGGCCCCCATAGTATATTTTTATGATAAATAGGTCCATGTGACTGTGGGCTTTTGTTTGTTGTAAATAAAATATCAAATCTATTCCAAATCAAGTGAAAATTTGACATATGGCTCCTGCCACTGTGTAGAATTTTCACTTCTTTTTGGAAATTTTTGGAGCCCTTTTATTATTTTAAAAAAATCAAAAACCTCTCTTTTTGTCCCTGTCCAGTTATAAAAATCACAAAAAATATTAAAACCTTCTTAAAAATTCTAAAAAATTCACACTTCGTGTGTTTTGTTGTGCTTGATTTTCTGACCAATTTTGGTTATTTTTGGATTCCTAAAAAAATATAAAAATTTAAAAACCTTGAAAATCTCATAAAAATTTCAATAAATCACAAAAATTTCAAAAAATCAAAATTTCTTTTTCTGAATTTCTCTTTTTGTTTCTATTTTCCAAGAAAATTACCTCTAGCTCTGTTGAGACCATTTTATATTTTATTTTGGTCTTAAGAGCCTGGCTGGACAGTGTTCTTGCATTTCAGCCTTCGTTTATTTTTATAGAATTCTATAAAAATCAGAAAATTACCAAAAATTGACCAAAAACAGTAAAAAATACAAAAATTCTAAAAATATTTTTGTTTGATTTTTTGGAGCTTTTTAGAGTAATTAAATAATTGTTGAAAGTTGCTTGTTTTATTGTTTTTATTATTTTCTTTATAATTAAAAATTCCAAAAAATATAAAAATATTAAAAATCCACCAAAAATCCTTTGTTTATATTTTTATTTATTTTGGACTACTTCGTAGGCCGCGAGGCCAATCCGCGCTCCTTGAGTTCGACCCTGGTCGCTATACCAGGCTAATCCAATAGCCATGGCCACTATTGATTTTCCTTTATTTTTGTCTTGTTTTGGTGGTCTGCTCTTTCATTTTTCTTGTTGAGCTGAGATCTCTATCGATCCGGGTCGCAACGACTCGAGAGTGATATTTTTACCTGATCCGGATTGATTGAATTTTGGCTCATCACTTATCCAGGGGGCGATAAGGGGAATGGGGGTGGGGGAGGGGTGGGGGGATTCAGAGCTTGGATGTGGGTTTGATGGGGGCGGCGGAGGAGGTGGCGGCGGGGGTGGGTTCAGGTTCGGGTTAGGGTTTGAGGTATCTGGTGGTGGCATATCGGGTCTACGGTTCGGCGGAGGAGGTGTTGCCCACCTTTCTGATGCACTTCTGGGTGAGTTTTAGCCCCTCTAACTCTACCGACTATCCATAGGATTTAATGCATTTCACATTTGAATTCAATGCACTGATCAAGGCAGTGGAAAAAAAGGTAGAAATCATAACAAAAAGAGCTGTCTGTACTAGGTACATGTATGTATGTATAGCTAAAGCAAATAAGACAATATTAACATTTGGATCCTCATTATCGAAGCCTTCCTCGCGACACTAGGCGGCGATCTCCGACGCAGCTCCATCTGGCATCGGATCGCCGCCGCATCACGAGCGGTTGCGGCAGCCATCGAGCGCTTGCGAAAATAAGGAGAGGAGAGAGGGAAGGGTGGACTCCTGCGAACGCGCGGGGGAGAGGAGCGAAAGAAAAACGAGCTTCTTTACGGAGATCGCATGTCGTGTTCCATCACCTTCGTGGTGCGCTTACCTCCCTTTGTCTTTGGTATGCAAACTGATTCGAAGGTGCTGAGCATCAATTGGCCAGACTTTGTTTAACGTGGATTTTAATTAGGGTAAATTACAGAAATAAGTGTTGGTGGATTGATATAATGGTCTGATACTTCAATGATCAGGTTAAACACCTCCCTCCATCTTTAATTATTAAAAAAATGATGTCTATCCTTGTTTTTTTTCTACTGATTTAAGAATAAAAAACTAATAAATATTATAGACAGATACATGAGAAAATGGTGTAGTGGATATGATCATATATCATGTGATAACTTTTTCAGACTAAATCATCTTATCGCAAGATAAATAGTAATTGTCTCCCAAAAAACAAAAAAGATTGAAATTAGTATAAAAATAGCTAATGTTTTGGAACTTAAATATCAAATTATAACATTTTACCAATGGCGTTCTATTATTTATTTTATAGTATCAAAATCAAGATTTGATGGGTAGTGCATAATTAGCTATATGCTATTGTTGTTATCTAAACCTTGAAAACATGTCATATTTTATATTAATAACAAAAAATAGATAGTGTTTTAGCAAAATCTTGGATTTTAAAGTCATTTTTATCATTTTAATGAAAGTAGAATATTGTTAACAAATTTAAATATGATAATATGTTGTATGCCCATCCAACTGCATTCCACAGTAAAATTATCAACAGATAGTTGGTGAGATATTTCAATGTGGAGAATGCGTACGCAAGACATGTAAAATTTAGCTCATAAGAGAATATGCAATGATAATGCAACAACCTGCTTAATTTTTTATTTTACTTTTGTTGTTCTACATAAATGTCTATGTGAATTTTATATTTTACATAAATAAGCTTATAATCTTCCCACTTATGCGGTTCGTCTCCTAAACAGTGATTCTTTTGGAGTTAAATTCCAATTTGTCCATATTTTGAGAAAACATATTTCTTGTTTTTCATTCTCATTCTCATAGGAATAAATAATATGATTCTCTTTCCGTACAAGCATGGATACAACATCTATAGGATAATCTGTGGATTTTTTACGATAATGTATGTATATTGGACCTTTTGAGATAATTATATGTTCAATTTTTTTCTTACTTATTTTATTCCCTTATTATATAAGTCTTACGGTCTATGAATAAAATCCAAATATAAAGATATAAAAAATAAGATAAACAAAAGTAAAATAATAATTATGAAGACAATAAATTATTATGTTTCCACATAAAACTAAAATATAATTCGTTCATTTACCAGAAATAGAACTCAATGAAGATACATGGTTTGTATTTATTTCTTTTTTAAATAAAAGAATTGAAAATTGTAGACAAATATTGTTTGATCCCCTACCGCCAACACCGCTGCCTTCTTTCTCATCCTTCCTTTGGAGGGGTAGTCCAAAGACCTACTTAATCCTTTCTCTCTCTCTCAATAAAGATATTTGAATTAAATATAATTGTCATATTGAATCACTAATACATGGAACGTATTCTTGTAAAGTGAATCAATAAAATGCTAATGACCTATATTCAGTTGTATATTCACTATTTCTGAAATCCCGAAGTAGCAAAAATACCAAATCTTAATTTTTAACTAGATCCAATATCTAAATGGATAGAAAACAAATGATTATTATATCTTGTAGTACTCTTTAAGACCTTTTCAAGGAGCCCAAGAATATATAAAATGAACATTATTTGCAAAAGTTACGCATGAAACAAGATTGTTTACGGCTTTTGAGCTAGAACCATACCTATATAAGGGCATGTTTGGTTGCAGGGTTGGGCAGGGTTGGCCCAACCCTGGTTACTATTCACAAGGGTACCGTTTGGATGACGGGTTACCTGCGGGTTAAGGGAGTTTACCCCCATTAACCCATATCCCCCTCTCTCCCTGTGGGCCCCACTTTATTCTTTTTTTAAAAAATTAAATAAATCAATTTTACATCATCAATCTTATCAAAAAATAATATATTATACCATCATATCATATAAAAAATATAAACTACTCCACTTCTACTCACTTTTCCAAACTTCAATACAATCACATCACAATAACTACTCACTTTTTCAAACTTCAATACAATCATATTACCCCAAACCCAATTCTAACCTACCCCCAGTTTAACCCTCTATCCAAACACCAAAATCCAAAAATGGGTTACCCTCTAGCAGTTTAACCCGCCTTAACCCGCCAACCAAACGTAAGTGTTAAGCAACTGAACCACATAGCCATTATATCTAGACCCATCATCAGGGTACCGTTGGAGAGCTCACATGGAGTTCCATCGCCGCCAACGATCTTCGATCAACAAATTGAAGGCAACATTTTGAAGAGGATGTAAAGGTCATCCGGATCTCGCGTGCATTTCACACGAGGCACTCGAAATAGCCATTTCGGGGTGGAGGAGGAATCCGAGGAACGACCTCCGAAGGTACGTATTTCTACCCCACGGCCTTGTTGTTGATCCACTTAACCTTTATACATTTTTTCACGTTAAATCAATGTACGGATCGCCCATTTTGTTCCTTGCAGACTTGAATTTCAAATTTTCATCATCGCAATCTTTCATGATTTTTCGGAGTTCCTCTGGGTAGAAAAATACAATGTATATGCTAGATTGATCCTTGTTGAACTCTTTATTCGTGCATCGTGCATCTAATTTGTTTTTGAATCAGAGTAGAAAAATTGAACATTAAGGGCCTGTTTGGATGCTGGGTTGGAGTGGGTTGGGTTACCCCCCCCCTCCCGGCTGGGATGGGGAGGTGGATATCCTGATTATAATAGTAGGTGTTTGGTTGCTGGGGTGGGTTGGGGTTTTTGCAATTTAAGCCCTGTGCGAAATTTTTTTATTCTTTTTAGCCCGCAAACTGTTCCTATCCATTAAAAAGTCCACTTTCTATTACGCCTTATACCCTTTACTTTAAATTATTTTCGTAATGGTCCCTGTACATGTCTCGTTCTGTGGGTGGGCACGTGACAAGAGTGGCGATTTGCAGAGGGCGCCCTTTTTTTCCCTATTTCGTTAATGTACAGTAAATGATCAATACATTGTAGTAATTAACGCATAAATTGCATATGTGCAAATCGTCGTTCTGTTCCGTTTGCAAACATTGTACGTCAATTACATCCGATGCTTAAGTAGTAATTGGCGATAACTTACTTTTACGGCGCTATTACTGAATTCGCTAGCAAACTGTTTTTTTAAAGATAAATAACTGTATTTCATTAAACTAAGACGCCAACAAAGTTAGTAGGTGCAATATTGGTTGTAACCAACATGTAAGAATACGACATACCCCATCACTGTTTTCCATAACTTAAACATCCAAATAACCATGTCACGTTAGATGCGGCCAACGACCTATACATTGATTAATTCTTACGCTACGCACACCTACATTGTGAGAAATTGATGTACTAAAGAGACTAACTTTCGTCATACGACGTGCTTGTCAACAATACGGTCGTCCACTATTTCGATGCCCACATGTTGCAATTGAATGCGTAGTGTATTCACTATGTCTTTCAGCGAAGTTGTTGCGTCGTCAGCATCGTCCAGCTCGGAGTAAACGAAGGCAAGCTCGCAGTCCTTGTCATCTATTGTTGAAGCAGCAATTTCAATTTTTTGTTGTAGTTCAACATTCTTGCGCTCCGCCGCCCACAAAACGTCGGCGATAAAGGCGATCTCCTTTGCGTAATTGTCCGTTGTCCTTGGAGCATCTGCGTAAGGCAGGCGATAACTGCAGTGACTGGTTGAGCAGACATAGAAAAGGTGCCTCAACGGGTTCTGTTCGCCCTGTTCGTACATCAAAATCATAGGGAAACCGCATACGCATAGTGCAGTAGGGGCCATAACCTGATACATATAATTTTAAAAATTTATCATGGACATACAATCCTCAATTACAACACACATCAACAAAATCGTACTACAACCAACAACAGCTAACAACAACTAATGATGATGACATGAGATTTACTCGTTTTGGAGTTTCGATGACATGGCAATAACTAACATTCTTCACGAGAGGCTAGGTAGAAACTACAAGTACTGATGATTCGATGACTCTATTCGTCCCTCCTCCTCCTATTATTCCACATTGCACGGGCTATCCTATCGCGAAGGACCTCACCGCGTCTAATGTCCTCCCGAAGAATGGCAACCTCTCGAAGTTGGTCTTCGTCCACCTCCTCCGGCAGCATCTCCTCGTCCGTGTCCTCGTCGGATACAGCATCTCCACCATTAAATCGAACGAAGTTGTGTATGATACATGTCGCTCTAACTACGTCTCGCTGCACTTCAAAGGGATAGGAGGGCATATGTCTAAGACAGCTGAACCTGTTCTTCCACACGCCGAACGTGCGCTCCACTACATTGCGCAGCTTGGCGTGGCGGTGGTTGAATAAGTCCTTGTGGTTGTCGTATATGCATCCACATGCTCGCCAAGCCGGTAGGTGATAGAGAGAGCCGCGGTACGAGCGAGGAAAGTATCCGTATTTGCGTAGCCGCAGTCGACCAAGTACTTGCACCCTTGTGGTACAAGTAGGGACCCTCGCTCCACTGAGTCACGAAGCACCGTCATGTCAGCGCAAGAACCTTCCCATCCGGTTACCACGTAGGTGAAGCACAAGTTAAAATCTACAGCGGCCATTACGTTCTGTGCTGTAAAAAGTTTCCTGCACCGGTACGCTCCCTGAACCTCTGGATCTACGTGTGACGGAATGTAAGTGCCATCTATAGCTCCAATCACCCCCTGTTCCAGGAATGAGTAATCAGGGCCTAAATTATCCAATGCATATACAAAAAATATGGTGCCTTACTTTGAAGTACGGGTAGTAGCGAGGATCTCCAGTGATCCTTGATGGAGTGACCGGCGGAGCCAACCGTATGTACTCATGCTCCAACATCAAGATCTTGGCTAACACATTTCTGATGTGGCGGGAAATGGTTTCAGCGCTATGCTGAAATGATTCTTGGATTACCCTATTTGAATGGCCGTTTGTGAATGCGTAGAGGAACATGCAGACCTGTTCGTCGACATCCATATACCTTGTTTGTGTCAGTCCATGATCCGCTAACACACACACAAATCTCCGGAGCATATTGGGCCTCATCCGGAAGTTTTGGAATGCCCTGTCGTCATGGCCGTCTAGCATCTCCCTAATCCAGTCGCGACCTGTCAGTGGTCGGGTATGCAGTGGTCGTGGAACTTGACGGGTACGTGTGTCCCACTCTTGTATTGCTACCACACCTACCAATGCAGCACACGCTATGAGGACTTGTTCCTCAATTTCCCCAAACGGATTGTAGCCACGTAAAGCCATATTCGCGCACTGATACCTGCTACGTTGTAGTCGCCATTAGGTACCATGATAGAAAAGTTTTAACTACATCATGCATTCCGCCTACACCCCAACGCCTTCCCTGATGACTAATATCTAAAGACGAATATGATTGTAAACAAGCTAATATAGCATAGACAGTTAATAGCCACAAATCGTGGGCATGAGAAAAGCAGCATAGGCATTGTTGAATTCCCCTTGTACGCAGCAGCCCATCGATGTACCTATATAGCAGTTATAGGGAAACCTGCAACATAAACTATTTTCCCATTACGAAATACCTGCAATGTAAACCATAACTGCAATGCATACGTAAATATTGTCAAAGCAGAGTTAAGTACATATTAATGTCCGACCAAGCAAATATTAGATAAAGCCTAATGAAGTCTCCGTGCATGGAAAAGTAATGATGGGAGCATGGAAATAAGTCAGCGTCCTATGGTTTTGTCGATCCAAGCATTCAGCTTCGTCGGATCGCCCTTGAGGTGGAAGTACACGTTGCGACCACTAGTAGTCGCAATTTTCTCTGCCATCTTCTCAAACTCATCAGCGTCAAGGTCGGGGCGCATTTGACTAAGCTCCTTGCACAACTCGTTCACCAACCTGTCTGGATCTTCCCTGGCCTCTGCAAAGGTTTTTGGGAGATTTGTAAGGAAAGTGGCCAACATCTCCTGCGCGGCTACGCTGAGCGTCCCAGGACTTTTTGATTTCTTTGTAAATGCGCGCTTCCCAGATACATTTCGCTTCCTTGAGACAGGGGTGGGAGCAACTCCTTCACTGTCATCGTCGTCATTGCAAGGTTCAGGCATGCATTCATCGAGATCTTCGTCGAAGTCCAACTCCCTCTGCGTTGACGCGACTCGCGAGCTACATGCGCCCACCGTCGATCTACCCCTTGCAGGTCGCGAAGAAGCTGCATGCGCACCTGTTGCGATGTCCTTCACCAAGAACCTCTGAATCTCATCGAAATAGAGGAATGGTTTGTTCCTGTACTTGCGGTATCTGTCGGGTACCTACGTTTGGTAAACATACACATTATTGCCGTTGAAGAAGATGTTTGCTATGTCATAATAATTGAAAAGGAAGATCGAAACATACCTCATTCCATGCATTGTCCGATGGCGGAATTGGCATGTTGTAGATGATATCCCACCCCCAGCCGGACTTGTTACGCAGATACAGATATGAGGAGTAGTCCTTTTTCAGGTTTTTCCATCTATATTGCAATTGAATCTTTGTGTATGCACGACATGCGACTTCGTTGAATCTCTTGACGATGGAATGCCGGCCAGGTACTGTGAAGGTGCTTCCCGCCCACGAACTCTCGTGCTCTAGCATAACGTCTACAAACAGTTTGTCTAGGGAAGAGTTCCAATGTGCGTTAGGTGCATATCCTGCAGGGGGTACTGCATTTGCTCCTCCTACATCTCCTCCTCCTGTGCCTATCTCATCGGGCATTTGTCCTCTTAAAAGGTGGAACAAATCAGCGCATGTTGTTCAATGTGTTAGATCATATAATTGCAGGGAGGATGTTGACAGCTACGAATACAGTTTCTTCCTCATACCCACAGCAGGTGCAGGTTAAAAGGTGGATCATAAAATTGGCATCACATATTGAGAAAGACTTCATTTACCTCTGTACAAGGGCCAACTCAAATTCATTTTTTTTCATTGGTAATCAAACAGTAAAAAACAATGATGGAACAATGTCCAACTCAAACTCCATTACTGTTCTACTCATTTTCTACTGATCTACTCAGATACTGTTTTACCATCAGTGCTTACATGTTCTACTCATGTTTACATGTTCTACTCAGCTACTGATCTACTCAGCTACTCATGTTTACTCATGTTCTACTGTTTTACTCATGTTTCTTGATCTACTCATGTTCTACTCATGTTTACCATGTTCTACTCAGCTACTGATATACTGGGTAGATCAGGAGTAGATCAGCTACTCAACTACTTAGCTACTGATCTACTCGTGTTTTACTCATGTTTTCTGATCTACAAATTTCACCATCAAGGTTTGTCAAGTTTGCATCAGAAATAACTATATTTACTAACTAGTTCCACTCATGTTTAGTGATCTACGTCTGCTTAAGGGCCAACTCAAATTCATTTTTTGATCAGTTTACTGTTCTACTCATTTTCTACTCTTGTTTACGAAGTTCTACAGATCTCCTAAGATACTGTTATACATGTTCTACTCATTTTCTACTCATGTTGGTAATCAAATTCATTTGTTGATCAGTTTACTGTTTTACTCATTCTACTCATTGTACTCATCTACTCAGTTTACTGATCATTTTCTACTCAGATATTGTTTTACTCATTCTACTGATCTACTCATTCTACTGATCTACTCAGATACTGTTTTACTCATGATCAGTTTACTCACGTTGGTAATCAAATTCATGTTGGTAATCAAATTGATTTTTTGATCATTGGTAATCAAACAGTAAAAAACAATGATGGAATAATGTCCAACTCAAACTCCATTACTGTTCTACTCATTTTCTACTCATGTTTACCATCAGTGCTTACATGTTCTACTCATGTTTACATGTTCTACTCAGCTACTGATCTACTCAGCTACTCAGTTACTCATGTTTACTCATTTTCTACTCATGTTTACCATGTTCTACTGATCTACTCAGCTATTGTTTTACCATCAGTGCTTACATGTTCTACTCATGTTTATATGTTCTACTTAGCTACTGATCTACTCAGCTACTCAGCTACTCATGTTTATTCATGTTTCCTGATCTACTCATGTTCTACTCATGTTTACTGATCTACTCAGCTACTGATCTACTGAGTAGATCAGGAGTAGATCAACTACTCAGCTACTCAGCTACTGATCTACTCATGTTCTACTCATGTTTACTGATCTACTCATGATCTACGCATGTTGTACTCATGGTTACTGATCTACTAATTTACTGATGATTCAATCACAGCTTGTTTTACCATCAAGGTTTCCCATGCTTACTGATCTCCTCAGCTACTGATCTACTGAGTAGATCAGGAGTAGATCAGGTACTCAGCTACTTAACTACTGATCTACTAATGTTCTGCTCATGTTTATTGATCTATCACAGCTTGTTTTACCATCAAGGTTTCTACTATTGATCTATCAGGTGTACTGATCTACTCATGTTTACTTATCTACTCATGTTGTACTCTTGTTTACTCATGGAAATCAAACAGTAAACATCTACTCATGTTTTACTCATGTTTATTGATCTACCATTTCGTACTCTCCCTATTTTGGAACTCCATGAACCTAACTCCATTTTAGTTCAAAGCCCAAATTTATCCATCGTTTGTGTTCTATCAAACCAAAGAGTGTTTACGGATTGCTTTGCAAATCAAACCAAAAAAAATGAAGATGTATGGAAGAAGTACACCCAAACACTCACTAGTTTTAAACCCAAACACTCAATTGTTACATGATATACGAAGGTAATGAAGATATAGCAGTAACCTTTCAAAAAATGATAAATAATTGCTGTGCAAGTCAAACAGAAGATACATGTACACCCAAACACTTGTTACATAAACGAACTCATGCACCCCCAAACAAAAAACGACTTAATCGAACCATTATTCAAAGCCATTGATCCATTACACAATTATTGAACTGTCCTGCGACTCAAAATCTTGAAATCCAAGGAAAGGAATAACAGGGAAAGGGGTTCAGACAACCAACCTTCCAAGCACCACCTTCAAGCAGCTTGCAATGACCTCCAAAACCTCGGGTGGAAGAAGAACACCGGCAGCAGCAAGTGAGTGAATGGCAACGACGACGGCGGCACACAATTTATATGGGTAGATGGCTTCCTCAATTGTTGAAATCCTTCGTCCACACCGCAAGGGCTTAGGTGATGTGCCCGGAGCTGTCGACTCGCAGGACTCAACGTAGCTGCCCATCCTTCACAGTTAATGCTGGAGGACAATCGCCTGTGGCCGAGGGGTCTTCAAGGTCGCTGGGCATCGTCTGCGGTGCCCATGGAGTTGTCTATTCCTGCCAAATAGTGCCTCGCGATGGTGCTTCAGGCATCCGGAGACCTCAATCTTGGACGATAGCGGGGACAAGAATGGAGGAGGCGTGTGGATTGCAGGCACCTCTCACGAGCGGCTATGGAGAAGTCGATGATGTCCTGTAGCGGTAGGAGGCAGCACCTGCAGACCTATCCCCAACCACCCTTTCGAAACCCTTCGAACGCACACCACCCCTCGTGCCTGCCAACCCGCATATCCCATTACCCAAACGTGGGGTGGGTCAGCCCAACCCACTCCACACCGGGTACCAAACAAGCCCTAAATTTCAGGTCCATCCACAATTACAACATTACTCATCATTGATCGATCAAGCCTGATCGACTAGAATTGATTGATCAACACTAATGTGGTAATCGATCAGTAACGGCCCTTTTCACATTTAAATGAATTTTAATGAGAAAAATGCCATTGATTAATCCTCAATTGATTGTATATCATATAAGTCACATAGATAACTCAGAGATAACAGATGATGTCGATTATGAAAATGAAAAAGGGATAAATGGTGATTGATTGATCATAGAAATAGCATGATCGATCACACTAATTGGAGTGATCGATCAATGCAACTCATTAGCACTGATCGATCAATGTTGTTCTAATGTACAAAAATGAAAGTGCAACCTTGCGAGATAAATTGAATAAATGTCTATTGTATGTATCAGATCATCTCTATTAATCTGTAACCGGTTAGAATAATGATCCTAACTAAATCCTGAACTGTTGAGATAGAATTCAATGTTAGATGATCTAAATTGTAACTCAATTAGGATTGAGATATGTATTAAAGTAAAATCTATGATCTCATCTTTCATCTCCTGAATATTAAGTTATTATTCTGATTATATGATACATGATCTGTGACGTGATTGTAGCTCTTCCTGTGTGCTTGCGCTTAGCTCCTCGGTTGATGTTTCTCATGTGTGGAAGTTATTGTCCACGATGTAGTTTTCTCGTGATACTTTGGTAATTGGATATAGTGACCGCAAGAGATGGGCATGCACCCTTGGGTCTTCGGGTAGAGTCTAGATGACTGTGTTCCCAGTTGCGTTGATTGGATAACATGTGATTCTCGACATCATCCCAATGTACTTGTCGAGTTGCCTCATGGTGACACCTTTCCGAGATGTGTGGTTGGTAGTCTGGTCTTTGCATTCATTCACATGATTAACATGAGTGGCTAATGAGGACTGATCACTTCGGTTAGTTACTCGTATTGATACTATGTGGGGAGGTCCAAAATATGGGTAGCGACGGAGGTGTATTACTGATCTGCCTAGTGTCTAGAGAAAAACAGAATGTAGTCGTAGGTTCTCTGACTACAGTTAGAGAGTGGTGAATCAGATCCTTAATTTCGCCTACCATCGATGACTCTTACTAACATGTAGTGATTTTTCCGAATGAGTTGCCTCAGATGATTATACATTACTTGAGATATGACATATGGCAATTTGTTACATGGGAAATCAAGTTGGCTTATATGAGTAGTGATTACATTGAAATCAAGTGGACTTATCTGAACAGTAAAAGTGGAAAATAGAGTGGCTTTCAAGGATTAGTAAAGAAAAGTGTTGAGAATTAGTTAGGATGCATCTACTTCATCGCATATGCCTACGGAGGCATCCCAATCCTAAGATACTATGTATCTTGGAGTCATATTGTGAGGCCCTCATGGTCAAGATCACGGACTATTTCCTTCATTAACATGAATGATGGTCAGTAACACTAATGATAATTATAACTTTAAAGAGATATAATAATCCATGTTTTAGAGTTCACTTGTAGAATCCAGTTGCAAGAGAGTTACATGTTCTTATATGCTCACTTTAGTTCATTCTTACAGTTTCATCTCCAGTCTTTATCGTTATGACAAATAGTTACTTCTTTCCGGTTACTGTTACCGCTTTAGCATTTGAATATAATAAATCCATTTTGAGCAATTACTCATAACATACTTCTCTTTAATATGGTCCAACATGTTCTGTAGACCCACTACCGCAATAGTGAGTGAGTCTGTTGTTTGAGGAGCCATCAGAACATAGTTGCACCGTATATGGTGCGTGTTTTGTAGTTTTTGGTTAGTTGTTACTATATTCATTTTTCTATTTTTTGAGAGACATGCTTAAACACACACACATGGGTAAAATGAAGCTGCCTCTAGGGGGAGCCAACTTGAATCTCCTCGCCCCCCATTTTTTATTTTTTTAAATAAAATCTTGAAAATTCATCATTGTATCCCTATATTATGTTATTCAAGTTTCATGTGAAACAGAGATTCCTACGGCATCCATCCAGAAGGGGTCGATTTCAACAATTATACGACTATTAAAAAATAACCATCTAGATGGTGGCCGTAGGAGTCTTTGTTTCGCACAAAACTTGAATGACATAATATATGGATATAGTGATGAATTTTCATAATTTTATTTAAAAAAATAAAAATGAGAAATTGGGATGGGGGAGCCAAGTTAGCACCCCTAGGAGGTAGCCCCATTCACCCTACACACACATACATGCATGCATGCATGCAGAAGTACATACATACTGTGATGCTCAGTTACATGTTATGTACATTTTGTGGACATTGGTACTTCTTTTGTTATATCATATGCTTGTGTAAATGGAAATAGAAATATATGCGGCTCTTTTCCTTTCCTTTGCTTTGCTTATTCTCTTGCATTACAATATTATGTTGGCTGCGTGTTCCGATATGAATGCGGTGCTTATGAGATGGTTGCTGAGTATCGTGGATACATGAGGTATGACACTATGTCCAAGGTCCAAGAATTTGAGTGTTTGTAGTTGATTAATCAATCAATCCTTGATTAATCAGATATTAATTAGCCAATCAAATCCTTTTCCAACCGGATGAACTTGATGCATTTACATACTAACTCTAAGACTATGTTATATTTGATTTGAGAACATATTTTTTTTATAATAATTATGTGATTAGACTGATGTACTGCTTATCCTTGTAATTTTTCATATCTACGAAGAATGGATATAAGAAAAATCATGCGTCTATTAATAAAATTAGTAGAAATCCAACATCTATTTAAAAAAGAGTAGACATCCTAAGTGATCGAACATCAAGACCATTAGCAATGAAGCACGCACCATTTACATCCACAAAGTTCAAAAGTATAATATTTCACCACATATGTTTGTAGAATCTGTCGGGTTACACTTAACTCTTACTTTTCTAACAAATAGTTATTAATCATACTTTCATCATTTACATAGTACACCGCATGTTTTCAAGTTTCATAAGTCCGAGGAATCTTTGCAGATTTATAGTTTCATAGAGGCGATTCAAAATAAATGACACTTATTATTTAAATCAAATCATTTTTCTCCCAATATGTAAAAGAAATATATTTAGTTATTATCAAAGCGTATATCATATAAGGTGCCCATTTATATATCCAAAATCCATTTATAAATGTATAAATAAAAATTATAACTGATATATTATTCTATTTTTCTTATTCCCAATCTTCATAGATATGCAAATTTGCAAGGATTTAGAATTTTTTTAATATAATACTTTTTCTATTAGGGCATCATCTCAGTCTATGCAGTGCAAATTGATTTAGATGAAAGGACTAAACAAGCTTTTTGGGAGGATCCAGATAAGATTTTGCAAGGAATACCACAAAAAGAGATGATTTGCATAGGTGGAAATCTTAATGGACATGTGAGAAAAGATGCTTCAGGGTATGCTAGAGTTCATGGAGGCCATGGTTTCGAGGATAGAAATGAAGATGAAAAAGTCATTATGGATTTTGTAGCAGCATATGATCTTTTCATAACAAACACTCTCCTCAAGAAGAGGGATGAGCATTTAATTACTTATAAGAATGGCCCGAGTAGAACACAGATAGATGACTTTGCGTTGAGGAGAAGAGATTGATTGTGTTGTAAAGACTGCAAAGTAATCCCAGGAGAGAGTTTGACAATCCAATATCGCTTGTTAGTCATGGATGTGCAAATATAAGGGTTGGTAAAGAAAAGAAAGGTTCCTAAGATCACTAGAACTAGATGATGGAATCTTCAATTGATGCAATCAAGCTTTAGGGAGAATGTTTTAGAGGACTTATCTTGGGATTATAGCAGAAGTGCAAACGATATGTGAGAGGCGGTTGCATCTTGTATATGAAAGGTAGCTAAAGAGATGCTAGGCGAGACAAAGGGAGGAACTCCAGGTTAAAAGGAGGTTTGATGGTAGAGTGAAGGGATGCAAGAGAAGCTAAAAATTAAAAGAACATGCTTTAAAGCTATGTCGAAGGATAGAATAGAGGAAACTGTCACAAACTACAAAATAGCGGAGAAGGAAGCAAAGAAGGTTGTAAGCGAAGCAAAGTCAAAAGCTTATGAAGTTTTGTACAAAAATCTCGACTTTAAGGAGGGCTAGAGGATATATTAAAGTTGGCCAAAGTAAGAGAAAGAAAGATCAAAGAAATTTCTCAAGTGAGATGCATTAAGGATGAGAAAGATCACATGCTTGTTACTCAGAAGGATATAGAGACTAGATGGAAACATTATTTCCATAAACTTTTTATTGAGGAAGAAAATAGAGAGATCACTTTGGGTGATCTAGCTAGTAGTGATTGTTACTTGAATCAAGTAAGTTATAGACGAATACAAAGAAAGGAAGTAGATGAGGCTTTGAAGGTTATGGGATCTTAGAAAGGTGTAGGACCAGATGACATCCCTATAGAATTATGGAGAATTTTAGGTGAGCATGGTTCGACTTGACATACAAATTTATTCAATGTTATTTGGTGAAGCAAGAAAATGCCTAAAGATTGGAGGAGTATCATGGTGGCTCTTTATAAGAACAAAGGAGATATTCAAAATTGTTCAAATTACAGAGGTATCAAGATGATGAGTCACACTATGAAAATTTAGGAACGTGTGATCGAAAGAAGGTTGAGGTAATTTTTTAAAGTAAAAGAAAACCAATTCGGATTCATCAACTATTGAAGCCATCGTTTGCTAAGGAGAACAATGGAGATTTATAGATCTAAAAGGAAGAACCTTCATATGATTTTTATTAATTTGGAAAAGGCTTATGATTCTGTCCCACGAGAGATATTGTGGAGAGTTTTAGAAAAAGACAAGTACCCATCCTATGCATTAACCTCATAAAGGATATGTATGATAGGGCTTTATCTTGTGTAAGGACCTAGTCTGCTGGGAAGACTGACTATTTCAACATCAACATTGGTTTACATCAAGGTTCAGCTTTGAGTTCATTTTCTTTTACGCTGATTATGGACAAGTTGACAAGTCACATTCAAGATGAGATACCTTAGTGTATGTTATTTGCTAATGATATTATGTTGATTGATGAGAGTAGAGATGGAGTAAATGAGAAGCCTGAGGGCTTGAGACATGCATTGGAGACTAAAAGATTTCATATAAGTAGGCTAAGACTGAATATATGGAGTGCATCTTTGATGGAAGCAATGGTGAAGAAATCGAGGTGAAGATTGATGACGATAACATTCAGAAGAGAGATTCTTTTAGCTACCTAGGATCTATTTTGCAACATGATCTTAAAATTGATAGAGATGATACTAATAGAATAAATGCATACTAATTAAAGTAGAGAGGAGCCTCTGTTATTCTCTGTGATAAGAAAATTCCTTTAAAAACCAAAAGAAACTGTTACAAAGCTGCCGTGAGACCTGCTATTCTCTATGGATTTGAATGGTTGGCCTGTAAACCATAGACATGTGCAGAGAATGGTTATAGCAGAAATGAAAATGCTAAAAGTGGATGTGTGGACACACACAAACACGCACGCACGCACACACACACACACGTAAATATCATATTCGGAATAATGCAATCAGAAAGAAAATTGTTGTAGCTCCGATCAAGGATAAGATGCGAGAAAGCTTCTTAAGATAGTTCGATCATTTGCAAAGAAGATCAGTTGATGCATCGGTTAGGATATGCGAGTTTTGGGATGTTGAGCCAACTAAGAGAGGGCGATGACGACCCAAGAAGTGTTGGAATGCGGCTATACGTAGGGATATTATTTTTTAGGATATAAGCCCGAGATTTACCCAAGATAGATCTGAATTGAGGCAAAGAATCCATATAGTTGTCCCTACTTAATTGTGCGAAAATGCTTTGTTGTTGTAGTTCTTTTTCTATTTTTCTAGAATATTTAGAGGGTTTTAAGGATTTACTTGTGCATTAAAATATCTATCGAGCACTTGGCTTACCTTAATTTTCCTTTTAATAAACACATGCGAAGAAGTTCATAAGATTTAGAAGGGATGGCTAATATTAGGGTAAAATGGGGCTACCCTCTGCAAAGAAGAACCTCACTGCCCTCTCACTCTTGCTGTCTGCCTGGGGAAGCTAACTTGGCTCCCCACCTCATTTTTCCTATACTTTTTATTTTTTTGAAAAACACTTCCTTACATTTTCATTGTTATATCCCTATATTATGTCATTCAAATTTCATGTGAAACAGAGACTCCTACGACCTCCATCCAGATGGAGTCAATTTCGACAATTCTGTGACCATTAAAAAGTAATTGTCTAGATGGAGGCCGTATGAGCATCTGTTTTTCACGAAACTCAAATGACATAATATATGGATATAGTGATCAATTTTCATGGATTTATTTTTCAAAAAAATAAAAAATATGAGAAAAATGGGACGAAAAGAGTCAAGTTAGCTCCCCTTAAGGGGCAGCCCCATTTTATCCCTAATATTTAATGTTTTTATATAAGCCACTTCCTAACGTTCAAGGATAAATAGATCGGTTAAGATTCATGGAGTCATCCATGCGATTCACACAATATAGGATTAACTGGATCTACATGTTGGGTCTATGCTCTAGGGCATGATTTGCTTAAGATTAGATCCCCACCCAACTCGTAATCAACCTAACACATACTTGGCGTGACCATACTGCTATTGAATGAAGTATGAATTGATAACATACCATATTTCTATAGTTGAGATATGATCATGATTTTCAGATTCCCATCATGGTAGAAATTTAGTGACATGTTATAAACATGCTACTTAGAATTATTAAAATAAAAGGGATTCGTGCAATGTACGTTTAACTGAGAGAACTAACTTACCAAACACATGCATACCAAATCAGAGCCTAAGGAGTGTTTGGACTATAAGGACATGTTTGGTTGCTGGGTTGGATTGGGTTGGGGTACCCCTATAAATAGTAAACTGTATTGTACCGCTGTGAATAGTAAACTGTGAGGAGGATTGAGAGGGTTGGAAGGAGGGGTACACCGGTGTACTCCAACCCAACCCAGTCCAACCCAGCAACCAAATAGGAGTGCATAATCTCCCATTTTTTGTGAACTATTAAGGCATCATTAGTGGAAGTCATTTGAGGTTAATCTACCTTGATGTTCATCAAAGGGATCTCGATTCATATCAGATCTACTTGTAAGTCAATAAGTTGAAGAGCTCTCAAGATCAATTGTTTACTAGGCTATTCCTTACAAGATTTTCCTTATTCAGAAATATATTCTTTGGATTGCTATCCTTTTTCTCCTAGACAAACCAGTGGTACAATTTTCCCTCAACAATCTTATGTAATAAGGATCTGAATCTGCATCGACTCCTAGTATAAGTCCAAGAAGTTCTTTAAACAAAGCATTCATGTTTGTCCTCTTGAGAATAAGAATATTTTTGTGATAATAAGAATGATTTTGTCAGTGCTTTGGGATCAATAAAGCTCTCATTCATTGTCTACTCTTGACTCTACAACTAGCAACCCCAAATCGGAAACTCTTAAAAGTTGCAAACCACTGTTGTTGCTATTATCGGATCACTCTCCATTTCTCTTACGAAAGTTTAATATGTTTGTCTTTATTAACGATGAAAGTCTAGTTGTGCTCCAGTTTTTCAGGTAAAGGGTATACGGTGAAGAGCCTAGTCAAGGCGACCTTATTAAAGAGAACACTCAGGATATAAGTAGCTTTTTCTGCTCTTTCTTATTCTTTCAAGAGCTTTCCTAGAGTATATATAAGCAAGGTAGTTGTGCTTTCGAGACAGGGAAAACTACTGAATTTGACTTGAAACTAGAACTCGATCGTGCAGAAGCAGTTTGTTTTTTGAATTATTGAAGTCTCACCCAATGTTTTGGAAACCGAACCGGACACCGAACCGAAAACCTTAGCGAAATGGTCAGATTGGGTTGAATCATATAATCAAATCAGTTCAATCGGATTATGACATCATCATTATTTACAACCTGATTAAATCAGATAGGTGAAAAAAAGTGGTTGAACCGGATAATCAAACCGAAATGAAATTTTATATATATATATATATGGGTAAGATGTGTATGACCCTCCCCCGCCCCATTTTTCACATATTTTTTTTATTTTTTTTAAAATAAAAACCAATTCAT
The DNA here is from genome assembly GCA_037367405.1 of Ottelia alismoides. Lineage (NCBI taxonomy): Eukaryota > Viridiplantae > Streptophyta > Magnoliopsida > Alismatales > Hydrocharitaceae > Ottelia > Ottelia alismoides. The sequence goes on along the minus strand of JAZKJV010009629.1, from coordinate 268,215 downwards.
TATATCCCTATATTATGTCATTCAAATTTCATGAGAAACAGAGATTCCTACGACCTCCATCCAGACAAGGTCGATTTAAAAAATCCTGGAACTGTTAAAAATGACTGTCTGGATAAAGGCAATAGGAGTCTCTGTTTCACACGAAATTTTTATGACATAATATAGGGATATAGTGATGAATATTCACGGAAAAAAATCAAAAAAATAAAAATGGAGAAAATGGGGCGGGGGATCTAACCAGGGGGCATCTCTATTTTACCAAATATATAATATACACTTAAATATACTTGAAATATAAATAAAATACATAGATAATGTACATATTTCACACTATACATAAATTTTTTTTTGTATGCATCATCAAATGTCATACATATCATATATATATATATTATTCAAACTAGTTGCTTTATAACATAATAGTAGTTTAATTATATTTAAAACTCATTATCCTCTAAGCAAAGAGGATGGGGAGCTTGCACCAAGGTGCATGTAACTTACATGCACCGACGCTTATATCTTCCACACTTTTTACTTTTTTTAAAAAAATACCACCTAGTATATTCATCCATATATCCCTCCAATATGTCAATCGAATTTCGTCAGAAGCAGAGACTCCTATGACCTCCATCCAGAATAGGTAATTTTAACGGTCTTAGAATTACTGTAATCGACCTGTTCTAGATGGTGGTGATAGGAGTCTCTGTTTCTAACAAAATTCGAATGACATATTGGAGGGATATATGAATGAATATACATGGTGGTACTTTTCAAAAAAGTAAAAAAATGTGGAAGATATAAGCGTCGGTGCATGTAAGGTTACATGCACCTTGGTGCAAGCTCCCCATCCTCATAAGCAAAAGGTTATGTTAGAATAGTTGGTTATGAGTATGAAATTGGTAAGCAAAGATCATGGGTCTAATTCCTACTATTAACATTATTTTTAAATAAATTAAAAATTAATGCAGTTTAACTTTGGTCTATGGATGTTGTGTTCCGAAGAATTGGATTTGCCATCCAAAAGGGATTGGCGGCGCAGCTTGTTGCCCGTCTCCCAAATTGTTTCTTTGTAATCTTGTTCTGAAATCGGGTTAAAAATAATAAGTTGAACCGGACGAGTTCTTTAAAATTTGAAATTCAAACAGAACCGATAAAAATCGGTTAACCGAACCATTCCAGATCTGATTCATCGGTCGGATCGGTCGAACCGACCAGTCCGATGATACGATTTCAGAAACACTGGTCCCACCACCACCACATAAAAAGCGCACTTTGAACGGGGTGCCCATCTTGGAAGACTCCTCTTCCTGCGTTCAGACTCCAGCCGCCGGTCGGTGTTGATCCAACCTCGCAATTACAGGAGGTGGCGACGAGAACACATTTACACGGAACGGTGTTGAGGGAGCCCACGTCTCTTGGGCTGGAACAACCAGCTTTTGGGAGTGGCGTGGACGGAACAATTTTCCCCTCGTTAGTCGTTCGTGTACCCTTCTTAGGGGATCCACCACCGTCTACCTTTGCACATAACCATCAACATCGTTCCGTAGAAACACAGGCAGTCCCATTACTTCGCTTTTCTCTCCATAAAGCCATCAACAAGAGCTTCGCATTTCTACCTACTTTTCCGGATAATATCTGAGTTTGCTACTCACCGATACAAATCCTGCGTCATCTTTTTTTATATATAAAAATGGATATTATAATGATAGATAAGGGTGTAAGACGATGTATGATCCGCATGGTAGGAATCACTATACCATGAATGAATCGGAGAGTCCGGCTGAGATGAGAGAGGAGTATATGCAAGGAAGTGTTGGCCCAGGTACTAAGCAATCGTTTCGCATGAATCAGTAGAGAAACATGTGCCCATCACTTCAGCAATTGCAACGAAGATGAAATATACGGTACTTATATCTGTGTGGTTAGTGGAGAATACCCATAGGACTAGATTTTTCATCAATACATTTAGCGAATATTGAACTTCAAAAATCTGACGTGAGGGAGTGAGAAAATAAAATAGTAAGGGATATATATAGGAAAAATAAAACATGTAGTTGAGTTGCACTCATTTGCATGTTAAACACCTCCATTAGCCATTGATTTGTCTCAAGATGAGCGAATTCATGTGCATGTTGATTTTTTTTCAAGAAAAATGAATTGTTGATTGATGATGAACATGGATGTTACATGCAAAATGTGACGTCCCCTAGGATCATGATACTCATCAAACCATTACCACGCATAGTTAAATTCCACATTCGAAACACATAAGCAAGAGAAAATAATATAAAAGACAGAGTTTGAAAATTTCCTTTCAACGCATTCACAGGATATCCACTAACAATATTCATATTACAGTCCATGCACACAAGTTATACATGTAGCATTTGAAAATGTCTATACACACACAAATTCATAACATGTCCTTCCAAAGGTACAAATAAATGCAGTAAAAGTCAACTATAGTTATTGTACCACAAAAGTATCGTCGCACCAAAAGTCTCCAAATTCCCAAGCCATTTGTTGATCTGGTTGCACATGCACGCCTGTCAGATTCATCCAGAAGGGTACGTTATGAGCAATGTTGCTCAACATGACACTAAAACTATAACAAAAGCAATGTATTAAATAAAAGTGTGCAAAAGATAAACTCTGTAAACATGTACTAACAAAAGAATAACTCTCTAAATGGTACGTTATGAGCAAAGTTGTTCGGCATGACACTGAAAACTACAACAAAAGCAAGGAAATAAATAAAAGTATGCAAAAGAACAATAGGGTAAACCTATCCTCATAAAAGAATAACTTTCTGATCTTTGTATTAATTTGTTTAATTTGTTATTTTTCAACGTTGTGGATAGTTTGTGATTGATCCACATGGGATCTCATACTAACTCTAAAGCACTAAGTCCTAAAGGTCGGGGTGCCTCTGCAGGCATGAGATGTGGTATAAGCATTCTAACTAAGTTCCCAACACGTCCACTAGCTTTGTTATTTCTCATTTATCTTTACATGCTTATACCACACTCTTCAACTCATCATATTCCATTTAATTTTTTGCCAAGTATGATGTTTAATTTCAAGGAATTATTTCTATATCAAACTACTTCATTATCATGCTTATGAAGGTTATGGAGAGAACATTAAGCGCATCATCAAAGCATGAAGATCGCATCATATGCGATCGGGAGCGACTAGTCGCACTAATTGCTCAGTGCATTGTAATTTAAAAATTTTAAAGCGATGAAATCACATGATTCGAGAACAATTCTTGAATCGTTTCATCTAAACCACAAAGTAGATAATCGAATAACCTCTTGAAGCATGATTGTGATCCTATCTTTAAAGTAGGAGACCTCCTGTCTCAAGTCCAATCCAATAGTGAAGACGCTTGCAAGTGCGTTGATGAAACACATGCTCCTCATAGTCCAAGATAATAATCCAAGCGACAAATCTCCTGATCTCGTCTCACGAGATCCGATGTTTTCTTCACGAGTGAGGTGCACTGAAGTAGATGAAGATCCACGAGCAATCGAAACCACGGCACAACGTCGTGGCGACGACGGAGAGAGAGAGAGATATGATATTTTATTGTTGAAAAATGAAGATCTAGAGTTGCCTCTTCTTTTATAATTTTTTAGGAGTCCACGGATCTCAATCCGCGAACAACACAAATTCATTGGTGGAGATTGATTTGTGTTTCTTTCAATGGCCATGATTTTGTTGTTAAAACACAACAATAATTAATTTAATTTAATTAAAATTATATTGAATAAATCATCAATATAAATTAATTCAATCAAATCAACATACCATGTACGATTAGGAAGGAGATAATGCTCCTTCCAATCAAGGGGGGACGACCACCTTGAGTCCTAAATCAAGGTGGTCGTCCATCCTCCTTGAAAGGAAGGTGCACTCCTTGAAAGGAAGGTGCACTCCTTCTTCCTTTTATATGAGATCCAATATCTCACATAATCCTACATTATATACAATAACTTTTATTGTATATTATTTCACAAAAAATGAATCCAAATTAATTTGTGAAATATCAATCATGCCATTGGAAATTTATGAATCACATTCACAATACAAAATAAAATGTAAATTGCATTTTTAATTAGAAATCCAATGTGAATCCAATTCACACCAATATTTAAATTATAAATGTTATTTACAAATAACTATCTACATTATAAATTACGTTATAATATATGTGATTAATATGGATATTGCTATCCATATTATTCATATCCATAACAATTAAATCACATTTAATTATATTGGATCATTATTCTCATGCATCTACATAATATGAATATTCACGTTATTTATGATAATAAATCATATTTAATTATCCATTTCTCAATGCTTGGATACAAATTTATAAATGGAATTATTCTTGAACTCTTTCAAGAATAGTGTGTTTTCTCTGCAGATACTTGGAGATAAGGACAAGGCGATTGTACGTTCCATGTATAGTGACTTGGATATTGAGATCACGTGTCAAATCTAGATCTCGAGGATCTCTCATAGATGCCTAATTAAATCGAGACCATATATCTAATCTTCTTATTGCATCTAAATCACATTTAGATCAATGTCCAACATTTGGACTAAGATCAGATCACTTCTCTAATAAGAGGAGTCACTAAAATCTAGACCTATTTCATCACTCCCTCCAAATGGAAGCGTCATAGTTACACAATCGTTTATGATCACATCACCCTCATGTATTCCTAATACATGTACATCCTACATACTAGAAGATCTAGGATAAACCCGAACATAAAGATCAATTTTACACTATCATCTTCAGGGTTTTAATACTAAGTTTCTCATTAGGCCATTAGGAGGTAGTATCGATCATATGCTTTCCAAAAGAATATATCATACCTACAAATTCTTGTCATGCTTCCAAAGCAAGATGACCATGCATGGAACTTGATCGATCCCAATACCTCATAGTGAGCTCATGTCTTCTGATTCACAAGTGAAACTATATGATCCCTTTGAGAAATCATATTTACTCATATGCCCTTGTATACACACCAGCTCGTCGATTATAGACCTTGATTAGGCCATCAACCTGTCGGTCTATCAAATGTACATACTCGGACATATAACAATACATCTGTCTCCGATCAAAGGACCCATGCCCATATCATGACAACATATGACATAGGACTTAGTTATCTTGATCTCGTTAAGTCAACTCTTTGACCTAACTTATCTGATACCTTCAAATATCTATTCTTATGTAGAGGACCTGCATCAAGAAATTGGTTAGATATCATCCTATAAAGAAGGATCGCCATCTCCTTCTCAGGTTGGATATCATTTCTTAATAATCATTTGACGGTACTTGATGAGTCCTCACTCTAACTCCTTAGATATTCATCCAAGCACCGGCCACTATGATTCAACAATTGAATCAACAACTCTATGAACATTAAGATGGACATAGTACATAACCATTAATGTACTAAGGGACCTTATAGTGCATTCATTCATTTAATCTTAGACATGAAATGAAATAAACCACTAACATTTATTAATATATCAAACATTACAATAATATTTATTGTAGTAATGGTTCACCTCGAGCTCACATGACTAACGATCTCCCACTAGCCCTCAAAACCATTCAGGTACAATACTTAAAATTATACGCATTACATACTGGTCGAAAACCTTATGTATCAAAGGTTTGGTAAGCGGATCAACAACATTAATGGTAGATGCCACCTTGGTGATGACGATGTCACCACGCTTTTGAATCTCCTGAATGATTTGGTATTTCCTTTACTTATGCTTTCTCTTTTGATACCATCTGGATTCCTTCGCCTGAGCTATGCTCTTGTGTTATCGCAGAGTAGCGGGATGAGAATATCATAGGAAACTATGTCAAGTTCCAGGATGAACTTGCGCAATCACACCACTTCCTTTGCAACTTCCGATGTCGTAATGTATTCAGCTTCTGTTGTTTAATCTGTTGTAGTGTTATGCTTCTTACTTCTCCAGCTCACAACAACACCATTCAATAGGAACACAAATTCTGATGTCGACTTTAGATCATCAATATCAGACTAGAAGTTAGAATCGATGTATTCTAAGACTTGGAGATCACCATTGATGAATCCACATTTCATCATCTTTATTCTATCATTTTGGCATCAAAAACCCTAGAAAATGCTTGTAAATAGCATTAATTAGAGCATATTAGCATTCATGCATGTACCTATAAATGTGTATAAAATACTGTAATTAAAGCCAAAATTATAGAATAAATAAAAGAAAAGAAAAAGAATAAAATATTGTAAATATTTTATGACCCAAACCCCCGAGACCTAGGCATCTTGATGAATAGGTCGACAAGGAATAAAGTAGGGGGAGATAAGGGTTAAAGACCTGTTCATTTCATTCATTCTTTATTCATTTTAGGACCTATTTTTGGTTCCACTTTTTATACATCAAATAAAGAAACTTTGTACATGAAAGTTGCAGATAATTTAATAAAGAAAAATACAAAATTGATTTCACAGAAAAATAATGTACAGATAAAAAGTTATGGTCTGAATAAAAATCCAGAATCCCAACTTCCCAGACCCGTATCTCACAATTGAAAACTCCAAATGCATCAAACTCACCTTTAATTGTATATAGAATAAAATAATCTATTTAGTGGTGGTGGTTTCGCATTTGGCGGAGCTACGATTTGAAAGTTGAGTTTTGGACCCACATTGTATATTTGTACAGAGTAAAATATTCAATTTATTCTTTATTCATTATTTTTATATTTTAATATTTTTCTAATTATGTAAATATTACTTATAATAATTATGTACATTAAAACAGGAATAAAAACCCAAATAAACCTCAAAATAAAAATATATGTATATAAAATACACAGGTATTATACCTATGTACATACATATGCAATACCTACTTATATTTTATTTAACACACAAAACACATTAGAAAAATAAAATAAAAATATAATTAAGTGTATAAAAGTATTTTATAATTTTATAAAATAAGAAACAAAAATAATAAAATTAAAATACATAAAATAAAAATAAAGGACTAAAACATATAGGTAATATACCTATAAGGGGCATAATAGATAACTTATAAAATTATATCTCATAAAAATAATTAAAAATCAGAATAAAATACTGCATAAAATAATAAATGTTTTTATTTAATAAACTAAATCTAATTCGACCTTTTTCTATTTTTTATCGAATTAATAAAACTATTTCCCAGGTTTTTTCCTGGTTGGTCCACGTGGACCTACCAGGTGGAAACCCTAGTTGACCCCGGTCAACTAGGTGTCCTAGCCTCCTGTCAACTCTGCCAGCCACGTTTTTGACCCACTTTTGTGGATTTTTCGAGGCCAGGTCTTTCATCTGATCTTCGCTCATCTCTCATACTCGCCCAGATGTTTACCTGGGTTGTCGTGCGTTGATTCAACCACCATGCCTTGGTCTTCCCCCTCATCCGTCAATCCCATAAAAGGGAACCTCTGACTTCAATTCAAAAATCGAACCCCAATTTTGGTCTCTCTCGCACCCCTATTGATCCCAATCAAGTCCTGGAGGTGACAACTCCAAGACCGACTCGTCCAGGAGGCGGAGCAGCGTGACCTAGGGCTTTCCATTGACCTCCGGCCACCCACCGTCGAGGTACTCTTCACCTTGGGCCCCAGACCCTTGAGGTAGTTATTTCCCCTTAGTTTTTCTTGCATTTTTCTCGCCTTAGTTCTAGGATCAAAAATCCTCCAAAAACTATCTCGATTCATCGATCCATTCGCAACTCCACATCCATCGCCGGAGCGCTCCTCCGGCCGCGACCTTCACGTCACCTCCACCGTTCGCCCACCACCGCAGGGCCGCGGAAATTTGCCCTCGACCCTTTCACGTCATTTCTCTGCAGGTCTGGAGCCAGATCGCACACCTGGGAGCCCATTTTTGGACACGCCGGAGATACCTGGAGGTTTCGAGCTCCGCCGTCGTCGCAGGCGAGAACCAGCACCCCTCCGACCATTTTGAAGCTTCCAGCGCCTGGAGATCACCTGCAGGAAGCGATCGGGGCCATTTTGAGGTCTGAACGCCGACGAAGGAGGACGGGGGAGGTCGCGGAAGTTCACCGTCGCCAGCCTTCTTCCACGTTCTTCCTCCCGACCTTGCAGCCGTCCGATCAAGCGAGCCCCCCAGATTCCACGTCGACCGTCAGATCATCAGAGCCAATCCACCATCGGATCTCATCTGAGATCCAATCTCAGACGTCGAAGCCGAACCGTCATCGCGCGTGCAGGGCGCGCCACGTGTCAAGTGAACGACCCACAACCGTTCGATCACCCTTGCGAGGAGATTTTCCAAGTATACCCCTCGCGCTTTTGTAATTTTATTTTAGTCCATGAACTTTAAATAGTAGTTTAAATATTTTGTAAAAATTATATCTAGACCCTCAGACTTTAGGAATTTGCAGATGGGTCCTCTGCCACGTCACCTCACGTGACATGTTCACGTGAGGTTTGGGCATTTTGCAGGGAGGCCCTCGGCCCTTTGGTTATTTCGTTTCAGTATTAGAAATTGTAGTTTAAATGTTAAACTTTTGGGAATATTGCATGTAAGCCCCCGTAGGTTATTGCAATTACTTTTGGGTCCCTACCAGGCGCGTGCAAGTCACGCGCCCTGGTGGGTATTTTGCACCGATACCCCTGCGGGTCTGCTTATTTGTATTTGGTCCATAAATTCGATTATTAAGTGTTATATTTTGTGGAAAATTGCTTGGATGCCCCTGGATGTTTTAGTATTTACATATATACCCCTGTCAGGTTGTGACATTTTTGTAAACTTGTCTGATTTAATTAAGGCATCATTGTAACTTGAAAAATTCCACAAAAATTATGTTAAACTCCTGTTACTTGTATTTTAATGCCATATTTTTATATTTTATTTTTGTTGCATTTTATTATTTATTAAAAATAAAAAATATGTCATTTCAGTACTTTTTAGCTTAGAAAATACCAAAAAATATTAAAATACCTCGAAAAATTCCAAAAAATTCCCTATTGTCTATATTAACCTATTTTAGTGTCAGTTAAAAAATCACTAAAAATCTCAAAAGAAAAATCTTAAAAATTCGAAAATACTTAAAAACTTCAAAAAAATTATAAAAAATTCTAGAAAACTCCAAAAATTGCAAACTCACTTCCTGTTTCTTCCTTATTTTATTCTCTATGTTTTAAAACTGATTTGGGAAAATTATGAGATCATTTGATATTTTTCCTTCCCATTTTAGTCTCGGTCAGGCTGTTGATTCACTGTTTGCTTTATTTCAGTATTTAAAAATACCAAAAATATTTTGAAAAATACCCAAAAATCACAAAAATAGTAGAAAATCATAAAGATACCAAAAAGATTTTATTCCTGAATTTTTGAGCATTTTTGCATATTTTTATAGATATTGTACCACCCCTTTTATTACCTTGTTTATATATTCCATTATTAAAAAAATAGAAAAAAATATAAAATATAAAACTATAAAAATCCAAAAATTAAAAATCAAAATACAAAATTAAAAATTAAATTAAAACAATTAAAAACCCACAAAAATCCTTACTTTGCATAGTGTAGACAACACTTCACACTCACTCACACACATTACTTTGATCTACCCTGTTTGCTCCCTGTGTTCGAACTCTCTGCATACTTGCTTGCTATACATCTTTTATGTAGAGTTAAAAATAAATTTTAACTTCACATTGCTTGTCATTGCTTGATATCTATAGTGTGGGTTAATTGTTGATTAAATTCAAATCTTGATTGGTCAACACTTCGACTGTGTTCCCGCCTTGTGAGGAATACAAGATCGATCGATTTTTGGGTTTATCAAATGGCGTCGTTGCCGGGGAGCAACAGCGAGTAGTTCATATTTTGCTTGATTGTGTTTGTTGTCTTCATTATTGCTTGCTATTTTACCTCTCTTGTTTTGATATATATTGTTGAGCTTTTCTGACCATCTCTTTGTCTTCTTGCGAGGGACCGCGGAGCGAGGCAGATTGCCTAGGGGATCCGAAGCAACCACGTGAAGCGGAGTCGGCTTTTATTAAGCCAAGCCGGCAGGAGAGAGCAGGAGGAGTGAGAGAGTGATTAGATTAGCTTGCATTTTTCTTTTTGTGAGAGAGTGATTCATAATTTGTAATAATACAGGGACTTGGACACTTGAACTTCCGGGCCTAATTTCCGGGTGTTTGTTCACCCAGGGGCTCACCGCGGTTTTCATCGCATTTTTCGATTGTCATTTTTCGATTTTGTTTTCATTTTCATTTCTTTTGTGGATTGAGTCTGTAGCTGTAGGCTTGCTTGTTCGATTAGATTAGATCAAAACACATTAATAACCTTTGCATGTTCCTATAGATCGTATTTGGACTTAGTCTAATTAAACAATTAGTCATTAGTCTTCGATCCACACACCGCGAGCTCATCCCGCCAAGCACTTCTCCTAAACTCGATGTGTCGAGAGGAGGGGTGAGCCTAGACCGGACCTTAGGATTGGAGATTAGTGGTTGACTTGTGGTTCTTAACGCTGGAAGTTGTCTGCCTTAGGACAATTTCTGCATTGCATACCGGCATGTAGATTAGGTTTATAAATTTCTGCTTTGCATCCCGCATGGAGAGAGTTGGGATTCGCTGTAAGTCTTCTTACTTTGCATCCATCATTTAGGCACAAAGGTGAGACTTCCACCTTGGTGTCGACTTGCATTGGCTTTTCCGACTCTATTCTCCCTCTGTTTTTGGACAAAGTAGGATCAAGAAAATACAAAAAAACGTTAGGCGCTTGTTTGAATCAACTCAAAAGAAGCGATAACACCAAAAAAAATTAAAAAAGGGACTGCTAAGAAAACCTTGACCAAAAATAAAATCGATAATTGGACGCATTGATTGAGGAGAGCAACACCCTCACTTGTATTCAGGTTGCATGGGAAGGTCTCCTTCCAAGTGAGCAGAGTGCTTCGTAAGGATTAGAGCCCAAATCCCAGCTTGTGGCTGCCTTGTGTATCGCCTGGATTTTCGAAGTATTGGCGCTACTATCGTACGTAGGCGAGTAGGGCTTGGTCGCCATTGGTGACTCACTATTGTGTGAGTGTCCGAAGTACTGAGCATAGGCCACGCCTTCTCGGGTGTGTCTGTCTCACCGTCTGCGTCCGAGTAGGATCTTGCACGCTCACGGGTGATTCCGTTGCGAGCGAGATCCGAAGTATCGGTTTCGCCTATTGGCTTCCTCTCTCTTATTCTTTGGCTGAGTAGGGATCCAGGAAGGGTTACAAGGACCTTAAAAAGCGCAAGCTACAGGTTACACAGGAGGAGGACATACGGGAACACTTTTCCGGCAGTACTCTCTCTCCTTTAGGCGTAGCGCTCTAAGGACTCGTGAAAAGATTAATTCCTGAATTCAAGCTAAAATCGACAAGATAAAAGCCGAACCTTCACGGCTTCATGTGTTGAGTTGGTGAACTTACCCTTGTTTTGTGTTTGATTGCTAGTTATATTTAGGTCAAGATCAAAAACACAGCACAATTGTGCGCAATTTTGTTCCTTCCTTCCTTCTTCTTCTGCATTCACCTCGCTCTTCCCAATAATCAAGATGATGGGACGGAGGTCTCTTAGGTCGACCTTGTCCGCACTGCTATCCAGCACTCCTCCTCATTCATCTAGGACGACCTCGGAGAGTCCGCTCTCCGAGCCTGAGTTCACATCCGCCATGTTCCCCCTCGACCACCCTTCTCATTCCCCTTCCATCAGTCCAAGAGTCTCAGATTTTAGTGCATCACAGAGTTCGGAATATTTGACGGCACCTGAGATGGGTTCTTTTGCTTTTTCAGAGAACCTAGACATGGCTGACAGAGGAGAGCACCCAGATGACCATGATCACCCTCCTTTCTTATTTGATCAAGCGGCCATCAACAATTCTTTGCTAGCTTCCCTGGAGACAATGCAGAGGCAGATCCGCGATCAGGGAACCTTCATGGTTGATCTCATGCGAGAGATAGCACAGATGAGAGAAAACCGACCTGGGGGCGGTGGCGGTGGTGGAGGAGGACGAGGACCTGATGCAGGAGGAGGTGATCCCGACGCTGAGAGACCACCACAGACTATCATGAGGGAATTGCACAATCCAGCAGCATCCCTCACTCATCGTTGGATCAGACTCCCGCCTATCCATGGAGATTTCGAGCTTCGGCCCCATACCATTCAGCTTCTACCCAAATTCCATGGGTTGCCGACCGAAGAGCCACACCTCCACCTCCAAGAGTTTGAAATGATCTGTAGTACCATACATGATAGGCTGATGACCGAGGACACGATCAAGATGATCGCCTTCCCTTTCTCCTTGGTTGACAGAGCCGCATACTGGCTCAAACATCTGGGGTGATTCATCGACACCTGGGCAGATCTCCGGACCGCATATTTGAAGAAGTACTACCCTCTCGGCCGGAATAACGCAGCTAGAGCAATGATCAGCAACTTTGTCATGATCCCTAACGAATAGTTTCATGAAACCTGGGATCGATTCAGAGAGCTCATTGACCGGTATCCACATCATGATATCTCCAAGCCCAACCTAGTTCAGAGTTCCTTCTGTGGGCTGACACCAGAGCTACAGGGGCTTGTCAACGCCTCTTGTGGTGGGTCCTATTTTTCGAAGGGTGAAGACGATGTTTGGGCCATCTACGAAGGCATTGCAGAGAACTCAACTGTGATGGCCCAAGCCCGTGTTTACACACAACAGAAGCCCCCGCAAGGAGCGGGATCATTCCAGAGGATCGCCCGCATCGATGTCGGTCCTAACACTTTGTCGGCAGCCGCGGCCCAAGCCGAATCAACCGCAACTGACATGGGCATCATTAGTGAGAAACTGGACCGTCTCGAGATCCTCGAGAAGAAACAGATGCAAGGCATGGCCTAGATGGACCAGATTGCCAAGACAATGAGTGACCTGAAGATGCAGATCCTTTGCGTCCAGGAGGCACAAACTTCTTCTCAGCAGCCTCCCAGGTCACGGGCTGACCCCAGCAGTAGCAGCTCCAACCAACCTTCTGCCTCGTACCGCCAGGTTAACCACATCCAGGCAGAGCCAGTTCCACTACTACAATACTACCCAGCACAACCGCCATCTCCAGACACTCAGATGGTGGTGTATCAGCCGGAGCAGCCACTGGCAGTTCTTCCTCCATCCTCCTTCGAGCAGGAACCATTGATGGAAGTTAATGGGATTTGGTACGACCGGTACCCTCAGCCTGAGATTCGTCGTGATCACCCAGGATTCTATTGGGGCAATGGTGGCTCCTCATCCCAGCAGCAGAATCCAGCTCAAGGACAGCAGAGCAACCAGCAACCACAGCAGCAACAACAACCCCAATATACCCAGCAGCAACAGTACCAGAGTGGTCCTCGTCCCGCCTATCAGGGACAACAGTGGAGGCAGCGTCAGCAGCCTCATCAATCTTATTCCCAGCCGACCCAGAACTATCCATACCAGCAACCACAACAGCAACAACCTCATTTCCCGCAAGGGAACCCATCCGGTTCTCAAGCCCCCGCTTTTGAGAACCCAGCTCTCGATGATCTTGCTCGCTTGCTCTCCGAACAGCGAGCATCCTTCAGGCAAGAAATGGATGAATTCCGGCAGGAGATGAGGGAAATCATCAAAGGCAAGGCTGCCATACCTGCTCAAATTGAACCTAACCCGAACAATCTGAAAAGGAAGTCTGAGCAGGTAGAGTTTACAAAGGACACCTCTCCTAGTGACTATTTGAGTGACATATCTCTTTCTTTGTATGATTCTGATTTTGTGACTACTAGGAGCGGTAGGATGCCAGCCGACGGCGCCTCTTCTGAGCAACAACCACCAGCTGAATCAGGGGCGCCAGAGGAGCAGAGTAGCGGTGCTGATGCTGCTAATGATGATGTTGAAGATGGTGGTGCTGAGGCCACTAATGATGGAGATCCAGACGACGGTGCTGAGGCTGTCGTGAGACCAGATGCAGATGGTGGTGCTGATGCCACCATTTTGGATGCAGAGCCAGAGTGCGGTGCTGATGTCGCGAAGACAGGTGCCGGTGGTGGTACTGAGGCCACCACATCTACTTTTGTTGATCCTCCCTCTGTGATGTTACCACCTTTTGTATCTATGGACTGTGGTAACAAAAAGAAAAACAAAAATATTAATAAAGGAAAGGTTTCTGTTCACATTGCGGATCCATATGTGTTTAATGGTGATGATTGTATGGATTCTCCTCTTTCACAGGCACAGGGACCAATTCCTAGTCCTCCATCTGAGGAGGCCCCTACCATCCCCTTCCCTGAGGCACTCTGTCGAGCGAAGGGAAACAAAAGAGAAAATCCCAAAAAAGAGCAACAGGTAGAGTTCAGCAACCAGATGATTGACAGGTTCCATATTCAGCTGACTCTACAGGAAGCACTTGAGCACATCCCCCTCTTCAAAAAGAACTTGAAAGAGAAGACTACCGTCCACAGGAAGAGGAGGAACCACAGAGATCAGATCCATGTGCTCACTCATTCCACTTGCTGCACCATTCAAAACAACCTGCCATCCGAGAGACCAGATGCAGGAGCTCCCTATGTCAGATGCGAGATTCAGGAGCAGCTGTTTGATCGTACTCTGTTAGACAGTGGCTCTTCAATCAACCTTCTTCCGGCAGCCTTACTCGATCGATTCGAGTTTGGTCCTCTTCTTAGGAGCAGGATAGTCCTTCAGTTTGCTGATAGGTCGACTAAGAGGCCGAAGGGGTTATTGAAAGACGTGGTCGTTACCATTCAGGGCCTGAAATTCCCTGTGGACTTCGTTGTGTTGGACATGGAGATCCCTGAGTCGGTAACCGATGCCCCCATCATACTCGGACGTCCATTCTTGGCCACAACCAAAGCGGTGACCAATCATGATAGTGGGAAGGTTTGTTTTCGTGTAGAGGGCGAAACCATACAAATAGAGACGATCGAGGAGACTAGAGCCAGAGAACTTGAATGCTCAGAACAGTCCAGCGAAGCCACGCAGATGACAGAGGAAGAGCTAGACATCCACCAAGAATGTGACTTTGTGATGACAGATGATGAATCTACTTGGTCAGATCCTGTAGCACAGACTCTCGCCTTGCCTACAGATTCACTATACTTAAAGCTCATGGCGGTCGAGAGCCTGGAGAGCACATTCCCGAATAAGGATACACCTGAGGCTGACAGTGTTGGGACGAGTGGTGCCGATGATTTTCATTCTTGTTCATCTTCTTCTGATCCCTCGGATTCAGACATTGATTGGGATGATTTTGATGACTATTTGCCTTGTCTGATTCCTTTTGAGCCAACAACCATGACAGAGTGCGAGCCAGTGCAGTTCATTGATGAATCAGCAGGCCGCCCTTTGTCAGAGATTCATGTAGAGCGAGAGTTCTCCCATGCAGACCTGGTCGCCTTCACACAGACATATCAGAAGCCAGATCTGCCACCTCTCAGTTGCCCAAAACTGAAACCTCTGCCGCAGTCATTGAAGTATATATTCCTTGCAGGTGAGCCAGATATGCACCCAATCATTATCTCAGCAGGTTTGACTGGAGAGCAAGAATCTCGTCTGATGGAGGTTCTTGAAAGAAGCCGCAAGATGATAGGTTGGAATATAGCTGATCTCCAGGGGATTAGTCCGGCTTTGTGCTCTCACCACATCTATCTTGAGGATGACTCTAGGCTGTCGTGTGAGTTCCAGCGACGGCTGAACCCGAATCTTCGAGACGTAGTCATGAAAGAAATTTTGAAATGGTGGAGCGTCGATTTTATCTACCCCATCTCCGACTCCAAGCGGGTTAGTCCGTTGCATGTGGTACCCAAGAAGACGGGTATCACTACAGTTGTGAATGAGTCTGGAGAGGAGATCGCTACCCGAGTACCCACTTCTTCAAGGGTCTGTGTGGACTACAGACGATTGAATGAGGCCACCAAGAAGGATCACTTCCCGCTACCATTCATTGATCAGATTATCGAGCGACTAGCTGGGAAGAGTCATTACTGCTTTCTTGATGGGTACACCGGATACAATCAAGTGGCCATTGCGCCGGAAGACCAGGAGAAAACGACATTCACCTGTCCGTTTGGGACTTATGCTTTCAGACGGATGCCCTTGGTCTATGTAACGCTCCGGCGATATTCCAAAGGTGCATGTTGTCCATATTCTCGGACATGATGGGTGACTGTTTAGAGGTCTTCATGGATGACTTCTCGGTCTATGGCGACGGGTTCGATGCTTTTCTTGACTGCCTAGACCGTGTGCTTCAGCGCTGCATCGATGTCAATCTTGTTTTATCTTGGGAGAAGAGTCACTTCATGGTGACTCAAGGGATGGTCCTTGGTCATATCATCTCCAACAGGGGCATGGAGGTCGATCCGACCAAGGTGGATATCATTAGAAAACTCAATCCACCGTCCAATTTGCGTCAGTTGCGGTCTTTTCTGGGGCATGTCAGTTTCTACCGACGGTTCATTCAGGACTTCAGTCGGATTGCCCGACCGCTTACTGATCTGCTGACAAAAGACACCGAGTTCATTGTCAATGATAAGTGTCTTGCATCTTTTGAGACTCTCAAAGATATGGTTGTTTCAGCTCCTGTCCTTCAGCCACCCGATTGGTCTCTCCCATTCGAGATCATGACAGATGCTTCAGATTTTGCCGTTGGGGCTGTGCTCGGACAGAGGAGGAATGGTTTACCATTTGCCATTCACTACGCCAGCCGGACATTGGATGCCGCTCAGCGGAATTACACTGTGATTGAGAAAGAGATGCTGGCCGTAGTCTTTTCTTTGGATAAGTATCGATCTTATATTCTCGGATCTAGAGTGACAATTTACACGGATCACACCGCCATCCGGTACTTAATGGCCAAGAAGGATGCCAAAGCACGTCTTATCATATGGATCCTTCTGATTCAGGAATTTGATACTGAGATTAAGGATAAGCCTGGAGTTAAAAATGTGGTGGCGGATCACCTCTCCAGATTGGAGAATCTTGAGGAATCTGAGCCCAGCGCACCTATCACAAAGACATTTCCTGATGAGGCGATCTTGGCTATTACCTCGCTCCCGTGGTATGCCGACATTGTGAACTATCTTATTGCCAAGACGGTCCCACAAGGTTGGCCCAGGCAGAAACTTGAGACCTTCCTGGCGAAGGCCAAGTTTTACCATTGGGAGGATCCCGTCCTTTATCATGAAGGAGGGGACAGCATCTGGAGAAGGTGCATTCCTCAAGAAGAGCATCACAGCGTCCTCACATACTGCCACAAGCTTGAGGCAGGAGGACATCATTCTGGAAAAAGAACAGCACAGAAGGTGCTTCAATCCGCCCTATGGTGGCCTACTCTCTTCAAGGATTCTGATGAGTCCGTGAAGAGATGTACTGACTGTCAGAAGATGGGAACCTGCAGACAGAGAGACATGATGCCCATGCAACCCAATCACTTTTGTGAGGTTTTTGATGCATGGGGGATTGATTTCATGGGCACATTTCCTAAGAGTCAGGTATTCGAGCATATTTTGCTCGCTGTTGATTATGTCAGCCGATGGGTTGAGGCCATCCCCGCCCGAGCCGCAGATGCTAAAACCGTGTGCAAATTCTTGAGGAAAAATATCATTTCACGGTTCGGGGTACCAAGAGTCTTGATTTCAGACGAGGGGTCTCATTTCATCAATGACAAGGTTAGGGCCCTTGCAGACGAGTTCGGCATTGACCATCAAGTTGCCACACCGTATCACCCTCAGACTAATGGTCTTGCCGAAGTATCGAACTGGGAGATAAAAACAATCTTGCAGAAAGTTGTCCGCCCAGACCGAAAGGATTGGTCACAGCTTTTGTACTCGGTCTTGTGGACCTATCAGACTTCTTTCAAGAATCCATTGGGGACATCTCCCTTTCGACTCGTCTATGGCAAGCCGTGCCATTTGCCAGTGGAAATCAAGCACAAATCCTTTTGGGCAGTCACTGAGTTATTGTTAGATCCCGAGAGTATAGGAGAACAGAGAAGAGCAGAGTTGGCAGCCCTGGAAGAACTGCGAGACACAACCTTTTCCAACAGCCTACAGTACAAAGAGAAAGTGAAAACATGGCACGATTCCCATATCAGCCATAAACAGTTTGAGCCAGATCAGAGAGTATGGTTGTTTGATTCCAGGCTGAAATTATTTCCAGGTAAATTACAGAGCAAGTGGAAAGGTCCATATGTGGTCAGGAAGGTACATGACAATGGCAATATTGACATATCTGAACCGTCATCTTCCTCTACCTTCCGCGTCAATGGTCAATGCCTGAAGCTATATCTAGATCATGATCCGCCGACCATTGACGTTGCCCCCATTCTTCTGGTATGAGATGTGTTCTTTGACTCATATCATCTGCATCTCATACATGGTGATCAATTCCACCTTCCGCCATACAGATCCATCTGTTCATATCACTCTTTCATCTGTTGATTTATTTTCTTCTTTTCTTCTTTTCTTCTTTTCCTTTTCTATTTTCTTTATCTATCAAAAAGGCGCCGCCCTTGTAGACAGTTTTCCATACTTAGGACGTACTTTGTCCTAAGTATAGGGGGTGTGCACCCCAAGTTTCTTCTATTCTTTTCGATCCTCTCCATTGTCTCCTCTTCTTGTCTATACTTAGGGATATTTTACCCTAAGTATAGGGGGATACAATCTGAGTACGATCTGTTCATTCCCACCCTTGACCCTCCCTGCGTTGTGTACAGTCTGCTATACTTAGGATTATTTGATCCTAAGTATAGGGGGGACGGTCAACTTCTTATTGGTTCATTCATTTATTCTTTAGACTTATCTATACTTAGTACGAGTTATGTCTTCTCTTTTCTCTCCGATCTATGAGGACATAGCTCAAGCTAAGTATAGGGGGGTCGTATATACTACGTATATACTTTAGCCATAACTCGTACTTTCGTATTTTCCTAGTAATATGGCTAAAAATTCTTTAAAATTCATTAAAAATCTTTAATAAAAAGGTGTTTTGTTCCTCAAATTCTTTTTATATTTACTGATTAATAAATCAGGTGAAAATGTTTTTTGCAAAATGTTTGAAAAATAGTTTGAAAACTTTTGTGAACATCTATTGAAAACTATTTTGAAAATATTTTGTTACATGTTTTCAACCTATGTAAAATATGTGGTTTGCAAAATTTCTTTTCTTTGTGTGAAATAAAATGTTTGAAAAATTATTTGCAAATGGTTTGAAAAATGGTTGCAAAAATGTTTTGAAAAATCTATTTATACTGTTTTGAAAAACCGTTGCAAAATGATTTTCAAATGTGTGTACATGTTTGTAAATTGTTTGTAAACATTATTTTGGACTATAGTTTTCAAAAATTTGTGTGAAAAGCTTGTGTCAAATAAGTTTGAGGAATATATACATCACACCAAAATCCACTATATGTATATATGTATAAAATTGATCACTTACCCTTATAAATTCTTAAAATCCACTTCTTGTATATATAAGAAGCACTCCCATGTACATATTTTCAACTAGTTTTTAGCCAAAATCTTCTTGTTTTCAAAATTCCCAAAAACATTTGCAAAATTAAAATCCAAAAACATTTGAAAAATCTTTTTGAAAAAGATAAAAAATGCATCTGCATATGCATCCTCATCATCATCTTTTCAAAAATCCATAAAAATTTCAAAATCTTGAAAATTGCATCACAAAAATATTTTCTGCATTGCATTGCATAGCATGAGTATTTTTCAGATTGAGTTTGATAGTTGAACAAGTCTAAGTAAAATCTGGAGATTGGAGCTGGATTGGACCTTAAAATCTACCTAATAACAGGAACCTTATAGGAATTGGGTTTGAGGTACTTCAGGTCTAGTTGACTTAATTCTTTGAGGATCACGGGACTTGGTTCAATGGATTCTTGACTGCCTAAGCAGAGTATTTCGGAGCACACGCACGACTCTTGTTGATAATGACCTAACTTGGACACCTGCACCTTTCACATGGCTCAACTCAGTTGGAGTGGTGAGGGGATTGGATTTGCCGGTATGAGACGCACACAAGTGGAAACATTTGTCCTCCTCTAGGGAGGGAAGTGCACCCCAACCCGTCCAGTAATAAGGAAGTCTAAAGACAGGAGGTTGTGGGTTGCAATAAAGCTTCAAAAGAGGGATAGTCTACTGACTCAAGAGGAAAAACTCCTTATGTAAATGCTGCTGTGAATAGTCTTTCGAAACAAAAAGAAGTTTAGGCATGTACAAAAATAAAAAGCCTGCAAGTATGTACAAATGTTGTAAAGTCAATAAGCAAGCTTGAGTTCCAAAGTCATATCATGTGAGCCTGCAGCAGGATGACTTGACTACACTGGTCTTGCATCCCAGGATAGGTGGCTACACTGGCTACCGTCCATTCTTCTCTTCACCCCCACCTCTTGAGCTGGTTGCCACTTGAACTTAGAAGGGAATACCCCGCTCCTCGAAGATGGAGTTATTGGATTGGGGAATAATTGGATTGTTGTACTGGAGAAGTCAGTCTCTTTTTCATTCTAGTTGGGGAGAGCCACCATCACCTACACCGTACAAGTCAGATTCATAGTCGTAAGGGTTTGCGTATGAGTTGAGATATTTCTGACCTGGGTATTGAGGAGACTTGGACAGAGTTTTGGGATTCTCAAGGACTGTTGGATTTCAAATTCAGTTCTCATTAAGGTTCCGCCCGCACTAAAATTCCAAAGGTCCGACTTAAGCTCCAAACTTTGATTTTGTGAAGACAAGTTTGATAATTAAACTAAATCCAAGTTCTTCTTTTTCTTTTCTTTCTCTTTCTTTTTGCACTTATTGCATAAGCGTTTGCTAGGGACTAGCAAAGGTAAAGTATAGGGGGATGATGAATCAACATTTCATCATCTTTATTATATCATTTTGGCATCAAAAACCCTAGCAAATGCTTGTAAATAGCATTAATTAGAGCATATTAGCATTCATGCATGTACCTGTAAATAGTGTATAAAATACTGTAATTAAAGCCAAAATTATAGAATAAATAAAAGAAAAGAAAAAGAATAAAATTTTATAAATATTTTATGACCCAAACCCTTGAGACCTAGGCATCCTGATGAATAGGTCGACAAGGAATAAAATAGGGGGAGATAAGGGTTAAAGACCTATTCATTTCATTCATTCTTTATTCATTTTGGGACCTATTTTTGATTCCACTTATTATACATCAAATAAAGAAACTTTGTACATGAAAGTTGCAGATAATTTAATAAAGAAAAATACAAAATTGATTTCACAGAAAAATAATGTACAGATAAAAAGTTATGGACTGAATAAAAATCCAGAATCCCAACTTCCCAGACCCGTATCTCACAACTGAAAACTCCAAATGCATCAAACTCACCTTTAATTGTATATAGAATAAAATAATCTATTTAATGGTGGTGGTTTTGCATTTGGCGGAGCTACGGTTTGAAAGTTGAGTTTTGGACCCACATTGTATATTTGTACAGAGTAAAATATTCAGTTTATTCTTTATTCATTATTTTTATATTTTTTATACTTTTCTAATTATGTAAATATTACTTACAATAATTATGTACATTAAAACAGGAATAAAACCCAAATAAAACTCAAAATAAAAATATATGTATATAAAATACACAGGTATTATACCTATGTACATACCTATGTAATACCTACTTATATTTTATTTAACATACAAAACACATTAGAAAAATAAAATAAAAATATAATTAAGTATATAAAAGTATTTTATAATTTTATAAAATAAGAAACAAAAATAATAAAATTAAAATACACAAAATAAAAATAAAGGACTAAACCATATAGGTAATGTACCTATAAGGGGCATAATAGGTAACTTATAAAATTATATCTCATAAAAATACTTAAAAATCAGAATAAAATACTACATAAAATAATAAATAGTTTTTATTTAATAACCTAAATTTAATTCGACCTTTTTCTATTTTTTATCAAATTAATAAAACTATTTCCCAGGCTTTTTCCTGGTTGGTGCACGTAGACCAACCAGGTGGAAACCCTAGTTGACCCCGGTCAACTAGGTGTCCTAGCCTCCTGTCAACTCTGCCAGCCTCGTTTTTGACCCACTTTGTGGATTTTTCGAGGCCAGGTCTTTCATCTTCTGGTGATGCAACCTTCTGCAACATTGATCTTCGCTCATCTCTCATACTCGCCCAGATGTTTACCTGGGTTGTCGTGCGTTGATTCAACCACCACGCCTTGGTCTTCCCCCTCATCCATCAACCCCATAAAAGGGAACCTCTGACTTCAATTCAAAAATCGAACCCCAATTTTGGTCTCTCTCGCGCCCCTATCGATCCCAATCAAGTCCTGGAGGTGACAGCTCGAAGACCGACTCGTCCAGGAGGCGGAGCAGCGTGGCCTAGGGTGTTCCATTGACCTCCGGCCATCAACGTCGAGGTACTCTTCACCTCGGGCCCCAGGCCCTTGAGGTAGTTATTTCCCCTTAGTTTTTCTTGCATTCTTCTCGCCTTAGTTCTTGGATCAAAAGCCCTCTAAAAACTATCTCGATTCATCGATCCATTCGCAACTCCACATCCATCGCCGGAGCGCTCCTTCGGCCGCGACCTTCACGTCACCTCCACCGTTCGCCCACCACCTTGGGGCCGAGGCAATTTGCCCTCGGCCCATTCACGTCATTTCTCTGCAGGTCTAGAGCCAAATCGCACGGGAGCCCTTTTTGGACACGCCGGAGATACCTGGAGGTTTCGAGCTCCGCCGCCGTCGCAGGCGAGAACCAGCACCCCTCCGACCACTTTGAAGCTTCCAGCGCCTGGAGATCGCCTGCAGGAAGCGATCGGGGCCATTTTCAGGTCTGAACGCCGAAGAAGGACGGGGGAGGTCGTGGAAGTTCGCCGTCGTCGGCCTTCTTCTGCGTTCTTCCTCCCGACCTTGCAGCCGTTCGATCAAGCGAGCCCCCCAGATTCCACGTCGACCGTCAGATCATCAGAGCCAGTCCACCGTCGGATCTCATCTGAGATCCAATCTCAGACGTCGAAGCTGAACCGTCATCGCGCATGCAGGGCGCGCCACGTGTCAAGTGAACGGCCCACCGCCGTTCGATCGCCCTTGCGAGGAGATTTTGCAAGTATACCCCTCGCACTTTTGTAATTTTATTTTAGTCCATGAACTTCAAATTGTAGTTTAAATATTTTGTAAAAATTATATCTAGGCCCTCAGACTTTAGGAATTTGCATATGGGTCCACTGCCACGTCACCTCACGTGACCTGTTCACGTGAGGCGTGGGCATTTTGCAGGGAGGCCCTCGGCCCTTTGGTTATTTCGTTTCAGTACCAGAAATTGTAGTTTAAATGTTAAACTTTTGGGAATATTGCATGTAAGCCCCCGTAGGTTATTGAAATTACTTTTGGGTCCCTGTCAGGCACGTGCAAGTTACGCGCCCTGGTGGGTATTTTGCACCGATACCCCTGCGGGTCTGCTTATTTGTATTTGGTCCATAAATTCGATTATTAAGTGTTATATTTTGTGGAAAATTGCTTGGATGCCCCTGTATGTTTTAGTATTTGCATATATACCCCTGTCAGGCTGTGACATTTTTGTGAACTTGTCTGATTTAATTAAGGCATCATTGTAACTTGAAAAATTCCACAAAAATTATGCTAAACTCCTGTTAACTTGTATTTTAATGACATATTTTTAGATTTTATTTTTGTTGCATTTTATTATTTATTAAAAATAAAAAATATGTCATTTCAGTACTATTTAGCTTCGAAAATACCAAAAAAATATTAAAATACCTCGAAAAATTCCAAAAAAATTCCCTACTGTCTATTTTAACCTATTTTAGCGTCAATCCAAAAATCACTAAAAATCTCAAAAGAAAAACCTAAAAATTTGAAAATACTTAAAAACTTAAAAAAAATATAAAAAATTCTAAAAAACTCCAAAAATTGCAAACTCAGTTCCTGTTTCTTTCTTATTTTATTCTCTTTGTTTTAAAACTAATTTGGGGAAATTTTGAGATCATTTGATATTTTTCCTTCCCATTTTAGTCTCAGCCAAGTTGTTGATTCACTGTTTGCTTTATTTCAGTGTTTAAAAATACCAAAAATATTTTGAAAAATACCCAAAAATCACAAAAATAGTACAAAATCATAAAGATACCAAAAAGATTTTATTCCTGAATTTTTGAGCATTTTTGCATATTTTTATAGATATTGTACCGCCCCTTTTATTACCTTGTTTATATATTCCATTATTAAAAAAATAGAAAAAAATATAAAATATAAAACTATAAAAATCCGAAAATTAAAAATCAAAATACAAAATTAAAAATTAAATCAAAAAAATTAAAAACCCACAAAAATCCTTGCTTTGCATAGTGTAGACGACACTTCACACTCACTCACACACATTAGTTTGATCTACCCTGTTTGTTTCCTGTGTTTGAACTCTCTGCATACTTGCTTGCTATACATCTTTTATGTAGAGTTAAAAATAAATTTTAACTTCACATTGCTTGTCATTGCTTGATATCTATAGTGTGGGTTAATTGTCGATTAAATTCAAATCTTGATTGGTCAACACTTCGACTGTGTTCCCGCCTTGTGAGGAATACAAGACCGATCAATTTTTGGGTTTATCAACCATCTCCATAGACCAATATGTAATCTTGTGTTCATCTTAGATACTTGAAGATGTTCTTCACTGCAATCTAGTGTTGCTCTACATAGCAGCATTGGTAACGTCTTACCACTCCCATTGCATGGTGGATATTGATGAATCACATTTCATCATCTTTATTCTATCATTTTGTCCTCAAAGACCCTATCAAATGCCTGTAAATAGCATTAAATAGAGCAATTTAGCATCCACGCATGTACCTGTAAAAAGTGTATAAAATACTGTAATTAAAGCCAAAATTATAGAATAAATAAAAGAAAAGAAAAAGAATAAAATATTGTAAATATTTTATGACCCAAAAACCCCAAAACCTAGGCATCTTGATGAATAGGTCGACAAGGAATAAAGTAGGGGGAGATATGGGTTAAAATACAGCAAAAATACCTATTCTTTCTATTCATTTTTATTCATTTTTGGACCTATTTTTGATTCCACTTTCTATACATCAAATAAAGAAACTTTGTACATGAAAGTTGCAGATAATTTTATATAGAAAAATACAAAATTGATTTCACTGAAAAATAATGTACAGATAAAAACTTATGGTCTGAATAAAAATCCAGAATCCCAACTTTCCAGACCCGTATCTCACAACTGAAAACTCCAAATGTAGCAAATTCACTTTAATTGTATATAGAATAAAATAATCTATTAAATGGCAGTGGTTTCGCATTTGGCAGAGCTACGGTTTGATAGTTGAGTTTTGGACCCTCATTGTATACTCGTACAGAATAAAATATTCCATTTATTATTTATTCATTATTTTTGTATTTTTATATTTTTATAATTTTGTAAATATTATTTATAATAATTATGTACATTAAAACTGGAATAAAAACCCAAATAAAACTCAAAATAAAAATATATGTATATAAAATACACAGGTATTATACCTATATACATACCTATACAATACCTACTTATATTTTATTAAATATACACAACATATCAGAAAAATAAAACAAAAATACATTTATGTGTATAAAAGTATTTTATGATTTTATAAAATACTAAATAAAAATAATAAAATTAAAATTCACAAAATAAAAATAAAAGAATAAAATATGTAGACTTTATACCTATATAGGCCATAATAAGTAACTTGTAAAAATAAATCTCATAAAAATAATTAAACATCATAATAAAATAATTTATAAATTTATAAACATTTTTTATTTAATAACCTAAATATAATAATGTCATTTAGTATTTTTTAAATCAGTTTCAAAACCTTTTTCCAGGGGGTTTTTCTGGTTGGTCCACGTGGACCAACCAGAGGGCTGGGACAGTTGACCCCGGTTAACTGTCTGACCCGCCCCCTGTGCCTTTTGTCAGTTGCGTTTTGTCTCTTCTTCTCTCCTTTTTCTAGGATTGACCTTGCACCAAATCATGGCGATGCCTTCTGAGTTTTTGCTCCTCGATTAGTGGTGATTCACGCCCAAGGGATTTCTGGGGTTGTGGACCGCTGATCGAGGCGTTTGACCCTCGTCCTTCACGCCACTTGACCACCATTCAAAACCAAACCTGTCATCCCCCTTTGACCTTTGATCCTTCTTCCGCCAAATTCACCCGTAAACCCCTGGCCCATTGCGTTCCTGGTGACAACAAGGGGCGATTCGAGCCTGGGTTCACGTTATCTGGTGTTGAATCGAAGAGATCCAGCCCCTCGCCGGAGCTCCGCCGCGAGCTCATCCCGTCGTCTCTGGTGAGCCTCACCCCCTTCTCTTTCCCTTTTCTTGTAGCCCTAGCGTAGTATAGATCAGCATAGTAGCAGTTTGGGTTTTCGATTAAGTTATTCGTCGTGATTTCGTCAATCGAACCAACGGCGGAGCTGAGCTCCGCCCGCCATTTCCGGTCGTTCCACGCATCAACCCGACCACCTGTCGCCTCCGTCTTCTTCCCCTTCACTCCGTCGCTCTGCTCCACCCCTCCATCTCCCTCAATCTCGCCCAGATCGAGTGACCGAGCTCCATTCTCCGCCGCTCATCGGATCTCCACGCCCAAGCCACGATTCACCCTCACCGCACCATCGGAGAGCACTCTGAGCATCCCCTTTTTGTCGTGCTTCTAACCCTGCAGGAATGAAGTCAGAAGGAGGCTCAATCGAGCCTCGAAGGTTCAGGGAAGCACCCACCAGGCGACCCCCCTCGTCCGAGCACCTCCGGTCACCTCAGCTAGTGCTGAGGAGCTCCATCGACGCGGACAAGCCCCAGGTCCATTTTGCCCTCGGTCCGGGGCTGGGGGAGGCCGTGTGTCGGCCGGAATCGCAATTCCAAGAGTCCTCCAGGTGGTGTTCTTCGTCATCCTTGCCCAGCCGTCGGATCAGCCTCGTTCTTCCAGCCATTCAGCAGCTGTCGTATCGGGGCACCTCTCAGCCATCCGATTAGCCGTTCACGATCTAATCCCAGCCACCCAGAGCGAAGGGGTACGGGCCGACCAATGTACGCCACGTGTCACCTTTGAGTTGCATCGCCACCGTCCATTGGCGCACGCTCCTTAGCCACTGGATTCGCCACGTGGATAAGTGGTTCGTTTCTGGCCGCACGATTACTTTTTGGGTATTTTTACATTTTGAACCCAGAACTTTTGGTTAATATCAGATATGCCCCTGTGCGTGAATTTTAAAATATGTTTAGGGTAATTTGCATTCATACCCTACCAGCTTTTATGTATTTGCATATATACCCCAGTGCGTATGGATTTAAATATTTTTCTGGGATAATTGCATGTTTGTCCTGCCGGTTTTTAGTATTTGCAAGCATGCCCCTGTGAACGACAGATCACGTGCTTCGCACGTGTATTTTGGTGAAATTTGCACTTAAGCCCCTAGATGTTTTAAGAATTGCATTTATACCCCTTCCAGACTTAGGATTTTTGTATGTTTGATCTATTTATTTCACGTATCATTTAAGTGCTGAAAATTCCATAAAAATTACATTAAGCTCCTGTGTGCTTGTACTTTGACGCCATATTTTTAGTTTTCGATTTTATTGTATTTTTATATTTATTAAAAATCAAAAACATGCTATTTCAGTACTGTCTAGCTTAGAAAATACCAAAAAAAATTAAATTACCTTGAAAAATTCCAAAAAAATTCTTTACTGTCTATTTTAACCTATTTTAGTGCCAATCCAAAAATCACTAAAAATCTCAAAAGAAAAACCTTAAAAATTTGAAATTACACAAAAACTTCAAAAAAATATATAAAATTATAGAAAACTCAGAAAAATAGAAACTCAAGTTCTGTAGGTTCCATATTTTATTATCTTTATTTTAAAAATAGTTTGGAAAAATGTTATGGCTGTTTAATGTTTTTAATTCCCATTTTACCCCCAACCAGTAGCTAATTCCTTGTTTTCCTTTGTTTTGCTATTTAAAAATTCCAAAAAATTCTGAAAAATACACAAAAATCACAAAAACAGTAAAAAAACCATAAAAAGACCAAAAAGATTTTATTACTGAATTTTGGAGCATTTTTGCATATCTTTATAAATATTGTATCGCCCCTTTTATTACATTGTATATATATTCCAATATTGAAAAAAATATATATAATATAAAAAGAAAATATAAAATCAGAAAATTAAAAATCAAAATACAAAATAAAAAAATATTTAAATAAAAAATAAAAAATTAAAAATTAAAAACCCACAAAAAAAATAGATTGGCTAAGTAGTCTATTAGACCTAGGTTTCGACTTTTCGTCTATACTCTACACCTTTGTTTCCTGTGTTCGACCCCTACTTGCTTGCCATTGTACATTTTTAGTAGGGAATAATAAATTTTAATCCTTGCTGTTGATTGC
This sequence comes from Ottelia alismoides, assembly GCA_037367405.1. Lineage (NCBI taxonomy): Eukaryota > Viridiplantae > Streptophyta > Magnoliopsida > Alismatales > Hydrocharitaceae > Ottelia > Ottelia alismoides. The sequence goes on along the minus strand of JAZKJV010009629.1, from coordinate 239,627 downwards.
GTGATTGATTGTGTGGGTTAATTGTTGACGAATGGGAAGGCTTGAGTAGTCGCATCAACGACAGTGAGTCTGATTTGTCAGACCACTATTTTGCGGCTCTCGCAATCTCGTTTTTCAAATGGCGCCGTTGCCGTGGAGCATCGGCTTGTAGAGTAAATTTGTGTCTTTTATTTGCTTAGCCATTTTTGATTATTTGTTTTTCGTGCATAGTTTGTTTTGAACTGTCTGGCACCTCTCTTGTTTTCTTGCGAGGGACCGCTGATCGAGGAGGATCGCCTAGGGGATTCTGCGCATCCTTGGGAGGAGGAGCCGGCTATTCTACCCTAGCCGGCAGGAGAGAGCAAGAGAGCTTGAGAGAGAGAGATAGTTTTTTATTTTTGTGAGAGAGAGTTATTTAAATTGTAATAATACAGGACTTGGACACTCAGACATTTCGGGCCTAATTTCCGGGTGTTTGTTCACCCGGGGGCTCAACGCGGATTTTGTCGTATTTTCCGCAGTCATTTTCCAGTTTTGTTTTCATTTTCCATTTTCTTTTGTGGATTGAGCCCTTAGTTCTAGGATTTGCTTGATCGATTAAATTAGGTCCAAACACCCTAATAACCTTTGCATGTTCCTATAGATCGTATTTGGACTAAGTTTAATTAAACGGTTAGTCATTAGCCTTCGATCCGCATGCCGCGAGCTCATCCCGCCAAGCGCTTCTCCTAAACTCGATGTGTCGAGAGAAGGAGGGGTGAGCCTAGACCGGACATTAGGATTGGAGGTTGGTGGTTGACTTGTGGTTCTTCACGTAGCACTTGCCTATTTTAGGACGATTTCCGCATTGCATACCGGCATGTAGTTAGGTTTATAAATTTATGCTTTGCATCCCGCACGGAGAGAGCTGGGATTCGTTGTAAGTCTTCTTACTTTGCATCCATTATTTAGGCACAAAGGTGAGATTTTCATCTTGGTGCCGACTTGCATTGGCTTTTCCGACTCTATTCTCCCTCTGTTTTTGGACAAAGTAGGATCAAGAAAATACAAAAATCGTTAGGCGCTTGTTTGAATTTACTCAAAAGAAGCGATAACACAAAAAAATAAAAAAGGGACTGCTAAGAAAACCTTGACCTAAATAAAAATTGGTAATTGACTCATTGATTGGGGAGAGTAACACCCTCACTTGTTTTCAGGTTGCATGGGAAGGTCTCCTTCCAAGTGAGCTGAGTGCTTCGTAAGGATTAGAGCCAAAAACCCAGCTTGTGGCTGCCTTGTGTATCGCCTGGATTTTCGAAGTATTGGCGCTACTATCGTACGTAGGCGAGTAGGGCTTGGTCACCATCGGTGACTCACTATTGTGTGAGCATCGACCTTGTCCGAAGTACCGAGCATAGGCCATGCCTTCACGGGTGTGTCTGTCTCACCGTCTGTGTCCGAGTAGGATCTTGCACGCTCACGGATGATTCCATTGCGAGCGAGATCCGAACTATCAGTTTCGCCTATCGGCTTCCTCCCTCTTTTCTTTGGCTGAGTAGGGATCCAGGAAGGATTACAAGGACCTTAAAAAGCACAAGCTACAAGTTACACAGGAGGAGGACAAGTACGGGAATACTTTTCCGGCAGTACTCTCGCTCCTATAGGCGTAGCGCTCTAAGGACTCGTTGAAAGATAACTTCCTGAATTCAAGTTAAAAATTACAAAGATAAAAGCCGAACCTTCACGGCTGCACGTGTTGAGTTGGTGAATCCCCTTGTTTTGTGTTTGATTGCTAGTTGCATTTAGGTCAAGATCAAAAACATCGCGCCTTTGCATAAATTTTGTTCTCCCTCCAGTTGACCCTTGCTCATTGAGAGCCTTCTACTATTTTACACTCCATTTGTTTTGTGTTGACCCCCGTATCTTTGATCCACATCGATCTTCTTCTTGATCCTTGAGATGGCGACGAATGGGCAGTTTAGTCGAGACTCCGTCGGCACCCACATCAGTTCCATTCGCTCTCCCTCTCCAATAATTCAGGGCGACTCCCGAGAACCCGGTTCAAACTCTGTGGATCGATCTCCAGACTCCTTGTCTTCTTCAATAAATCGGGATCACTCTCGTCCCGAATTCTGTATGTTTTGGATGGCAATCGATTTCACTCCTTACACATCGCCGTCCTTAATGAAATTCTGTGTTGACCTTGACACAGACCACATCTCTCTATCTGGTGCTGCAATTCAGACTGATCGGGGCATTCTTCCATGTGCAGACTTTGAGCCCGATCCCGAGCCAGCAAACCAAGCAGAATCCAAGATGGCAGGAGGAAGAGGAAAGGGCACACAACCCCAACATGAACCTGAAGTCAATCCGGGGGAAGGGCAGTACACCACGTAGAACGAAGTTAACAGTCAGCTGCTGGCTTCCATTTAAGCCATTCAGCAGCAGTTGACTAATCAAGCCTTGGCCCAAACCGCCTTCCAAGATATGCTGAACGATCTGAGGAGGAGGGCCGATGCAAGAGATGGCCGCAGGGAGGATGATCCAAACCACGAGCCTAATTTTGAAGAAGTCAGAGATGAGTTATCAGTGGGAGGACCAGAATTCGAAGCAGCAGAGGTAGATCCACCGCAGCCAAAGCCTACGCTCAAGGAAACATACAACCCAGGAGAGGGACGCATCACTGAGTGGATTCAGGTTCCACGTCTGCATGCCCACTTCGAGTTGAAGCCTCAATTTCTGCCCCTGCTTCCCACATTCCACGGGAACACCACTGAGGAACCATATATCTTTCTTAAGAAGTTCAGCCGCATCTATGCCACTGCTCACTACCCTGGTATTCCTTTGGGGGTAGTCAAGATGACCGCCTCTCCCTTCAGCCTTCAAGACAAGGCCCTATATTGGGTCGATCATCTTGGGAAGGTCGTCACGACCTGGGAGGAGCTGAAGTCTGCCTTTCTCCATAAATTCTATCCCCTCGGGCGATTGAACTAGATGCGTTCCCATATCTCCAGTTTCTACCAGCAGCCCCACGAGACTGTACATGAAGCGTGGGAGAGATTCAAGGACTTGCAGGAGAAGTGCCCACACCATGAAATTCCAAAGACCAGTCTCGTGCAACATTTCTTTGGGGGGCTGTCACTTGAGAGCCAAAAGCTTGTAGATGCCACTTGCGGCGGTTCACATTTCAACAAGGACGAGGACGTGGTATGGAACGTCTTCGAGGAAATGGCTGAAGGAGAAGCCGCGCAGACCTCGTCCAGAGAATACATGAAGCCACCAACCGCCATCAGCAAGCCAGTAAACATGGCTTCTCATACCGAGGACAAGGATGAGAGCTCCAACCTGAGCATCATTGGGAGCCACTTGTCCAAGGTAAATATCATTGAGAAGAGGTCGCAGGACCTCGAAAAATTGGCAGTCACTGAGAAGAGGACCCAGGGTTTGGAAAAGCTCGACCAAATTTCCCAACAGCTGGAGCAACTCGTTCGTGCATTAAATGCAAACATGTGCAACGCTGTGTCTACTTCTGCCGAGCCGAATGCTGAGAAGAAGGAGCCCACAATGCAGCAACACCCTCAGCCGACTCCACTGCAGCCCCAGCCTGTCCAGCATGTGTACTACGTGCAGGTTCTGGAGCAGCCCCCGCAGCCCTAGACTCAGATGGTTGTATATCAACCTGAGCCCCAACCAGCATACTCCGAGCAGTTCTCTCCACCCCTACCACTGATTCAGGAGATCAATGGCGTATGGAACAATGACGCACAGTGATGAGCGATCCGAACGACTAAGATAAAGGTACAAAAATGGTCGTTGCGACCTCGGTCGCTCAGATGCACTTGATCAAGAAAAATGAACCACTCAATAAAGATAAAATCGATCAAAATACGAAGTAGCGGTCCTGCTATTGGATTAACCTGGTATAGCACCCAGGGTCGAACTCAAGGAGCACGGATTGGCCTTTTGGCCTACGAAGTAGTAAAAAGAAAGAAAATGAAACAAGAAAATATTTTTTAGTGGTTTTGAATTTATTTTGTAATTTTTTTGGATTTTTAAGTGATTAAGAAATTAGGAAAAACAAAGAAAAGCACACTTCAACAATTTATTTAAAGCACTAAATATCAACCAAAAATTCAAACAAAAATATTTTTATGTATTTTATATTTTTTTAGTGTTTTTGGTGAATTTTTGAGAATTTTCTTAGGTTTATTTAATTTTCTAAAAATCAAACAGTAGCTAAAAGAGATGGTACTATTCAGCCGAGCCAAAAAGCCCTAGATAAAATATCTAAGAGCTCTAAAATGGCCTGGAGGTAATTTTTCTACAAAGAAGACAAAATGAGGAAAATTTAGGCACCAATTTTATTGTTTTTGGATTTTTAATTTATTTATTAGAATTTTTATAGGTTTTTGAGTGTTTTTAAGTTTTTAGTGATTTTCAGTAATGAAAAATAGCCAAAATTGGCTATAAAATCAAACTAAGCAAGACAAACAATGGGTAATTTTTATAGAATTTTTAATAGTTTTAATATTTTTGTGATTTTTCAAGTTAGGCAGTAGATAAAGTGAAGGTTTTTGATTTTTTAAAAATATCAAATGAAATCAAAAATGTCCTCAAAAATCCACAAAAATTTTACACCATGGCAGGAGCCATGTGTCCAATTTTCGTTGGATTTGGAGGTGTTTTGCTATTTTATTTAAAAATAGAAAAGGGGCACTGTGCACAGGGACCAAAGTGCAAATACCCAATAGCCTGGGGGGTCTGGTGCAATTTTCCCAGCAAAACACGCGCCAAGCACGTGTCTGGGGCACTCAGGGACCCAAATGTAATAAAAATAAGTCCCGAGGACTTATTGGTAACACGTACCAAAAGTCCAGGGGCTTATCTGCAAAACACCCAAAATATAACGCACATGCTCAAATAAATCACGCATAGGGGTATAAATGCAAATAAGTAAAAGATTTCATTCATTCAAGAACAACCAGAACTACAAGGGTCTCTATTGCAAATAAACCAAATAAACACGTGACGAAGCACGTGGCATACAACACACAGTGGTATAAGAGCAAATAGAATAAAGTACGGGGTCCACTATGCAAATTACCCTAAAACTAAACAACTAAGTTCAACATTTACAGGGCTAAAACGAAATAAAAGACAAGGCAGGGCCTAAGGGTAAATTACCCTTTATTAAGCGGGGTGCTGGATGTGCGCCACGTATAGGATCTGACGGCGTGGAAGCGGGGCGGCTCGTGATCCAGCGGCTGAGATCAGACCTCCTCTGATCGGACGATATCTGCAGCTCCACAAGCGAACGACCACGATGGAATCTGGAGCAGGGGGTCTGATCAAACGGCGACGGAGGGTCCTGGAAGAACAGGTCCCCGGCGAAACTCGCCGGCCTCGTGCAAGCGCAGCTGACCTCCTGGGAGCACTCTGATGGTCGGAGAAGAAAGGTGGTGTGCTCCCACGTCTGCCGGAATGCTCCGATGATCGAGCCGAGCTCCGAGGAGCTCGGGCGAGGTCGGCGGAGCTGGGCCTCTTGGCTGGATGACGAAGGAACTCAGATGGCCTTCGTTTCAACCTACAAAGTGAACCAGAAGACTCACGGGTCGAGGGCAAACTGCCTCGACCCGGTTAGGCGAGGCGAAGGTGGCTCGTGGGTCGGAACGGCGGACTCCGGCGAAGGTGGTGGACTGAGGAGCTCGGTTCCCAGCTCCTGTGCGAGCTGGGTTGAATGGAAACGTGGAGAAGGTGTGCGGGAGGAAGGCGAAGGCTATGGCAATGCCCGATGGTCGAGTAGTGGTCGGGAACGGGCGGAATCGACGAAATGCGGCGGCGAAGCGAATTGGAGAAAATGGAAATCAGCGAAAATGATAGGCTATCGGAGCTACCTGGGTGGTCGGAGAGACTGGGGAGGAGCTGGGGAAGCTCCTGGTCGTCGCCTCAAGGATCGTCTCCCTCCGAGGCTCGGAGCTCACGCTGGTGGCGGAGCTGCGGCGGCTGTGCTCGCCGGATCGATGGGTCCTCCTCCTCTCCTCGCTGCGACAGGTCGAGGCGCCAGCTGTCACTCTCGCGGTCTCTCTGGAGCTCACAGGTGAAGGAGGCGAATGGCCAAAGATGGAGCAATCGAGTGGCGGAGCTGCAGCTATATACGGCTAGGGGTCCGAGAAAGATGGGTCCGGGCAAGCTCTGGAGCGCGCGGATCCCGAGGATGCGGCTCCGGCGAGGATGTCGGATGTGAGGTAAAGGATTCGGACCCGGGGTTCGGTGAAATGGGTGTCGGAGCAAGCGGGTAGAAAGGGGAGAAGTCGGGTCCTTCGCCCAGATCCGAGACGGGGTGGTCCTGGGGGGGGAGTTGACCGGGCGGTCAATACTCCCAGGACCCAATGGGAATGGGCCACGTGGCTGAATTTTGAAATGAAAATTAAGGGTAGCTAGGGCCCGATTCAACAAAACCTTAAAACATGAAATATTTTTATTTTATTTTTTTCTGTTTTTTAGTGATTTTTAATTAATTTTTGGAAATAAAAATATAGTATGTAATACATAGGTATATGTACACTATTAGGGTTTTTGATTTTTTTGATTTTTAATTATTATTTTTATGCAATTTTATTCCTATTTTATATTTTATTTATTTATAGAATAAAATAAGGAATAAAAAGGTATTTTTATTTTATTTTTATTATTTATGTACATAGGTAAAATAAATATATATGTTCATTTATATACATGGTATATGTACAATGTATTTTTGTATTTTTAATTTTGCTATTTTTATTTTGTTTTGATTTTACTTGTTTTTATTTATTTATATTATAAAACATAGAATATTTACAAAATGTTTGAAAATTAATTTTATTTATTTACAAGGTTAAATAAATACATAGAAGTGGTTTATGTACATGATGAAAGGGGTATTTTAATTCTTTTTGATTTTTAACTTTTTCTTTTGTTTTTATATTTTATAAATATATACAAGTATTTACAAGCATATTTTTGGTGAGGAAAATATTTTTTTTCTTTATTTACATAAATATTTACACATGAGCCCCTATCTCCCTCTACTTTGGCTTTTATGCGGTCAGGCCCATACTGAGCCCTCCCTTGGGTTAGGTTGCTCAATATTTATTCTAAATATTTCCCTCCTTTTCTTTTTAATATTTATTCTTTTATTTTTGCACAAAAACATGCTAATTATAGGTTTTTACACAATGCATGCTTTTGATAATTATTCCTATTTACACATATCTACATGTATTTGCGAAGGTTTTTGTAGATAAAATATAAGAATAAAGAGTGATGAATGAGTATTCATCACCCCCCTATACTTAACTTTGCTAGTCCCTTAGCAAACACTTATTTGAAAAAGAAGTGAAAAAGAAAGAAAGAAAAAGAAAAAGAGGATGTACATGGATCAATGTTGATTATTAAACTTGCCTTCATTAAATTGGGGTATGGAGCTCGATCAGATCTTTGGATTATTAATGTGTCGAAACCTTATTTAGACTTAAGCTTAAAACTCAACAGCCTCTAAGTTCCACTAATCTATAACCAAGACTCCTCAATGCTCCAGATCAGAACAAGTCATCAATCACAAACCCTGAAGACCATGAATCTTTTCTTGTCCTGTGAATGTGAGGTCTAAGCTCTCCACCTCAGAAATGGCAACTTGACAACCCTCCCCAACAAGGTAACTCTATGACCTCAGTCTGGCCACTCTTTCCTCGAGGAGTGGGGTATTCCCTTCTAAGTTCAAGTTCAACCGGCTCAAGAAGAGGGGTAAGAAGAGAATGGGTCAAGGCCAGTGTAGCCAAGTACCCTTGGGAGCTTGACCAGTGTAGCCAAGTCTCCCTGCTGCAAGCTACAACAGGTGGAACATGAAACCAAGCTTTGCTTATTGCACTCTACATACATACTCCGGTGGGATTATCATTTTCTATCAGACCCACCACTTTTTTGGAGTTATTTTCTTTTTGCACTCATTTTTTTTTCAAGTGCATTTGTACAACATATACATGTGCAGCATATATACAAGGAGTTTTTCCTCTTGAGCCAGTAGACTATCCCTCTTTTGAAGCTCTATTGCAACCCGCAACTCCCGTCGTTAGACCTCATGGCAACCAGACCAAGTTGAGACGCACTTCCTTCACTAAAAGAAGAAGAGAGGTTCCGCCTAGAAGTACTACCCTCATATGCTACCCCAAGTCAAGGAAGACTGCCTCCTCACCACCTCATCCGTGGAGAGCTCGATGCATAGTGCTGGTGTCCAAGTAAAGCCATAATCTATATGAGTCATGTGTTGTTGTTAAGTGCTCTACTTAGGCTCATTGAGATGACATGTGATCATAGCCTAGTGGACTCAAAGAATTGAGTCACCATGGACCTGAAAAGCCTTAAACCTAAGCCCTATAAGGTTCCTCTTAGAAATTAGGTGGATTAAGATCTTAATCAAGTTCCATTTCTCAATTTGATTCCAGGCTAGTTTAAATGTCAACTATCATCTAGAAAAACTATATACATATGTACAACAGATGCTTATTTACACAAATTTTTACAATCATGCAAAATTTTTGAAAAATGTTTTGAAATCATGAATGATGCATGAAGTGCAAGTTTTGCAAAAAGATATTTACACACATTTACACAAGATTTTTGCAAACTTTTGATTTTCAAAACATTTTGGAAAAATTTTGTACTATATACATAATTTTGATAAGAAAATATTTACACAAACTTTACACAAAAGATTTTTGAAATCATTTTTACAAAAATAATTTGTACACTAGCTATTTATGTGCAAATAAAAGAATGTTATGTACATGAAAAATTTTTAATTTTTGTGGTTTTTAGCCGTTTTATTTATTAACACACTCACACAAAGTACGAGTTATGGCTAAAGTATATATGAAATATATACACACCCCCCTATACTTAGCTCGAACGATGTCCTCAGAGTGAAGAGCGATGAAGAAGACATAACTCGTGCTAGGTATAGGGAAGTGAAAAGAAGGGCTATATACAAAGACGAAGAATGAAAAGTCAAGAGGGTCTCAGGTCTTCCCCCTATACTTAGGATTAAATAATCCTAAGTATAGCAGGCTGTATACTAAGGAAAAACCTGAGTGGAGAATGTACAAGGTCTACCCCCCCTATACTTAGGGTGAAATATCCCTAAGTATAGGCAGCAAAAACAGGGGTAGACAGAAACAAAAGAAATACCCAAAAATGTCTCACATCCCCCCTATACTTAGGGTAAAGTACACCCTAAGTATAGCATAATCACAAGATGAAGAAAGGGATGTGGGACTAAAGAATGTAGTGATATGGACATCTGGATCTATACAAGGCGGAAGATCAGTGAAACTCAGGCGTGAGATGCATTAGATGTGAGTCAAAGACCACATCTCACGCAAAGTGAATCGGGGCAAGATCAGCGACCCGCGGCTCATGATCTAGAAATGGCTTGAGCCGCTGGCCGTTCACTCTAAAGGTACTCTCAGAAGACAACTCAGATATGTCAATGCTACCGTTGTCGTGTACCTTTCTGACCAAGTAGGGTCCCTTCCATTTGCTCTGTAGCTTCCCTGGAAATAAACGTAGCCTCGCATCAAACAGCCATACTCTCTGTCCAATCTCAAAATGCTTGTGGCTGATATGAGAATCATGCCACTCCTTCACTTTCTCCTTATAATGTAGGCTGTTTGAGAATGTTGTATCTCTAAGCTCCTCCAGGGCTGCTAACTCTGCCCTCCTCTGGTCTCCCATACCATCTGGATCCATAAGAATATCTGTGACTGCCCAAAGTGACTTGTGCCTCAGCTCAACAGGTAAATGGCACAGCTTGCCATATACGAGGCGAAAGGGAGATGTGCCCAATGGAGTCTTGAAAGACGTCCTATATGCCCACAAGACCGAGTCCAAAAGCTGTGACCAATCCTTTCGGTCAGGGCGGACGACTTTCTGCAGGATAGTCTTAATCTCCCTATTCAACACCTCGGCTAGACCATTCGTCTGTGGATGGTAAGGTGTAGCAACACGATGATCTATGCCGAACTCGCTAGCAAGTGCCTTCACCTGGTCGTTGATGAAGTGAGACCCCCCATCAGAAATCAGAACTCGTGGAACCCCGAACCGCGTGATGATATGCTTCCTCAAAAATCTGCAAACTGTCCTCGCATCAGCGGCCCGGGCGGGGATAGCCTCCACCCAACGACTAACATAGTCCACGGCCAACATAATGTACTCGAATCCCTGACTCTTAGGGAATGGACCCATGAAATCGATGCCCCATGCGTCAAAAACCTCACAGAAGTGAATGGGCTGCATCGGCATCATATCACGCTGTCCACAAGTGCCCATCCTCTGACAGTCAGTACACCTCTTCACGAACTCATCTGAGTCCTTGAAGAGGGTAGGCCACCACAAGCCGGATTGGAGCACCTTCTGTGCCGTTCTCCTTCCAGAATGATGTCCTCCTGCCTCAAGCTTGTGGCAGTAAGTGAGGAGGCTATGGTGTTCCTCCTGAGGAATACACCGACGCCAGACGCTATCCCCTCCTTCGTGGTAAAGGATGGGATCCTCCCAATGGTAGGACTTGGCCTTCGCAAGGAAGGTCTCAAGTCTCTGCCTGGGCCACTCTTGTGGAACTTTCCCAGCAACGAGAAAGTTCACAATATCAGCGTACCATGGGAGTGAGGCGATAGCAAGGATCGCCTCATCTGGGAAGGTATCTCGAATAGGATCAATCTGCTTAGACTCCTCAGGCTGCTCTAAACGGGAGAGATGATCCGCCACCACATTCTTGACTCCAGGCTTATCCTTGATCTCAATATCGAACTCATGGAGTAGAAGGATCCATCTAGTCAGTCTGGCCTTGGCATCCTTCTTTGCCATGAGGTACCTGATGGCGGTGTGATCTGTGTACAAAGTCACTCTAGATCCAATGATATACGATCTAAACTTATCTAGGGCGAACACTACGGCTAGCATCTCCTTCTCTGTGATCGTGTAATTCCGCTGGGCGGAATCCAATGTGCGGCTAGCGTAGTGGATAGCAAATGGAACTCCATCCCTCCTCTGTCCCAGCACTGCCCCTACGGCAAAATCGGAGGCGTCCGTCATGATCTCGAATGGGAGAGACCAATCAGGCGGCTGGAGGACAGGAGCCTCAATAACACACTGCTGGAGAGTCGCGAAGGACGAAAGACACTTGTCATCGACAAGGAACTCGGTGTCTTTCATCAAGAGGTCAGTCAACGGCCGGGCAATCCTGCTGAAATCCTGAATAAATCTCCTGTAAAATCCAACGTGCCCCAGGAATGACCGTAGCTGCCTCAGATTGGACGGCGGTGCGAGTTTCCTAATGACATCAACCTTGGCCGGATCAACTTCCATGCCCCTGTTGGAGATGATATGGCCAAGCACCGTCCCTTGAGTCACCATGAAGTGACTCTTCTCCCAAGATAGAACCAAATGGTACTCAATACATTGCTGGAGTACTCGGTCTAGGCAGTCAAGACAGGAGTCGAATCCGTCACCGTAGACCGAGAAATCGTCCATGAAGACCTCTAAACACTCCCCTACCATGTCCGAAAAGATCGACAGAATGCACCTCTGAAAAGTCGCAGGGGCATTGCATAGCCCGAATGGCATGCGTCGAAAGGCATATGTACCAAAGGGACAGGTAAAGGTGGTCTTCTCCTGATCCTCAGGAGCGATGGCCACCTGGTTGTAGCCCGAGTACCCATCCAAGAAGCAATAATGGCTCTTCCCTGCCAGTCTCTCAATGATCTGGTCAATAAAAGGCAGGGGGAAATGATCCTTCTTGGTGGCCTGGTTGAGTCTCCTGTAGTCAACACAGACCCTCCAAGAGGTGGGTACTCGTGTAGCAATCTCCTCTCCCGACTCACTGATCACAGTCGTGATGCCCGTCTTCTTGGGCACCACATGCAAGGGGCTGACCCACTTGGAGTCGGAAATGGGATAAATAAAATCTGCACTCCACCATTTAGATATTTCCTTCATCACGACCTCTCTCAGGTTGGGGTTCAGCCGCCGCTGGAACTCACGCGACGGCTTCGCCCCCTCCTCGAGATAGATATGGTGGGAGCACACCGATGGACTAATCCCATGGAGATCTGCTACGCTTCATCCGATTGGCTTGCAGTTCTTTTCAAGAACCCCCATCAAACGGGATTCTTGCTCTCCAGTCAGATCGGCGGAGATGATGACTGGGTACATCTCTGGCTCGCCTGCAAGGAATCGATACTTCAGCGAAGTAGGGAGCGGCTTCAGCTCTAGAAGGCTGGGTGCTGGCAAATCTAGCTGCGGAAGGAAATGAGTGAATGCTGCTAAGTCTGCCAGATCTGCCTGGGAGAAAGAAAGCGAACTCTCGCAAACTGGATCTGGAGAAGGCTGCTCAACTGTGTTGTCTCTGATCTGTTCTGCATCTACCTCCTCCTCATCTGTAGGCTCAGTTGGACTCAAGTCTGGCATCTGATCATCGCAATCTGCCCAATCAGACTCTGAATCCGAGGGATCTACATCAAATACGGTGGCATCAGTACCACCATCACACAAGGTGGCCTCAGCACCACAATCACTGATAGTCGTGTCGCGATCAAGGACCGGCTCTGCTACCTCTGTAGTATCCTGAACCAGGGCTGTGCTCTCCAGACTCTCCTCTGCTATCATCTCGGCATCAGCTGTATCTGAAAATGAGAGGATGGCCTGTGCTGCAGGATCTTCCCATGCTGCCTCGTCATCAGTGATCACAAAATCACAGTCCTGGTGGATGTCTGGCTCGGCGTCTGTCAGCTGCTCTGAATCCGCGCTAGCCTCTGAGCGTGCTCTCTCTCTCTAGCTCTGTAGTCCTTGACCGTCTCTATTTGTACACTCTCGCCCTCGACGCAAAAGTATACCTTCCCACTATCATGATCAGTCACCGCCTTGGCTGTGGCCAAGAACGGACGACCGAGGATGATGGGGGTATCGGTCACTGAATCAGGGATCTCCATGTCCAACACTACGAAGTCCACGGGGAATTTCAGGCCCTGAATCGTGACGATAACGTCTCGCAACAATCCCTTCGGCCTCTTGACAGATCGATTAGCAAACTGAAGGACTGTCCTGCTCTGTCGAAGAGTGCCCAACTCGAAGCGGTCGAGAAGGGCTGCCGGAAGTAGGTTGATCGACGACCCGCTATCTAATAGAGTCCGGTCAAACCTCTGCTCACTAATCTGGCATCTGACATACGGGGCCCCTGAATCTGGCCTCTTGGCTGCAGACGGTTCTGGATCGCAAAACACATGGCTTTCGTCAGCACATGAATCTCTGAAGTGTGGTTCCTCCTCCTCCTCCTGACTGTGGTCCTGTCTCTCAAAGATCGCTGAAGAAGGGGGATGTGCTGCAAAGCCTCCTGGAGGGTCAACTGGATGTGAAATCTGTCAATCATACTCTGGTTGAACTCCTCCTGCTCTCTCTTTTTAGGGTCTTTTTCTTTTTTCTTCCCCTTTCCCATCTGAAGGGCCCTAGGGAAGGGGATCACAGGGTCCTTCGCAGATGAAGGACTAGGAAAAGGCCTAGACGGCTCGATGGCCGGATCCACACATACATCACTCACCACAGTGGGACCAGAAGAAGCTAAACCTTTTCCTTTATTCAAAATAGAGTTCTAAGATACATCAACACGAGGAAAGACAACATCTCTATCAAAATGAACACTGATGGCCTCAGTACCACCTCTGGCTGGCTCTGTTACTGGACGTCTCGCGGCTTCAGTACCGCGGGCTGGCTCGGCTACTCTGGTGGCGTCAGTACCACCTCCTCGAACTACTGAAGCGGCGGCCTCAGTACCGCCGATAGAATCAGCATCCTTGGTGGCGTCAGTACCACCGTCATCATCGTGTGCGGCATCAGTACCGCTCTCCTCCTCCTCATCTGGCACCCTAGGTGGATCCTCGCGTCGTCGCTCAGATGAGGCGCCGCCTGCTGGTGCTCTACCGCTCCTAAGTGTAACAAAATCAGCATCAAATAGATCCGAAGACATATCATCAAATGGGTCACTAGGAGTGGCAAGCTCAGTGTGTACTACCTGCTCAGACTTCCTCTTGAGGTTGTTCGGATTCGGCTCGATCTGTGCAGGAATCACGGCCTTCCCTCTCACAAGGTCCCGCATCTCCTGGCGGAACTTGTCCATCTCCCGTCTGAATGTAGCCTGCTGATCCGTGAGGAGGCGGGCGATGTCATCCAAGGCGGGGCTCTCATGGGAGCCCGACGGGTAGCCTCTCTGGTGCTGAGGCAGCTGGAACTGCTGGTGGTGCTGTTGAGAGGGGTAGGAGGAGGGATGCTGCTGGTATGCTAGGTGAGCCTGGTGCTCACGTCTCCAAGACTGTCCCTGCTGCTGATAGGGACGAGGACCGAAGGACGAAGGCTGGTGTGACTGGTATGCTGGGGGCTGCTGCTGCTGGTGATCTCTCTGTTGGCCGTACTGCCCTCCCTGACCGGGTGGCTGCTGTTGGGGCTGGGTACCTCCACTCCCCCACCTGAATCCAGGATGGTCTCGTCGGATCCCAGGCTGGGGGCGGTCATACCAATTCCCATTGACATCCACTAACGGCTCTGCATCGTAGGGGGCTGGCGGGAGTACTGCCAGAGGCTGATCCAGCTGGTATACCACCATCTGCATGCCTGGAGATGGTGGGGACTGGTAAGAGGGCTGCTGCTGCTGGTACGGCTCCGCCTGTACAAGGTGAACCTGTCTAGGCTGCTGAAGGGTGCTGGAGCGCTGGGACGAGCTGCTGCTGCCGCCGGTGTCGCCTCGCGACTGAAGACGAGGCTGTGAAGCCATCTGTGCCTCCTGGAGACACATGAGCTGGGTCTTCATGTCGCTCAGAGTCTGTGCCATCTGCTCCATCTGCGTGGTGCTCTGGCACTGCTTCTTCTCTATCAGCTCCATGTCCACAGCGGACGACTCTGCCTGTGCTGTTGCGACTGCGAACGAACTAGATGGACCTGCATCGACCCGTGCTATCCGCTGGTACTGCACGGGTCCTAGCTGCTGTTGGGGTCTCTGTGTGTACAACCGCGTCTGGGACATCACCATGTAATTCTCGGCCATCTCCTCGTAAATGGCCCAGACCTGGTCGTGGTCCTTGGCGAAGTAGGACCCGCCGCAAGAAGCGTTCACCAGACCCTGGAGCTCTGGTGTCAACCCGCTGAAGAAGCTCTGAACTAGGTTCGGCTTGGCAATGTCGTGGTGCGGGCATCTGTCTGTGAGCTCTCGGAACCTCTCCCATGCCTCGTGAAACTGCTCGTTGGGGAGCATGGAGAAGTTGCTGATCAGGGCCCTCGCTGCATTCGTCCGCCCGAGTGGATAGTACTTGTTCAAGTACTCGGTGCGGAGCTGCTCCCAGGTGTAAACAAACCTCCCCAAATGCTTCAGCCAGGTGGCTGCTCTGTCAGCTAAGGAGAAGGGGAAGGTGATCATCCTGATCGTGTCCTGGTCCACCTGACGGTCGTGGACAGTGCTGCATATCATCAAGAACTCCTGGAGGTGGAGATGGGGCTCCTCTGTCGCGAGTCCGTGGAAGCGGGGGAGTAGCTGCAAAGTGTTCGGGGGGAACTTGAAGTCCCCCACGATCACTGGAAGTACTACCCAGTGGTGCGTCAGCGTCGATCCGGGGTTGTGTAACTCCCGCATCGGTCTCGGTGGTCCTCCGGCCGCTCCTGCGGCTGTTGCCGCTGCTGCGGCGGCTGCTGCGGCTGCTGCATCCGCATCATCTGGGATCCTCGGTCCCTCTCTCCTCTGCTCTCGCTCTGCTCTCTCTGCTCGCATCTGCTCCATCTCTCTCCTCATGTCTATCATGAACTCTCCCTGATCCCTCAGCTGCTGCTGAACAGTCTCTAACGAGGCGATCAGGGTGGAGTTGATTGCTCCCTGGTCCAATACGAAATGCTCAGGCTGACGGGAACGATCCTCAGAACTGCCGGCCATGACGTCTGCAAAATCAAATGAGCCCAACTCAGGTGCTGTCAAATCCATCAATCTCTCCTCGGGCTCATGTCTCTCAGGTCCGAAAGAAAGGGGGTCGAGGGGGAACAGGGCGGAGTCGTACTCGGGCTCGGAGAGCTGGTCTTGGCTCTCGCGGGCCAACCTAGACGATTGGGTAGACGTGCCCGAAAGCGGTGCAGCCAGAGGCTGCCTAAGAGAGCGTCTACCCATCATCTTGATCTGGCGAGTAAGGCGGATGAGATCTGGAGAAACTATGATCACAAAACAAACCCCCGGTTCACCAACGCGACGCGAGCTGAAGACCGTGAAAGTTCGGTCAAATTATCTTATCAATTTTATTAGGTGAACACACAAAATATCAGAGCGCTTACGTGACCTGTTAGGATACCCGATGCTACCCCAACCGACTGGCCCGCACGGAAGAGTCGGTAATCAGTCGGGACTAGCACCGGAGGGCTCTACCTAGGGTGCGGGTCACTCTCTCGCGCATCCAAACCATACAATGAGGGGATTGCTCTCCCCAAGACAAAATTTTTAGGGTGAGCGTCTTTTAAGATCAATAGTGTTAACCAGTCCCAATTTTATGGTTTTTCTTTTTAATGTTTTTCAAATAAAAACAAATGGCCTAACGAATTTTTCGATTCTCCTGGTTATTTAATCCAAAACAGGGGGGAGAAGACGAAAAAGCCGATGCACGATGAAATCAATGATGCATGTTGAGTAAGAAATGTGTACCTTGTCTCCAGCACTCTACATGCAAGTGATCCGTGCAGAATTTAAAGACTGGAAAGTAAACTACCTAAATGATGCAACGGGAAAAACCGAGTCCTAGACGAGCAATTTCTATCGCAGAACCGTCTAACCAGTCACCGACCTCCAAGCCAAAGAGTCTGGTCTTGGCCCGTCCCTCCTCTGTCCGACAAATCAGGGGTAGGAGAAAGCGCTTTACAGGATAGGCTGCAGCACGTAGGCTACGAAGGAGATGAGTCGGTTATTTTTATTAATGATTTTTAGTAGGTCCAATTAGCGTTCTATAGGAACAGGCAAGCAATTAAGTGTGGGGACCCTACTAATTACGACACAAGCAAGAGAAATTCCTAAGTCTAGGGGCTCGATGAAAACCGCGTAAACACCGGAAAAGGCAGTAAAAAATGAAAATAGAACAAAGCGGCGAAAAAGCCACGAAAATCCTAAGGGTCCCCCGAGCACACCGGTGCTCGGCGAAACAGACCCGCTAAGTCCAATCACAGTCCAAGTTCAGTCTCTGAGAGTCCCTGTATTATTACAATAATAATGGAATAAAAAGAAAAATCCTCTCCCACTCAACTCTCTCTCACTCTCTCCTGTGGCTCCGCAAAGAAAAGAGCCGCCTCCGAATCCCGCGGTTGCGTCGGCTTCTCGAAAGCAGCCGCCTCGGTCCTCGGGCCCTCGTAAGAAAGAGAAGAATGGTCAGACCCAAAATAAATAATCAAATAAGGGAAATAAATGAAAATGGAACTAAGGGTATATGTACAAAAATGTAAAATAAAATAAACACTCAAAATAAAACAAAAATAAAAATAAAAGAAAAAGAAAATAAAACAAAATAAAACAAAAATAAAATATAGACAAAAGCCGCGAAAAAGCCGCGAGCTCCGAAAGAGCCGCGAAAAGCCGCGAAAACAAAAACGAAAAGAAAAAGAAAACTACTAAGCCGTGCTCCCCGGCAACGGCGCCACTCTGATGAGTGATCCGAACGACTAAGGTAAAGGTACAAAAATGGTCGTTGCGACCTCGGTCGCTCAGATGCACTTGATCAAGAAAAATGAACCACTCAATAAAGATAAAATCGATCAAAATACGAAGTAGCGGTCCTGCTATTGGATTAACCTGGTATAACACCCAGGGTTGAACTCAAGGAGCACGGATTGGCCTTTCGGCCTACGAAGTAGTAAAAAGAAAGAAAATGAAACAAGAAAACATTTTTTAGTGGTTTTGAATTTATTTTGTATTTTTTTGGATTTTTAAGTGATTAAGAAATTAGGAAAAACAAAGAAAAGCACACTTTAACAATTTATTTAAAGCACTAAAAATCAACCAAAAATTCAAACAAAAATATTTTTATGTATTTTATATTTTTTAGTGTTTTTGGTGAATTTTTGAGAATTTTCTGAGGTTTATTTAATTTTCTAAAAATCAAACAGTAGATAAAAGAGATGTACTGTCCAGCCGAGCCAAAAAGCCCTAGATAAAATATCTAAGAGCTCCAAAATGGCCTGGAGGTAATTTTCCTACAAAGAAGACAAAATGAGGAAAATTTAGGCACCAATTTTATTGTTTTTGGATTTTTAATTTATTTATTAGAATTTTTATAGGTTTTTGAGTGTTTTTAAGTTTTTAGTGATTTTCAGTAATGCAAAATAGCCAAAATTAACAGAAAATCAAACTAAGCAAGACAAATAGTGGGTAATTTTTATAGAATTTTTAAATGAGTTTTAATATTTTTTGTGATTTTTCAAGTTAGGCAGTAGCAAAAGTGAAGGTTTTTGATTTTTTAAAAATATCAAATGAAATCAAAAATGTCCTAAAAAATCCACAAAAATTTTACACCATGGCAGGAGCCATATGTCCAATTTTCGTTGGATTTGGAGGTGTTTTGCTATTTTATTTAAAAATAGAAAAGGGGCACTGTGCACAGGGACCAAAGTGCAAATACCCAATAGCCTGGGGGGTCTGGTGCAATTTTCCCAGCAAAACACGCGCCAAGCGCGTGCTTGGGGCACTCAGGGACACAAATGTAATAAAAATAAGTCCCGAGGACTTATTGGTAACATGTACTAAAAGTCCTGGGGCTTATCTGCAAAACACCCAAAATATAACGCACATGCTCAAATAAATCACGCACAGGGGTATAAATGCAAATAAGTAAAAGATTTCATTCATTCAAGAACAACCAGAACTACAAGGGTCTCTATTGCAAATAAACCAAATAAACACGTGACGAAGCACGTGGCATACAACGCACAGGGGTATAAGAGCAAATAGAATAAAGTACGGGGTCCACTATGCAAATTACCCTAAAACTAAACAACTAAGTTCAACATTTACAGGGCTAAAATGAAATAAAAGACAAGGCAGGGCCTAAGGGTAAATTACCCTTTATTAAGCGGGGTGCTGGATGCGCGCCACGTGTAGGATCTGACGACGTGGAAGCGGGGTGGCTCGTGATCCAGCGGCTGAGATCAGACCTCCTCTGATCGGACGATATCTGCAGCTCCACAAGCGAACGACCACGATGGAATCTGGAGCAGGGGGTCTGATCAAACGGCGACGGAGGGTCCTGGAAGAACAGGTCCCCGGCGAAACTCGCCGGCCTCGTGCAAGCGCAGCTGACCTCCTGGGAGCACTCTGATGGTCGGAGAAGAAAGGTGGTGTGCTCCCACGTCTGCCGGAATGCTCCGATGATCGAGCCGAGCTCCGAGGAGCTCGGGCGAGGTCGGCGGAGCTGGGCCTCCTGGCTGGATGACGAAGGGCCTCAGATGGACTTCGTTTCGACCTGTAAAGTGAACCAGAAGACTCACGGGTCGAGGGCAAACTGCCTGGACCCGGTTAGGCGAGGCGAAGGTGGCTCGTGGGTCGGAACGGCGGACTCCGGCGAAGGTGGTGGACTGAGGAGCTCGGTTCCCAGCTCCTGTGCGAGCTGGGTTGAATGGAAACATGGAGAAGGTGCGCGGGAGGAAGGCGAAGGCTATGGCAATGCCCGATGGTCGAGTAGTGGTCGGGAACGGGCGGAATCGACGAAATACGGCGGCGAAGCGAATTGGGCGAAAATGGAAATCATCGAAAATGATAGGCTATCGGAGCTACCTGGGTGGTCGGAGAGACTGGGGAGGAGCTGGGGAAGCTCCTGGTCGTCGCCTCAAGGATCGTCTCCCTCCGAGGCTCGGAGCTCACGCTGGTGGCGGAGCTGCGGCGGCTGTGCTCGCCGGATCGATGGGTCCTCCTCCTCTCCTCGCTGCGACAGGTCGAGGCGCCAGCTGTCACTCTCGCGGTCTCTCTGGAGCTCACAGGTGAAGGAGGCGAATGGCCAAAGATGGAGCAATCGAGTGGCGGAGCTGCAGCTATATACGGCTAGGGGTCCGAGAAAGATGGGTCCGGGCAAGCTCTGGAGCGCGCGGATCCCGAGGATGCGGCTCCGGCGAGGATGTCGGATGTGAGGTGAAGGATTCGGACCCGGGGTTTGGTGAAATGGGTGTCGGATCAAGCGGGTAGAAAGGGGAGAAGTCAGGTCCTTCGCCCAGATCCGAGACGGGGTGGTCCTGGGGGGGGAGTTGACCGGGCGGTCAATACTCCCAGGACCCAATGGGAATGGGCCACGTGGCTGAATTTTGAAATGAAAATTAAGGGTAGCTAGGGCCCGATTCAACAAAAACTTAAAACATGAAATATTTTTATTTTATTTTTTTCTATTTTTTAGTGATTTTTAATTCATTTTTGGAAATAAAAATATAGTATGTAATACATAGGTATATGTACACTATTAGGGTTTTTGATTTTTTTGATTTTTAATTATTATTTTTATGCAATTTTATTCCTATTTTATATTTTATTTATTTATAGAATAAAATAAGGAATAAAAAGGTAGTTTTATTTTATTTTTATTATTTATGTACATAGGTAAAATAAATATATATGTTCATTTATATACATGGTATATGTACAATGTATTTTTGTATTTTTAATTTTGCTATTTTTATTTTGTTTTGATTTTACTTGTTTTTATTTATTTATATTATAAAACATATAATATTTACAAAAAGTTTGAAAATTAATTTTATTTATTTACAAGGTTAAATAAATACATAGAAGTGGTTTATGTACATGATGAAAGGGGTATTTTAATTCTTTTTGATTTTTAACTTTTTCTTTTATTTTTATATTTTATAAATATATACAAGTATTTACAAGCATATTTTTGGTGAGGAAAATATTTTTTATTTTATTTACATAAATATTTACACATGAGCCCCTATCTCCCTCTACTTTGGCTTTTATGCGGTCAGGCCCATACTGAGCCCTCCCTTGGCTTAGGTTGCTCAATATTTATTCTAAATATTGCCCTCTTTTTCTTTTTAATCTTTATTCTTTTATTTTTGCACAAAAACATGCTAATTATAGGTTTTTACACAATGCATGCTTTTGATAATTATTCCTATTTACACATATCTACATGTATTTGCAAAGGTTTTTGTAGCTAAAATATAAGAATAAAGAGTGATGAATGAGTATTCATCACACAACTGACCCGTCCTCAGGGACATTCTCAGGGTCAGAACATGGGCAACATGCCCTATCACCAGCCGCAGCAGGGTGGGAGACCTTTCCAGCCCTCCTACCAATACCAGCCTCCTTCTCACGGAAACACCTGGAGGCAGAATTCTCAGTACGGTCCTCAGCAGTCCGGATATCGCGGACATGGATATCATCAGCAGCCGACTGCTCAATACAATCAACAGAATGCACAGTACTCCTCCAACCCTCCTCACCAATTTTCTCAAGGTTACCAGTCGCAATCTCAGCCGCCATACCCGCACTCTAGGCCCCAGCAGGGGGACTCCTATGAGATTGTACCGGTCAATCCGGCCCTGGCCTGCTTAGAGCAATTAGTGAAGAACATGGCTGAGATGACCCAGAAGATTGACGACCTGACGGCAGCCAAGACCGTCATACCAGCCTAGGTCGAAGCCAATCCGAACAACTTCCGACGCAAGGAGCAGGTAGCCGGCAGTGTCCAACCCGAATCAGGTGAATTACATTGGTTTTTATCTAATGTTGTTACTCTCAGGAGCGGTAGGACACTCCAGCCATCAGCGACAACGAAGGGGAAGCACCTTGCATCTGACGGGGAATCGTCAGTCCAACCAACACCAGGGCCAAGCAACATTTTGGGAGCAGCACCAGCATTCAGAAAATCACAAAAAAATGAAGAAAATGGCAAAACACAAAAAGATAGCAGCAACCTCGGTGGAGACCGGCCAGCGTTGGAGACGTCTGCACCTGCCTCACAGCCAGTTCCTGACAGGAGGAGCAATGCACCTGCAGCAAGTCCAACGCAAGCAGCAGAAGCCGAGCATGTCATTTTTGGTCCACAAATTGTAGATGAATCCACTCCTTTTTGCTATCTACCTGTACACAACAATATGGACACTCTTTTGGATGAAATTGATGAAGATTTTGTAAATATTCCTTTTCCTGAAGCAATGAAAAAACACAAAAAAATGAAAAATTTGAAAAATGCTTTGTCTGATCCTGCCATTATAGAAATCATCCAGAATTTGGTGCTGAACATGCCATTAATGAAAGCTCTTGAGTACATGCCAGCCGTGCTCCAGAAGCAAGGGTGGCAACTTCGAAAAGCATATTCTCACAATGGCCACCGTTAACGCCATCAGCAACCTCCCGGATAAAAAACCAGATATGGGAGCACCTCTTGTACGTTGTCAGATGTTCAATCAAGAGTTTGAACGAACACTTCTCGACAGCAGGTCTTCTGTCAATTTGATGTCAGCTTTGCTACTCACGGAGTTCAGGCTAGGATCGCTCAAGCCTACAAAGATGATTCTGCATTTCGCAGACAAGTCAGTCAAGCGGCCTAGGGGCCTGTTGGAGGACGTGATCGTCACGGTTCAGGGAAAGTCATTCCCAGCCGATTTTGTGATCTTAGATATGGGCGTCCCCACTCCATTGCTCCTTACCCCAATCATACTTGGAAGACCATTTCTGCGGACATCAAACGCAGTAGTGAATTATGGGACGGGAGAAATCACTTTTGGTGCTGGAAATGAAATAATCAGAGTAGAGACCCTGTCTGAGGGAACACCAGCCGAACAGACATCTACATCATGTGCAAGGGTGATTGAGTATGCTGACGACTGCGACTTTCTAGCAGAAATTCAAGATACCAACTTATTTTTGGATGACAATGAAATCCATGAACTCCTCTGCCCCGAGGAGGAAGTGGGGATCGCAGTCGAATTTCCCCTTATCGATCAGGATGAGGAACTTGCTGATGTGCTGCATGAGACTGTCGTGGGGGTGATGTGCCTTCAAAACCAAGAGCAGATGTCTGAAGAATCTTTTGATGAGGAGGAAATTATCGAGGCATTTTGTCAAGATCTGAGAGAAGAAGTAGAACAAATTATGGTGGACACCGAACAGTTTAAAGAATCACCACCTACACTGATAGCTGAGGTCACCTCTGAAGCAGCTCAGACTCTGCGAGAGATAAAACCCTTGCCCTCCAACATGAAGTATGCCTTCCTTGCGGGAGAACCGAACCTGTACCCGGTTATCATCAATGCACATCTGATCGAAGACCAAGAATCTCGTCTGATGGAGGTTCTTGAACGCAACCGCAAGGCGATAGGCTGGCGAACATCCGATCTCCATGGGATCAATCCGTCATTATGCTCGCACCGCATCTTTCTGGAAGAAGACTGCAGACCCTCTCGAGAACTTCAGAGAAGATTAAATCCTAATCTGCGGGAAGTCATTATGAAAGAGATCCAGAAGTGGTGTGATGCAGGATTTATCTATCCCATCTCCGACAGCAAATGGGTGAGCCCTCTGCATGTGGTGCCCAAGAAATTAGGGATCACCATTGTGAAGAATGACAAAGGAGAAGAGATCGCAACCAGAGTACCCACTTCATGGCGAGTATGCGTGGACTACAGAAGACTTAATCTCGCTACCAAGAAGGATCACTTCCCTCTACCCTTCATCGACCAGATCTTGGAGAGATTGGCCGTGAAGGAATATTTCTGCTTCTTGGATGGCTACTCTGGGTATAATCAAGTTGCTATTGCTATGAAGATCAAGAGAAGACCACGTTCACCTATCCTTTTGGCACATATGCCTTCAGACGGATGCCGTTCGGGCTTTGCAATGCCCCAGCCACATTTCAGAGGTGTATGCTTGCAGTTTTTGCCGATATGGTGGGCAACTTTCTCGAGGTCTTTATGGACTATTTTTCGGTCTACGGGGATTCCTTTGACCAATGCCTGGATTATTTAGACCGAGTCCTACGGAGGTGCTGCGAAGTCAATCTTGTGCTCTCGTGGGAGAAGAGCAACTTCATGGTGACCGAAGGAATTGTGCTGGGTCACGTTGTTTCTAAATGGGGAATGGAGGTTGACCCAGCCAAGGTGGATGTGATTTCCAAACTTGAGCCACATACAAACATCAAGCAAGTCCGGTCATTCTTGGGCCATGTCGGTTTTTACCGACGATTCATCAAAGATTTCAGTAAACTGGCCAGACCGTTGATTGAGTTGCTTGGCAAGGACAATGAATTCATTGTAGATAACCATGTGCTCCTTGCCTTTAATCAGTTGAAAGAACTCATCACGCAGGTGACGAGTCCGAAATCGCATGTGTAAAAGATTGTTTTTATCTTCGTGAGTGAAAATAAATGTGTGTCGTTCGTTGTAGGCGGCAATCGGAAATAGTCAAGAAATAACCACAAATTTTAATCAATTTTAATCCAGTGGTTTTATGTTTATTTTACTTGGGCAAGTCCCAAGGTCGATCACAAGAAGGCAAAGGGACAACTTAGAAATATATCTATCCAATTTCGTGTTCGGTTTTCAAGGCGATCTTTTTTTGAAATTTTTAATGCAAATAAGGGATGCAAAATGCAATTTCGGCCTATTTTAGGGACTAAAATGTAAAATTCGCTCAAACAGTGTCCGAAAAATACGAAACTTGGCCACTATGTAAATGATGATAAATGAATGCACTGTAATTTTTTTTGGAATTTTTGGATGCAATATGAATTTTTTATGAATTTTAAAATGCAAACAAAATGATTTTCAATATTTAATTATAATAAATATTAAACCTCCTTATTTTCAAGATATAAAATTATCTTAGATCTATCACGAGGTGATGGATCTCTGAAAAATCCTAAACCTCAAAAATGTGGGGTTTAATACCTATTAAAAATTAAACACTAAAATATGCAAGATGATTTTTACAGGACAAATTATTTATGCAAATGCAAAGATTTTTGGGCACAATGTTAATCAAAATAATCTATACAACATGTAATTTTTTGGAGATTTTTGGAGTACTGGTTAATCAAATATAAAATTTAGAGCACAAACTGGATAAACTTCGCAATTTTCCACAGAAAAATTGATTATTAATTAACCATTACTTAGAAAAATATCCACAACATATCAAAATGTAGAGAATTATAAGAGGAACACCATGCTATTTTTTGATAAATAAAATGATGAAAAACAGAGGTCTAAAATGAAGGAGAATTGCAGGGGTACAGATGCAATAAATAAAGAAATAAAGAATGCAGGAAGGACCTAGGAGTAATTACCACTAGTTCTAGGAGGTACTTTGTAAATTTGCCAGTAGGCACGTGTGCAGCACGTGCCCTCTGGTCTTGGACTGAGGCGCAAATAGAAGATCTCCAGGGGGTTCGCCCTATATATCCCACCTGCACGTGAGCGTCACGTGCGTGGGTGTGGGTTCTCTTGGCGTTTCCTCCACACGTGCACTGCACGTGGGAGGACCTCGGGGCTGGAGCCCGGTGCTGTGGCGGAGTGATAGAGGCGAAGGGCCGGTGGAGGCCCTTTGGTGGTCGGCGATGAAGCTTGTTGTCGAAGACGAAGGCGTTGGAGTCGTCGATGACGGTGGCGCGTGAAACGTTGATGGAGGTTGGCGTAGACGGTGATGCTCGGAGCTGAAGGCAGTGGTCGTCGGGCCGACACACGGCCAGGGGACGGCGGTGGCGATCCGGTTGGAGATGAGGTTGTTGGAGTAGAAGTCCTTGGTGAAGTTTGTCGAAGGCGATCGGCGATGAAGCGGGTCGGATTTGAAGACGGTGTGGGCTGATGCGTAGTTGGGTGGCTGATGAATCTCGGATTCACCACTATAAGTCTCATTAATTAAGCTAAGTCCCTCAAAATCAACTGCATTTCTGCATTTATTTCGCATAATTAGCATTTATGCATGATTTCATAAGAATTGCATTTTAGCTTTAGTTTCTGCATAAAATAAGAAGCCAAAAATCCAAGCCATAAATGACCTGTAAATAGCCTAACTTCCCCTATTTTTAACTCCTCCATGCTAACACCGCATAACACAAAACCACCTCCACTGTGTGCATTTCACTAATAAGAATAAATGAAAAATACAAAAAAATCACTAACCCTGTTAAGTGGACCAAAAACCCAAACCCTAGTTTCAAGATTTTCGGACTAAAAGCCCCATATCTTCCGCATCCAGTGTTCGATTTGATCCTACTCACTTTTAAACTAATACACATTCAATTACCTTCAAAACAAGACCAAGTTCAAGTGAATCGGAGCTTGTATGCGAAAGATGGGTTTTTGGCCTCTTTTGTACATTGTATATTTTCACGGTTTTCTAACTATACTTTATGTTTATATTTTCTTAATTTATAAAAAAATTCAAAAAAATTAGATTTAGGTGTCTTTTATTCATCTTTGATTTCTGTTTAATTTTTCCGGTTTTTTTATCGTGTTTAAAAATGACAAAAGAAATTAGAAAACCCAAAAATCAAGGTATTCTATGTACATGGGATACCCCAAAAATTCACTTTTTACATTTGACCGATTTTGGCTTTGGTATCTTCATGAAAGTTGTATATCTCGTCGAGACGAGCATTTTTCGTGAAGGCACTTTTTCGATCCGAGGTTATTTGCTATTTTTTATGGATTTTACAAAGGTTTTTATTCTCGAATTTTCTGGAGCTAACACGTGGCAGCCCCAGAGGCCGCCACATGTCAGCGGTTTTTGGGCTCCTTTATTACTCGTTTTTATAAAAAAAAATTAAAAAGCCAACGCACGTGCGAGGCACATGCCCCCAGGCACGTGCCAAGCACGTACGCGCCCCTTCCTCAAGCCTCGCCACGTGTCCAGATCGCGGCCGTTCGATCAGCGGCCGATCGAACGACAGTTGTGCGTCATCCCCTACCTCGCCTCCGAAACCTCCGCCGCCGCTCCTCCCATCTCGCAACCGCCAAACCCCCTTCCGCAACAAACTCCTCCGTGAACCTCGCCCCCTATCTCGCGCCGGCCCCGTCCATCGCTCCTATTTAAACGGCTCCGACCCTCCCCCGTTCCCTATCCGTCGATTGCTTGAAGACTCGACGGCGGTGACAGCGCCGTCGCCTTTGGCCGGCAAGATCCGAGGATCTCTGGTCCTCGATTGCAGCGCCAACCACCGACCGTACTGCCCTCGCTCTGCCATTGGCGTCGAGCCAACGCTTCGCCGACCTCGTCTTCTCCAGCAGCTTCATCGACTTCAACGTCTTCCGCTCCGCCTCTCTTCACCTCCCAACCACCACAGGAGGTGGTGGTTCTCCACCTACGCCAACCACGACTCCGCCTTGGACTTCGTCTTCTCCGACACCCCCAGGAGCGGCTCCAGTCGATCGTCATCGACTTCCTTCACCGATAACTTCGCAGCATCGCCGCTCCGCCTTCGCCGGACCGTGACGCCTCCACCGTCCTTCGTCTTCACCGCCACCATCCAGGAGCATCGGCCTCGCTCCGTTCATCGTCGACAACGACGCCTGTCGCTGACTTCCTCTCCGCCTCGCCATCGACTCGCGCCTCTCTTCACCGGCCAGCTCCCCTCCGCTTCGGCCGGCTCGCCAACGCCACTCGCCACCGGGCAAGGCCCGAGGCCCCTACTCACGCGCAACGCACGTGAGTCTGGGGGAACTTGCACCGACACCCCCGGGCTTCCCCCATTTAGCCATGAGGTCCAGGGGTCACGCGCTATGCACGTGACCGCCTGGGCTAATTTGCAGAAGCGCCCTGATCTTCTCTCCATTTCCGTTCCAGTCCAATATTAGAGGGCACGTGCTGCGCACGTGCCGCTCTGTGAAATTTGCAATAAGGGCCCCCAAACTCCTGGTAATTTCAACTAGGTCCCCCTGCATTATTTTTATTTATTTATTCTGTTTGCATCTGTACCCATGTCTTTGTCATCCATTATAGACCTCTACGTTGCATCATTTTACTTATTTAAAAATAGCATGATGTTCATTTCTTCATTCTCTACATTTTGAGATATTGTGGGTATTTTTGTGAACAATGGTTGATTAATAATTAATTGTTTGGTGAAAATTAGCATTTTTTGCCCATCTTATGCTCTGAAATTCATAGTTAATTAACCGTTGCTTTAAAAATCCCCCAAAAATCATACATTGTAGAGATTATTGTGTTTAACATTGTGCCTAAAAATCTTTGCATTTGCATGCATAGTTTTCTCTGTAAAAATTATTTTGCCTATTTCACTATTTAATTTTTAATAGGTATTAAACCCCACATTTTTGAGGTCTAGGATTTTTCTAAGGTCCATTACCTAGTGATAGATCTTAGTTAATTTTATTTCTCGAAAATAAGTAGGTTTAATATTTATTATAATTAAACATTGAAAATCATTTTGTTTGCATATAACAATTCATAAAAAATTCATACTGCATCCAAAAATTCCAAAAAAATTATAGTGCATTCATTTCATCATCATTTACATTGTGGCCAAGTTTCATATTTTTCGTACATCGTTTAAATGAAATTTACATTTTAATTCCTAAAATAGGCCGAAATTGCATTTTGCATCCCTCATTTGCATTAAAGATTCCAAAAAAAAGACCGCCTTGAAAACCGAACACGAAATTGGATAAACATATCTCTAGGTTGTTCCTTTGCCTCCTTGTGATCGACCTTGGGACTTGTCCAAGTAAAATAAACATAAAAACCACTTGATTAAAATTGATTAAAAATTGTGGTTATTTCTTGACCGTTTCTGATCGCCGCCTACAACGAACGACTGTTATTGTTTTCACTCACGAAGATAAAAACAACCTTTTTAAAGCCACAATTTCCGGACTCGTCAGATGGCACCGTTGCCGGGGAGGCAAACGGCTTTGATTTTTGTTTTGAAAATTTTTGTTCGGTTTTCCGAATTCGGGTAGTCTGACCCCCGAATTTTTCATTATAAATCCATATATTTTTTTCCAGCATTTATTTTCTTATTTTATTATTTTTTGAGTCACTCTCTGACATTCTCTCTCTTATTTTTCTTGCGAGGCACCCGGCGCACGTGGAGCGATTTTTCAAGAAACCGACGCATCTTCACCGACATCCGAAGAAACGACAATTAATTTAAGATTGAGTCGAGTCGTGAGAGAGCGTAGAGTCTAGGTTTTAAATTTCTGCAAATTTTATTTTCTGATCATTTATAGCGGTGTCCGTTTGGACTCTCACGTGTGTAAAAAGACATTAAACTCTATTTGTGGTGTATCATGGCCTGTTTCACTCTCCGGTGAGGGTGGGGCCCGACTTGAGTGGCGATTAGGATAGACCTGCACATACGGCTCTCAGAGCATTTTTATTTTTGATTGTGCTCGTAGGATCTAAGGCCACACTCTACTTTAACTGAGACACACATTAGATCGTTCAACTTAGCCAAATTTAACTCAATTCTTCCCGCTAATAAAACTTTCTGCTTAGGTGTGGTTTTCATCGGCTTGCATTCATTTAGAATAATTTTTAAAATTCTGTCTAGCATCCCACATGGAGATAGTGAGGATTCACTGTAAGTCTTCTAACTGAGCATTCATCATAGTTTTTCGCGTGCATCGACTTTTCCCGAATTTCTCCCTCTTGTTTTATCACATAAATCTAAAGGAAATTGGGACTGGACGGTAGACGTGTATTTGTGCTCATTTAGATTTTTCAAGTGATCACCTATTTAAAACTGGGACTGCTAAATATAGCCGATTTCAAAATAACCCATAAAATCAAGAATTTCTGCGGGAGAGCAACCCCGACATTGTTTGATTTTATCTCGCAGCGAGGAGAGAGACGCACGCTAGGATAGAGCCCAGCTCCAAAACCTAACAGCTCGTTTAAACGGCTTGCAAGACTTGAATTCTCACCAATTAAAACTGACAAGATAATTGGCCAGACTCTTACGGCCTTCATTGAGTGAGTTGGTGAAATAAATCTTTGTATTGTGTTTGGTTTGTGCGTAGAAAGTAAGTCATCAGCGAATACTGCACATTTGTGCCTACATCATAAACCGCAAACCTCTTGTTGACCTCGAGAATGGAAGATTGTGGTAATTCTTGTTCAGACTCTACGAACCCTTCTTTCTCTACCACAAACTCTCCAATCTCAAAAGCCCAGAGAGACTCTTACTCTGGAACTGCTTGGCCTCTGGGAAACCCTTCCCAAGAACCCTATTCCTACGATTCCTTCTTCTTCTTCCTAGAAGGAGGACAGACTCACACTGTCTCTTTCTCACCAGAAAAGATTAAGGATAACTGTTACATCAATTCTTTCCAATCTATTAACTCAAACCCTTTATATTCTGAAGGTGAAGAAAAGGAGATGCCACCCAAGATGTCTTCCAAGAAAGACCCTGAAGATGAACATAATGAAGATCCAATGAAGATGATTCTTGCAAGACTGGCTGCATCTGAGCAGCAACAACAGTTACTAAGGGAGCAGCTCGAACAAATGAATGCTGGGGAAGAATTGCCAATGGAAGCTGCATACAACCCTGGACAGTACAGAGTGTGGAATTATTTGCAGCCACCACAGCCAGAGATCCACTATGAATAAAGCCACATTTTGTCAGTCAATTACCTCAATTCCATGGTAATACGACTGAGGAATCATATGAATTCTAGAGGGACCTGGAGCTAATATGTTCTAATCTGAGGCACCCACAAGTCAGCCAAAACTACATTCGTCTCACTGCACTACCTTTCGCCTTGAAAGGGAAAGCAGACTACTGGGTGAAAAACTTGGGGGTGACTCTGACAACTTATGAGAGGTTCAAAAACCTCTTTCTGAAGAAATTCTACCCCTTGAGCCGGACCAATCAAATGAGGACCCGCATCACCAGTTTCTCTCATATGCCCAATGAACCACTCTGTGAGGCGTGGGATAGGTTTAAGGACCTACTACAAAAATGTCCCTGCCATGATCTTGACAACAACATCCTAGTCCAGTTACTCTACTCTGGCCTCAACCACGAGACTCAAGGGTTAGTTAGTGCTGCCTGCGGAGGGAATTACACATCACGTGGAGCTGAGACCGTCTGGAAAATACTGAAGCAGATGGCAGAAACAAGCCGGTCTCAAATTGCTAGTAGAGCATACACTGATTCCCTAAACACCCTTCAAGCCAAAGGCGGGAAGCAGACAGTTGCAGAAATAGCTGAGGACTTAATTCCAAACATGCACTTTATTGCTGATAAATTGACAATAGTGGACAAGAGAATGAACGATATCGACAGTAGGATTTCCCAATTGCCAAAGTAGACGGAGGAGCTCACCGAGAAGGTATCCAAGATGGGGATGCCTAGTGCACCTACTGTCCCGATCTATCATGTGCATCATGTCCAGGAGCAGCCAGGAGCAGAGCAACAGCAACCATGGGCTCAGGATCAATCCCATGCCCAATTTTCCCAACAGCCGCCCCCACCGACTGAGACAGTCAAAGAAGCCCCGCCTCTGACATTTGAAGTAAACGGCATCTGGTACACCCAGGACACTACCCGACAGGGTAATATGGGGGACCGTCAGACTTATCAGCGTCTACCCACCTTCTATAATGTCGCATTTCCTCTATAGCACACTACATCTTTCCAGCAGCCGAAGCAGCAACAACCCTACAATCGCCAGAACCAACCTCATCAATACCGTCATCAATCTCAAGCCCCCAGACAGTCAGCACAGTCGTCCACACCTCCAGAAGAACCGATTGACATCTAGAGACAAATGCTTGAAAAGTTTTGCCACTTCCGAAATGAGCTGCAAGATCTACGGGTTGATGTCAACCGCTTGTCCCGTTTGAAGGATGAGCAGACAGCTCCAGCCACAACCATTCCCGCCCAAGTTCAAGCTAACCCCAATAGCTTGAACAAATTCCACTCATCTCAACACAATAACCATGTATACTATTCAGATTTTTCCATATCTGAACATGAGATCCTTTCGTTTGACAAAATCAATGCCATGTCACTCAGGAGCAGAAGGACCGTGGTCGTACCTGACCGGGCAAGGGAATCGGACCACGAAGACTCGGAAGATCAACCGGAGGATGTTTCCGAGGAGGAAGATGAAGGACGCCCGAAGATCCTAGTAGTAGATAAAGGGAATGCATCTATGGAGTCTACAGAGGATCTTGAACCTCTAGTTGCTACAAAAATACCTTTGTCACCTTTTCAGCAACCTGATTTTGATTATTATGATTGTAATAAAAACTCCAAGTCAAATAATTATGCTCTTATTTATGATTATGGCCGTCTATCTCCTGTCTCAAATGCTTCCATTCCTTTCCCCCATGCCCTAAAGAAAGGAAAACAAAAGAAAAAACATCAAAGATGACCCAGTCATGGAAAAATTCTGCGAACAAAACATCACAGTCAAAGTACCCTTTGATCAGTACGTGGCCGATAATCCAGCCTTTCAGAAATACTTGAAGGCAAAATGCACTCCCACCAGGACTCGTACAAAGAGAACAAGTCAATTTGTGGAGACTCATATATTGACAGTTGCCACCACCAAATGCGTCAAAAACCAGCATCTGCCAAGAAAGAAAAGGGATCTGAGCGCCCATTATGTGGAGAGTCACATTGGCGGTATAGCGTTCACACGCACACTTCTCGACAATGGATCTTCCATAAATCTTCTACCCTTAGCCTTATATTATCGATTGGAGTTGGGCCCTCTAAAGAAATCATCATCTTTACTCCAATTTGCTGATAAATCCACTAAAAGACCTAAGGGAGAAGTGAAGAATGTCATCATCATTATCGAGGGTACAGAATACAAAGTGGACTTCACTATCCTGGACATGGAGACCCCGAACCATTGGAAGGAATCCCAAATCATTCTCGGAAGACCATTCTTAAGAACCGCTAAGGCTGTATTCGATTACGGTTCTGGCATGATGAAATTCCGTTCTCCAGGCGAAGAAGTAGACTTGGATATGAAACAAACAAAGTGGCAAAGGCCAGACTCCGAATCCACCACTGAAGATGCCGAAACGTCAGAATGCAATCTCCTCAGAACCACTGGGCCATGGGACCAACTGCCAGACATATAGATAGAAAGCACATCCTCAGAAGAAGAAATATACACGATGCAGTCTCCGAGATTTCTAGATACCCAGATTATTACACCCTTGATGACACAGAAAACCTCTCGAATTTGTCAGTCCCATCACCTTTGGGACAATCCAGAAATATCGATGATGAGTCGGATGCGGCTCTGGCCGAATTACCATTCTACTCTAGCGATCTGACTCACTTTTCTTCGGAATTGGTAGCCAACATCTCACACAGTGATTCACCGCCAACCGATACTGAGCCAGAAGCAAAAGACATTAAGCCAGATTTGATCGACGATTCAGAATTGCCAGAGTTGAAGCCACTACCCCCCACGCCGAAATATGCATTCCTCAATGGACCCAAAGAAAAATTCCCTGTGATCATTAGCTCATCATTAACCGTGGACCAAGAATCCAGATTACTCGAAGTCCTTGAGCGAAATCGAAAAGCCATAGGTTGGACTGTGTCGGATCTCGTAGGAATAAACCTCGCTCTCTGCTCGCACCAAATTTATGTTGAGGGTAATGCAAGGCCTTCCCGTGAATTTCAGAGAAGATTAAACCCCAATCTTCGGGAAGTAGTGAAGAAAGAAATAGAGAAATGGTGCAAAGCAGGATTTATTTACCCCGTTTCTGACTCCAAGTGGGTAGCCCCCCTTCATGTCATCCCGAAGAAGTCGGGAATCCAGATGGTCATCAACGAGGAGGGGGTAGAGATCGCGACCTGAGTACCCACGTTGTGGCCCGTCTGTGTCGATTGCCGGCGCCTGAATGCTGCGACCAAGAAAGACTACTTTCCACTGCCATTCATTGATCAAATATTGGAGAGACTTGCAGGGAAAGCATTCTTCTGTTTTCTTGATGGGTACTCCAGCTACAATCAAGTAGCTATCGCTCCCGAGGACCGGGAAAAGACCACGTTCACATGTCCCTTCAGTACTTACGCATTCAAGCGCATGCCATTCGGGCTTTGCAATGCCCCAGGCACATTTCAACGGTGCATGATTGCCGTATTTGCCGAAATGGTTGGTGATTTCCTAGAAGTCTTCATGGACGACTTCTCGGTTCATGGTGATTCATTTGATACATGTTTAGCACACTTGGACCGAGTCCTTCAGAGATGCAGGGAGGTTAACTTGGTACTCTCGTGGGAGAAGAGTCACTTTATGGTGACTGAGGGTATCGTGTTGGGGCACGTCATCTCCAAAAAGGGAATGGATGTAGACCCTGCCAAGGTGGATGTGATTAAGAAACTTGAGCCACCAACCAACGTCAAGTCAGTGAGGTCGTTCTTAGGGCATGTTGGATTTTATCGAAGGTTTATCCCAGATTTTTCAAAGATCGCCCGCCCACTGACTGAGCTCTTAGGAAAAGACACCGAGTTTATTGTGAATCACAGATGTCTAGAGGCCTTCGAGCTCCTGAAAAAGAAAATATGTGAATCGCCGATATTACAAGCTCCCGACTGGTCTCTTCCATTCGAGATCATGACTGATGCATCGGATTTTGCTGTCGGAGCGGTACTCGGACAAAGAAGAGATGGAATCCCTTATGCGATTCACTACACGAGCAAAGTGTTGGATCCTGCACAAAGAAACTATACAGTGACTGAAAAGGAAATGCTCGCGGTTGTTTGGGCCCTGGAAAAATTCAGATCATACATATTGGGCTCCAAGTTGACAATTTTCACAGATCACACAGCAATTAGATATCTCATGGATAAGAAGGATGCCAAGGCACGACTCTTGAGATGGATCTTGTAAATCCAGGAGTTTAATTTGGAGATCAAGGATAAACCTGGAATAAAGAATGTTGTTGCTGATCACCTTTCCCGAATCGAGCAAAACGATCATCCTGATATCGAACCAATCAAGGAGACTTTTCCAGACGAATCGGTTTGCGTCATTGATTCAACCCCATGGTATTCCGACATAGTAAACTATCTTGTCTCCAAGAAGGTTCCCTATGGTTGGACCAAAAAAATGATTGATTCATTAAAGTCAGATTCGAGAGAATACCATTGGGACGATCCTTTCCTTTTCTACGAAGGACCGGATTGTGTCTGGAGAAGATGTATTCCTCAGGAGGAATATCAGAGTGTCCTCACACACTATCATTCTCTCGAGGCGGGAGGACACCATTCGGGAAAGAGAACCGCGCACAAGGTACTCCAATGTGGATTTTACTAGCGGACCTTATTTCAGGATGCTAATGAATTTGTACGATCATGCCTGATTTGTCAAAGAATGGGAGGGACTATGGGATATAGAGATGAAATGCCCATGCAACCAATGATTTTCTGTGATGTTTTTGATGCATGGGGGATTAATTTTATGGGTCCCTTTCCCAACAGCAATGGATTTGAGTACATCTTGTTAGCGGTTGACTATTTATCAAGATGGGTAGAGGCTATTCCAACCCGAACCGCAGATAGCAAAGTCTTCTGTAAGTTTATCAAAGATAATATCATTGCGAGGTTTGGTATACCAAAAGTATTGATTTCTGATGGAGGTAGCCACTTCGTGAATAGAGAGATGAGATCTTTGGCTAAGGAGTACAAATTTGAGCATAGAATAGCCATCCCATATCATCCACAATCTAATGGCATGGCAGAGGTTTCTAGTAGAGAGGTGAAGGGCATTCTTCAGAAGTTGGTTCGTCCCGATAGGAAGAATTGGTCGAAACTGCTGGACCAAGTTCTATGGGCCTATAGGACAGCCTATAAGACTCCACTCGGTACTTCACCTTTTAGGATGATCTATGGCAAGCCATGTCATCTTCTTGCAGAATTGATTCGCAAATATGAATGGGCGATCAAAAAGTTGAATTGGAGTTGTCACCTTGGGAAACTATGTCGAGACTTAAATCTGAATGAGCTAATTGAAATCCGAAATCGGGCATATGACAACAGTGTGATTTATAAGGACAAGGTCAAGAGATGGCATGATAGACACATTCGAGATAAAACCTTTGTCCCTGGACAGAAAGTGTGGTTGTTTAATGCTCGGTTGAAGATTTTTCATGGGAAACTAAAATCAAAATGGACGGGTCCCTACATTGTCATCGATGTGCATACCAATGGAAGCGTGGATATTGCCGAACTCAAAGATAATGCACAACCTTTCCCAGTAAATGGACAAATGCTGAAGCCATATATTGAATCACCCAAAGAGCAGGCAGTTCAAGTTGAGGTCATCTATTTCACACAGAGCGAGGACATTGAATATTTATCTGATCATTCCCACCCTCCCTCCCGACCACATCGGTCTCCTTGTACAGCTTCTTCCTCTACTTAGGCCAAGGCCTAAGTATGGGGGGGACCGATGCCATATGTATATATCATTCCTCTCCTAACTCTCGATCACTCCATTTCCACCATTCTTCCATACTTAGGCTGATCAGAGCCTAAGTATAGGGGGAACCGACATCCACCTGTATATACTCTCGATATTCACATATCCCGACCGCTTCATTTTTCTTTTCATTTTTTTCTTTCTCACTCTCTTACACTTAGCCCGAGCTATGTCTTCTTTACGCTTCTTGTGCTGTGAGGACACAGCACTCGCTAAGTATAGGGGGGTCTGTATATATACTTTGTATATATTTTACCCATATCTCGTACTTTCGTGTAAGTCTATATGTATTTACGGGGTGGGTACTAACTTGAAAAAAAAAGCAATAAACAAGCACACAAAAAAAAGGTTTTTCTACTCACACTACCTTTGCCCAAATTTTTGAAAAAAAATAAAAAGAAGGCTTCTGATAACCACGCAAAGCGACTCAGGTAAAAGGTAAACAAAGGTCGTTGTGACCGAAGTCACCAAGCGCAGTCGATCGAGAAAAATAGACCACCAATCAAAAGAATAAAATCATCAAAACTCAACAACAGCGGTCTCGCTATTAGATTAACCTGGTATAGCGACCAGGGTCGAACACAAGGAGCACATGATGGCCTTGCGGCCTACGAAGTAGTCTAAAAAAGGAATAAAATAAAAGACAAGTGTTTTTGGTGGATTTTTAATTTTTATAATTTTTTTTGGATTTTTAATTAATAAGGAAAATAAGAAAACAAGTGAATAAGCCGAATACAAACAATTATTAAAGCACTCAAAAATCAACCAAAAATTCAAATAAAAATGTTTTTATGTATTTTATGTTTTTTACTGTTTTTGGGTAATTTTTGATATTTTTCTGATTTTTATTGAATTTTCTAAAAATAAAACAATGCAAGAAAATAGGGGTATTGTCCAGCCAAGCTTGGGGGACTTAGATAAAATATATAAAAGTCCCTAAAAAACCTGGAGGTAATTTTTCTGTAAAGAAGAAGAAACAAGGAAAATTTAGGCACCAGACTTATTATTTTTGGATTTTTCAATTAATTATTAGAATTTTTATAGGTTTTTAGGTGTTTTTCAATTTTTATAGGTTTTATATAATGAAAAATGACTAAAATTGGTCACAAAATCAAACAAGGCAAAATACACTCTAACTTATTTTTTTATAATTTTTGGAGGTATTTAATATTTTTTTGTGATTTTGTAAGTCAGACAGTAAAGACAATGCGTGTTTTTGATTTTTTAAAAATATCAAATAAAACCAAAAATGTCCCAAAAAATTCTAGAACGTTTACACCATGGCAGGAGCCATGTGTCCAATTTTCATTGAATTTGGAGTTAGTTTGATATTTTATTAAAAATGAAAACAAAGGCACTTAGCACAAGGACCTATCGGCAAATACCACAAAGTTCTGGCCCCCCTGAGGAACAAGGCTGGAAAGTATGCGGGCGAAAATGCAAAATGCCCCCTAGGCCACGCACGATACACGCGACTCAGGCCTGGGGGGACCTATTTGTCATTCTTATTTCAAAACATCCAATCAATAACACATGGAAAGCTCAGGATGAAAACTACAAAATCACCACTAAAGCACGTGTCGACGCACGTGAACGCTACAGGCAGGGACTAATTTATAATTGTTCAAAACTAGAAGGTCCTAGATGCAATATTTACAAAAATAAAAGAATGTGCTAAAATACTTACAGGACTAAAAAGTAACACATAAAAAGTAAAGGGCCTACAAGAAATTTACCCTTTATTTATTATCGACGGCTGATGTAGCGCCACGTAGCTGATCCAACGGGTGAGAATAATGGCGCCTTTAACCACGAAACGCTGGCCGGATCGAACAGATGAGGGTCCACCACGTGGCAGATCTGACGATCCTCGTATGTTGTGGCTAAACCCTCGGTGGATCAACGGTGATGAAGATGACACGTGGAGATCAGATGACAGGGAATCACGGGTGCCTCTTCATCTGATCGTACGGCTCAGATCAGTCCTCAGATGGATCGGACGGTATCTGCGGCTCCTCGAATGGACGGATCAGATCTGAACTGGAGCGTCGAGGTCGATCGGACGTCTAGGGAGGATGGTGGAAGAACTGTCAGCCGGCAAGCTTCGCTGGCCCGATGCACGCGCTATGGTCCTCCCCTGCTGCTCCTGAAGTGCGGAAGAGCTCCGCCGTGAGGCCCCACAGCTGAAGATGGTCACCGATGAGGTTGCTGACCACCAGAACGGCCCCGCGACGGCGGTGTCCTGGAGCTCCTGTGCCTGAGAGGTTGGCCTCCAGATGAGGCTCTCCTGACGCTGTAACCTGCACAGGAAGACAGATGGGTCGAGGGCAAACTGCCTCGACCCGTCAAAGCACGAAATGGACGAGAGATGCGTCGATATGGCGGTCCTCCGGCGAGCGGCGGAGGGGGAGAACCGATGTCCCTGCTCCGGGGCGAGCCAGGGGGGATGGGTAGGTGGAGAAGAAGCGGAGGAGGCTCGTGAAGGTGGTGGCAGTGTCGGATGGGCTGATGGATGGTCGGAGTGAACTGGTGAAGGCGGCGGAGCTACTGCTACTGGAAATGGAAAACTCGAATCTAAGCTAATCTAAGGGCTAAAGAGGGAACCTGGTGGAGGCATTCGACTGGGCTGGAGCTGCTGGAGCTCTTGGGTCATTGCCTGTAAGGGGTCGTCATCTCCCCGAGGCTAGGCGCGCTCGCGGCGGCGCACGGTGGCAGAGCCACCAGATCAGAGGTCTCCCGAGGTCCTCGAGCCTCGCTTCCACTCCGACGGGACCGCTGTCACTCAGGCACACCGGAGGAGTTCCTTGACTGCGAGTGGGAGGTCCAAAGATGAGGAACAAGCCGGTCGGAGGCGATGCTATATATGTCCATGGGTCCGAGAAGAGATGGATCGGGCGAGACGCACATGACTCGGATCCCTCAGACCCACCCCGGGCGTGGATCTGTAATGAACAAGGATCAATCGGGGCCCGGGGTTAGGGTATTAGGCTGTCGGATCAAGTGGGAAGAAAAGGAAGAAATCGAGTCGGGCACCAGATCCGCAAAGGAAGTGGTCCACAGGGGGGAGTTGACCGGGGGGTCAACATTCCCCCGTGGACCAATCAGAGTTCGCCAGCTCAATATTATGTAATTATTTATTTTAAAATAGTAAATGATCGAATTAAGAAAAACTTAAAACATGAAAATGTTTATTTTATTTTTTTTCTATTTTTTTGTGATTTTTAATTAATTTTTCAAAATAAAAATAAGATATTTACATAATAGGGCTATATATAGGTATATATACAATATAGTTTCTTTATTTTTGATTTTTAATTAGTTATTTTTGTGCATTTTTATTCCCATTTTATATTTTATTTATTTATAGCATAAAATTAGGAATAAAAAAATTTTATTTTATTTTTATTATTTATATACAAAGGTGAAATAATTAGATATATACATCTATGTACATGGTATATTTACAATATTCTTTTTGGTTTTTAATTTTGTTCTTTTTATTTTGTTTTTGTTTTTGTTATTTTTATTGTATT
The DNA here is from genome assembly GCA_037367405.1 of Ottelia alismoides. Lineage (NCBI taxonomy): Eukaryota > Viridiplantae > Streptophyta > Magnoliopsida > Alismatales > Hydrocharitaceae > Ottelia > Ottelia alismoides. The sequence goes on along the minus strand of JAZKJV010009629.1, from coordinate 199,611 downwards.
TATTTACAACATAAAAGATAAAATATATACAAATTTTATGGAAATTAATTTTGTTTATTTATAAGGTGAAATAAATATAGATAAGTGGACTATTTATATGGTGAGTATGTACAAGGTAGGTGATTTTTATCTTCTTTTTAATTTTTCAATTTTTGTTTTGATTTTGTATTTATAAATATTTACAAATATGTACAAGCCAATTTTATTCTATTTTTTTAGAGGAAAATATTTTTGTAATATTTACAGGTATATTTAGACACATGAGCCCCTATCTCTCTCTACTTTGGCTTTTATGCGGTCAGGCCCATGCTGAGCCCTCCCTTGGGATTAGGTTGCTCAATATTTATTCTAAATATTTCCCTATTTTTCTTTTTAATCTTTATTCTTTTATTTTTGTACAAAAACATGCTAATTATTAGTTTTTACACAATGCATGCTTTTGGTAATTATTTGTATTTACACATATCTACATGTATTTGCAAAGGTTTTTGTAGCTAAAATATAAGAATAAAGAGTGATGAATGAGTATTCATCAGCTTCTTATTCCATTTTCTGCAAAAAAAAATCCCTTGCATAAAATGTCAAAAAAAAACATCAACAACAAAAAATAAAAAAAAGTGTCTACATTGCACACACTTGTACTTCATCCAACATCACATGCATTTGCATCTATGAAAAGTCATTGGGTTCTGAACCGAGTTATGAGCTGAAACCGAGAGTGGTCTGGACTTGACCCTAATCCACCTAATTTTCAGAGGAACTTCACCGAGAAATAGGATTTTAAGAGCTTCAGGTCTTTCTGACTTAATTCCTTAAGTTCCACATGACAATGTACAGCGTTTGACTCTTAGTGTCTAACCTGGTCTCTTCGTTCTGGGTACAACTCTGGAATAGGGAATTAATTCGCACTCTCGCACTATGCACTTAGCTCAACCTAGACGGGATATTAGAAGACTGTGCGAGTCTCTTTTCTGGTAGCGTGGAAATCTAAAGACCGGAGTACGGGTTGAAATAAACCTTCAGAAAAGGGATGGACGGCTGGGCACAATTTTTTCTAAGACCCCAAAAAATGTACGGAACAAAAAGATTCTATATCCGTAGGGGCACAACAAGATCCAAGCAGAACCATCAAAAATTCCAAATACAAAGAAGCATTCCACCAAATAAAAATCCGACCAAAAAGGTCCAAGCTTCAAGAAACCTGCAGATCTTGGTGGAGACTCGACTACACTGGCCATCTTCACAAGGAGAGGTTACTACACTGGCCACCCTCCAGTTCTTTTCTCTTTCTTCTACCTTCTCCCTCATTCGATTGTGAACACAGCACGACAGACCTTAGAAGGAAATACCTGACTCCCCGAGGATGAGTTACTGGAGAGGAGAGGAGCATGGTAGTCTGGCATTCTGAATGGGAAGAGCTAAAACCCTTCACACACATGAGTCGGTTATTCAATATTCATATGGTATACTTTGGGAAGAGGATTGATCTAAGATGACTTCTGAGCCGAAACTGTGACAATGATGTGTAGAACTTGATGGCTGTTGATTTTAAAATTCTAAGTCTCACAGAAGTTCCACCACACTATTAATCCAAAGGTCGAGTCTAGTTTCATTTTCACCTTCAGCTCATGGTCTTGGTATGGAACCCAGTCTCATTTCACTTCATGGCATTTCTTTTTGATGCTCAGGGACGAGCATGGTTTAAGTATAGGGGGATGATGAATCTCAGATTCACCACTCTAAGTCTCATTAATAAAGCTCAAGTCCCTCAAAATTAACTGCATTTCTGCATTTATTTCGCATAATTAGCATTTATGCATGATTTCATAAGAATTGCATTTTAGCATTAATTTCTGCATAAAATAAGAAGCCAAAAATCCAAGCCAAAAATGACCTGTAAATAGCCTAACTTCCCCTATTTTTAACTCCTCCATGCTAACACCACATGACACAAAACCACCTCCACTGTGTGCATATCACTAATAAGAATAAATGAAAAATACAAAAAAATCACTAACCCTGTTAAGTGGACCAAAAACCCAAACCCTAGTTTCAAGATTTTCGAACTAAAAGCCCCATATCTTCCCCATCCAGTGTCCGATTTGATCCTACTCACTTTTAAACTAATACACATTCAATTACCTTCAAAACAAGACCAAGTTCAAGTGAATCGGAGCTTGTATGTGAAAGTTGGGTTTTTGGCCTCTTTTGTACATTGTATATTTTCGCGGTTTTCTGACCTATATTTTATGTTTATATTTTATTAATTTATAAAAAATCCAAAAAAATAGATTTAGGTGTCTTTTATTCATCTTTGATTTCTCTATATTTTTCCGGTTTTTTTATCGTGTTTAAAAATGACAAAAAAAATTAGAAAACCTAAAAATCAAGGTATTCTATGTACATGAGATACCCCAAAAATTCACTTTTTACATTTGACCGATTTTGGCATTCATGTCTTCATGAAAGTTGTAAATCTCGTCGAGACGAGCATTTTTTGTGAAGGTACTTTTTCGATCCGAGGTCATTTGCTATTTTTTATGGATTTTACAAAGGTTTTTATTCTCGAATTTTCTGGAGCTGACACGTGGCCGCCCAGAGGCCGCCACGTATCAGCGGTTTTTGGGCTCCTTTATTACTCGTGTTTATAAAAAAAAAATTAAAAAGCCAACGCACGTGCGAGGCACGTGCCCCCAGGCACGCGCCAAGCACGTGCGCGCCCCTTCCTCAAGCCTCGCCACGTGTCCAGATCGCGGCCGTTTGATCAGCGGCCGATCGAACGGCCGTTGTGCGTCATCCCCTACCTCGCCTCTGAAACCTCCGCCGCCGCTCCTCCCATCTCGCAACCGCTAAATCCCCTTCTACAACAAACTCCTCCGCGAACCTCGCCCCCTATCTCGCGCAGGCCCCGTCCATCGGTCCTATTTAAAGGGCTCCGACCCTCCCCCGTTCCCTATCTGCTGATTGCTTGAAGACTCGACGGCGGTGACAGTGTCGTCGCCTTTGGCCGGCGAGATCCGAGGATCTCTGGTACTCGATTGCAGTGCCAACCACCGGCCGTACTGCCCTCGCTCCGCCATTGGAGTCGAGCCAACGCTTCGCCGACCTCGTCTTCTCCAGCAGCTTCATCGACTTCAACGTCTTCCGCTCTGCCTCGCTTCACCGCCCAACCATCACAGGAGGTGGTGGTTCTCCACCTACGCCAACCACGACTCCGCCTTGGACTTCGTCTTCTCTGACACCCCCAGGAGCGGCTCCAGCCGATCGTTATCGACTTCCTTCATCGACAACTTCGCAACACCGCCGCCCCGCCTTCACCAGACCGCGACGCCTCCACCGTCCTTCGTCTTCACTGCCACCATCCAGGAGCATCGGCCTCGCTCCGTTCATCGTCGACAATGCCGCCTGTCGCCGACTTCCTCTCCACCTGGCCATCGACTCGCGCCTCTCTTCACCGGCCAACTCCCCCTCTCTTCGACCGGCTCGCCGACGCCACTCGCCACCGGGCAAGGCCCGAGGCCCCCACTCACGCGCAACGCACGTGAGTCTGGGGGAACTTGCATCGACACCCCCGGGCTTCCCCCATTTAGCCACGAGGTCCAGGGGTCATGCGCTATGCACGTGACCGCCTGGGCTAATTTGCAGAAGCGCCCTGATCTTCTCTCCATTTCTGTTCCAGTCCAAGATCAGAGGGCACGTGCTGCGCACGTGCCGCTCTGTGAAATTTGCAATAAGGGCCCGCAAACTCCTGATAATTTCAACTAGGTCCCCCCGCATTGTTTTTATTTATTTATTCGGTTTGCATCTGTACCCCTGTCTTTATCATCCATTATAGACCTCTACATTGCATCATTTTACTTATTTAAAAATAGCATGATGTTCATTTCTTCATTCTCTACATTTTGAGATATTGTGGGTATTTTGTGAACAGTGGTTGATTAATAAATAATTGTTTGGTGAAAATTAGCATATTTTGCCCATCTTATGCTCTGAAATTCATAGTTAATTAACCGTTGCTTTAAAAATCCCCAAAAAATCATACATTGTAGAGATTATTGTGTTTAACATTGTGCCCAAAAATCTTTGCATTTGCATGCATAGTTTGCTCTGTAAAAATTATTTTGCACATTTCACTATTTAATTTTTAATAGGTATTAAACCCCACATTTTTGAGGTCTAGGATTTTTCTAAGGTCCATTACCTAGTGATAGATCTTAGTTAATTTTATTTCTCGAAAATAAGTAGGTTTAATATTTATTATAATTAAATATTGAAAATCATTTTGTTTGCATATAACAATTCATAAAAAATCATGCTGCATCCAAAAATTCCAAAAAAATTACAGTGCATTCATTTCATCATCATTTACATTGTGGCCAAGTTTCATATTTTTCGGACATCGTTTAAATGAAAATTACATTTTAGTCCCTAAAATAGGCCGAAATTGCATTTTGCATCCCTCATTTGCATTAAAGATTCCAAAAAAAAGACCGCCTTGAAAATCGAACACGAAATTGGATAAACATATCTCTAGGTTATTCCTTTGCCTCCTTGTGATCGAACTTGGGACTTGACCAAGTAAAATAAACATAAAAACCACTTGATTAAAATTGATTAAAAATTGTAGTTATTTCTTGACCGTTTCCGATCGCCGCCTACAACGAACGACTGTTATTGTTTTCACTCACGAAGATAAAAACACTCTGTTAACTCGGCGTTTACGGACTCGTCAGTGGCTCGACGATGGATGCGTGAGGCGATGGTGAACGAGGTGGTCGGGGAAAAGGGAGTCGCGGGTTGAAGCTTTGAGCAGAGCGGAGCTCGGAGCAAGAGCAGAGAGAGAGAGAGAGAGAGTACCTGGACAAAGAAGGAGGCTCAACGGCTGTCGACCAGAGCGGGGCAGCAGTTGATGGCGGCGCTGCGACGAGGAGGACCTCGGATCACGCCGGCGAGGGGGTTCGCTCACGGGCTGTCACCACCGGAGAAGAGGAACTCGACGAGGATCAGCAGATGATTGTCTGGGGGAGGCGTCAAGGTCCTTTAATAGCAGAGGCCGAGAGTAGGCACTAGGATTGCGGGTGGCCGTTGGGAGGTCAACGGGGCGGCGGCTGCGGAGATATCGGAGGAGGTTGTTTGGTTGGCGCGGGGATAACGGAGGCGCGCGAGATTGGGGCGGAGGTTGCGGAGAAGGCGCGGGAGGTTGAAGACGACGCGCCTCAGCCGCCCGATCGGCCGAGATCGGTCGGCTGAGAATGCACCACGTGGCTGGAAGGTTAAGGAGAGAGGGAGCGGGCGCACGTGCAGTGCGCGTGCGGGGGTGGCACATGCGCTGCACGTGTGTGGTGTTTATAATTAATTTTTTTATAAAAACGGATAAATAAATACGCGAAAAATAGCTGACACGTGGCGGCACCTGGTGCTGCCACGTGTCAGCTCCAGAAAAATTCGAAGAAAAACATTTTGTAAAAAAAAAAGAAATAGCAAATGACCTCGGATGGAAAAAGTTCCTTCACGAAAAATGCTCGTCTCGATGAGACTACAACTTTCATGAAGACATCAAAGCCAAAATCGGTCAAATGTAAAAAGTAATTTTTTTGGGTATCCCATGTACATAGAATACCTGGATTTTTGGGTTTTCTAATTTTTTTGTCATTTTTAAACTAGATAAAAATCCGGAAAAATATGGAAAAATCAAAGATAAATAAAAGACACCTAATTCTATTTTTTTATTTTTAATGATAAAGAAAATATATGCATAATATACAAGATCAAAAGCCGCGAAAATATACAATGTACAAAAGAGGCCCAAAACCCAACTTTCACAAACGAGCTCCGATTCACTTGAACTTGGTCTTGTTTTGAAGGTAATTGAATGTGCATTAGTTCAAAAGTGAGGAGGATCAGATCGGACACTGGATGGGGAAGATATGTGGCTTTTAGTCCGAAAATCCTGAAACTAGGGTTTGGGTTTTTGGTCCACTTAACTGGGTTAATTATTTTTTTGTATTTTTTTTATTTATTCTTGTTAGTGATGTGTACACAGTGGATGTAGTTTTGTGTTATGCGGTGTCAGCATGGAGGAGTTAAAAGTCTGAGAAATTAGGCTATTTACAGGTCAACTGTGGCTTGGATTTTTGGCTTCTTATTTTATGAAATTAATGCTAAAATACAATTCTTATGAAATCATGCATGAATGCTAATTATACAAAATAAATGCTGAAATGCTATTGATTTTTTAGGGATATGAGCTTAATTAATGAGACCTAGAGTGATGAATCCGAGATTCATCATCCCCCTATACTTAAACCATGCTCGTCCCTAAGCATCAAAAAGAAATGTCATGAAGTGAAATGAGACTGGGTTCCATACCAAGACCATGAGCTGAAGGTGAAAATGAAACTAGACTCGACCTTTGGATTAATAGTGTGGCGAAACTTCTGTGAGACTTAGAATTTTAAAATCAACAACCCTCAAGTTCTACACATCATTGTCACAGTTTCGGCTCAGAAGTCGTCTTAGATCAATCCTCTTCCCAAAGTATACCCTATGAACTTTGATTAACCGACTCATGTGTGTGAAGGTTTTTAGCTCTTCCCATTCAGAATGCTGGTCTACCATGCTCCTCTCCTCTCCATTAACTCGTCCTCAGGGAGTCAGGTATTTCCTTCTAAGGTCTGTCGTGCTGTGTTCACAATCGAATGAGGGAGAAGATAGAAGAAGGGGAAAAGAACTGGAGGGTGGCCAGTGTAGTCACCTCTCCATGTGAAGATGGCTAGTGTAGCCGAGTCTCCACCAAGATCTGCAGATTCTTGAAGCTTGGACCTTTTTGGTCAGATATTTATTTGGTAGAATGCTTCTTTGTATTTGGAATTTTTGATGGTTCTGCTTGGATCTTGATATGCCCCTACGGATATAGAATCTTTTTGTTCCGTACATTTTTTGGGGTCTTAGAAAAAATTGTGCCCATCTGTCCATCCCTTTTCCGAAGCTTTATTTCAACCCGTACTCAGGTCTTTAGATTTCCACGCTACCAGAAAAGAGACTCACACAGTCTTCCAACATCCCGTCTGGGTTGAGCTAAGTGCATAGTGCGAGAGTGCGAATTAATTCCCTATTCTAGAGTTGTACCCAGAATGAAGAGACCAGGTTAGACACTAATAGTCAAACGATGTACATTATCATGTGGAGCTTAAGGAATTAAATCGAAAAGACCTGAAGCTCTTAAAAACCTATTTCTCGGTGAAGTTCCTCTGAAAATTAGGTGGATTAAGGTCAAGTCCAGACCACTCTCGGTTTCGGCTCATAACTCGGTTCAGAACCCAATGACTTTTCACAAATGCAAATGCATGTGATGTTGGATGAAGTGCAGGTGTGTGCAATGCAAACACATTTTTTTAACTTTTTTTTGACATTTTATGCAAGGGATTTTTTTATGCAGAAAATGGAATAAGAAGCCTTCTTTTTTTGTTCAAAAATTTTGGGCACGATTAGTGTTAGTAGAAAACCCTTTTTTTGTTTTTCTTTCAAGTTAGTACTCACCCCGTAAATACATATAGACTTACGCGAAAGTACGAGATATGGGTAAAATATATACATAGTATATACAGACCCCCTATACTTAGCGAGTGCTATGTCCTCAGAGCACAAGAAGTGGAACGAAGACATAGCTCGGGCTAAGCGTAAGGGAGTGAAAATACAAAGAAAAATGAAGCGATCGGGATATGTAAATGAGGAGAGTATAAACAGGTGGATGTCGATTCCCCCTATACTTGGGCTTTGGTCCACCTAAGTATGGAAGATGGGTAGAGATGGAGCGATCGTGAGGAAGAGTGTGATTCGGGAAAATGATATATACAGATGGCATCGGTCCCCCCCATACTTAGGCCTTGGTCTAAGTAGAGGAAGAAGCTGTACAAGGAGACCGATGTGGTCGGGAGGGAGGATGGAAATGATCAGATAAATCTTCAATGTCCTCGCTCTGCGTGAAATAGATGACCTCAACTTGAATTGTCTGCTCTTTGGGTGATTCAATATATGGCTTTAGCATTTTTCCATTTACTGAGAAAGTTTGTGCATTATCTTTGAGTTCGGCAATACCCACGCTTCCATTGGTATGCACATCGATGACAATGTAGGGACCCGTCCATTTTGATTTTAGTTTCCCATGAAAAATCTTCAACCGAGCATTAAACAACCACACTTTCTGTCCAGGGACAAAGGTTTTATCTCGAATGTGTCTATCATGCCATCTCTTGACCTTGTCCTTATAAATCACACTATTGTCATATGCCCGATTTCGGATTTCAATTAGCTCATTCAGATTTAAGTCTCGACATAGTTTCCCAAGGTGACAACTCCAATTCAACTTTTTGATCGCCCATTCAGATTTGTGAATCAATTCTGCAGGAAGATCACATGGCTTGCCATAGATCATCCTAAAAGGTGAAGTACCGAGTGGAGTCTTATAGGTTGTCCTTTAGGCCCATAGAACTTGGTCCAACAGTTTCGACCAATTCTTCCTATCGGGACGAACCAACTTCTAAAGAATGCCCTTCACCTCTCTATTAGAAACCTCTGCCATGCCATTAGATTGTGGATGATATGGGTTGGCTATTCAATGCTCAAATTTCTACTCCTTAGCCAAAGATCTCATCTCCCTGTTCATGAAGTGGCTACCTCCATCAGAAATCAATACTTTTGGTATCACGAACCTCGCAACGATATTATCCTTGATAAACTTGCAGACGATTTTGCTATCTGCGGTTCGGGTTGGAATAGCCTCTACCCATCTTGATAAATAGTCAACCGCTAACAAGATGTACTCAAATCCATTGTTGTTGGGAAAGGGACCCATAAAATCAATCCCCCATACGTCGAAAACATCACAGAAAATCATTAGTTGCATGGGCATTTCATCTCTATATCCCATAGTCCCTCCCATTCTTTGACAAATCGGGCATAACCGTACAAATTCATTAGCATCCTGAAATTAGGTCCGCCAGTAAAATCCACATTGGAGTACCTTGTGCGCAGTTCTCTTTCCCGAATGGTGTCCTCCAGCCTCGAGAGAATGACAGTGTGTGAGGACACTCTGATATTCCTCCTGAGGAATACATCTTCTCTAGACACAACCCGGTCCTTCATAGAAAAGGAAAGGATCGTTCCAATGGTATTTTCTCAAATCTGACTTTAATCGATCAATCATTTTTTTGGTCCAACCATAGGGAACCTTTTTAGAGACAAGATAGTTTACTATGTCGGAATACCATGGGGTTGAATCAATGACGCAAACCGATTCGTCTGAAAAAGTCTCCTTGATTGGTCCGATATCAGGATGATAGTTTTGTTCGATTCGGGAAAGGTGATCAGCAACAACATTCTTTATTCCAGGTTTATCCTTGATCTCCAAATTAAACTCCTGGATTAACAAGATCCATCTCAAAAGTCGTGCCTTGGCATCCTTCTTATCCATGAGATATCTAATTGTTGTGTGATCTGTGAAAATTGTCACCTTGGAGCCCAATATGTATGATCTGAATTTTTCCAGGGCCCAAACAACCGCGAGCATTTCCTTTTCAGTCACTGTATAGTTTCTCTGTGCAGGATCCAACACTTTGCTTGCGTAGTGAATCGCATAAGGGATTCCATCTCTTCTTTGTCCGAGTACCGCTCCGACAGCAAAATCCGATGCATCAGTCATTATCTCGAAGGGAAGAGACCAGTCGGGAGCTTGTAATATCGTCGATTCACATATTTTCTTTTTCAGGAGCTCGAAGGCCTCTAGACATCTGTGATTCACAATAAACTCGGTGTCTTTTCCTAAGAGCTCAGTCAGTGGGCGGGCGATCTTTGAAAAATCTTGGATAAACCTTCGATAAAATCCAACATGCCCTAAGAATGACCTCACTGACTTGACGTTGGTTGGTGGCTCAAGTTTCTTAATCACATCCACCTTGGCAGGGTCTACCTCCATTCCCTTATTGGAGATGACGTGCCCCAACACGATACCCTCAGTTACCATAAAGTGACTCTTCTCCCACGAGAGTACCAAATTAACCTCCCTGCATCTCTGAAGGACTCGGTCCAAGTGTGCTAAACATGTATCAAATGAATCACCATGAACCGAGAAGTCGTCCATGAAGACTTCCAGGAAATCACCAACCATTTCGGCAAATACGGCAATCATGCACCGTTGAAATGTGCCTGGGGCATTGCAAAGCCCGAATGGTATGCGCTTGAATGCGTAAGTACCGAAGGGACATGTGAACGTGGTCTTTTCCTGGTCCTCAGGAGCAATAGCTACTTGATTGTAACCGGAGTACCCATCAAGAAAACAAAAGAATGCTTTCCCTGCAAGTCTCTCCAATATTTGATCAATGAATGGTAGTGGAAAGTAGTCTTTCTTGGTCGCAGCATTCAGGCGCCGGTAATCGACACAGACGCGCCACGACGTGGGTACTTGGGTCGCGATCTCTGCCCCCTCCTCGTTGGTGACCATTTGGATTCCCGACTTCTTCGGGTTGACATGAAGGGGGGCTACCCACTTGGAGTCAGAAATGGGGTAAATAAATCCTGCTTTGCACCATTTCTCTATTTCTTTCTTCACCACTTCCCGAAGATTGGGGTTTAATCTTCTCTGAAATTCACGGGAAGGCCTTGCATTATCCTCAACATAAATTTGGTGCAAGTAGAGAGCGGGGTTTATTCCTACGAGATCCGACACAGTCCAACCTATGGCTTTTCGATTTCGCTCAAGGACTTCGAGTAGTCTGGATTCTTGGTCCATGGTTAATGATGAGCTAATGATCACAAGGAATTTTTCTTTGGGTCCATTGAGGAATGCATACTTCAGCGTGGGAGGTAGTGGCTTCAGCTCTGGCAATTCTAAATCGCCGATCAAGTCTGGCTGAATGACTTTTGCTTCTGGCTCAGTATCGGTTGGCGGTGAATCACTGTGTGAGATGTTAGCTACCAATTTCGAAGAAAAGTGAGTCGAATCGCTAGAGTAGAATGGTAATTCGGCCAGAGCCGCGTCCGACTCATCAACGATATTTCTTGATTGTCCCAAAGGTGATGGGACTGACAAATCCGAGATGATTTCTGTGTCATCAAGAGTGTAATATTCTGGGGATCTAGATATCTCGGAGACTGCATTGTGTATTATTTCTTCTTCTAAGGATGTGCTTTCTATCTGTATGTTAGGCAGTTGGTCCCACGGCCCAGTGGTTCTGAGGAGATTGCATTCTGATGTTTCAGCATCTTCAGTGGTGGATTCGGAGTCTGGCCTTTGCCACTTTGTTTGTTTTATCTCCAAGTCTACTTCTCCGGCTGGAGAACGGAATTTCATCATGCCAGAACCGTAATCGAATACAGCTTTGGCGGTTCTTAAGAATGGTCTTCTGAGAATGATTTGTGATTCCTAACAATGATTCGGGGTCTCCATATCAAGGACAGTGAAGTCCACTTTGTATTCTGTACCCTCGATAATGATGATGACATTCTTCACTTCTCCCTTAGGTCTTTTAGTGGATTTATCAGCAAATTGGAGTAAAGATGATGATTTCTTTAGAGGACCCAACTCCAATCGATAATATAAGGCTAAGGGTAGAAGATTTATGGAAGATCCATTGTCGAGAAGTGTGTGTGTGAACGATATGCCTCCAATGCGACTTGATGACGCAAAATCCACGCGGTCGAGAGAGGATAAATAATATGCAAAAAGATGTCCTCGTTCTCAACCACGGGAATCGGTCAACAAGAAAATTAATTGAAACCACTTGAGAGAAGATAAATCAATAAAACAGTGTAAGCAGATTTTCGCTATTCTTTTTACCTGGTATAGCGACCAGGGTCGAACACAAGGAGCACGATTTAAAAACTAAGTAGCCAAATTTCGAATTAATTTTTAGTGGTTTTTGGATTTTTATTTTTATTTTTTCAAAAAGAAGAACAATATGCACAAATGAGTAAAAACACACACGAACTGCTTTTTTTTGTATTTTTCAGAATAACCAAAAAATGTTCAGAAAATTCAAGAGAAAATGTTTTTGTGTTTTATATATTTCAAAATATTTTTGTTTATTTTTTTGCAATTTTCTGATGTTTTTATTATTTTATAAAAATAAAACAGTGGAAAATAAAGAGATTATTCACAGTCAGAAGTATTTTTCAATTTCAAAGTTCTTTAAATATTCAAAATTTCTGGAGATTATTTTTAACAAAAACTACAAAGGAATATCTACAAATAGAATCTAAAATTACTATTTTTGGATTTTTCTTGAATTTTCTACAATTTTTTTAAAATTTTTCGTATTTTACATTTTTTTGAGTTTTATATATGGAAAATGCACAAAATTGGACAGAAATTAAAATACACCAAAACACACCTACAGTAATTTTTTTGGAATTTTTAGACACTTTTTCGAATTTTTATAAATTTTCAAAGTTTCAGGAAGATAAAAAGACACTGTTTTTGATTTTTTAAATATATCAAATGGCATTAAAAATTAATAAAAATTTTATACAATGATGAGAACTGTCGCAGGAGAATCCACAATTTTTCTCAGAATTTTTGAATCAATAAAAATATTTATTCCAATGAAACAAACATGCAAAGTTAAAGTTCGCAGTACAGGGGCTTAATCGCAAATATTAAAGTTTTCACAATGAAATATAACAGAACTAAAGTGAAGAATAAAGATTGCAAATTACCCAATAAAAAACATGCTTGTCATGTGACTTGCTAAATGAGAGAAGTCTTCTTTGCAATTTTAAATACATCCAGGGACATCTTTGTAATTTTCCGAAATCCTTTTTTTTATTTGTCCCTAGGGTTTCCTCCTTGAGCCTTTGGATCTTCAAGCCAACAGAGAATCAACAGGGGCACGGTCGCCACCGCTGGTTGCAGATGCTGGAGTTGGCGCGGCCGAGGCAATGGAGGTCGGGCGCGCGGCCGCGCGCCACGCACGCGCGAGGGAAGGCGGCAACGCACTGCGGAGGGGGCTACGCACGCGGGGCGTCAGGGCTGTACAGGAGGGTGCGGGGCCGCGCAGCCCACGCGAATGGCATGTTGGAGGTGGCGCAGGGGCACGGGGCGTCGGGCGGTCGGAGCAGGAGGGTCCCGCGGCTGGGGGGGCGGTGGTGCGGTTGCAGGCGGATGGGAGGAACGGGCCGCGCGGCGCAAGGGCCGCTGGCTGGCGGGCCCGGCGCTGCAGGAGTACGCGGTCGAGGCCGCGGAGCCCGGCACGGGGCGGAGGAGCCCACGCGTGGGGCTGAAGGTGGGAGGTCGCTGGCGGCCGGTTGGCTGGGAGGCCAAGAAGTAGTGGCCGACGGAGGTAGGCGGCGGTGGCTGGAGTGCTGCCGTCCCACCTGTGTCCTCTTTTTTTTTCTATTGTTTTTTTGTTCAACTGCAGGAAATATGTTAGAGAAAAAATGTATTTTTTTTATTTTTTTAACAGAACATGTAAATAGAAAGAGAAAAAAGTTTTTTTTATTTTTTTAATATAATCCTGCAAAACAAATGTTAGAGACATAAGTAAACTTTTTTTATTAATTCTTCCTGCAAAAATAAATGTGAGAAAAACAAGAAGAATAATTTTATATCTTTTATTTATATACAAAAATGGGAACTGAATGGGCGGATCTTGAAATATGATGGAAAAGATCCGTGGCTTCGGTATCCGTGCGTGACCGAAGGTGATAGATTATGTGAGATAGAAATGAAATGGAGAGGTTACGGAAATGATGTGGAAAATCGATTTCGGACGCGGATTATGTGTGGTGGAATTTTTTTTGAAATTTTTAATCTAAAGATTAACTATGTCTAAGCAAAAATCTAAGCCTGCGATTTACCTAGGAAAAGACAGGAAATAAAGTGGATCTCACCTTGGGGTTCGGACACGCCATGATGGCCTCGACAAAGCTCAAATCGTTGTCACCGACCGGATCAGAGGCTAGGACCCTCTTCAACAAGAAACCTCTCGGAAATCGGGCTCCTCTCCGCCAAAGATCGATCAAGTTTGAATGAGGGAGGAGGAGCCCATTAAAAAGAGAGAAAAAAATGAAAAAAGGAAGGTATGGACAAATGTGGAAAGTTTTTATTGGGTGAATTAATAAAATAATTAAATTCATAAATTAATTAATTATTTAATTACGAAATTCGGAATAAATAAATAAATTAATTAATTAATTAATTGGAAATTAATTAGCCACCTTAATGGTGGCCATTAAAGGCATGAAATCAAATCTAATATATATGGCATGTTATAAAATCAAATAAATTAAATAAAATCAAATAATTAAATACAAAATTCGGAATTAAATTAAATTAATTAATTAATGTTAGATAATTAAAATTTTTGGTGTTTTTTATAAAAAGAAGTTAGTTAGTTACATATATTATATACATATAATACAATGTACATAGGTGCAAATAAGGAAATGATTTTTATAAAAGATTTTTTATTTTATTATTTTTTTAATTTTTATTTTAATGAAAATAATATTTACAATATACGTTATGTTTAAAAAATAAATATAAATAAAATATATACAATAAGTATATAGGTAAACTGCACAATACACCCTAGAAAACCGAATTTTTAACCGTAACTCCAAAAATTATGAAACCACAGCCATTTGAAAGATAATTTAATTTATAGTATGATGGAAGTGAGTTTCGTTCGATTTGAGCTCGTATGGAGCTGGAATTGATGTTTCAATTATCACTTTGCGGCTCTTTCTAGGTGTAATTATTTGCAATATAGACAATATTTCATTTTACAAATATTTTTATTATTTACAACATATTTTTATTTACAACTTTTATTTACAAAAATAGTTAGTTTAAGGTCAAATTATGTACAAATAAAATAATACAAGTTTTGTACAAATATACATGAAAATATTTACAAAATATTTTTGATTTTTTTGATAAACGACCCTATCTCCCCCTACTTTATTCCTGGTCGATCAGGTCAAGTCTTGACCGTCTCTCGGGGTTTGAGTCAGTCTGTATTTATTGCATAAATACGTCCTTTTCTTTTTCTTTTCTTCTTTATTCTTTTATTTATGTACAAAAAGTGTTAAAATGCATAATTAACAAATGCATGCAAAATGGTAATTTTATGGAATTAGTGGTTATTTACATGTATTTGACTAAGGAAAAGATGCTAAAATAAAAGAATAAAGGCGATGAATCGTGGATTCATCATTCCCCTATACTTTACCTTTGCTAGTCCCTTAGCAAACACTTATTTGGAAAATAAGTGAAAATAAAAATAAAGAAAAGAAAAAGGAAAGAAGTTAGAACAATGTTGACTTTCAAACTCATCTTCATAAAAATGTAGTCTGGAGCTCTGTCGGACCTTTGGATTATTAGTGTGTCGGAACCTTAATGGGAAATGAAATTAAAACTTAACAACCTCTAAGTTCCATAAGACTCCTATTCAGGTCTCCTCAACAATCAGATCAGAACAAGTCTACAGACACAAATTCTTATGACTATGAATTCTTACTTGTACGATGTAAGTGAAATATAGCTCCTCATCTCAGAAGTAACAAAGAGACAGCCTCTCTCAACAAGGTAGCTCAAATAACCCGGTCTGACAACTCTTTCCTCGAGGAGCGGGGATAGTCCCTTCTAAGTTCAAGTACGACCAGCTCAAGAAGAGGGGATGGAGAAGAGAATGGACGGTAACTAGTGTAGTTACCTATCCTTGGATGCATGACCAGTGTAGCCATGTCACCCGCTGCAAGCTCACAAATATATGACTTTGAAGCTCTTATTCTTTTTCTCTCTTTTTTTACTGGCATTTTATTTTTCTTTCAAGCATGTCCACTTTTGGAGATTTTGCATTTTTTCTTTTTTTTTGAATATATACAAGGTGCAGCATGTACATAAGGATTTTTTCCTCTTAAGCCAGTAGACTATCCCTCTTTTGAAGCATTATTGCAACCCCACAGCTCCTGTCTTTAGACCTCAACATCACCAGACTAGGTTGAGACGCACTTCCCTCCCTAGAGGAGGACGAGAGGTTCCGCCTAGATGTACTACCCTCGTATGCTACCCAAAGCCAAAAGATTCTACCCCCTCACTACCTCATCCATGAAGAGCTACGTGTAAAGTGCAGTGTCCAAGGTAAGCCACAGTCTGAAAGAATCACGTGTGTGTTGTTAAATATTCTACTTAGACTCATCAAGATGACATGCGAACATAGTCTTATGGACTCAAAGAATTAAGTCACTAGGACCTGAAAAGTCTTAACTCCAAATCTTATAAGGTTCCTCTGAAACTAAGTGGATTAAGGTCCAACTAAGCTCCATTCTTAAATTTATTCCAGACTTAATCTAAATGTCAAAATCATCCTGAAAAATGCTCATGCAAATGCAAGAAAATATGTACATGCAAGGAAAAAGGAAAAATATTTTTGTGAAACAATTTTCAAAATTTTAAAAAATTTTATGGATTTTTGAAAAAATGATGATGTACATGCGAAAAGTTTTTTTAATGCAGAAAGTTAATAATATATACAAATATATAAAAGAGTTTTTTTAAGGAAAAGATACATATTTACACAAGAGTGAGTTGATTATTTTACAAAAGTAAGATGCAAGAATTTACAACTTGAGTATATTATACAAGTATATAAAGAGTTGGTTTTTTTATTCATTTTTTTATAAGTTTTTTTAAGAATTTTTTTTATTATTTTTTTTAATTTTTTTCTTTTTTTATTAGTTATTATTTTTTTAGTTTGTTTTTTTAGTTTATTTTTTTGTTTTTTAGTATTTACACAACATTTTGGCATATTAAAAAAAATACGAAAGTACGAGTTATGGCTAAAGTATATATACAATATATACGACATCCCCTATACTTAGCTCGAACTATGTCCTCATAGTGATCAAAGAGCTGAAAAGAAAGACATAACTCGTGCTTTGTATAGAAAAGTGACAAGAATAATATACTACAATGACGAATAAAAGAATATAATCAATAGGAGTTGGTGATCCCCCTATACTTAGGATCAAGTAATCCTAAGTATAGAAGACTGTACACAAACGAGAAAACCGAGGAGATGAATATATAGAGTCTACCTCCCCTATACTTAGGGTAAAATATCCCTAAGTATAGGCAGCAAAATAGAGGTAAAAAGAATCAAAAGAATAATCACAAGTCTGACACCCCCCTATACTTAGGGTAAAGTACACCCTAAGTATAACATAATCATAAGATGGAGATGGGGTATGAGACATAAAGAATGTATGATATGGACAGATGGTCTATACAGATGTGAGTCGATCAATGTTGAGGTGCCTCTCAACATGGAAGGTTGTATCCCGATATATCGGTGATATATCGCCGATATATCGATATCGACATGGGACCGATATCGAAATCGATATATCGATATATCCGATTTCAGGCATTTTCTTCAGAAAGATTCCTAGATATAGCGATATATCACCGATATATCGCCGATATATCGATATCGACACGATATCGAAATGATATCGATATCGATATGTCCTTCCATGCCTCTCAACAAGCGCTAGAGTTTACGCCCCTAGCTGGGCGCAAATGCTAGGATAACGCAGTGTCAAGGTTCAGGACGGCATCTGTCAAGCGAATACCGTACTGTCGTTGCAGTCTCGGTGGGAGAACAACAACGAGGTCAACAGAGTCAAGAGAGTAAATGATAACACCCAGATAAACAGTCAGGCGGGTGTTTGCTATGGAATCAAGATATGGGCAGATGAAGTCAGGCTCCGATAACACAAAAGAAATCGTCGGCTCAAGATCTGTATGGAGTGAAAGGATGGAGCCGAAGTAATCAAACGTGGAGAAGGAAGGATCAATCAGTGAATCCTCCATGTTAATCACAATCTCAAATAGATATGGAAGGTCATGATCAGGAGACTCATTATAAAGGCTGATATCCGATGCATATAATGTAGACAAATCAGTGAAATCATCGAATACCTCAAAGATCGGGTCATCCTCGCGAGGGCGTCGAGGAGAGAAACATCAAACTCATTATCAGAAATATCAAAATACTCGGTCTCATGATCCGACAGATCAGATGTAGTCTCAGAAAGTGAGACCGAGTATACGTGGTCCATGGCATCCTCCCGCAGATAACCCTCGGGGAGTAATGCCAAATCATCAAGAAATTGGGGATCAACGCTGTCAAATGTCATGTCCTCTAAAAATGTATCGACCTCGTCAAATGGGAGGACACATGGCTCAAGTACAGGACTATCAAGTTCTGTAAAATCCAAAATCGGTCCCTCATCAAGCTCTCTCTGCTGAGATGAATCCAAGTATATCTCTGAATCTGAGAAGATCTCCAGAAGACAAGACACTGAATCAACTGTGTACGGATACTGGAAAGATTCAGAGGATGGCTGAGATGTGGGTTCCTCCTCTATCTCTTGGGATCCTAGCATATCTAGAATTGAAGAATCATCAATGTGGAGGTGCGGGACTGGCTCAAATTTTGAATGCAAATCCAATTGGTCCTCAACCAATGTCCGGCTCTGGGAACTCACAACAGTAGGCAACACATCCATCAAATGAGAAGTAGTAGCATCCATATCCTCTGATTTGTGTGTGCTATCAAGATCGGCATGGTGTGTCACACACTCAACTGTTGTCATCTCTCCCTCATGTGTTGTCCCGAATAAATCATCTCGTGTATATGAAAGATCAGAAAGTGTTCCCAAGATGGTCTCAACTAAATCTAGGTCAGGACTGTGGTGTGAACCACCACACGAGGTAGTGGCATATGAAATCTGTTCTGTGATCCTCCCCCTCATGGCGATATGGATATGGTCAGTCATCGAAAATCCATGATCCAGAAATCGCCTCAAAAGTTCTCGTAACCTCAACCATGAATCTATCAATGGCTTCTGGGGGTTAACTGAAAAATTACGAATATACGACCGCATCATTTCTACTCTACACTGGGGGTAAAATTTCTTCAAAAATAATGATCGTAAATCTCCCCATGTAGTAATCTTCCTTCCCAATCGTTTGTGCCAACTTTTGGCTCTACTCTGAAGTGTAAATGGGAAGGTGATCAGCATCATTTCCTCGGAAGTGATATCCAAATATGATCGTGATCCACAAATATCCTCAAACTCATCAATATGCAAATATGGTTCTTCGTGCACGTCCCCTAAGAATTTGGGCAGTAGATCATTTAACTCTAAATCCAGGACGAAGGGTTTCAAAGTAGAAGCGGAATGTGCTTCTTGATCTTGGTACTCATCCAATGTCCTAGGATAGACATCTAAAGCTCGCAACTGCACCACATGATCGCCTATGGGATGCACTCTCATCTCAGCAAGGTGAACGCCCGTGTCTCGTGTTTGGTCAATCTAGTCTCTGCGGGCTTCACTCACAGCATGTCCCGAGAAAGAAGGTGGGTAAGAAGAGGATGGGAAATCGGACGGAGTTCCGACCTCCCAAGAGAGTGGGTGAGAATGATGGGCATGAAGATAAGAAGCGGCAGAATTCGACTGGATTGGAAAGTGACCCATCATGAAGAGAGAGATGAAGGGCGGGAGGGTGGGAGAGTAGAAAGAGAGATAGAAGGTGGAAAAGAAAAAAGAGAAGGGAGGGAGGAAAGGTCACTGTTAATGATCCAGGAAGATGATTGTAACTGACTCACACCAAAGATATTCAATATGCAATACAAACCCCCAGTTCACCAACTCAACACAAAGTGAAGACCGTGAGATTCGGTCTTTATTTTTTCAATTTTAAGAGTTAGCTGATAAGACAAAGTTGTACAAACACTTAGGAGGCTTGAATAAGATTTAGGCACTACTCCTTAGTGTGTACGCGAGCGAGTAAAAGCGCAAACAATGAGGGGATTGCTCTCCCAATACAATGAAGTGGTCAATTACGTTTAATATTAAGGATCAAGTTCAATTAGCAGTCTCAATTTTTAAATTTTTGATTTTCTATTTTTTTGGATTTTTTCAAAAATAAACGCCTAACGAGCTTTCTGATTTCCTCTTTGATTAATTTGAGTCCAAAAACAGGGGGAGGGATCGAGAAAGCCAATGCACGGTCAAAAACAATGATGCATGCAGAGATAGAAAATTGCGTACCTTACTCCAGCACTCTACATGCAATATGATCTGCGCAGAATTTAAAAACTGAAATAAAACTACCTAAATGATGCAAGCGGAAATCCGAGCCCTAAGCAGCAGTTCTACTCGAAAGAACATCTTGTCGACCACTAGCCTCCGATCCAAAGGTCCGGTCTAGGCTCACCCCTCCTCCTCTCGACAAATCGAGTTCAGGAGTAGTGCTTGGCAGGGTGGACTGTGGCGCGTAGGCTCGAAGGTAGTGGATCGACTATTTTATTAGCTTTTTATTCTTGGTCCAATTATCGATCTATAGGTACAGGCAGAATTATTAAGGTATGGGGACCCTACTTATTACGTCACATACAAGCAAAACTCCTAAGACTAGGGGCTCAAAATCGTGAGAAACCGAATAGGCATAAAATAAAGAAAAACCGTGAAGAAAACCACGTAAAATCGAGGGGTCCCCTGAGCACACCGGTGCTCGGCGAAACAGACCCCGAATAATAGTTCAAGTCCAAAGGTCCAAAGTACTAAATTATTACAAAATTTATTGTTCTCTCTCAAAAAATGTTCTTCAATTCCCTGTTCTTCTTCCTATGCGGGTCCTCAAAATATAAACTCCAAGTCGTCCACGCAGTACCTCGCACAAAAATTAGAGAGAGAATGTCAGAAAAGGATTATAATATAGAGAGACAAAATTAAAAAATGAAAAATGACTACAAAGTCGTGCTCCCCGGCAACGGCGCCATTCTGGTGACGCGAAATCCACGCGGTCGAGAGAGGATAAATAATATGCAAAAAGATGTCGTCGTTATCAACCACGGGAATCGGTCAACGAGAAAATTAATTGAAACCACTTGAGAGAAGATAAATCAATAAAACAATGTAAGCGACTTTTCACTATTCTTTTTACATGGTATAGCGACCAGGCTCGAACACAAGGAGCACGATTTAAAAACTAAGTAGCCAAATTTCGAATTAATTTTTAGTGGTTTTTGGATTTTTATTTTTATTTTTTTAAAAAGAAGAACAATATGCACAAAAGAGTAAAAACACACACGAACTGCTTTTTTTTGTATTTTTCAGAATAATCAAAAAATGTTCAGAAAATTCAAGAGAAAATGTTTTTGTGTTTTATATATTTCAAAATATTTTTGTTTATTTTTTTGCAATTTTCTGATGTTTTTATTATTTTATAAAAATAAAACAGTGGAAAATAAAGAGATTATTCACAGTCAGGAGTATTTTTCAATTTCAAAGTTCTTTAAATATTCAAAATTTCTGGAGATTATTTTTAACAAAAACTACAAAGGAATATCTACAAATAGAATCTGAAATTACTAATTTTGGATTTTTCTTGAATTTTCTACAATTTTTTTAAAATTTTTCGTATTTTGCATTTTTTTGAGTTTTATATATGGAAAATGCACAAAATTGGACAGAAATTAAAATATAGCAAAACACACTCACAATAATTTTTTTGGAATTTTTAGACACTTTTTCGAATTTTTATGAATTTTCAAAGTTTCAGGAAGATAAAAAGACACTGTTTTTTAAATTTTAAATATATCAAATGGCATTAAAAATTAACAAAAATTTTATACAATGATGAGAACTTTAGTAGGAGAATCCACAATTTTCCTCAGAATTTTTGAATCAATAAAAATATTTATTCCAATGAAACAAACATGCAAAGTTAAAGTTTGCAGTACAGGGGCTTAATCGCAAATATTTAAAGTTTTCACAATGAAATATAATAGAATTAAAGTGAAGAATAAAGATTGCAAATTACCCAATAAAAAGCATGCTTGTCATGTGACTTGCTAAATGAGAGAAGTCTTCTTTGCAATTTTAAATACCTCCACGGACTTCTTTGTAATTTTCCGAAATCCTTTTTTTATTTGTCCCCAGGGTTTCCTCCTTGAGCCTTTGGATCTTCAAGCCAACAGAGAATCAACAGGGGCACGGCTGCCGCCGCTGGTTGCAGATGCTGGAGTTGGCGCGGCCGAGGGAATGGAGGTCGGGTGTGCGGCCGCGCGCCACGCGCGCGCAAGGGAAGGCGGCAATGCACTGCGGAGGGAGCTACGCGTGCGGGGCGTCGGGGCTGTACAGGAGGGTGCAGGGTTGCGCAGCCCGCGCGAATGGCACGCTGGAGGTGGCGCAGGGGCGCGGGGCGTCAGGCGGTCGGAGCAGGAGGGTGCCGCGGCTGGGGGGCGGTGGCGCGGTTGCAGGCGGATGGGAGGAACGGGACGTGCGGCGCCAGGGCCGCGGGCTGGCGGGCCTGGCGCTGCAGGAGGACGCGGCCGGGGCCGCGGAGCCTGGCATGGGGTGGAGGAGCCCGTGCATGGGGCTGAAGGTGGGAGGTCGCTGGCGGCCGGTTGGCTGGGAGGCCAAGAAGGAGTGGCCGACGGAGGTAGGCGGCGGCTGGAGTGCTGCCGTCCCACCTGTGTCCTCTTTTTTTTTATTTTTTTTCCTTTTGTTTTTTTGTTCAACTGCAGGAAATATGTTAGAGAAAAAATGTATTTTTCTATTTTTTTTAACAGAACATGTAAATAGAAAGAGAAAAAAGTTTTTTTTTATTTTTTTTATATAATCCTGCAAAACAAATGTTAGAGACAAAAGTAAACTTTTTTTTTATTAATTCTTCCTGCAAAAAAAATTGAGAAAAACAAGAAGAATAATTTTATATCTTTTTATTTATATACAAAAATGGGAACTGAATGGGCAGATCTTGAAATATGATGGAATAGATTCGTGGCTCCGGTATCCGTGCGTGACCGGAGGTGATAGATTATGTGAGATAGAAATGAAATGGAGAGGTTACGGAAATGATGTGGAAAATCGATTTCAGACGCGGATTATGTGTGGTGGGATTTTTTTGAAATTTTTAATCTAAAGATTAACTATGTCTAAGCAAAAATCTAAGCCTACGATTTACCTAGGAAAAGACAGGAAATAAAGTGGATCTCACCTTGGGGTTCGGACACGCCATGATGGCCTCGATGAAGCTCAAACTGCTGTCACCGACCGGATCGGAGGCTAGGACCCTCTTCAACAAGAAACCTCTCGGAAATCGAGCTCCTCTCCGCCAAAGATCGATCAAGTTTGAATGAGGGAGGAGGAGCCCATTAAAAAGAGAGAAAAAAATGAAAAAGGAAGGTATGGACAAATGTGGAAAGTTTTTATTGGGTGAATTAATAAAATAATTAAATTAATAAATTATATAAATAATTATTTACAAAATTCGGAATAAATAAATTAAATAAATAAATAAATAAATTGTAAATTAATTAGCCACCTTAATGGTGGCCATTAAAGGCATGAAATCAAATCTAATATATATGGCATGTTATAAAATCAAATAAATTAAATAAAATCAAATAATTAAATAAAAAATTCGGAATTAAATTAAACTGATTAATTAATGTTAGATAATTAAATTTTTTGGTGTTTTTTTATAAAAGGAAGTTAGTTAGTTACATATATTATATACATATAATACAATGTACATAGGTGCAAATAAGGAAATAATTTTTATAAAAGATTTTTTTTATTTTATTATTTTTTTAGTTTTTATTTTTTATGAAAATAATATTTACAATATACGTTATGTATAAAAAATAAATATAAATAAAATATATACAATAAGTATATAGGTAAACTGCACAATACACCCAGAAAACCGAATTTTTAACCGTAACTCCAAAGATTATAAACCACAGCCATTTGAAAGATAATTTAATTTATAGTATGATGGAAGTGAGTTTCGTTCGATTTGAGCTCGTATGGAGCTGGAATTGATGTTTCAATTGTCACTTTGCAGCTCTTTCTAGGTGTAATTATTTGCAATATAGACAAAATTTCATTTTACAAATATTTTTATTATTTACAACATATTTTTATTTACAACTTTTATTTATAAAAATAGTTAGTTTAAGGTCAAATTATGTACAAATAAAATAATACAAGTTTTGTACAAATATACATGAAAATATTTGCAAAATATTTTTGATTTTTCTGACAAATGACCCTATCTCCCCCTACTTTATTCCTGGTCGATCAGGTCAAGTCTTGACCTTCTCTCGGGGTTTGAGTCAGTCTGTATTTATTGCATAAATACGTCCTTTTATTTTTCTTTTCTTCTTTATTCTTTTATTTATGTACAAAAAGTGTTAAAAATGCATAATTAACAAATGCATGCAAAATGGTAATTTTATGGAATTAGTGGTTATTTACAGGTATTTGACTAAGGAAAAGAGGCTAAAATAAAAGAATAAAGGCGATGAATCGTGTATTCATCACGACTCTCCACATAATGGCCGCCCAAATCCCTTTCTTTCTTGGCAGATGCTGGTTTTTGACGCATTTGGTGGTGGCAACTGTCAAGATATGAGTGTCTACAAATTGACTTGTTCTCTTTGTACGAGTCCTGGGGGAGTGCATTTTGCCTTCAAGTATTTCTGAAAGGCCGGATTACCGGCCACGTACTGATCAAAGGGTACTTTGACTGTGATGTTTTGTTGGCAGAATTTTTCCATGACTGGGTCATCTTTGATGTTTTTCTTTTTTTTCCTTTCTTTAGGGCATGGGGGAAAGGAATGGAAGCATTTGAGACATGAGAAAGAGGACCAGAATCATAAATAAGAGCATCTTTATTTGACTTGGAGTTTTTATTACAATCATAATAATCAAAATCAGGTTGCTGAAAAGGTGACAAAGGTATTTTTGCAGCAACTAGAGGTTCAAGGTCCTCTGCAGACTCCATAGATGCTTTCCCTTTATCTATTGCTGGGATCTTCGGGCGTCCTTCATCTTCCTCCTCGGAAACATCCTCCGGTTGATCTTCCGAGTCTTCATGGTCCGATTCCCTTGCCCAGTCAGGTACGACCACGGTCCTTCCGCTCCTGAGTGACATGGTATTGATTTTGTCAAACGAAAGGATCTCATGTTCAGATGTGAAAAAATCTGAATAGTATACCTGGTTATTGTGTTGAGATGAGTGGAATTTGTTCAAGCTATTGGGGTTAGCTTGAACTTGGGCGGGAATGGCTGTGGCTGGAGCTGTCTGCTCATCCTTCCAACGGGACAAGCGGTTGACATCAACCCGTAGATCTTGCAGCTCATTTCGGAAGTGGCGAAACTCTTCAAGCATTTGTCTCTGGATGTCTATCGGTTCTTCTGGAGGTGTGGACGACTGAATTGACTGTCTGGGGGCTTGAGATTGCTGACGGTATTGTTGAGATTGGTTCTGGCGATTGTAGGGTTGTTGCTGCTTCGGCTGCTGGAAAGATGTAGTGTGATGTGGAGGAAATGCGGCATTATAGAAGGTGGGTGGACGCTGATAAGTCTGACGGTCCTCCATATTACCATGTCGGGTAGTGTCCTGGGTGTACAAGATGCCGTTTACTTCAAATGTCAGAGGCGGGGCTTCCTTGACTGTCTCAGTCGGTGGGGGCGGCTGTTGGGAAAATTGGGCATAGGATTGATCATGAGCCCATGGTTGCTGTTGCTCTGCTCCTGGCTGCTCCTGGACATGATGCACATGATAGATCGGGACAGTAGGTGCACTAGGCATCCCCATCTTAGACACCTTCTCAGTGAGCTCCTCCATCTGCTTTGGGAATTGGGAAATCTTACTGTCGATATCGTTCATTCTCTTGTCCACTATTGTCAATTTATCAGCAATAAAGTGCATGTTTGGAATTAAGTCCTCAGCTATTTCTGCAACCATCTGCTTCCCGCCTTTGGCTTGAAGGGTGTTCAGGGAATCAGTGTATGCTCTATTGGCAATTTGAGACCGGCTTGTTTCTGCCATCTGCTCCAGTATTTTCCAGACGGTCTCAGCTCTAAGTGATGTGTAATTCCCTCCGCAGGCAGCACTAACTAACCCTTGAGTCTCGTGGTTGAGGCTAGAGTAGAGTGATTGGACTAGGATGTTGTTGCCTAGATCATGGCAGGGACATTTTTGTAGTAGGTCCTTAAACCTATCCCACGCCTCACAGAGTGGTTCATTGGGCATCTGAGAGAAACTGGTGATGCGGGTCCTCATTTGATTGGTCCGGCTCAAGGGGTAGAATTTCTTCAGAAAGAGGTTTTTGAACCTCTCATAAGTCATCACAGTCACCCCCAAGTTTTTCACCCAGTAGTCTGCTTTCCCTTTCAAGGTGAAAGGTAGTGCAGTGAGGCGAATGTAGTCTTGGCTGACTTGTGGGTGCCTCAGATTAGAACATATCAGCTCCAGGTCCCTCAAGAATTCATATGGCTCCTCAGTCGTATTACCATGGAATTGAGGTAATTGACTGACAAAATGTGGCTTTAGTTCATAGTGGATCTCTTGCTGTGGCGGCTGTAAATAATTCCACACTCTGTACTGTCCATGGTTGTATGCGGCTTCCATTGGCAGTTCTTCCCCAGCATTCATTTGTTCGAGCTGCTCCCTCAGTAACTGCTGTTGCTGCTCAGATGCAGCTAGTCTTGCAAGAATCATCTTCATTGGATCTTCATTATGTTCATCTTCAGGGTCTTTCTTGGAAGACATCTTGGGTGGCATCTCTTTTTCTTCACCTTCAGAATATAAAGGGTTTGAGTTAATAGATTGGAAAGAATTGATGTAACAGTTATCTTTAATCTTTTTTGGTGAGAAAGAGATAGTGTGAGTATGTCCTCCTTTTAGGAAGAAGAAGGAATCGTAGGAATAGGGTTCTTGGGAAGGGTTTCCCGGAGGCCAAGCAGGTCCCGAGTAAGAGTCTCTCTGGGCTTTTGAGATTGGAGAGTTTGTGGTAGAGAAAGAAGGGTTCGTAGAGTCTGAACAAGAATTACCACAATCTTCCATTTTCGAGGTTAACAAGAGGTTTGCGGTTTATGATGTAGGCACAAATGTGCAGTATTCGTTGATGACTTACTTTCTACGCACAAACCAAACACAATACAAAGATTTCTTTCACCAACTCACTCAATGAAGGCCGTAAGAGTCCGGCCAATTATCTTGTCAGTTTTAATTGGTGAGAATTCAAGTCTTGCAAGCCGTTTAAACGAGCTGTTAGGTTTTGGAGCTGGGCTCTATCTTAGTGTGCGTCTCTCTCCTCGCTGCAAGATAAAATCAAACAATGTCGGGGTTGCTCTCCCGCAGAAATTCTTGATTTTATGGGTTCTTAGGATCGGCTATATTTAGCAGTCCCAATTTTTAATGAGGTGATCACTGAAAAAATTAGATGAGCACAAATACACGTCTACCGTCCAACCCCAATTTCCTTTTAAAATTATGTGATAAAACAAGAGAGAGGAGTTCGGGAAAAGCTTATGCACGCGAAAAACAATGATGTATGCTCAGTTAGAAGACTTACAGTGCCTCCTCGCAATCTCCATGTGGGATGCAATACAGAATTGAAAATTTTTTTCTAAATGCGTGCAAGCCGATGAAAACCGCACCTAAGCAGAAAGTTCTATTAGCGGGAAGAATTGAGTTAAATTTGGCTAAGTTAAACGATCTAATGTACGTCTCAGTTAAAGTGCAGTGTGGCCTTAGATCCTACGAGCATAATAAAAAATGAAAAATGCTCTGAGAGCCGTATGTGCAGGTCTATCCTAATCGCCACTTAAGTCGGGCCCCACCCTCATCGGAGAGTGAAACAGGCCACGACACACCACAAATAGAGTTCAAAGTCTTTGTACACACGCGAGAGTCCAAACGGACACCGCTATAAATGAGCAGAAATTAAATTTTGCAGAAATTTAAAACCTAGACTCTACGCTCTCTCACGACTCGACTCGATCTTAATTTTATTGCGGTTTCTTCGGATGTCGGTAAAGATGCGTCGGTTTCTTGAAAAACCGCTCCACGTGCGCCGGGTACCTCGCAAGAAAAATAAGAGAGAAAATGTAAGAGAGTGACTCAAAAAATAATCAAAAATAAAATAATTGAAATAAATGCTGAAAAATAAATACAAGAAATAAAATGGAATTTACAATGACAAATTCGGGGGTCAGACTACCCGAATGCGGAAAACTGAACGAAAAATGTCAAAACACAAAACTAAGCCGTTTGCCTCCCCGGCAACGGCGCCATCTGACGAGTCCGTAATCGCGGCTTTAAAAGATTGTTTTTATCTTCGTGAGTGAAAATAAATGTGTGTCGTTCGTTGTAGGCGGCGATCGGAAACAGTCAAGAAATAACCACAAATTGTAATCAATTTTAATCCAGTGGTTTTATGTTTATTTTACTTGGGCAAGTCCCAAGGTCGATCACAAGGAGGCAAAGGAACAACTTAGAAATATATCTATCCAATTTCATGTTCGGTTTTCAAGGCGGTCTTTTTTTGAAATTTTTAATGCAAATGAGGGATGCAAAATGCAATTTCGGCCTATTTTAGGGACTAAAATGTAAAATTCGCTCAAAAAGTGTCCGAAAAATACGAAACTTGGCCACTATGTAAATGATGATGAAATGAATGCAGTGTAAATTTTTTGGAATTTTTGGATGCAATATGAATTCTTTATGAATTTTTAAATGCAAACAAAATGATTTTCAATATTTAATTATAATAAATAATAAACCTACTTATTTTCAAGATATAAAATTATCTAAGATCTATCACGAGATGATTGATCTCTAAAAAATCCTAAACTTCGAAAATGTGGAGTTTAATACCTATTAAAAATTAAACGCTGAAATATGCAAGATGATTTTTACAGGACAAATTATGCATGCAAATGCAAAGATTTTTTGGCACAATGTTAATCAAAATAATCTCTACAACATGTGATTTTTCGGAGATTTTTGGAGTACTGGTTAATCAAATATAAAATTTAGAGCACAAACTGGATAAACTTCGTAATTTTCCACAGAAAAATTTATTATTAATTAACCATTACTTAAAAAAATCCACATCATTCAAAATGTAGAGAATTATAAGAGGAACACCATGTTATTTTTAAATAAATAAAATGATGAAAAATAGAGGTCTAAAATGAAGGAGAAATGTAGGGGTACAGATGCAATAAATAAAGAAATAAAGAATGCAGGAAGGACCTAGGAGTAATTACCACTAGTTCTGGGAGGTACTTTGCAAATTTGCCAATAGGCACGTGCGCAGCACGTGCCCTCTGGTCTTAGACTGAGGCGCAAATAGAAGATCTCCAAGGGGTTCGCCCTAATTATCCCACCCGCACGTGAGCGTCACATGCGCGGGTATGGGTTCTCTTGATGTTTCCTCCGCACGTGCGCTGCCCGTGGGAGGACCTCGGGGCTGGAGCCCAGTGCTGTGGCGGAGTGACAGAGGTGAAGGGCCGGTGGAGGCCCTTTGGTGGTCGGCGATGAAGCTTGTTGTCGAAGATGAAGGCGTTGGAGTCGTCGATGACGGTGGCGCGTGCAGCGTTGATGGAGGTTGGCGTAGACGGTGATGCTCGGAGCTGAAGGCAGTGGTCGTCGGGCCGACACACGGCCAGGGGACGGCGGTGGCGATCCGGTTGGAGATGAGGCTGTCGGAGTAGAAGTCGTTGGTGAAGTTTGTCGAAGGCGATCGACGATGAAGCACGTCGGATTTGAAGGCGGTGTGGGCTGATGCGTAGTTGGGTGGCTCGACGATGGATGCGTGAGGCGATGGCGAACGAGGTGGTCGGGGAAAATGGAGTCGTGGGTTGAAGCTCTGAGCGGAGCGGAGCTCGGAGCAAGAGCAGAGAGAGTACTTGGACGAAGAAGGAGGCTCAACGGTTGTCGACCAAAGCGGGGCAGCAGCTGATGGCGGTGCTGTGACGAGGAGGACCTCGGATCACACCGACGAGGGGGTTCACTCACGGGCTGTGACCACCGGAGAAGAGGAACTCGACGAGGATCGGTGGATGATTGTCTGGGGGAGGCATAGAGGTCCTTTAATAGCAGAGGCCGAGAGTAGGCGCTAGGATTGCGGGTGGCCGTTGGGAGGTCAACGGGGCGGCGGCTGCGGAGATGTCGGAGGAGGTTGGTTGGTTGGTGCGGGGATAACGGAGGTGCGTGAGATTGGGGCGGAGGTTACGGAGAAGGCGCGGGAGGTTGAAGACGACGCGCCTCAGCCGCCCGATCGGCCGAGATCGGTTGGCTGAGAATGCGCCACGTGGCTGGAAGGTTAAGGAGAGAGGGAGCGGGCGCACGTGTAGTGCGCGTGCATGGGTGGCACGTGCGCTGCACATGCGTGGTGTTTATAATTAATTTTTTTTATAAAAACGGATAAATAAATACGCGAAAAATAGCTGACACGTGGTGGCACCTGGTGCTGCCACGTGTCAGCTCTAGAAAAATTCGAAGAAAAACATTTTGTAAAATCATAAAGAAATAGCAAATAACCTCGGATCGAAAAAGTTCCTTCACAAAAAATGCTCGTCTCGATGAGATCTACAGCTTTCATGAAGTCACCAAAGCCAAAATCGGTCAAATGTAAAAAGTGAATTTTTTGGGTATCCCATGTACATAGAATACCTGGATTTTTGGGTTTTCTAATTTTTTTGTCATTTTTAAACAAGATAAAAATCCGAAAAATATGGGAAAATCAAAGGTAAATAAAATACACCTAATTCTAATTTTTTTGATTTTTAA
The DNA here is from genome assembly GCA_037367405.1 of Ottelia alismoides. Taxonomy (NCBI): domain Eukaryota; kingdom Viridiplantae; phylum Streptophyta; class Magnoliopsida; order Alismatales; family Hydrocharitaceae; genus Ottelia; species Ottelia alismoides. The sequence continues at coordinate 168,944 of JAZKJV010009629.1, read as the reverse complement.
TGACAAAGAAAATATATCCATAAAATACAAGGTCAAAAGCCGCGAAAATATACAATGTACAAAAGAGGCACAAAACCCAACTTTCACATACGAGCTCCGATTCACTTGAACTTGGTCTTGTTTTGAAGGTAATTGAATGTGCATTAGTTCAAAAGTGAGTAGGATCAGATCGGACACTGGATGGTGAAGATATGTAGCTTTTAGTCCGAAAATCCTGAAACTAGGGTTTGGGTTTTTGGTCCACTTAACTGGGTTAATTTTTTTTTTTTGTATTTTTTATTTATTCTTGTTAGTGATGTGTACACAGTGGATATGGTTTTGTGTTATGCGGTGTCAGCATGGAGGAGTTAAAAATCTGAGAAATTAGGCTATTTATAGGTCAACTGTGGCTTGGATTTTTGACTTCTTATTTTATGCAGAAATTAATGCTAAAATGCAATTCTTATGAAATCATGCATGAATGCTAATTATACAAAATAAATGCTGAAATGCTATTGATTTTTGAGGGATCTGAGCTTAATTAATGAGACTTAGAGTGATGAATCTGAGATTCATCAGCAGGCCCCTGTCTTACAACCACCGAATTGGACTCAGCCTTTCGAGATCATGACTGACGCGTCAGATTATGCCATCGGAGCTGTACTGGGACAGAGGAAAGATAATGTACCATATGCGATTCACTACGCTAGTCGAGCGCTCGATGAAGCCCAGCGGAACTACACTGTCACTGAAAAGGAGCTGCTAGCGGTAGTCTTTGCCTTGGAAAAGTTCAGATCCTACCTCCTTGGGTCTAAAGTAATCATTTACACTGATCATTCGGCCATTTGGTATTTACAGCAGAAGAAGGATGCCAAACCACACCTCATTCGATGGATCCTTCTCCTCCAGGAATTTGACTTGGAAATTAAAGATAAACCTGGGGTAAAGAATGTGGTGGCCGATCATCTGTCAAGGCTTCCTGCGCTGGAATCTCCTGAGCTGAACCTGCAGCCGATCACAGAGACCTTTCCAGACGAGGCAATTCTGTCTGTCACCTCGCTTCCTTGGTATGCAGACATTGTGAATTATCCGATGACCAAGAAAATCCCACAGGACTAGCCTAAGTTGAAAATAGACAGATTCTTGTCTAAAATCCATTTCTACCAGTGGGAAGATACGTATTTATTTCGTGAGGGAGCAGATTGTATCTGGAGAAAGTGCATTCCTCAGGAGGAAGTTCCAAGTGTCCTCGCTTTATGTCATGACCAAGATTCTGGAGGACATCATTCAGGCAAATGAACGGCAGCAAAAGTTCTTCAAAGTAGCCTCTGGTGGCCTTCATTATTCAAAGATGCAGATGAGTATGTCAAATGTGCGCTGACTGCCAGAAGATGGGCGGAACCATAGGAATGAGAGACACGATGCCTCTGAAATACATTCAGATCTCAGACGTCTTTGACGCATGGGGCATCGACTTTATGGGCCCGTTTCCCAACAGTCAGGGTTATGAATATATTCTGCTTGCTGTCGATTATGTAAGTCGATGGGTGGAGGCTATTCCCGCCCGAACCACCGATAGTAGGACTGTCTGTCGATTCTTGAGAGATCACATCATAGCACGGTTCGGGATTCCCAAGATTCTCATATCTGACGGGGGTAGTCATTTCATAAACAGAGAGGTGAAGAAGCTGACCCAAGAATTCTGTATTGAGCATCGTGTTGCTTCACCCTACCACCCGCAGTCCAATGGCTTAGCTGAATGTTCAAACAGGGAGATCAAGACAATTTTACAGAAGCTTGTGTGTCCGGATCACAAGAACTAGTCTCAGCTGCTTGATTATGTTCTTTGGGCTTATAGAACAACGTACAAGTCACCCTTGGGAATGTCTCCCTACCGCCTTGTGTATGGTAAGCCATGTCATCTGCCCGTTGAACTTATTCACAAATCTTTATGGGCCATTAACATCTGTAATTTGGACTCCAAGCAAGCAGGTTAGAACATAAAACTGGATCTGAACATATTACTGGAATTCAGAGATTATGCATATGACAACATCCTGATGTACAAGGAGAAGGTCAAAACATGGCATGACAAGCATATCCGCCGCAATTCCTTTGATCCAGGTCAGAAGGTGTGGTTATTCGATGAGAAATTAAAAATATTTCCAGGCAAATTGAAGAGTAAATGGACTGGGCCGTTTATGGTTAGGCAGGTACGTGACAACGGAAGTGTATTGATATCCAATCTGTCAGCTGACGCACAGCCATTTGTAGTCAATGGACAGCTTCTGAAGCCATACCTTGAACATGATACATTCATGGCTGTTGTTGACTCAATTCAAGTAATCTATGAGGATGAGCTCAATATCTCCAAAGAGGTAGAGGAAGGCCAAGCACAACAAAACATTTTTGAATAATTTTTCTTCTTTTCTTCTTTTCTTCTTTTCTTCTTTTCAATTTCTTTTATCCTCTTCTACCAAATTGATGCCATCCCTTTCATCATTGCTACACTTAGGATGTACTCTATCCTAAGTATTGGGGGATGCGCATCCCGAGTTGTTCATACCCAATTTCATCTCTTTTCTTCTTTTCTTCTTTTCTTCTTTACCGTTTCTATCTTCTGTATCTATCCAAAAAGTGTCGCCCCTTGTAGACAGTCTTCTATACTTAGAACGTACTTTGTCCTAGGTATAGGGGGGGTGTACACCCTGAGTTGTTCTATTCTTTTCGATCCTCTCCATTGTCTCCTCTTCTTGTCTATACTTAGTGATATTTTACCCTAAGTATAGGGGGAGACAATCTGAGTACGATCTGTTCATTCCCACCCTTGACCCTCCCTGCGTTGTGTACAGTCTGCTATACTTAGGATTATTTGATCCTAAGTATAGGGGGGACGATCAACTTCTCATTCATTGATTCATTCATTAGTTATTTATTCTTTTGACTTGCCTATACTTAGTACGAGTTATGTCTTCTTTTTCCTCTCCTATCTATGAGGACATAGCTCAAGCTAAGTATAGGGGGGTCGTATATACTATGTATATACTTTAGCCATAACTCGTACTTTCGTATTTTCCTAACAATATGGCTAATTATTCTTTCAAATTCATTAAAAACCTTAATAAAAAGATGTTATCGTTCCTCAAATTCTTTTTGTATTTACTGATTAATAAATCAGGTGAAAATGTTCTTTGCAAAATGTTTGAAAAATAGTTTGAAAATCTTTGTGAACATCTATTGAAACTATTTTGAAAATATTTTGTTACATGTTTTCAACCTGTGTAAAAATGTGTATTTTGTAAAATTTATTTTCTTTGTGTGAAATAAAATGTTTGAAAAATGATTTGCAAATGGTTTGAAAAATGGTTGCAAAAATATTTTGAAACATCTATATATACTGTTTCGAAAAACCTTTGCAAAATGATTTTCAAATGTGTGTACATGTTTGCAAAAATTTTTGTAAAAATTATTTTGGACTATAGTTTTCAAAACTGTTTGAAAAACCTGTGTCAAATAAGTTTGAGGAATATTTACATCACACCAAAATACACTATATGTATATATACTTATAAAATTGATCACTTACCCTTGTAAATCCTTAAAATCCACTTCTTGTACATATCAGAAGCACTCCCATGTACATATTTTTAACCTAGTTTTCAGCCAAAATCTTTTTGTTTTCAAAATTCTCCAAAAACATTTTCAAAATTAAAATCCAAAAACATTTGAAAAATCTTTTTGAAAAATACAAAAAATGCATCTGCATATGCATCATCATCATGTTTTCAAAAATCCATAAAAAGTTCAAAATCTTTGAAAATTTGCATCACAAAAATATTTTCTGCATCGCATTGCATAGCATGAGCATTTTTTGGATTGAGTTTGATAGTTGAACGAGTTTAAGTAAAATCTGGATATTGGAGCTTGATTTGACCTTAAAACCTACCTAATAACATGAACCTTATAGGAACTGGTTTGAGGTACTTCAGGTCTAGTTGACTTAATTCTTTGAGGATCACGAGACTTGGTTCAATGGATTCTTGACTGCCTAAGTAGAGTATTTCGGAGCACACGCACGACTCTTGCTGATAATGACCTAACTTGGATATCTGCACCTTTCACATGGCTCAACTCAGTTAGAGTGGTGAGGGGATTGGATTTGCCGGTATGAGACGCACACAAGTGGAAACATTTGTCCTCCTCTAGGGAGGGAGGTGCACCCAAACCCGTCCAGTGATTAAGAAGTCTAAAGATAGGAGGTTGTGGGTTGCGATAAAGCTTCAAAAGAGGGATAGTCTACTGGCTCAAGAGGAAAAACTCCTTATGTAAATGCTGCTGTGAATAGTATTTCAAAAAAAAAGTTCAAGCATGTACAAAAATAAAAAGCCTGCAAAGTATGTACAAATGTTGTAAAGTCAATAAGCAAGCTTGAGTTCCAAAGTCAAATATGTGAGCCTGCAGCTGGATGACTTGACTACACTGGTCTTGCATCCCAGGATAGGTAGCTACACTGGCTACCGTCCATTCTTCTCTTCACCCCCTCCTCTTGAGTTGGTTGCCACTTGAACTTAGAAGGGAATACCCCGCTCCTCGAGGATGGAGTTGTTGGACTGGGGAATCATTGGGTTTTCGTACTGGAGAAGTCACTTTCTTTGTCATTTCAGTTGGGGAGAGCCACCATCACTTACACTGTACGAGTCAGTTCATAGTCGTAAGAGTTTACGTATGAGTTGAAATATTTCTGACCTGGCTATTGAGGAGACTTGGGCAGAGTTTTGGGATTCTCAAGGACTGTTGGATTTCAAATTCGGTTCTCATTAAGGTTCTGCCCGCACTAAAATTCCAAAAGCTCGATTTAAGCTCCAAACTTTGATTTTGTAAAGACAAGTTTTATAATTAAACTAAATCCAAGTTTATTCTTTTTCTTTTCTTTCTTTTTCTTTTACACTTATTGCATAAGTGTTTGCTAGGGACTAGCAAAGGTAAAGTATAGGGGGATGATGAATCCACATTTCATCATCTTTATTCTATCATTTTGTCCTCAAAAACCCTAGCAAATGCCTGTAAATAGCATTAAATAGAGCAATTTAGCATCCATGCATGTACCTGTAAATAGTGTATAAAATACTGTAATTAAAGCCAAAATTATAGAATAAATAAAAGAAAAGAAAAATAATAAAATATTTTAAATATTTTACGACCCAAAAACCCCGAGAACTAGGCATCTTGATGAATAGGTCGACAAGGAATAAAGTAGGGGGAGATAAGGGTTAAAATACAGCAAAAATACCTATTCTTTCTATTCATTTTTATTCATTTTTGGACCTATTTTTGGTTCCACTTTCTATACATCAAATAAAGAAACTTTGTACATGAAAGTTGTAGATAATTTTTTATAGAAAAATACAAAATTGATTTCACTGAAAAATAATATACAGATAAAAAGTTATGGTCTGAACAAAAATCCATATTCCCAACTTTCCAGACCTGTATCTCACAACTGAAAACTCCAAATGCAACAAACTCACCTTTAATTGTATATAGAATAAAATAATCTATTTAATGGTGGTGGTTTCGCATTTGGAGGAGCTACGGTTTGAAAGTTGAGTTTTGGACCCTCATTGTATACTCGTACAGAATAAAATATTCAATTTATTATTTATTCATTATTTTTGTATTTTTATATTTTTATAATTTTTTGAATGTTATTTATAATAATTATGTACATTAAAACTGGAATAAAAACCCAAATAAAACTCAAAAAAAATTATATGTATATAAAATACACAGGTATTATACCTATATACATACCTATACAATACCTACTTATATTTTATTAAATATACAAAACATATCAGAAAAATAAAACACAAATTCATTTATGTGTATAAAAGTATTTTATGATTTTATAAAATACTAAATAAAAATAATAAAATTAAAATTCACAAAATAAAAATAAAAGAATAAAATATGTAGATATTATACCTATATAGGCTATAATAAGTAACTTGTAAAAATAAATCTCATAAAAATAATTAAAATTCATAATAAAATAATTTATAAATTTTAAAAACATTTTTTATTTAATAACCTAGATATAATAGTCATTTAGTATTTTTAAATCATTTTCAAAACCTTTTTCCAGGGGGTTTTTTTGGTTGGTCCACGTGGACCAACCAGAGGGCTTGGACAGTTGACCCCGGCCAGCTGTCTGACCCGCCCCCTGTGCCTCTTGTCAGTTGCATTTTGTCTCTTCTTCTCGCCTATTTCTAGGATTGACCTTGCACCAAATCATGTCGATGCCTTCTGAGTTTTTGCTCCTCGATTAGTGGTGATTCACGCCCAAGGGATTTTTAGGGTTGTGGACCGTTGATCGAGGCGTTTGACCCTCGTCCTTCATGCCACTCGACCACCATTCAAAACCAAACCCGTAGTCCCCCTTTGACCTTTGATCCTTCTTCCGCCAAATTCACCCATAAACCCTTGGCCCATTGCGTTCCTGGTGACAGCAGGGGGCGATTCGAGCCTGGGTTCACGCTATCTGGTGTTGAATCGAAGAGATCCTGCCCCTCGCCGGAGCTCCACCGCGATCTCATCCCATCGTCTCTGGTGAGCCTCACCCCCTTCTCTTTCCCTTTTCTTGTAGCCCTAGCGTAGTATAGATCAACATAGTAGCAGTGTGGGTTTTCGATTAAGTTATTCGTCGTGATTTCGTCAATCGAACCAACGGCGGAGCTGAGCTCCGTCCGCCGTTTCTGGTCGTTCCATGCGACAACTCGACCACCTGTCGCCTCCATCTTCTTCCCCTTCACTCCGTCGCTCCGCTCCACCCCTCCATCTCCCTTGATCTCGCCCAGATCGAGCGACCGAGCTCCATTCTCCGCCGCTCGCCAGAGCTCCACGCCCGAGCCACGATTCACCCTCACCGCACCATCGAAGAGCACTCCGAGCATCCCCTTTTAGTCGTGCTTCTAACCCTGCAGGAACGAAGTCAGAAGGAGGCTCAATCGAGCCTCAAAGGTTCAGGAAAGCACCCACCAGGCGACCCCCTCGTCCGAGCACCTCCGGTCACCTCAGCTTCGCCTGAGGAGCTCCATCGACGCGGACAAGCCCCAGGTCCATTTTGCCCTCGGTCCGGGGCTGGGGGAGGCCGTGTGTCAGCCGGAATCGCAGTTCCAAGAGTCCTCCAGGCGGTGTTCTTCGCCATCCTCGCCCAGCCGTCGGATCAGCCTCGTTCTTCCAGCCGTTCAGCAGCCGTCGGATCGGGGCACCTCTCAGCCGTCCGATCAGCCGTTCACGATCTAATCCCAGCCTCCCAGAGCGAAGGGGTACATGTCGACCGATGTGCGCCACGTGTCACCTTTGAGCTGCATCGCCACCGTCCATTGGCGCACGCTCCTTAGCCGCTGGATTCGCCACGTGGATAAGTGGTTCGTTTCTGGCCACACGATTACTTTTTGGGTATTTTTGCATTTTGAACCCAGAACTTTTGGTTAATATCAGATATGCCCCTGTGCGTGAATTCTAAAATATGTTCAGGGTAATTTGCATTCATACCCTGCCAGCTTTTATGTATTTACAGATATACCCCTGTGCGTATGGATTTAAATACAATTCTAGGATAATTGCATGTTTGTCCTGATGGTTTTTAGTATTTGCAAGCATGCCCCTGTGAACGATAGATCACGTGCTTCAAGCGTGTATTTTGGTGAAATTTGCACTTAAGCCCCTGGATGTTTTTAGAATTGCATTTATACCCCTGCCAGACTTAGGATTTTTGTATGTTTGATCTATTTATTTCACGTATCATTTAAATGCCGAAAATTCCATAAAAATTGCATTAAGCTCCTGGGTGCTTGTACTTTAACGCCATATTTTTAGTTTTCGATTTTATTGCATTTTTATATTTATTAAAAATCAAAAACATGTTATTTTAATACCGTCTAGCTTAGAAAATACCAAAAAAATATTAAATTACCTTGAAAAATTCCAAAAAAAATCCCTGCTGTCTATTTTAACCTATTTTAGTGTCAGTCCAATAAAAATCTCAAAAGAAAAACCTTAAAAATTTGAAATTACACAAAAACTTCAAAAAAATATATAAAATTATAGAAAACTTAGAAAAATAGAAACTCAAGTTCTGTAGGTTCCATATTTTATTATCTTTATTTTAAAAATAGTTTGGAAAAATTTTGTGGTTGTTTAATGTTTTTAATTCCCATTTTACCCCCAGCCAGTAACTAATTCCTTGTTTTCCTTTGTTTTGCTATTTAAAAATTCCAAAAACATTCTGAAAAATACCCAAAAATCACAAAAACAGTAAAAAACCCATAAAAAGGCCAAAACGATTTTATTACTGAATTTTGGAGCATTTTTGCATATCTTTATAAATATTGTATCACCCCTTTTATTACATTGTATATATATTCCAATATTGAAAAAAATATATAATATATAAAAAGAAAATAAAAAATCAGAAAATTAAAAATCAAAATAAAAAATAAAAAATATTTAAAAAAAATAAAAAATAAAAATAAAAAACCCACAAAAAAATTAGATTGGCTAAGTAGTCTATTAGACCTAGGTTTTGACTTTTCGTCTATACTCTACACCTTTGTTTCCTGTGTTCGACCACTACTTACTTTCCATTGTACATTTTTAGTAGGGAATAATAAATTTTAATCCTTGCTGTTGATTGCCTGATTGATTGTGTGGGTTAATTGTTGACGAACAGGAAGGCTTGAGTAGTCGCATCAGCGACAGTGAGTCTGATTTGTCAGACCACTATTTAGCGGCTCTCGCAATCTCGTTTTTCAGATATATGGCCTTGTGCAGATCATAGCATACATTAGGCTTCCCAAAGCTAATGCATAAGGGCATCCAACCATGGATTTCTTATTCTCAACACGTTGAGGAACCATCCCTTTAGATAGGTAGATACCATGTCTTAAGGGAAGGAAGCCTTTCTTGGAATTATTCATATTGAAATGTTGCAAGATCTTCTTAATGTACCCATGTTGTAACAATCCCAAAATCCTCTTTTCCATATTTCTGAATAGCTTCAGACCCAAAATATACGAGGCTTCTCTAAGATCTTTCATCTCGAATGTATGAGACATCCAAATCTTAACATTGGTCATCATCCCTGTATCATTCCCAATGATAAGGATGTCATCTACGTAGAACACAATGAACACAATGGCGCTCCCATTAAGCTTATTGTGCATACAATGTTCATCGGGATTCTGCACAAAATCATAACTCTTTAGGTTTCATCGAATTTGATGTTCCACCTACCAGAATCTTGTTTGAGCCCATAGATGGATTTCTTCAGCTTGCATACTTTGCCTTCCTTGGTTACGAAGCCTGGGGGTTGCTCCATATAGATCTCCTCCTTGAGGTATCCGTTTAGGAAGCTGTCTTGACGTCCATATGCTAGATGTTGTAGTCAAGATATGCAGCTATAACCACATGGGAGAATGTCTCATCGTAGTCGATGCCTTCTCTCTGTGATTCATCACATGACGTTGGATCATTGTCCGTTTCACCTAGCGCATGGAATATGTACCTTTCAGGTTGTGCAATCACCCTTGAACTCCTTCGAAGAGGTATATGTGTTACATCTTCATTTACTTCTTCGATTTCTGATTCAGGAAGCTCATAATCCTCAAGGGATTCAATGAGTTCCTTCACTTCATTTTGTTTTACTCTTAAGGAAATCATCCTCCATAAATTTTACATATCTAGAGATGAAGACCTTCTCTGTCTCAGGGTCATAAAGGTTCTATCCAATACCATCCTTAACATACCCAATGAAGTAGCACTCACGGGTGCGAGATTCTAGCTAACTTGCGTCCACGTTTTTCCCATGGACCAAACAACCCCAAATCCTTAAGTCTCTAACACTAGGTTTGGTTCCATACCAAAGTTCATGAGGAGTTTTAGGTACAGACTTGTCAGGAATCTTATTCAGGATATATATTGTAGTCTCTACGTCATATCCCCAGAAACTAAGAGGTAAAGGTGCTTTAATCATCACTGAACGAACCATGTCCATGACGGTCCTGTTGCGTCTTTCAGCAACACCATTAAGTTAAGGAGTTCCAGGAGGAGTGAGATTGGAGACAATTCCTCTCTTTTTAAGGTATTCACTGAATTCATCTGAGAGGTATTCGTCACCTCGGTCAGATCGAATTCGTTTAATTTTCCTATTGCTTTGGTTCTCAACCAAAGCCATGAACTATTTGGACTTTTCAAAGGTTTCAGATTTTCAACGTAATAGGAAGATAAACCCGTATCGCGAATGGTTTCAATAAGCATCAAATAATATCGATATCCATTTCGAGTCGTGGGACTGAAGGGACCACATACTTCAATATGTATTTGGTCAAGAATACATTCGCATCTTGTAACCTTGTTACGGAAAGGCATCCTAGTCATTTTACCTTGAAAATTTTACTGGTAGGCAAATTTTAGACCTGCAGAAAATATAAGGGTCTACCTTTATCAATCTATTGATCTTATCAGCAGATAAATAACCAAGCCTTTAATGCCAAATCATATTTGAATGGTTCCATACTCTTTGGTCCTTTTAGGATTTTTATTAGTGGCAGTAACATCCATGATATTTTCATCAATGCACAATTCATAGAGTCTACCAGAAGTTAGAACACCATCTGCAATATATTTATCATAGCGACTTATTAAAAATTTATTACAGAATAAAAATGAATATCCATTTCTAACTAACTTAGATATAGATATTAAGTTCCTTCTAACATCTGGAACATAAAGACATTATTTAAGTACTAAGACTCTTCCACTAGACAATGATACTTTGTAGGTCCTGACGGCGATTGCTGCAACAGTTGCATCAGATCCCATCTGGATGACTATCTCCCCTTCATCAATATTTCTAGTTTCTTGAAATAGATGCAAAAAATTGCATACATGAATAGAAGCACCAGAATAGATGATCCAACTACCTTCTTATCCTATGAGAAAATTGGTTTCAAGGATGAAAGCAGAACTCATACATGCTGGGGCTTTACCTTTATTGGAGATTTAAGGTACTCTGGACAGCTTCGCTTCCAATGCCCTGACTTCTTGCAGTGATGAGAGACATCGGTCGTATTTGATGCTACTAGTGAGGAAGCATTAGAAGATGAGCCAACACCTTGACTCTTCTTCTTTCTCTTTTGGGTCGGGCCCTTCCAAGATCCTTGCTTTTGCTTGTGCTTCCTTTTGACCTGTGCAACCATTGCACTGCTAGTGGGATTATCTGTATTCATTACGTCTTCTCCAGACTTTAATGAAGCCATTAACTCAGCATTAGACCAATTCATCTTTTTTATATGGAATGATACTACAAAGTTATTAAAGGACTTGGGCAGAGACAACAGAATGACGTCGGACTTCATATCTGCATCCATCTGAGCTCCGGGAGGTTCCAGTTCTGAGAGGTACCCAAATATTTTGAGTACGTGTTCTCTTACTGAAGTATCTTCTTGCATTTTTGACGAATCTCCAATTTATCATATCTATCCTCCCTTATTATCCTTGAAGCATAAACTTTTTAATCCAAATCTTCATTAATTATGCATCATTAACAATAAAGCCTCTTCCTGTAAATAACCCTATTTATTTTATAAATATTAACCCTTTATTTTCCTTGTTTTATTTCTTATCCCTAAAAATTAGAGTTATTATTATTATATATATATTTATTTATTTTGGTGTTAAAAAGGAATTAAAAATAAAAATCTCAACATTTAAAAGTAACCATTTTATCCATTAATAATACTTACCAAAAAATATTTCTTTGTGTTTTTATCTCCTTTGACTATTTGGTGAACATGAAACTTGTAGATCTCATCGAGATCTACAGTTCATGTTTTGACTTTTGGTAGTTTTGCCTCCTCCTATTTCTTTTGTATTTTCCTTTACTTTCTTTTTTTCTGAATAATTTGGTTAGGCCACGTGGAACCCTCTAGGCCGCCCACGTAGCCCCTTCTCTGCGTATCGCCCGACCTCCACCAGGGCCGTCTGATCGTCCTTCCCCTACCTCCATCTCTACCGTTGATCTCTGCCTCAACGTCAATCGCCTGATCTTCTCCCCATAGGCAATCACAACCACCCGTGCCCGCCTTATCCTCTACCATTGGATGTCAACTCCCATCCAACGACCTAGAGCCATCCACGTCATCTACCATTTTCTCAGCCATAGGATCGACCCCCTTCTCCATCTCGATCGGCCCTTTGCGCGTCTTCCACAACCCTTCGATTATATTCCCTGATCTAATCTAAACCCTCACCGTGTGCCTTCATCCTGACCGTTGGATCACACAATCCAACGGTTAGAAACCCGTCACCTACCTCCAGCTCACCCTCTTTCGCACACAATGCACGCCGGACACCACGCCCCTTCCTATTTTGGCAACCAATTCAACCACCCAATCCATGACCTAAACAACCCTTCACTTCGCCCTCACTCCCTTCATTTTAGATACTTTAGATATATATTACTGTATATATAATATAGGGTAAGATAAGTGTAAATAACACTAAAATTAACAAAAAAATGTAGAATATTTTTTTTGTATTTTTTCAGTTTTTCACTATTTTTGGTATTTTTCTTTTAAATTTTACTAATTTTTATAAATTTTATTTGAATAAATAGGTAAAAATAGTGAACTAGATAAGCATCCTAAATTATTTTGGATATTAAAAATATCGAAATGGCTCAAAATTTTCCAAACTATTTTTAATAGATAATGAATATAGTAAATAAAATTCAGAAATAGAAACACAAAATTTTGGATTTTTTCAGATATTTTTATAATTTTTATGAGAATTTTTTTAGCTTTTAATTTTTAGTTTCATTTCTTATTTTTAATGCTTTTTTATCTACAGGCTCAAAATATAATAATAAACAAACACTACTTTTTTGGAATTTTTAAATACAATTTTATAATTTTTTTGGAATTTTTAAATCTAACAAGGAATAAAAGCTCTCTTTCTGATTTTAATAAATAGAAATAGTCCTTAAATACCCAACTAAGAATATATGTGATAAATAGATATATCATGTATTTATGAAAATGTTCTACGAATTTTTAAAGACCTGGAGCTAGTTTTAACAAAATACAATCTGAAAAAAGAAAATGCATACTAGCAGGGATATTTAAGTAAAAAATTTAAAGTTCTGGGGCCCTAGCTGAACACTACAGAAAACCTTAGGGCCAAAAACACAATCTTTTTTAAAAAAATATCCAATAAACAATACCTAGAGGGGTATATTTATAACTATTATAAAATCTAAGGGGCTAGATGCAAATTTTCTAGAAATTATTAAACTATTAATGCAAAAAAATATTAAATAGAAAATACAAAAGCCCAGGGTTTAGGTGCAAAATACCCAGTCCCTCACATGCACGAGCATGTGAGGTGACGTGGATTGTACTTAAAAGCAAATAAAGAAAGTATAGAGCCTAAATTGCAAATTTTACAAAATATAATTATGCTACAGACAAATGTTTATAGACTGGAATCAAAATATAAAAAGCAGGAGGGTGTGTGCGCAAAATACCCTTTACATGCACGATTGAAGGCTATAGATCTTCACTTATCCACGTGTCGAGATGTGGACGACCGATGACTCTTTGATGATGGATGCTTAGGATTAGATCTCCACTAGAGATCAATGGTGTTGATGTTTCACGATCTGACAACCAATGTCCAAACTGGAGCAGATGGAGGATCGGACGGTTGTTGTTGCTCACAAAGAACAACGAATAACTCCGGTTAACCCTCACTTCGATCGCCAAAATCTCCCAATGTTGGGCCTCCCTCGAGCTGCTAAGGTGCTCTTCATGTTCCTGGAAGTGATCCGCAGCTGGGAACATGTTCAAAAATCTTCAGAGCTCATCGATGGAGCTCTAGCGGTGTTGAAGAGCTGAAGGGGGCGTTCCTACCTTGAATACCCCTTAAGAGGGGGGGTTTCTTATTGTTTCATGCAGTGTAGGAATGGTGGACAAAAAACAAAGATGTGGATAGCTTCACATGGCAGATTTGTATGACGATGAGGTGTGGTAAATGTCTCCGATGAGCGATGGAGATGGAGATACTGATCTCCAGACCCATAAAAGGATCTGGGTGAATGGTGATGCCTGGGGCGAAGGAGAGGTGTAGAGGAAGATGCTGGAAGTGACCAGAGATGTAGAGATTGAGCGGAGTGGTCGGAAACATGGGTCTGAGACAGAGCTCCGATGATGGGATTTTTTTGATTTTATAGAGAACGAGATGAATTGAAACAATATAAAAAGGTAATCTAGCTTATTGTTAAACTAAGGAATTAGAGGGACAAAGGATAGAGGTGCTCTTCAGACATGTAATGTTTGGGAGCGGAGCTCACGACTGAGCTCGGATTTACCTGAAATCAACATCAAAAGCACGTGCCTGACCCAGGAGTAGTTGCCTGCTATCACCAAGAGCTTCAATCGATGCTAGGGTTAGGGTTTTGTGGTGGAAGAGGTATCAAAAAACGAAGGGAGGTGGATGAGAGGCTATATACCAGATGACCTTTTCTTGAGCAGAGCGCTCGATTCAGAGGTTCTTGGATCGAAAAATCAAGGGTGTGTGAAAGATGGATGATCGAGATGATGAAATGGTGAAGGAATCATTCCAAATTGATGACTGCATCGATTGGAGAACAAGGGAGAAGATAAGGTCAAATTTCGATCTGATAGTCCTACGACTTGGGTCAGATAAGTTGACCCAAGTCAATAGGAGACGGTCCCTGATTGGGCCACGTCACTTGCAAAAAGACAAACAAGTATAAAAAACATAAATAATTCAAAATTTAATTTTTGATTAATACATGATAAATATTTATTATTTTATGTAGTATTTTAATAAGATTTATATTTATTTTTATGAGATCATTTATTATAAGTTACTTGTTGGAGGTCCATTTATAGGTATTTTTACATATATTTTGTGTATTTTATTTTATTTTTTTATCTTAAATTTTATTATTTTGTACGCACAATTTATATATTTATAACTTATTTGAATACAAATAAAATATATTTTATTGTATTTTTCTGATATAATATGTACACTTAAATAAAAAGGGTATTAATTATATAAGTATAAGTATAATATAGTCATCTATCTATTTTTATCATATTATTTTATTTTAGTGTATTTTTATGATTTTATTGTATCATAAATATGTACATATATTATAAAGAATATTTAAAAATTATAAAAAATATAAAAATATAAAAAAATGAATATTTTATTTAGGTGTATAGTACAATAATGGTCTGAAACCTAACTTTTGCATCTTAACTCCAAATTAAGTGAAACTACCTTCATTAAATAGCTTATTAAAGGTTATATACATTTAAATGTCATTTTGATGCATTTTGAGTTCATATGGAGAAGATACGGGTTTGGGATGTTTGGGTTTTGGCTTTTTATTTTGAGTGTAGAATGTACCATTTGTATTATTTTAGTGTGAACAATTTTTGTATTTTTTATGTATTTTTTTCTTCAACTTTCATGTGCAAAGTTTCTATATTTTATGTATAAATAATAAAGAATAAAATGAGTCCCAGAGGTGGATTACTAGGCATTTATTAGTTAGGGTTTTATTGTGTTTTTGACCTCTTATTTCCCCATTCTTTATTCCTTGTCGACCTAGTCATAATGATGCCTAGGTCTCGAGGTTTAGGGTCATAAAATATCTTTGGCATTTTCTTTATTTTCTTTTTTTTGTTATTCTTTTATTTTGGCTTCAAACAATGTATTTTATACAATATCTATATAATAAATAATAAATATTATTTTCTGCATAATAATGAGATTTATATGCATTTAGCTAGGATTTAAAAGCCAAAATGAAATAATAAAGCTGATAAAATAGATATTCATCAATGCTTCTGCCTAATTTATAAGAAAATATAATTAAAATCTCATTAAAAAGAGTATCCAACTGCTAAAATAGACGAGGAGTCAATGCATATCTAATAGAAACCAAATCCCAATACAAATAAAATTAAAGTGCTAAATTAAGATAGAATGATTCAAAGCATATCCAACAAGAGCAAGATTAGGAATCTTAAAAGAAGTGGGATCCTAATCGTAATAAGAATCGAGTTGTATTTTATGTAGTCCATTTAAGATTAGGACTATGCATCATTTATCTAGCTATATATAGAGCGAATGAAGGCATTACCACTATGCACCTTTTTCATCTCAGATGGTGACTGATACACAACTGACCACCATTATATCATCCGTATTCTTATTCATATGCTTTTATGGTGGTTGATTATACATGTGGTTTTTATTCCCAACATGAATATGCAATTGTGTGAAAAAATGAAGTGGAGCAATGGAAGGAACATCAATTAACGATTTCGTGAGGAGATGCATCAAAGGTGTAGAGGTGCGAGAGCAATGTAACCCATGGTCGAGCAGAGTAGGGTGGCATGTGGAGGGGGGAGAACCAATGTAGCCATATGCAGAGGAAAGATGGTAGTACGAGTCCTGAGTGCATGGACAAGGGGGTAGTAGCGAGTTACAGTAGAATGAAGATGGGCAGTGGAGAGGGAATCTTTCACTATGACAAAATTACCTAAGGCAACGAATAATTTAACATTCATTGCCATGTCTTCTCAAGTTAAATATATAACAACAACTAATATTCATTACATGATTCTTTATATTTGCAACGATTATTGTATTGGTTGCTATTTTTTGAGGAAAAAGATGGTGAAGTCCCAAGTAGGGACCACCGCAAGAGCATTTATATTAAGTGAGGAAAATAGATATATTACCATGTGGACTAGAGTCGATAAAGGGAGAGATAAAATGCTACTACATTTTCTAAATAACGATTAGTACAAATTTTAACAAATACGCTAACAGATAAATCATTGTTATATGAACCTTTAGCAATAAATATGGCATCCATTGTTAACTACAAGAAAACAAACTAATTTTGCAATGAATAGTATTCATTGTTGTATACGTAACATCGGAAGATATGCGACAAATTATTCATTACCATGTGTCGAATTTCTTGTAGTTAGTGTTCTAAATAGTATCAGACCTTACCTATGGTCAAACATAAAGGATCGACAATCTAATTTTCCTTCAGTATTTTTATGAAGGTTGACAAAAAGCACCAGAATGTTCGATTCATTAAAGTTTTTTACCTAACCTTTATATTTTTTTACCATATTCAAGATTTTATGCAATGAACATTATGACCTTTATATGCCGTCTCAGGGAAACATTGGTTTGAGAGAACCATGAAAGCTTATCTATGCATACACCTTTCACGTGCTTGGATATCCATCCTTCCCTCATCGATCAAGATATTTACATGTATGGGGAGATATTATCCATGGCCCCAACAGATGATGTGTTGAGAGATCAAGCAATATTTACAGCACTCGATTCGCATGCCCAAGGATACCACTGGCATCTACATAGCGCGACAGCGCCTACGTAAAAAGCATGCAAATACAGGAAGGCACGTACCAAAGAAGCGTATCCCCATGCAGCTACGTACATGAAAGTCATATCCTCACGAAAAAGATGGTGAGGTCGGGGCCGATATCCCCGTCGGAGCTCATCATGTAGAGTGTCTCGGAATCTCTAGACCGGACCGCGTGCTCAAAGTTGCACCTCATGTAAGCGATCTCTCCTTCTCCTCCTCCGCCGAACTCGGTGCTATAGGGGTGCGACGCATAGGGCTTCCAATGGAGGACGCCGGCGCCCATGGACATGGCGTGCAGGCTCTCCATGACGTTTAGATCCTCCTCCGTCGCTTCCCTCCTTATGCCATAGCCGCCTTTCCTGCCGTTACAGAACATGGTCCAGATGGGTTCTTCCAGCAGCGGACGTCGCGAGGCAGCGGCGCCCGGCCGCTTCTCGCATTCGAGGGCGATGCGGAGCATGCCGGATCCCATCTCACGGAGAATGACCTGCGTTTGCATGCCGAGCTCGATCACCAGGGTGGGGAGGCAACATGGGGAGTCCTGCAAGTATACGTAAATGGTGACTTGGAATGCTCTAATCATAATTTAAACGGGGTTAGTTTGTGCTACCAATAATACCTCATCCTTGCAAACGATCTATACAGAAACACCGTTATTGTTGACGAAACGTGTTCGTGAAGGTAACCAAGACTTCCTATTAGTGGATTACTCAAATGATTTTTAGAAGTTATATATAGCGAAGAGCAGGAACAGAGCCATCCATTGGAGTGGCCATACAGTGAGAGAAAAGTGTTGTTATATGATTATGACATGCTAATTTTGTCGTAGTGATAGATGAGTATTTGTGCAATGTTCAACAAATTTAAGATATTTATATAGAATGTAGATAAAAAAACTTTATACAATAATAAATATTTACATAGAAAATTCATGTAATGTAATAATATATGAGTTTATGCCAATATCAAAGTTGAAGTCAGTTACATTTTTAAGAGATGCATTTTTTATTTCGGATACATAATACCTCCCATTCACCAACTTTAATATATATTTTTTATTTTACAATTATGCTATAATGATTGATAATTATAAGTGTTTTACCATTACTCTATAGTAGTTAATAAATTCTATTCTATGTGGAAAGATGGCAAGATATTGGTTTTACGATTATGAATTGATACAATTGACAAATTTATGATTATACCATTTTATTGCTTGCAAATATAGTAGTTTTGTTCAAAAGTATGACAACGGTAAAATATATTGTAAGAAGTGTGATAAAGGTTGAGAATGAAGAAAGCAATAAATATTTTTTATGGCATTTATCCTATGCACTTCTAGTGCTAATATTTAATGGTTTCTTATGAAATTTAAATGAGAGTAATTAGTAAAAATAAAATAAAATACCACTTAATATTATAAGATAAATATTAGACATACTCACGATTACCATAAAATGAAGAAGGATATATAAATAATAATAAAATTTTGAAGATATCAGTTGAAAATTATATGAATCCTACGACAATCCACCAATTTCATGTTATATTGATAAAGAACTTTTGTGAACCACTGTAATTTGAAAACTATGTGCTCTATTTAAGTGTAAACACTAATAAAACAATGGGCAACTCAAAGATGCATCAATCAACACTGCACCCTTAAATGCTTCTTATATAGATGGATTAGATGGAAAAGGAACTACGAGATCTAGACAACTTGATCCGTGCAGGTGTATCAACGGATATCTACGCCAGTTTGGAGGTAGTGAGAGAATCCTCGTCTTACCAATTGTTGAGATTTTTCATTGTTGTACTTGTAAATCATAATGTTGATCCCATGGTCATATATAATTTCAACTTCTGAACAGTTATACGACACTAAATAAAATTGAATGTAAAAAATAATTTGAATATTTGCTATCATATCTTCCGATCTTAAATATATATATCAATGGATAATTTTCATTGTACTATTGAATTTTCTTATTGAAATTAGCAATGAATGTCATATTCATTGCTAAAGGTTCGTAACAATAATTTATCCATTGACTTATTCATTGAAATTCTTATTAATTGATGCTAAATTTAACAATGATTAGAAGAAAATTTCAACGAGTAACATTTTTATATGATTCAATGCAAGAATATAACAATGAATTAGATATTCGTCGCAATTTTAAAGAATGAAGTAATGGATAATATTGTTATCATATATTTGACTATAGATAAAATCACAATAATAAAAAGTAATCATTCTCTTATGTCGGCAGATGTTGCATCATTAATGATTCAAGTGGAATTTTTTTTAAAAAAAGAGGATAGTATAAAAAGGGACGATGGACCTTTACTACCGTTGATGTGAGAAACAATCCAAAAAAAAGTTTGGCAATATAATTGGAGCCCGTAATTTCCACGATAAGTTTCAGATACGAGATTGCAATTATGACCATAAATGTCGATTTCGATCATCATTTTGATGATTGATTGAAATGAAATTTCAATCATTATTAGCACTATGGCCCACCATATTGCTGAAATTTCGATCATTTGAGTCGCATTTTGATGATCTATCGAAATCGAAATTCCGCAAAATTTAAAGCTATTATTGGAAATATCATATACATGTTATTTATTTTTTTTTGGGAGGGACCATCGACCCTACCCACATCCCTTCCCTCCGCGGCTCCGCCCATGTAAAGAGTAATCTTTATTAAAAGGATTTCCTTCCGTGGTTCTTTTCTCAATTTAAACATATCATTTTTATCTAATTCAACAATTTTCCACATGCGTGCGATGGCGAACGACATATGCAAATGCGCTTAATTACGTACCTGGAGGGCAAGGCTGACACGGCCCCTCCTGGGGCCGAAAAGTGTGCCGGTGACGGGGATACCACCATCGCCGGGTAAATGGTACGGACGGCTTGCCACGTCGGGAAGGCATAAGAGAGGACCACCGGAAGGCGAGAGGCGGATGCACCTCGGTATCTTTACAATGGGAAAAGATCGGAACACCGATCGTAGCACACCGAAAAGCCGCTGCGAACGTCTCCGGCGCCTCCTGGATGGCTGTAGGAGGCTCACCGTGGCACGCGATTTGAGACCGTCCAACGACGCAGCTGTGGAAGCGCTGCTTAATCGTGGATCGGCCATGGCAGGGTCGGCGATGGCCACCGATGATCGCAACTCGGGGGGACGAAGACCGGGAGCGTGTTTGTTGGGGGTTGACGGGTTCACGTATGGTGGCGAGGGAAGTGTTTGAAATGGAGGGTAAGCCTAATGCTGGTAATGCTTGGCCATAATTAGTTATTCCAACAGATTCTCGATTTGGTTCATTCGGAGTCTGATGTTGTAATTCCTACACGATATAATGGTACATGTTCTATAAATAATCTTTACCTGTTTTCTTTTAGCCAACGAGTTTCAAATTAATTAATTAATATTAAACAGGGGAAGAAAAGAGACAATAGTAAAACAGAGGGAACAAACATGAGAAAGTTAATAATGAGTTGATGGGACTTGGGAGAAATAAGGGGAGGCCGATCTCTGCTGTTACAGCAGCTACTGTAACGCAAGGGAGCTGTTGGAATACCATCTGACTGGCGGTTCCCCTGCGTTACAACACCGGTCTCTAGAAATAAGGACGCAACTGGCAGTTCCCCTGCGTTACAACACCGGTCTCTAGAAATAAGGACGCAAATTCATTGCGGACAGATACTTGTTTTTGAAGACTTCAACACACTATTGCTCTAAATAGGGTAGTCATTTTCTTGATTTACCCTTGCTTCCTAAGCAAGGAGTAGGTCAAATATATATATATTAGTACTTTATTAGTTTATTTCAACTCCTATATGGTGATAAATTGATTGTTGAACTCAACGAGACAATATTATTATTGATTTATGTAAATACCCTACTTACTCAAAATTTCTAGTCTAATCCATAAATGTAAAGAATTTCTATATGTGGAAATAACCTTTCTAGTGCTAAGGGTCAAAACGCTAATGACATCATATTCGCCAAAGTAAACAGAACACTTTTCAGATTGTGGTTATACGTAACCATTGTCTGCTTATGCTTGTGTATCTAAGTACATTGCTCTTATGATAATGGTTAGTATCCAGAATTGTACCAAAATTAAAGATAATATTGAAGTTATCCAATGTTTAAACATAGCTTTAGAAATGCAGCCCAAAGCCAAGGCTAATGCCGCATCCAGATTGTGTAGAGGTCAATACTATACGACTAAGGATAGGTTGATAATCCACCATGGAAGGAATTCGTCCTAATAAGGTAGATACCTCAGTTCCTGCTTGAAGGAATCGAAAGATATAGTCGATGAATTAAGTACATATTGCTCATTAACATCCCTGAAATATTTTCCCATGGTTAGGACAATCGAATGAACTCTTATATGAGCTCCATGTGGCTCATTCCTCATACCATGGACTAGAGCCACTTTGAGTTCCACAATATTTTGTTCATTAATCACGCCAGATTCTTTCATTTCCATGTAAAGATAATTTCTTCACGAGTATGTTCACCTACTCCACCAAATACAGGTGCGCCTTCGTGAGGATATATGTAACACCCCAACCCCAAACATAGTGCCATATCTAAAATTCACAAAGTGTGGGTGTGGTTTATAAGTGGTGGGGATTACTACTTGACAACTTGGGCTTAAGCATTTTGGGTGGTTGTCAATGGGTCCATCTGGGCCCATACCCAATAAGTTGTCAAGGCCAGTTTTCCTCGATAACGGACCGGGGACCTAAGCCCGGGACGTTACAAATGGTATCAGAGCCAAATTCTCTCTGATAGTGGAAAGGGCTACTCGAGAGGTGGAGCCGCCCTTACAAAGAGGTTGGAGGAAATGGCTACCCGGAGCGTGCAGCCGCCACTATCACTGAGAATAAGTGATGGGCCATGTCGCAACGAGGACGTTGCGAATATAAGTGGGGGAGGTTGTAACACCCCAACCCCAAACATAGTGCCATATCTAAAACTCACAAAGTGTGGGTGTGGTTTATAAGTGGTGGGGATTACTACTTGACAACTTGGGCTTAAGCATTTTGGGTGGTTGTCAATGGATCCATCTGGACCCATACCCAATAAGTTGTGAAGGCCAGTTTTCCTCGATAACGGACCAGGGACCTAAGCCCGGGACGTTACAATATAATTGGTAATATTTATACTAATCGTAAATGAACAATTTCTTTCCTAAAATGGATCTATACAAAACTATCTCTATAGAAGAGGGTTTTTTTAAATAGTCCATGTGCAGTTGTTATATCGAGATCCAAGTAGTTCCATGCCGAATTAGCAAAGATAAATGCGTGGAAATGAAAGGCTTGAAATTAGAGTTTCATAGAAAGACAATTACTTTTAACATAGAAAATAATTGGTTTTTTCGGTTCCCAAATATCTTAGGTAAAGGATATCTGCATCTCTCACAATGTACTAGGGGATTTTTACCCTGCAGACACTATAAAGTTTTTAAATTATCTCTACAATCTTTTGCACAACGTAATTACCTCATTGACCTTGTAAATTACCCTAAAAATCCCCGCAGGCTTCAAACAGATTACCCAGAAGGTTCATGGGGTAAGAGTTGGCAAGTTTACAGGGTCGAGCGGGAAATTAGGTTGTTTCAAAGGTCATGGAGGTAATTGGCAAAGTTTATAGGGTCTTTCAGGTAAAAATCCTATGTATTAGTCAGATCTACGTATTTCTTACTCGCTTGGTAGTTCTACAAAAGATAATGGGAAAAGATGGAGACATGAACTAGTGATAATGAAACTAGTATTGTAATGGATGTGGGGATACATAGTAGGTGCAAGAGAGGACCATTGAAATTTCAAGTATAATGGATGATAGTGTTCATATGCTAGATTAGGCCATTATTGGTTTGATTAACCTAATTTACCTCCATTACATGTTGAGGCTCATGGAAACTCTACTAAATACTTTGGAGAATTGAGTCTTATATTGGTCCATGACTTATGAAAAGCATGAGTAGTGTCCAAGTCGACTATGATTTTTTGCAGTGCTAACTCAATCTAAATGTAACATAAAGATTATAAGGGAGTCGAAAAAAAGCCATGAGTAAATGGGAATGTGGTCAGAACAATTCGTAGCAAAACTTCTCGATTGTCACTGATTACATAGATGAATCTGATGATGCATGAAAGATCGAATTATATGATTGGATCGTTGCGAACATAGTAATCTCAAACAACGTTATGTGACACTTATAATCACAAAGATACCAATTCAATCGAATTATAAGTGATACGAGGATTTAACATGGAAACTTTCATGGGTAAAAAACACGATCGGAGTCTCATGACTAAAACTTTCAATCTGAGTTAAATGGATATTTCCACTAACCTAGATTGCTTATGCAGAAAATCATATTGTATTACAACCCGGCTTGATTACACGGTCAACCTATTCGTAGGTACAACAGTACATAAACTTATAACCTTAACAACTTAGTAAATATGCAATATAAAATATGCGGTAGAGTAAAGAACAATCTTATAAAGTTGAAGAATGTAAGAAAACACGGAGACAACCGAGCTTTTGGCGTGCATCACAAGGTACAATATAGCTCAAAATATTTCTCTTAAAGAATTGAATGAAGAATAGAGAGAATGTGAGTTGTATTATCTTGGAATGATATGGTCCTCTTATAGGCCTTAGGTCTCCCTAAATGATGGAGGTTAAATATAGACATTATGAACAAATTAGGAATGAAATCTCCTTCAAAAATATTCCTAAAATGACAATTCATCGATCAAGTAAAAAAGTTGATCCCTCGTAATTGAAGTTAATCCATCGTATGGTTTTGGTGGATCAATCAAAAGGAGTCGTCGTATGGCCATTTATTTAAATTTGAAACTTGATCGATTATGTCAAGAAGTTGATCGGTCAATAGGAAAGAACTGATAGATCATGAGTTGATTTGTCAGTCAAGAAATTTGATAAAGATTAGGACTTAATCTATTAGTCAAAAATAGTTGATCGATCAATATGACTTTTTGTCCTAAAGGTAAAAATCAGCAAGTCAAAAATGCATGATGTGGGAAGCTTTTTGAGGTTCTCTACAATTATACTAAGATAATTACAAAATACAAACTCAATAAAAGAAAAGTCTTAGACTTTGTCTTGAGCGTGAGTTCTTTTCTTCAGATTAAGCTACTATAACTCCTTTGTGATTTGCTTCTTCTTCCTTAAGTCTTGAGCTCCCCATGCTTTAGCTTCTTCTTAGTCTTATAGTTTCCTTGACTTCTAACCTAGCTTCAAGCTAAATACGTTAGTTTTGTTATCATTAAAATATACATTCTTGTGCATGAACTACCACTCTCTCCATTTTTGATGATGACAAAATACTGTGTGTGCTTGCAAAAAAGTGTTTGAACATGAAAACTGATTTTTTCGTAAATGCTTTTCTCTCCACCTTTTTAGCATTATCAAAAATATCTTAAAAGATACTAAAAGTTTAGTAAATTATTATCTCCTTTCTCTTTTCTCTCCCCATTTTTTTGTAAAATATTTTTTTAATCTCACCCTAAGTTAGAGTTCCATCTTAATCTTTGCTAAAAGGCTCATCCTAAATATATGAGTAGAGGGTTCACTACCAATACACAATATGCATGATCTTGACTTTCACTTTTTAAGTAAACATATATTCCAAATATATATTTGATCAATCTTTCTCTTTACTTGCTCTATCTTATCTTGAATGGTCCGGTCAAGGACTCAATCTTATGCTAATCTAATCAAGTCAACTTTAACTAGACCATACTCGACACCTTATATATCTCGATAGTTTTATCAACTAAACAAAAAAAGTTAAGAAGTCACCTAGGGTACTATGAGGTAGGGGTGCACGCGTATCGGATTGGACCGGATATTAGCTTAATCCGTGTCCAATCCAACCTTAACGGATTTTTGATTTTCCAAATCCAATAAATCCAATCCGACCAATCCATTGGATTACGAATTGGATCGAATTTTCACACTTACATTTTCCAGCTCAATTGCCTAATCTTTCATGTTTATACTTCACAACACATTAGCCCTATACATTTGAATAATGACTTAAAACCTGGTAATATTAATAGATGTAAAGAAAAGAAAAGAAAGACCACATAATCAAATGAAAGTTGAAGATTTCCATCAATACTTTATAAAAAGTTGAAGGTCATACAATCAAGCTAAAGGATTATATTGAATTTTAAATTTATTTTTTTTTATAAATTATGCATTACTTTATTTTTCGCAATTGATTTCCATCAAATGGTTCAAATAAAAACAATACAAGTTACTAAATAAGGATACAAAAACAAGTTAGATTAATAAAAAAATGTGATCTATATGATCAAATATTGATTAATTCAATGATTAATTGAGAATATTGAGCTATGTCAAAGCTCAACCACTCCCAAAAACATCTTTCAAGATTATAATAAACCATTAGAAAAGTAAGAATCATAGAGCATTCATACTCGATTAAGTATGCAAGACGAAACGAACTTAAATATAACCGACCAATTAGGCATTATGTTTCTCATATAATAGAATTGAAATGGATTTTATCTGTAAGATTATAACTATAGATAAAATATGCAAATTTTATGAAATGTGAATATATATATGTCAATTTAAAAATGAAAGGATTTGGAGTAATACTCATTTCTTCTTAGATGGTGTGGCACATTTGGTTATATAAATGATCCAGTTTCATCCATAAAATAAGGTTACAAGTTAGAGCAAGTAAAAAATAAGAAGCAAAAGAGTTAAAATATCTAACAAATGTATCAGGCAACTACACCAAAGTTATCTTCTTTTAACAGAGGTCGGAATAGTGGTAGCATACCAAAGACTAATGGTAACTGATGAATCTCCATTTCATCTAATTTATTCTTTTACTTTAACCTTCAATCCCTAGATAAATGCATATATATATATATATCATTAACTTGTCAAAATAAACACTCCATAAATTGTACAAAATACTATATAAAATTATGTATATTTAATGTATTTAATTCCAAATAAAAGAATAAATGAATAAAAGAAAAGAAATGAGACACCACAGGTGTTGAGTGATCCGAGACCCCAAGACCCAATCGTCATGATGACTTGATCAACAAGAATAAAGTAGGGGGATATAGGGCAGCTTAAGTGTACAAAGTATATATAAAAACCTTAATTTTAGATTCATCTATAATTGATTTTTGAGACATATTTTATTCTTTATTATTTTTACCTCAAATCAATAAACATTATACATGAGATTTATAGATAAAAATACAAAAAATACAAAATTGAGTTCACATAAAAATAATGCACAGTGTACCCGATACACACAAAATAAAAAGCCAAGATAAAAACTTCACAGACCTATATCTTCTCCATATTATATCAAAATGGATCAAAATCACATTTAATTGTATATAACTTCTAATAAGCTATTTAATGTTGGTTTTATTTAATATGGAGCTAAGATGCAAAATTTAGGTTCTGGGCCCATATTGTGCAATAAACATGTATATTTTATTGAATATATTTTTTCTTTATATTTTATAAAATATTTTATTTTCATAAAATTGTAAATATTATTTGAAACATATGTACATATCAAAATTAAATTAAATTAAATTAAATAATATATATAAACACAGAGATGAAGTATATCTATATATACCTATAATGAATATGTACATAATTATTTAAATACATAAATAAACTCATAAAAATAAAATAAAAAATATCTAAATATGTACTTAAATAAATAAAAAATATATAAAATACTTGTAAATATTAGTAAAATATATAATATAAAAAAATAAAAATTCTAAATACATGTATTTTTACCTATACTCTTACATGTAAATATTAACTTATAATAAAAGGCCTCAAAAATAAATAAAAATACATATAGAATACTGCATAAATTTATAAACAGTTTTTATTTTTTACAAAAAAATTAGTTAATTCATTTACTATTTAATATTAATTTTTTAATGAATTTTGACTGGTGATTTTTCTAGTTGGTCCACGTGGACCAACTAGAGACGCCCAAGTGTTTACCCTGGTCAACTGTCCTTCTCTGGGTCTGACTTCTATCAGGAACCACGAGCACTCTCTCTTCTCCCCATTTTCATGCCTATGATGAGAAGACTTTTGCGAGGGTCTAAAATAATATCCTCACAAAAGGTGAAGACGAAATGTCGCCAAATGTCAACTCGAACAATAATTAACCCACCCAATGTATAGATTGAGAAAATCAAGCAAATGTGAATAAAAATTTATTATACCCTACAAAAAGACGTATAGTGACAAGCAAAGTATGGGTCAAATACAGGAAACAACCGAGGATAGACAATCAAATAATTGGTAAAGAAAGGCAATAATTGATTTTGGGTTATTTTAGGGCTTTTGAATTTTTGTGGATTTGAAATTTTATATTTTTTATGGATTTTAATTTTTATATTTTGTTATTATTTTTATTTTTTAAATTTTTGTTTTGTTTTTTATATTTTTATATTTTTTCTTTTAAATATATAATGTAAGAATATATAAGATTATATATGCAATGTAAGGTAATATAAATATAAATATGACTATAAATAAATAGAAATTAAAAAACAAAATGTTTTTGGATTTTATAAAAAAATTTTACTATTTTTGTGATTTTTGGGATTTTTATTATTTTTAGGTATTTTTAAAGTCATAACTATGCCAAAACAGGGATTAAATAAATTGCCTATATTGTTTTGGAATTTAAAAATAGAAAATGAAGCTAAAATTCTCCATACTTTTTATTTTTTATCTTATCTTTTTCTATTTTTAGTGGTTTTTTGTTTGGAGGTATAATATACTAAAATAGACAAAATATTTTTTGGGGGATTTTTTCAAAACATTTTTATATTTTTATGGTAATTTTTAATTCAAATAAGGACAAAAACAAGCTCTTTTAATTTTTTAATAAAGAATTAAAATGTCTAAAATGAAAAAATAAAAATATAATATGAACGTAGATGCTAGCAGCCACTTAATCCTATTTTTCGAGAATTTTTAAAGCATGGATGATATTTTTAATAAATAGAGAACATGCACTAAAATTAATGAACTAGTAGGGGTATATTTGTAATTAAAATAAAAGGGTAAGGTGGATTCTGCAAAATACCCAAAATATTTTAACTAATATCTAAAGTTTTGGGACTAAAATGAAATTATAAAACTTTTAAGGGTTTAAGTACAAAATCGCCTCCTCACGTGGGACCACACGTAAGGTGACATGGACTGGACCCAAAAGTAAATAACGTAAAAGGTAGGGGTTTTAATGCAATTTTTACAAAAGTTTTGAGCTACTTAAAAATATTACATGGTTGAATATAAAATACAAAAACTGAGGGGCCTAAGATGCAATTACCGTGCTCCTAATCGTGCGGAAAGAAACAACATGCATTGCTTCACTTATCCGTGTGCTAACGATCTAACAATAGTACCCCTTCAAAGTTGTGCGGCCGAGATTAGTTCCAAGTTCAGATCTGATGATCGTGGATGAGGAAGATCCAACGGTCATTGTACGCCTAGAGGTTCATCCTTGATCGGACGGACACGAGGCTCGCTCGAACAATGGAAGAACTCCTTCCCAGCGAGCTTTGATCCGCTCGTTCTCCTTCAATCTTCACTTCCAGGAGCTCGAAAATGGTGCAAAACAATCGAGGGCTGGATCCATAACTCCTAGCTCGATCAAAACGACTCCAGTTCCTCAAGATGGTCTCGATGAGGTGTGTGACCTGGAGGCCTTCTCCTGCCTCGGTGAGACCTGCAAAGTGGGCTTCTTTCATTGTTTCCTGCAGGGAACTGTTAGCAGCAAAAAGGCGAAGCCTTGGGAGGCTTCAAATGGTGGAACGCAGGCACGGATGGTTTAGATAAAAGTCTCTGGCGCACGATGAAGAGGGGAGACCCAATCTCTAAATCTAAGCAAGATCTGGGTGAACGAGAATGCGTGAGATGATCAAAAAGGGAGGGGGAAGAGAATGAGGGTGGAAGGCGAGGCAGAGCAAGTCGGGTATAGCGGAACAAAGGGGCAGAGCCGGAGCTCCAACGAGATAAAATTTTTGATTTTACGAAATCTAAAACAGAATTAAATGTAATAAAAGATGACTCTAGACTACTGCTACTCTAAGGAATCAAATGACAGAGAGAAAAGAGAAGCTGCCTGACCTGGACCGGAGCGGGTAGAACTCGCAACGGAGATGGCGGTGGTGACTCGGATCACTCGATTCGACGCTCCAAGAAGCTCGTTGAACCTCGGAGAGGGAAGATGTGGTCACCAACAACCTTGAACAAGTGAGGGTTAGGGTTTATCTGGTGCAGAAGAGGATAAAAAAGGAATGAAAGTGCGAGGCAAAACTGTATACAAGCGAGGTTTCATTGGGGAATGGTTCTTGACACAATGACCCTCAGATCGATGTGAGATCAAAAAAAGCTACAACCTACCCTGCTTACTCGCTCGCGTAGTCAACTTTGCCTTATATATAGAAACTCCCCGAAAGCGAACTAATGCCTACCTACAAGCTTTCGCATGTATGACTAGCTTCTTCGTTTTAGGGAAAAAAGGGTGCTTAATATCTATATCACCCACCATACACCACTGACCTCAGCTTTAAAGACCTGGATCGAGGTGCAGAAGTCAAAGAGACGTCGAGCCAAATGAGTGCAAGAATCGGCTCCAAAAATCAGTGGAATTGAGGGATGCAGCTGTTCTGACATGCAGGCCTATGGACATGAAGAGTTGACCGGGGTCAATGATGACTCAACCACCATTGGTCCACATTAGCCTACTACAGGACAAAACATGAAAATAAATGATAAACATTTATAAATAAAATAATAAACAAATTAATTAAATAAAAATTATTTTTTATTTTATATAGTGTTTTAAGCTGATTTTAATGTATTTTATGACTTAATTTAACACAAGTTACTTTTTTTCAAGTATATTTATAGGTATATTGACATATGTTTTGCCTATTCTATTTTTATTTTGTACTTTGATTTTATATTTTATATACTTAATTTTATATTTATAACTTATTTTTATATACATGAATATATTTTTGTTGTATGTTTATGATATAACATGTACACGTAAATAAATAAGGATATTAATTATATTGGTATAAGTATTGTATCTTCTTCTATGTATTTTTATATACTATTTTATTTTAGTATTTTCTTTATGATTTTATTCTATTCTAAATATGTACATCTATTATAAGTAATGTTTACAAACTTATAAAAATATAAAAATTATAATATATATACAATGAATATTTTATTCAGATATATTGTACAATAGGGGTCCAAAATCTAACTTTTGTATCTTAACTGCAAATTAAATGAACCACCTTCATTAAATAGCTTATTAAAAGTTACATAAAATTAAAGAGATTTTCATACATTTTGAATTCATATGGAGAAGATATGGGTCTGGGAAGTTTAGGTTTTGACTTTTTATTAATTTTGTGTAAAGTAAATTTTGTATTTTTCTATATATTATTAACTACAACTTTCATGTACAAAGTTTCTCTATTTGAAGAATAAATAATAAAGAATAAAATATGTCCCAAAATGAATTATTGAGGAATATAAATGAGGGTTTTATTTTTATTTTTGACCCTTATCTTTCCCTACTTTATTCCTTGTCGACCCAGTCATCAAGATGCCTAAGTCTCGAGGTTTAGGGTCATAAAATACCTTTGGAATTTTATTCTTTTTCTTTCCTTTTCTTTATTCTATAATTTTGACATTATAACTATATTTTATATACAATAAATGGAATAAATAATGAAAGTTAATTTGTGCAAAATAATGTTATTTACATGCATTTAACTAGGGGTTTAAAGGCAAAATGATAGAATAAAGGTGAAGAAATGGAGATTCATCACTCCCCACCATGTCTCTTCTCCCCCGAGCCCTTCCATCCCTATACAGCCTGAACACCCCTCTTCTTTGTGGACCCTTCTCCCATCACTATCTCTTCCTCCAACTCACGCCACTGCACCTCGAAGTTTGCGTGTCACCATCCTAAAATCTCCACCCCTATTCGCATTTTGCGATTTGGTTCCCCTTTTGCCCGATCTTAGCGACTCGGACCACCTTTGTGGTGATGTTGCTGGTGACATGATAGGGTCGTTGTGGTCCGTAGCAAGGAGGAACGATGTAGGAGGAGGTCCCAACCATCGACTGAGATCTGCTCCAGGCGATACTGTCTCCTTGGCCTCCGACCGTGTTGAGGCTATTTCACGCGCTTTCTAGGTAATTTTCCTTCTCGCCTTTTATTTCCAGTAATTCATTTTATGTTTTAGTCTTGTTTTGATGTAGATTTAGGTCGATCTTAAGTCATCGGAGCTCTAGAACTCTGGCCTTCTTCTACGTCGTACACTCCTTGTTTTGACCCATCAAGACACCCCACTACCTCTCCCCTCCACTTCTTCATCTGCACCTCACAACCACCTAGATCTGACCTAGACCTAGAGATCAAGGTATGCTACATCGCCTCGCCTGAGACCTCACCGCCACCTCCATCTCCACCTCGAATTCCAACAATAAAAGGCTAGCATGTGTCGCCAGAACCTCGTCAGTGTTCCCTTGTAGGTATAACAGCTAGAAGACCCCATCTGAGGGGTATTTGGTCCAAGAATTGGATCCCAAGAACCTCCAGGTGGCAAAGCAATCAAGGGCTCCATCGTTGAGCCCTGGACCCTATTGAGGGCACCCACGGTTGCAGAGTCGTCTTAGGAGTCGAGTGAGCATCTCAGTAGCTAGAATGAAGGCTTGAGGTGAGAGATACCATAAATCGAAGGAGCGGGGCGACGTTGTTCTTCCCCGATCTTCCTCCACCTTTCGTAGCCTTTAGATCAAGAACTTCACCCAGGTGCTTCAACAGCCGTCAGATCTTGGGCGTCATCAATCGTTGATCAAGAGCCCGATCGAGACACGATCGTGCATCTATGAATCATTGCATTCTAACCGTGGTCGTCGGCGCTTCGAGTGTGCAACACTGTCTGATCGCGCACCCTTTTGGGGGGTAATTGCATAAATAACCCTACCCTTTATTTTACTTTTGGTTTAGTCATGTAACTATTTAAACCATTTTTATAATTTCTATAAAAACTACAAGAAGACCCCTGGACTATTTGGATATTGCTTTTAGGTCATTGTTAGGTCAACTAGCGTGGTCCCCACGTGAGTTGGGAATTTTACATATATACCCTAGCAATTTTTGTAATTGTACTTTAACATCAAAATTTTGAATTTTCGTTCAAATTTTCTGGAAAATTCGCATGTGAGGCCCTTCCTTATATTTTATTTGCCAAAATACCCTTGTTAGCTTGATTTAATTTTGTTTTTGCATTTCTTTTTATTAAAAATAGCTCCTATGATCTAAAAATTCTCAAAAATAGATATAAGTATATGATTGGCTTCTGGTTCATGCTATCATTTTTATTTGGAATTTTGCATGCATTTATTTATTATAAAAATAAAAAAGAGCTATTTTATTCCTTGTTTGACTTAAAATTTATAAAAAAATTATAAACCATCTTTAAAAATTAAAAAAATACCTACTTTTTATTAAAGTATTGTATGATCAAGACCAAAAATCACAAAAAAATCTCAAAAGAAAACCCTAAAATTGAATTTTTTTTCTAACCCTAAAAAATCAGAATATATTTTCAAAAATCCTAAAAATAGTAGTTTTGTGCCATATTTTTATATATGTTTCCATCTATATATTAACATTTATTTTTAAAAATTTTGAGACCATTTCCTATTTTGAATTCTCAAATCAATTCTGTCTATTTAAAAGTTCATGTTTTGTCTTATTTTTTATAATAAAAAATGCTAAAATTCCCCCAAAATCCATTAAAATAGAAGAATATTTGTAAAATATAAACATACTTTATTTTGTTATTTTTGACTATTTTTATCTATATATATATATATATAAATAGTATACCCTATATAGTTATTATATACCTATATATTATTATATATAGTTTATATTATTAATAATTATTATTGCTATAAAGATATTTTAAAACCTTAAAAAATAAAAAACGTTGTTCTTTTTTTGTTATTTTCTGATTTTTGTATATTTATTTTATATTCTATTATACAATACTTATATTATATATAACACTATATATACCTTTATATATACATATACTCTTATACATATTAACTATATATTACGAAATTAAAAGAAGTTAGAAAATTTAAAAATTTAAAAATATATAACTAAAAGAAGAAGAATTATTTTTTAGTGAAAAACCCACAAAATTTTGGATTGATTCTGTGCATTCTTGTATATACACTTGCTTTATTTATTAATTTATATGATTCATGCCACGTCTCGTGCTTCATGTGTTCAACCCCTGCCTGCTTATTCGTAATACACATTCATCGTAGGGTATAATAAATTTTGATCCATTCACCTTTGCTTTTGATTCCTTATATTTTTGTGTGGGTTAGTTATTGAATTTAGCTCGAGATTCCTAGGAGAGGTTATGACAACGATTGTGTGGTTGGCCTTGCGAGCACACATGACTCTCTCCACTGGGTTTTGTCTATTCCAAATGGCACCGTTATAGGGGAGCATTGGATTGTAGCACATTGTTGTATATATCTGCGTATTATTCCTCTTTTATTCAACCATTTTTTAATAATTATTTTGATTGTTCTAACCCATATTTCTTTGTTGCTTTTCTTGAGAGGGATCGTGTGGTGAAGGCCACTTCTTAGGAGGTGGACGCACCTGAGTCGCGAGGAGGTGAGCTCTTCTACTTGTGAACCAACCAGGAGAGAGGAGCATAGAGAGAAGGATTAGAGCAACACATTTAGCTTTTTATTTTATTTTATGAGGAAAGTGCCTTTTTTTTGACACTTAATTTGTAGTAATTTTCGACTTGGACGAGGTCCATTGCCTAGGTGTTTATTCACCTGGGGGCCTCATCGTGTTTTCTTGTGTTTTATTGCTTTTCTTTGTTTCATGCATTTTGAGTTTTCGACTTTATTTTAATTTGTTTTTTGTAATTGAGCCCTACCCTAGGAATTGCTTGATCGATAGAATAAGTCCAAATACCTAATGAATTGCATGCACCAATAGCTTCATGCTTGTACTTAGATCAAAATTAATTATTGAGTATTTGGATTAGAAACTGCGCATCGCAAGAGACTCCACACAGTGCTTGCAGGACCCACTGTGGTGGGAACCGAGGAGTCTTCAAGACCGATCTCTAGGTTTCTTCTCTAGATATTCAGCTCTTGGTTCTTCACGTTAATAGCAACTCATGTTTTAGGGTGCTTTCATCGTCTTGCATCTGCATATAGTGTAGGTTTTAATTCCTATCTAGCATCCTACATGAAGAGAGCTGAAGGCAAGGTTAGCACCATCTATCTGAGCACTCATCCTGTTGGTATCTCTGTAATCTGCGCTGGAGCAATCTCCACCCTAGCTGTCGGCTCTGTGGGAATCATACATGGCAAATAATCATCAAACTCATCCTAATCAATGTCTGAATCCGAGGGATCTGAATCAGAAGAACAAGAAATAAACTTTGCTTCGCTATCCTGCCCGTGATCGTCAGCCTCAAATGTGCCCTCTGCCAGGAGTGTGCTATCTGAACTCTCATATGCCATAATCTCTAAATCCTCTGCACCTGCAAGCGTGACAAGGGCTCGTGTTGCTGGGTCTGACCATACGGCTTCATCATCGGTTATTACAAAGTCGCACTCCTGGTGGACGTTTCGCTCTGTATCTACCATCTGCTCTGTGTCACTCGACTACTTGGAGCAGGCAGAATCTCTTTCTCTGGTCTCCTTGATCGTCTCTATTTGTACACCTTCACCCTCCCTCGACGCGGAAGTATACCTTCCCACTATCATGATCGGATACCGCCTTGGCTATGGCCAAGAACGGGCATCCTAGAATTATGGGCGTATCTGTCACAGACTCAGAGATCTCCATATCTAGTACAACAAAGTCCATGGGAAATTTCAGGCCCTGAGTTGTGACTACCACGTCCTTCAACAATCCTTTCGGCCTCTTGACAGATCTATTAGCAAACTGAAGGATTGTCTTGCTTTGTCGAAGAGGACCAAACTTGAATCAGTCGAGTAGGGCTGCCGGAAGAAGATTGGTGGAAGAGTCGATGTCTAATAGAGTCCAATCGAACCGTTGCTTATGGATGTAGCATCTGACATATGGAGCTCTTGCATTTGGTCTCTTGGCTGGCAATCGGTTCTGAATGGTGAAGCAGGTGGCACGAGTGAGCACATGGATCTCTGCATTGTGTCTCTTCCTACGGATGTGGTCTTCTCTCTTAAATTCTTCTGGAAGAGAGAGAAGTGCTTTAGTGCCTCCTATAGAGTCAGTTGAATCTGGAATCTATCGATCATCTGCTATCTGAACTTTAACCGATGTCTCTTTTTTGGATTTTCGATTTTATTCCCCTTCACTAAGCGGAGTGCCTGAGGGAAGGGGATAGCTGGACCCTCTCCAGAAAGAGGGTCAGGAATGGGCTCATGTGCATGTGAAGGAATAGAATCCATACAATCATCAACATTCAACACATATGGACTCGAAGAGGATGAAAGAACCTTTCCTTTATTCATTTTTTTGTTCTTTTCTATTTTTCCATTTTTTTGGGTTTTTCAAGGATTGTCCTGAAATACAACAGAAGGTAACATAATTGAAGTAGAAACGGGTGACATCAACACCACCCACGGCATCTGTCTTTGTGGTATCAACATCTCTGGCTCAGCAACTGGAAAAGAAATAGTGGCCTTAGTATCATTGACTGCATCTAGAATGGTGACGGCCTCAGTACAATCGGTTGGATCTACATCCTTGGTGGCTTCAGCGCCATCGTCATCATCATCACAAACGGCATCAGCACCGCTATCCTCCTCGTCTGGCGCTCCTGAATCTTCATGTGGTCATCGCTCAGACGAGGCACCGCCGGCTGGCATCCTACCGCTCCTAAGTGTCATAAAATCAACATCAAATATGTAGGAAGAAATATTGCCCGAGGAATCACTAGGAGTATTAGTCTCTGTGAACTGTACCTGCTCAAACTTCCTTTTGAGGTTGTTCGGGTTTGGTTCGATCTGAGCTAGTATGGTGGCCTTACCCTTGAGGATTCCCCTCATCTCCTCCCGGAACTCGTCCATCTCTCACCGTAAGGATGCCTGCTGATCTGAAAGAAGGCCGGCGAGGTCATCAAGGGTTGGGTTCTCATAGACGGGTCCATGAGAACTGAACAGGTTGCCTCGCTGGAAATGAGGCTGCTGGTAGTGAGGGAGAGACTGGGAGTACCGCTGAGGCTATTTCTGCCTCCACTGATGTCCCTAATGGTAGGGACGAGGACTCTGCTGGTACTACCGGGATGGCTGGGAATGATGGGGCTGTTGTTGCTGGCTGCTCTGTCCGCCTTGAGATAGAGGCTGCTGCTGGGACGAGGTGCCTCTGGTAGACCATATGAATCCGGGATGATCACAACGGATCCTGGGCTGCTGCTGGTACCGGTCATACCAAATCCTATTGACTTCCATCAACAGCTCATGCTTGTAAGGTGAGGTGGAAAGAACTGCCAGGGGCTGATCTGGCTGATACACCACCATCTAATTGTCCTGAGAGGGTGGTGGCTAGGAGTAGTGCTGCTACGGCTGGACCAGCTCTGCCTGAATGTGGTGGACCTGGCGGTACTAGCCAGATGGCTGGGTGGAGTTGTCGTTTCTGGGATCATCCCGTGACCTGAGACAAGGCTGTGGAGCTGTCTGTGCCTCCTGGAGACACATGATCTAGGTCTTCAGGTCACTAAGCATTTGTACCAGCTAATCAAACTGTGTGAAGCCCTAGCACTTCTTCTTCTTATCAATGATCTTGATGTGGTCCAGCTTCTCGCTGAAGATCCCCATGTTAGCAGTTGATGACTCGGCATGTACTGATGTTGTTGACCAAGTAAATAGACCTGCATCGATCCGTGCTATCCTCTGGTCAGATACAGCTTGTGGGAGGGGCTTCCCCTTAGTGTAGACCCTAATATGGAACATCACTGTGTAATTTTCTGCCATCTCCTTGTAGATTTCCCAGACTTAGTCCTCATCCTTGGCGAAATAGAACCCTCCACATGAGGCATTAACAAGCCCCTGCAGCTCCGGTGTCAGCCCACAAAAGAAACTCTGAACTAAGTTGGGCTTTGATATCTCATGTTGTGGACACCGGTCGATGAGCTCTCTGAAACGATCCCAGGCCTCATGGAACTGCTCATTTGAGATCATGGTAAAGTTGTTGATCATAGCTCTAGTTGTGTTGGTTCGGCTGAGTGGATAGTACTTGTTCAAGTTCTCGATCTGTAGCTGCTCCTAGATGGTGACATACCTTCCCAAATGCTTCAGCCAATAGCCTGCTCTGTCAACTAATGAGAATGGGATGGCGATCATCCTGATCGTGTCCTCGTCTACGAATCTGTTGTGGATAGTATTGCAAATCATCTTGAACTCCTGGTGATGGAGGTGTGGCTCCTCGGTAGTAAGCCCATGGAACTTGGGCAGAAGCTGAATGGTCTGGGGTCGAAGCTCAAAATCACCTAGGATCTCTAGGAGCTGAATCCAACGGTGGGTAAGAGTTGCACCAATATTGTGCAACTGCCTCATCGTGTGTGGTGGCCTCAACTCTGGCTGATCATCTGGTCGCCCGTCTCCTCCTCCAGTTGTGGGTATCCCTCCGCCGGCTGGTCTATGTGGCTCTCCTCTAACAGCTCTCATCTCTGTCAGCTTGCGATACACCTCTTCCGTCAATTCCCCTGGTCTCTGATCTGTCGCTTAATGGTCTCCAGGGAGGCTAGAAGTGTGTTGTTGATGACACCCTGATTAAGTACATACGTCGAACCCTGGGGCTGCCCATCGATGCATTCCTCGTTGCTGGCCATCTCTTGGGTCTCTACAAAGGCAAAAGACCCCAACTCAGGTGCCATCAAATGTACATAAATCTATGTTGGCTTCTTCTCTTACACCTCGGGACTGGGAGAAGAAGGGTGGTCGAGGGGGAACAGGGTGGTAGCGAACTCAGGTTCAGAGAGCTGGTCGGGGCTCTTTGAAAGTGCTATAGATGAATGGGAAGGAGTTCTTGAGAGTAATGTTGTCAAAGGCAGCATAAGGGACCTTCATCCTGTCATTGTGATGTAGGGATTTATGACGATGAGATCTGGAATGCAAACATGATCAGAAATCAAACCTCCAATTCATCTACTCAACACTGGAGATGATGACCGTGAAAGATAGGTCGTTAGTCTTGTC
This sequence comes from Ottelia alismoides, assembly GCA_037367405.1. Lineage (NCBI taxonomy): Eukaryota > Viridiplantae > Streptophyta > Magnoliopsida > Alismatales > Hydrocharitaceae > Ottelia > Ottelia alismoides. The sequence goes on along the minus strand of JAZKJV010009629.1, from coordinate 130,061 downwards.
AATTTTATTTAGGTGATCAATCTATCTATCAAAGCGATTAAGTGAGTTGTTGGTAACCCGATGCTCCCAGGAGACTGGCCCAATCCCATGGTTAGTTTTTCCTAGCCAGTATGGATGCGGACGATTTACCGGCTACCCGATATGCCCAATCTTCTAAGGAAGTCCCGGACCGATTACCGGCTACCCAGTGAAATCCTCACTGGAGAACAACCAACCGCAAGACCAATTCTGAAATGAATTTAGGTGTGGCTCTACCTAGTGTACGGGTCACTCTCTCGCTGCAGATAAATCAACAAATGAGGAGGTGACTCTCCCCAAAAATAAAGATTTTTAGTTGAGGTGGATTTTAGGGTCCAGTTTGCATTAGCTGTCCCGATTTATTTGTTTTCACTTTTTATGTATTTTTCGGATTAAAACAACACGTAATGAATTTTTCGATTTCCTGCGTTATTTTGAATCCAATAAAACAAGGGGAGGAAGTCGAAAAAGTCAATGCATGATCAGAGATAGAATGCATACCTGACTCTAACCCTCTACATGTAGGGTGATTCGTACATAAATTAAAAGACAAAAAATAAACTAATATAAATGATGCAACGAAGAAATCAGCCTTAGATGAGCAACTTCTATTGATCATGAAGAAACAGACAGCTAACTAATCAGAGAAATAGGTCTGAGTCTGGTCTCGGAGGTTGATCAAGTGTCCGCCACAACGAATCCTGCACGCGATGCATGCGACCTCTAGCGGTACGTGGCATCTCAATCGATTAAGTTAACTTTTTCTTATTTATTTTTAGCTAGGTCCAATTACGTTCTGTAGGAACAGAATGAGCAATTAAGTGTGGGGCATTAGCTAGTTAAGTCACAATCAACAAAAGTACTAAATCTAGGGCTAAATCCTCGTGAATCAAAGGAAAATAAAGGCAATCAAAATAAAAATCACGAAAAATCCGGTGAGGTCCCCCGAGCACATCGATGCTCGGTGAAATAGACCCCGATGAGTCTAAGTCCAAAGAGAGTCTAAGCCCAAAAATTATTACAAAAAATAAGTACATAGAAAAATAAAACTACTCTATCTACTATAACTATCTTCTAATGTTCTCCTACTCCTCCTTAGATGCGGGTACTTCAATAGAAAGCTGAAGCATCCTTGGTGGTTCCTCTCACAAAAAGCAAAGCAGAATGCATCAGAAAAATAGTTATATCAAATAGAGACAAAGAAATAAGAAAAGAGAAATAAATTAGAAAATGACTACTAAGTCATGCTCCCCGACAATGATGTCATTCTGATGACATGCCTGGCAACTCGGGTTAAGTAATGTCAAGAGTCATTGCGACCCGAATCATCATGCATTGGTCAACAAGAAAAATCAACCACTCAAAAAGATTAAAAATAATCAAACACAAATGTAAGTGGTTTTGCTATTTATTTTTACCTGGTAAAGCAACCAGGGTCAAACACAAGGAGCACGAGAAAACCTACAAAGTAGTCAAATTCAGAAATAAATGACATATTTTTAGTAGTTTTTAATTTTCCAATTTTTTAGTTTTTAATAGAGGAACAAAATCAAAAATTAAGGAAAACAAGGCAGCACAAAAGTCTTTTTGGATTTTTCTTTAAGGTTAAAAATGCTCAGAAAATTAAGGTAAAATATTTTTAGGTTTTTAGGGGTTTGAAATGTTTTGATAATTTTCTAAAATTTTGCAAATGTTTTTATGAATTTATAAAAATCAGACAGTGCCTAAAAATTCAAACAATGCATAGCCAGGATTAAATTGCACGTTAAAAATACTTAAAATACCCTACAAATAAAAACTGGAATGAGAATTTTTTTATTTTTCTTGAATTTTATAAAATTTTTATAATATTTTAGGTGCTTTACTCGGTTTTTAGGGTTTTTACCAGGAATTTTCAAACAAAATTGCTACAGTAGATAAAATACACAAAAACGCACTAAAAGTAATTGTTTGGGAATTTTTGAGACACTTTTCGAATTTTTTTGTATTCTTAAAACTAGACAGGACACTTTTTATAGGTTTTTCAATTTTTTAAAAATAATAAATGCTAACAAATTAACCCACAAAAATTAAACTAAATACTACACATCAACAGGTGTTGATGGTAATTTTTAGATAATTTTTAGGATTAATTTGCTAATTATTAAGTTAAATAAAGGACAACCAGTTTGTAGGGACCTGTGTTAAAATAAAGTTTTGGACCTAACAATAACATAAGTAAAAAGCATAGGGTCGAAATTACAAAAGTCCAAACAATCACTCGCGCAACACGTGAACCAGGCTCACAGGGGTATAAATGCAAATATCAAAAACTTTCCATTCAATTCATAACATCCAAAAAGTACAGGGCATAGAGTACAAATAACCCAAAAAGTCATGTGTACATCTGTGTGCTACACACAAAGAGAGACTAAAATGCAAATATCAAAACTATGAGGTCCAAACTGCAAAATTTCATAACTACAACTTTTATTTACTAGACTAAATAGCAAAGAATAAACGTGTGAGCGTAAAAGGGAAAAATACCCCTGTAGAGGCACGTGGTATGCGTGGGAGGGTCGCCATCCTGTGGCTCCGATCATTCCCCACTGCAGATCCGACGTCTCCGATCCAGTCGACTATGTGTGTGTCAGATGCACTACAAGGCTGACCTAACGGTCCGAAAGATGAACATGACGGGCGACTGTGATGGAATATGGCAACCCTCTCTTCAAAGTGTGGTTCGGGTAGATCACAGGAGTAGGAGGGGTACCGGGGAAGGCCAAGAAATGAAGAAGAAAAGAAAGACCTCTGGGGAACTGACTCTTTCTTACCAAGTCATGTTCTTCCCCCCCCCCCTGATGAGACCCCCCTAAGGATGAAAGCGTGATGAAAGGGACGAGTCACCTATCTGGTTGAGGGTCCTACTGGAAGCTCTAGGCATATATAGTACAACTGGCTTAATTAAGATAGCGGTCCCTCCTCGACATTTGATGCAAGGGGTGAAATCAGAGGTCTCGAGTCCCACTCCAAAGAGGGTGGCTAATCGGAAGGCTTGCCCCCGCCAACATCACCATTGGCTTCATCCAACGATAGAGGAGGATGCTGGAAGAACACCCCACAAAAAACCTTTGATCGAGCAATGGAGGGAATCCATCAACCAGATGAAATACCTGAAGGGTTCAGTAAGCTGAGGGAAGTTCTGCGCATCAGGTGGGATGCTCCGATGGAAAGAAGAATGATGAGATGGCTGTGGCAGTGGTGGCTCGCCTGGAGCTGCTCCGCCTGACCAACAGGGGCCCCAGAATGCTCCTAGATGCACTTGCAGACCTGCAAGGGGAAGAGAGGGCTTGTAGCTACTCTTTGGCCCTGGTTATTACTTCAAAGGACAAGGGAAGCGGCGTTGGATGGTGATCGACCTACGGTGAAGGTGTAAGAAGGAGGTTTGAGCCTAATCTTGACCCGATGGTCGAGTCTCAGGGTGGTTGGATTATGTGAGAAGGTGCAGAGTGAGATGTAGCGTAAATCAGAGTGGGTAGATGTAGGGAACGAGGCTCCGACCAGTTGGTCGGAGCAAGTGAATGTGCGGTGACGCAAAATAGAAGGATTGAATCGAACTGAGAAATGCAATGGATATAAGCGTTACCTGAAGCTACTTAGGAGCTCATCAAGGCCAGGCGAAGGTGGGTGATCGGGTCTTGTCCTCAACCAAGCTGTGACTGGCCGAGAGGCTTCACACGGCAGAGCTCCGGCCACGTCGTGAGCTACAAGTCACCAGGTACCTTCCAACAATTCTGAGGGGCTCCTCCGCTGGCTGTCACTTCAACGAAGGTGTCTAGGAGGGAATGGGGGCACGAGGGACGAGCTGCAGCGCTAGGAGGTGAAAGAGAGGATTTTATAGGATGCTCTAGGGGTTGGAAGGATCAAGAAAGAGCGTGCAACCCTAGGAAGATTCGTGCCTTCCTAGGGATCTACGAGGATTACGGGTCCTAGGAGGAGGCACGGGCGAGAAATCGGGGGTACGATGCGGCATGAGTCAGGTGGGGAAATAGGGAGAAGAAGGTCTGGCGAGATGGATTCGGGTCTGACCCGGCTGGAAAGAGGCATTGACCGAGGTCAACATATCCTCTTGGACCAATCAGAAGCGGGCGAGAATGCTGCCAAAATAGGCTAGAGGACAATAGGAGAAAAATCAAGATAATTAAAATAAAAATAAAAAATGTTTAATAACTTTTAAGGTATTTTTCTGTAATTTTTAATTATTTTATGAAAAATAAATTAATGTATATACACTATATAGTTTTATATACAAGTATAATATACCTATGTATTATGCACAAGTATTTTTATTGTATTATTTTTACATAATCACCCATATTTTATATTTATTTATTTACAACGTAATTCTAAAAGTATAAAATAATTTTTATTTTATTTTTATAAATTATTAAGGGTATATAATAAATAGAGTATGTAATATATACAGTTGTATTTTATACAATGAATGGAGGATTTTATTTTTATTTTTATTTAATTTTTTATATTTTTATTTTATTTTTTATATTATTTCTATGATTATATACAAGGGTATAAAAAGGATAATTTAGTTTAATTTTGTCAAAGGTAATTATAGGTACAAATATATGTAATATATACAATACATAGTGAGCCCTATCTCTCTCTACTCATTTTATTTTGTGATCAGGTCAAGGCTTGACCTTCTCTTGGAGTTTGGATCACTCTGTATTTATTCTAAATACATATTCCTTTTTCTTTTCCTTTGTTCTTTTATTTTTTTCACAAAAACATGCTAATTATGCAATATTAACAAAAGCATGCAATTTTCCAAGTTATTCCATTTACAAGTATTTACATGATGTTTTGCCCAAAAAAGAGCTAAAATAAAATAATAAAGAGTAAGAATCAAGGATTCATCAGCTTTCTACCTTCATGATCATTGTATAGTCACCTCCGTGTATATTCACTTTTGTTTAATTCATTCCATCTATTGTTTGACTCATCAACCTCGATCTGTGCATTTTCCTTGCTTAGGATGTACTTTGTCCTAAGTAAAGGGGAGGTGGACGAGTCGAGTGCCCTTTCTTCATTTTGTTTCATCACTTCTATTGTTGCCTATACTTAGGGTTGTTTTACCCTAAGTATAGGGGGAGTGATGCGTACCTTCCCCAACATATTTTTATCAATTTCTTTTTATTGATCCCCTCACCTGTTTCCTCTCCTATTGATATCCATGTCTATACTTAGGGATCTTTTGTCCTGGGTATAGGGGAAGACAAATCGAGTTGTGATCTGTTCATTCCCACCTTCAACCCTCCCTGTAGGTAGTATTCAGTATGTTATACTTAGGACTAGTTGATCCTAAGTATAGGGGGACAATTGACCTCTCATTCTTTGATTCTTTTGTCATTGTAGTATAAGCTCTTCTATACTTACTACGAGTTATGTCTTTCATTTTTCTCCCTGATCTATGAGGACATAACTCAAGCTAAGTATAGGGGGCACGTATACGTTGTATGTACTTTAGCCATAACTCATACTTGTCTATTTTCAATAATATGGCTTACTAATAAGAATCAAAAACACACATCAGAAGTCTTGTAAATACGGTTAATAAACCAGTTAAAAATGTTTTGCAAAATGTTTAAAAAATGGTTGGAAAATTCTTTTAAAAATCTTTTGTAAACTCTTTTAAAATATTTTGTAAAATATTTTCAAACCTTTGTAAAAATATTTTGCTTGTAAAAAATTCTTTCTTTTGTTTGAATAAAATATTTTGAAAATCTATTTTCAAATAGTTTGGAAAATGGTTGCAAAAATAGTTTGAAAAATCTATACATATTGTTTGAAAAATATTTGCAAAATGATTTTTAAATTTTGTAAATGATTGAAAAAAATATTTGTCAAGTTATTTTTCAAAATAAAGTTTTCAAAATATTTGTCAAAATATCTTCAAATTATTTTGAGAGCCATGTGAATACCAAGGGCAAATTCTTCACCTAACTTCTTGTAAATAAAAAGATGCACTCCTGTGTATATAGATGCACAAATTTCATTAAACTCTTTATTTTTGAACAAAACAATTCACTAAAAATTTGCAAAACCAAAACCCCATAAAAATCTATAAATATTTTCAAAATTGCATAAAAATTTGCAAACTTTTTCAAAATCCATAAAAAGTTCAAAATCAGAAAATTTTAACAAAAATATTTTCTGCATTGTACATAGCATTTGCATTTTTTGGGATTGACCATAACAATCGAAGAAATCTAAATAAAATATGAATATTGGAGCTTGGTTGGACCTTAATCCACTTAATCACAAGAACCTTTAAGGGAACTAGAATTAAGGTACTTCAGGTCTACTAGACTTAATTCTTTGAGATCACAAGACTTAGTTCAATGTCATCTTGACTGCCTAAGTAGAATATTTCAGAATACACGCATGACTCTTGTTGGCAATGACCTAACTTGCATACCTACACCTTGCACTTTGCTCAACTCAGTTGAAGTGGTAGAAGATTGGATTCGTCGGCATGAGACACAAGCTAATGGAAACGTCGGAAGTCATAATAGGTGGCCATTGTACCCCAACCTGATCCAGTAGCCATGAGGTCTAATGACATAATGTTGTGGGTTGAAATAATGCTTCAAAAGAGGGATAATCTACTGGCTCAAGAGGAAAAATCCTTACATAAATGCTATTGTACATAGTATTAAAAAATTACAAAAATCAAAACTTGAAAAAAAAAATAGCCAGACAAAAATCAAGAAAAATCAATTCTCGTCGGAGTAGGTAGAGATTCAATAAGAAAACATGAGCTTCAAAGTCAAATACATACGTGAGCATGCAACTGGATGACTTGGCTACACTAGTCAAGCATCCTAAGATAGGTAGCTATAATGGCTGCCGTCCATTCTCTTCTCCACCCTGTCTTCTTGAGCCGGATGTACTTGAACTTAGAAGGGAATACCCTGCTTCTCGAGGAAAGAGTTATTGGATTGGGGAATTAGGGTCACCATGTTGGAGAAGTCTATCTTTCATCGCTTTAGCCAAGAGGAGCTATATATCACACACATTGTTCCAGATAGACTCATAGTCATAAGGGACTGTGATGACATCAACTTGTTCTAACCTAACTTTTGAGGAGACTTGGGTAGAGTTTTGTGACTCTCATAGGTTATCATGTTCCAAGTTCGGTTCTCACACAAATTTCCGACCAAACTAAAAATCCAAAGGTCTGACTGAGCTCCAAAGTTTGATTTTGTAAAGATAATGTTAAAAGTTAAAATCAATCCAAGTTCTTTCTTTTTCTTTTCTTTATTTTCTTTTCTACACTTATAGGAATAAGTGTTTTCTAGGGACTAGCAAAGGAAAGTAAAGAGGGGTGATGAATCTCCATTTCATTCACCTTTATTCTTTCATTTTAGCATTCAATCCCTAGCTAAATGCATATATATCATTAATTTGTTAAAATAAACACTCCATAAATTGTACAAAATATTGTATAAAATATTGTATATTTAATGTATTTAACTCCAAAATAAAAGAATAAAGGAAGAAAAGAAAAAGAAATGAGATGCCATAGGGGTTGATTAATCCTAGACCCCAAGACTCGGTGACCATGATGACATGGTAGATATGGAATAAAGTACGGAGAGATGGGGCAGCTAAAGTGTACAAAGTATACATAAAAACCCTAATTTTTAATTCAGCTATACTTGACTTTTAGGATCTATTTTATTCTTTATTATTTATACCTCAAATCAATAAACTTTGTACATGAAAGTTGTAGATAAAAAACAAAGAAAAATATAAAATTAAGTTTACGAATGCACAGTGTGCATAGGATGCATGAAATAAAAACCCAAGATAAAAACATAACAAACTTGTATCTTCTCCATAATTATCAAAATGGATCAAAATCACATTTAATTGTATATATCTTCTAATAAGATATTTAATGAAAGTGGTTTCATTTAATTTGGAGCTAAGATGCAAAATTAAGGTTTTTGGCTTATATTGTGCAATATACATGTATAATTTATTTAATATATTTATTCGTTATATTTTATAAATTCTTTTATTTTTATAAAATTGTAAATATTATTTAAAACATATATACATAATTAAAATAAATCAAATCATCAAAATAAAATTAAAATAAATAATACATACAAACACATAGATGAATTTTACATATATATGCTAATAAAGAATGTGTACATAATTATTTAAGTACATAAATAAACTCATAAAAATAAAATAAAAATACCTAAATATGTAATTATCTAAATAAATAAATATAAAAATACTTTTAAATATTAATAAAATATATAATATAAAATAAAAAATCCAAAATCCAAAATACATGTATTTTTACCTATACTTTTACATGAAAATATTAGCATGTAATAAAAAGCCTTGTAAAAATAAATGAAAATATGTATAAAATACTACATAAATTTATTAACATATTTTATTTTCAACAAAAAAATTAAATAATTCATTTACTATTTAATATTGATTTTTAATGATATTTGACAGGGGATTTTTATGGTTGGTCCATGTGGACCAACTAGAGGCGCCCAATTGTCGACTCTCAGTCTATTGTCCTTCTCTGGGTTTGACTTTTGTCAGAAGTCATGGGCACCCTCTCTTCTCCCCGTTTTCATGCCTCCACCGTGTCTCTTCTCCCTCGAGCCCTTCCATCCATGTACATCTTGAACACCCCTCTTCTTCACCAACCCTTCTCACATCACTATCTCTTCCTCCATCTCACGCCACTCCACCTAGAAGTTCTCCCATCACCATCCTTATATCTCCACCCCTCTTCGCTTTTGCGGTTCGGTGCCCCTTTTTCCCAATCTTATCCCCTCGAACCATCTTCGTGATGATGTTGCTGGTGACAGGAGCATCTCAACGTGGTCCACAGCGAGGAGGAATGACGTAGGAGGAGGCCCCAACCATCGTTGGAGCTACGCTCCAGGCAGTTTGTCTCCTTGGCCCCCGACCAAGTTGAGGCTATTTCTCGCACTTTCTATGTAATTTTCCTTCCTGTCTTTTGTTTCCAGTAATTTATTTTTTGTTTTAGTCTTGTTTTAATGTAGATTTAGGTTGATCTTGGGTTACCAAAGCTCTGGGTCTCCGACCTTCTTCTCCATCGTATACTCCTTGTTCTAACCCATCGAGACACCCCACTACCTCGCCCTTCCACTTATTCATCATATGCACCTCACGAACCACACAGATCTGGCCTAGATTTGGAGACCGAGGTCCTCTCCTCTGCCTCGCCTGAGACCTCAACGCCACCTCCATCTCCACCTCTATTTCCATTAATAAAAGCCTAGCCCACATCGCCAGACCTTCGTTGTTCTTTCCTTGCAGGTACAACATCTAGAAGACCCTGTCTGAGGGGTATTTGGTCTATGAACTGGATCCCCAGAACCTCCATGTGGTAGAGTAGTCCAGGGCTCCATCGTTGAGCCTGGAATCCTTTTAAAGGCACCCACGACTGTGGAATTGTTTCAGGAGTTGAATGAGCATCTTAGAAGCCATAATGAAAGCTTGAGTGAGAGATAGCATCGATCGAAGGAGCGAGGAGACACTGTTCTTCCCTAGTCGTCCTCCACCCATCGCAATAGTTAGATCAAGAACTTTGCCCAGGTGCTTCAGTAGCCATCAGATCTTGGGCGTCATCGATCGGTTATCAAGAGCCTGATCGAGACATGACCGTCCATCTACAAAGTGCTACATTCTAATCGTGGTCGTTGGCGCTAAGTGACACCACGTGGAGCATGCAATACCATCTGATTGCACGCCTATGGGGGGGGGGGGTAATTACATAAACAGCCTTGCCCTTTATTTTATTTTTGTTTAATCCCATAAATATTTAAGCTAGTTTAATATATTCTATAAAAATTTCAAGAAAACCCCTGGACTATTGGGATATTTCTTTTCGGTCCTTGCTATTCAATATAAAAAATTTGATTCTAGGAAATTTGCATGTGAGACCATGCCTTACATTTTCTTTACAAAAATAACCATGTTAGCTTGAATTAATTTTTTTTTGCATTTCTTTTTTTATTAAAAATAACTTTTATGCTCTAAAAATTCTCAAAAAATAGATGCAACTGCATGATTGGTTGTTGGTTCATGTTATCATTTTTGTTTGCAATTTTGTAAATATTTAATTTTTATTAAAAAAATAAAGAGCTATTTTATTCCCTATTTTACTTAAAAATATAATAAATTATTAAAACCTTCTTTAAAATTTCAAAAAAACTATTTATTATTTATTATAGTATTTCATGACTCTAGATAAAAAATCCCAAAAAATCTCAAAAGAAAACTCTAAAAATTGAAAACCCTTTCTAACCTAAAAATTCAAAATATATTGTAAAAATTCCCAAAAATAGTAGTTTCTATGCTATATTTTATATATATTTCTACTATATATTAAAATTGATTTGGAGAAATTTTGAGACCATTTTCTATTTGTAATTCTCAAATCAATTCTGTATATTTAAAAAGTTCTTGATTTGGCTTATTTCTGATTTTTGAAATGCAAAACAATTGTAAAAATTGCCCTCAAAATCCATAAAAATAGAAAAATATTTAAAAATATAAAAAAGACTTTATTTTTTATTTTTGATTATTTTTATCTATATTTATAAATAGTATACCCTCTATTGCTAATATATACCTATATATTATATATAGTTTATATTATGAGGACAGGGAGGCTGCTGCATGTAGCATTCTCCCCCAATTTTTTTATTTTTTTGCGAAATTTAACCATGTATAATCATCCATATACCCCTCCTATATGTCATTCGAATTTCGTCAGAGACAGAAACTCCTACCATCCATCTAGAACAGGTCGATTATAGCAAATTTAAGACCGTTAAAATTACATGTTCTAGATGGAGGGCATAGGAGTCTCTGTTTCTGACAAAATTAGAATGACATATAGGAGGGATATATAGATAAGTATACATGGTGAAATTTCACAAAAAAAATAAAAAAACTAGGGGAGAATGCTACATGCAGCAGCCAGGTTGGCTGGTACATGCAACAACCTCCCTTTTCTGTTATATTATTACATATTTTAAAACCTTAAAAAACTAAAAAAGATTATTCTTTTTGGTTATTTTCTTATTTTGGTATATTTCTTATATATATTCTATTATATAATACTTATATTATATATAGCACCTTATATACCTTTATATATACATATGCTCTTATATATTATTTATATATTATTAAATTGAAGGAAATTAATCAGAAATTTTAAATATATAACTAAAAAATAATAATCATTTTATTTAATTAAAAACCCACAAATACTTTGATTGATTTTGTGTATACTTGTATATACACTTGATTTATTTATTAATTTTAATAATTCCTGCTACGTCCTATGCTTCCTGTGTTCGACCCCTAGCTGCTTGTATTCTATACACATTCATCATAGGGTATAATAAATTTTGATCCATTTACATTTTCTTTTGATGGCTTATATTTTTGTATGGGTTAATTGCTGAATTTAGCTTGAGATTCTTAGGAGAGGTCATAATAGCGACTGTGTGGCTCGTCTTGTGAGCACACATGACTCTCTCCTCTATGTTATGGCTATTTCAGCGACATCGTGAAAGAGGGGCAGTGGCATTGTGTTGAAGGAGAATAACATTGTGCAAGAGAGGGGGCATCATCGAAATGGATACTTGAGAGGGAACTGGGAGGAATATTGATGGTCAATAGTGAAATGAGAGGAAGATGACACTAGGGGGAATAATTGAACATAAATTACAATTTTACAAGTTATAGTCATACTTTATTATTTTAGATATTTAACATTTTCTCTTCACGAGAGAAGAAAGGACATGTATTCAAGATTGATATGGAAAATGACATGAATGACACTGATTACGGTCCTACAGGGATTTCAAAATAGTGTCACATAAATATTATATATGTATGTATGCATGCATGTAGGTATGCAGGATGGATTAACGGATTGAACCGCCTTGGATTTTGGTCAAGATCCAATCCACACTTCAACAGATTTTAAAAATTCCAATTCGATCCGATTCAGTAGAATGATAAGATCAAACCAATCCAATCCAATAACATCGAATTGGGTCGGATTACATATTTTGTCCTATCCACATGCACCCCTACTATGAGGTGGACTTCTCCATCTTTGATACTGTATCCACAGTGATGGCATCAATTCTTGATTTTGAATCTTATACTTATTTGTCCTTGATGAGGTCCATCTTGGATGTTAATATTAATAAGGCCTCCTCCATTATTGTTTTTTTCCCCTGATTCTTCTATGCCTATAAAGTATTATTTTGGTACCCTTTCTTTTTGTGTCCTTCAAGGTACCTTTTGCTATCTAAATCCATCATTTTTCCTTGAATTAGAAGAATAAGAACTAGAATTATGATTTTTTTTTAGTTTTCATTTTTCTTTTTCATTACTATGCACAAAGGTCATATTTCTTTCAAGTGTTGCCAGTATCCTTTTCCAAACTACCAATTTGACTTCAAAGCTACTTAAATCATTTCTAAGCAATTATTTTCCTTTTTTTGGAAAATCTATATCATTTAGCATAAGAGATTTATTGTTAACTAATTGATTGGTAATAATTTTAAGAGAATATACCTCTTTTTCATACTTCATAACTTGTCTAAAAAGTCTTGAGAAGTATAATAAAGTTCATCATAAGGAAATTGATTTTCCTGGTTGTTTGAGTTAGAAGAATCAGATTCAACCAATCTAACCAGTCTCATGCATGCAGCTTTGTCTTCTTCTTCAGTCCTACGCGTGTCTTCTCAATTGGCTTGCATCCCCTTATGATGAATCTCCATTTCATCACCTTTATTATTTCATTTTATCCTTAAATCCCCAGCTAAATGAATGTATATAACATTAATTTGTAAAAAAAATAACACCCAATAATTGACTAAAAATAATGTATAAATACTAGTATTTAATTCGAAAATAAAAGAATAAAGGAAAAGAAAAGAAAAAAAAGAAATCAAGTGTCAAAGACACTGAATGACCCTAGACCCCAAGACCCAGTCATCATGATGACTTGGTCGATAAGGAATAAAGTAGGGGGAGATAGGGCAGATAAATTGTACATAATAAAACTTGAAAACCATAATTCTATCTACCAATAAATATCCATTTGGAACATATTTTATTTTCCATTTTTTATACCTCAAATAATAAAACATTAACATAGTTTTACATAAAATACAAAGAAAAATACAAAATTTATTTCACACAAAAATAATACAGCGCACCCGAGACACACAGAACACAAGTCATAAAGAAAATTTCCCATAAATGTATCTCTTCCATACATAATGAAAATTGACCGACCTCACCTTTATTGTTCATAAATTTTAATTATCTATTAATGAAGTTGGTATCATTTAAAATAAAGTTAAGATGCAAAATTGGTCTTTTGGGTCCATATTGTACTATATACATGTATATAATATTAAATATATTCATCCTTTACAATTTTAGCTTCCTTATATTTTATATATTTCTAAATATTATTTAAAGCATAATTAAATAATAAACATAAAATAAAAGCACTAAAAATACATCAAAAAATAATATATTAAAATATATATGTAAACTATACCTATATAATACATATACATATTTATTTAAGTAAATAAATAAAATCATAAAAATATGTAAATTTGTAATTAAATAAGTTATAAATATATAAAATATGTGTATATCATAATAAAATGTTAAATACAAAATAAAATAAAAATGCCTAAAATACAAGTATTTACACCTATTTGTATACATGTAAATATTAACACCTAATAAAAAGCATTTTAAAAATAAATACAAATGCCCTAAAATTAGTACATTAAAAAGAATTGTTTTTGAGTTTTTACCAAAAATTAATAAAATCATTTATTATTTAATCTATTTAATAATGGATGTTGCCCATCCTTTTTTCGATTGGTCCACATAGACCAACTAGAACCCATTCTTTGCTGATCAGCGAGTCAACTGTACATCTACCCACCTCCTTCCTGTTAGAACTCACGAGGAGCCTAACTTCCTCCCTTTTTCATACTTCCTCCACTCCATCATTCCTCCTCGAGCTCCTCCATTCTGCTCCTCCCCAGTCCCTAACGCACACCATCACCCTAGATCTCACCAACCACCTCCCTTCTCCATGCAATCCACCTTGCCTTTTTGCCAAAATCCAGGTCTGTAAATATTACTCACCTTCCTTTTTGTTTTTGATCCTTCTTTGAACACTAGAACCCTCATATCATTACATGGTCGAGTTGAAGTTAGTGATAGCAATGTCCTCATGAGATTTGCAATGTGAGTGAGGTGTTATCAGAGTGATCCAAGCATCATCGAACCTTCACCGGCTACGCTTCTTCGACTCCCTACTTTGCAGGTACAAGCAACTCTTTCTTTGCATTTTTCTTTTTCTTTTCATTGTAGTAGTGTATTTTAGATCTTCGTTTGTAGGATTAGGTCGTAGGTGAGGAATCTCCATTTCATCAACTCTATTCTTTCATTTTGGCCTTAAATCCCTAGCTAAGTGCATGTATATATCATTAATTGTCAGAAAAAATACTCTGTAATTTGTACAAAATAATGTAAAAAAATGTATTTTTAATTTATTAAATTCTAAAATTAAAGAATAAAGGAAGAAAAGAAAAAGAAATGAGATACCAAATGTATTAAATGACCCTATACCCCGAGACCCAGTCATAACGATGACTTGGTCGACAAGGAATAAAGTAGGGGGATATGGCATATGAATTGTACAAAATATACATAAAACCCTAGTTTCTAAATTCATTAATAATTGATTTTTAGGACCTATTTTTATTTTTTATTTATACCCAAACCAATAAACATTGTACATGAATATTATAGATGAAAATACAAAGAAAAAATATAAAATTCAGTCATAGAAAAATAATGCACAGTATGCCTAGGACACACAAAATAAAAAGACAAAATAAAAACTTCACAGACATGTATCTTCTCCATATTGTCTCAAAATAGACAAAACACCATTAATTGTATATAACTTTTAATAAGCTATTTAATGAAGGTGGCTTTATTTAATTTGTAGTTAAGATGCAAAATTTAGGTTTTGGGCACCTATTGTGCAATATACTTGTATATTTTATTCAATATATTTATTCTATGTATTTTACAATTTCCTTTATTTTTATAAAATTGTATATATTATTTAAAATATCTACACATAATTAAAATATTAATAAAATCATCAAAAATAAAATAATTTAAATAACACATACTAATACATAAGTAAAGTATACCTATATATACCTATAAAATATAGGTACATAATTAATGAAGTGTACAGATAAATTCAAAAAAAATAAAAACGCTTAAATATGTATTTAAATAAATTAAAAATATATAAAATACACGCATAAAATAATAAAATATATAGAACAAAATAAAAATCAAAATGTCAAAACACAGGTCTATATACATATATTCTACATGTAAATATTAACTTGTAATAAAAAAGACTCATAAAAAATAAAAATGTGTATAAAATACTACATTAAATTATAAACACTTTTTATATTTTAATAAAAATTTAAATAATTTATTTATTATTTATTCTTGAATTTCCAAAATATTTCTTTCAAGGAATTTTCTGGTTGGTCCACGTGGACCAGTAGAAACCTCTTCCAGTTGACCTTTGTCAATGATGAATCCATGATTCATTAACATTCTTTCTACATTTTGTCTTAAAACCCTTAACAAGTACATGTAAATATGCATTAAATTTCATTTCTTATCAAAATACCATTCATGAATAAAAATGCACGTTTATGCATCAAAAACATGTAAATAAATAAAGAAATAGAAAGGAAGAAAATAAAATGAAGGCAGATTGTATATATGTATAAATATACAATATGACTTATAAAATATAAATATACCTGAAAGATATATTTTTACAACCTAACCCTGAAAACCAAGTTGGCATGAATTGCTCGACAAACATATAAGTACGGGGAGATAAGGAAGAAAACCAACAAAAGAATTATTTATACATTCTACAGACTATTCATTATTTATCAAATAAATACAAAAACTTCAAATATTTTTAATTAATTCATTTGAATGTATTTTTCACCAAACCCTTTTCCTATCTATTGTAAAAGTGTATAAAAAATAAGTTAAAAATATTATCTTTTATATCTGGCAAAAAATCCAACTTTCAAATTATTAATTTCTCAACTTCTGAACATCATAACTTTCTCATATGAACTCCAATTTCACTCTACTCACCTTTTAAGTTCATAAAATAATATTCTCTAATTATTGGAGGTGATTTTACTAAAATCAGGGTCCATTTGCAAAAAAGTCAGTTTTGGGACCTAATGACAACTAGGTTCCTGGGCTATTTATTTTTTAGAACACATTGTTATAGTTTTATTATTTTATATTTTTTAAGTATTTTTTTGATATTGTAATTTAATCATGAATTATTTCAGAGTTCTTTGACAGTATTTAATATTTTAAATAAATAAAAAATCCCAATTTATAGATGAAATTAAACTGTAGACTATATACTTGTATTTATTTATAAAACTAAACTAACTTATTAAAATCTGAAAAAAATTCATACTTATCCTAATAATTAATAATTAATAAAATATAAATTAATAGGTTAGTTTTTAAATTATTAAATTAAAAATACAATATCTATTTATCAAGTATTATTTATACATATTTAATAATATTATGTTTATTTTTCATTAAATATATATTATTTATGAAAATTAATTATATAATAAATTGATATATTTAATTATTTATACTTTTAATTTTTATACCTAATGTAAATAACATTATTTTTTATTTAATACATATTTTATAAAATCATCCCCAGGTGTTAACACATGTCAACACTAGAGCCTTCTTCTCCAAGAAGTTGTTGCAGCTTCTATTTTAACTACCCTTCTTCACTTATTTTTCCCGATGTCATTCTCCACCCAAACTTCCACCTTCACCCTCCATTCTTATGTCCTAACATCCTTCTTATCTGCCAACCATTCGATCTAACTTAATCTACCTTCGATCGTCATATATAATTATACAAAGTTCGACCACTAAAACCAACTTCTCCTAACCATAAACCAACTGCCTGAAGCACCTACTTCCAAGCCTTGCTTCTCCTTCTACAGTGGTGACATCTCCCAAGAGGAAGCTCCGCATGGAAGATTAAAGTCAGGAGAGATGTTCCAGGGCTTTTCCTAGCCTTGAATTGCTGCCACCGCATGACGTGCAGCTTTGGGAAGTTGTCCCATCGAGTATGACCAGAGGGTCATAAACCCTCGACTCCTAGGTATCTTTCATTCATTCCTTGAATTACTTCAATTTCTGAGACCAATTAGTATCCTTAATCACCTCATTAGTGTCTCTTAATCTCCATCTTCAAATCAGGATCGACATTTCATTCCAACTCTTCTCAAATCCATCAAAGCTTTCACCTAAAATACCTACTTCCTGGAAACTTTATTTGAAATGCAAATTCTTCTATATTCGCTTGACTCTTCTTTGAATCGAGCAAACCAAACCTCTTTGCAGGTCGTCCTCACGCTTCTGGAGCATCTTTGTTATTATCTGAAGCTGCATCACATTCTTCATGGAGTAATTGAGAAATTACAATCTTGTTTAGAATTAGGGTTTGAATCCCTTGTTGATTTCCAAGTTGCTGCATCATTTTGTGTCTTCGCCCCGCCGTAGGCGAGCTCAAATGGGGAGGAGATCCCTTCTGGCTTTGCAAGAGCAACGCAATCACACCAGCTTTAGCCGAAGATCAGGGAGAAGCTAAATCGCCATCTTTGCTTGTAAAGTTTGGGGAAGAACAGACAAGATCCATGCTATTGACCCATGGCATCTTTGGACGCTCCATATCGCATGATGCAATATGATATGCACCGTTGTGATGAATCTCTAAATGCATATATTAATATGTATCCGTTGTAGCACAATCACTTAGCGGATCATTCAAAACCAAGAAGGATCTCAGTGACGAGGTTCTTGGCTTAAATTTATAAACCTGAGAAGTCCAGGGTCGAACTCAAGGACACAGCAATTAGGTGATTAGTTTTAAGTGTCGAATATTTAATATAGCAATCTATAGGATGATAATAGTGAGTTATGCATTTTCAACATAATTTTTTTATGCAATTAATTTACATGAAGGTAATAATGCACAAACAATACAATTATGACAATCATAATGAAAATAGACACACACAAAAAACTTGTATTAGCTACAAAAACTCTCTGAATTTGTTAATATTAATTAAAGCATTAATAAGGCAAATGGTGATTTAAGTCTAAAAAACAATCAACGAAATTTGTCCTTTAATTTCACATTGATGCTTAATTGTTTAGCAAGCAATGAAATTACTTAATTAGTTAATGACAATGATTAAAAATTAACTAAAAATGAGTCACTAAGATTCAGTAGGAGTATCAAGATCAATTCCTCAGTAAGAGTTTGTATTCAATTTCATTTAAGGGTCCAATTAAGAACTTAGGATAAGGAATAATTCAAGCATGATTTTTAAACCAAAAATTGAAACAAATCATACCAAGAGACAGAGAATCAAAATATCTTTCAAACGATACCAAAATCACTTCATTTGGTTTTATCTGTAAAAAGATATTCAATGTTTACTCCAGGTTATTTTTGCAATAAAAATAACAAGTTTTTAATACAATTCAGGACAAGATTGGACTGAAATGCAAATAAAATAAGCTGCATGGGCTAAAATGAAATTTTCACAGAGCGAGAGGACTTATCTGCAATTAAAGAAACTAAAGGATGGTTGTTGTAAATTACTCCATCACTTGCGCATCACACGGTCGCTTCTGATAGGCTACAACTAGCTCAGAATCAGGCTCGTACCCGAACCTCGAGTCTGAAGCGATGTCTCGAGTACGGCAACGTGGCTTCAATAGAGTTGTTGGATCCCGCCTAAATAAGGCTCACCTAACGATAACTGTGTGTTTACACTCCTCTTCTTTGATGAACAAGGGGGAGACAATTTTGGGTCTCCGGCGAGGGGCTCAAAGCTCCTCCGCAGTGCCGCTTTGCTCCTGATGCTCAGGGTAGATGGTTGAAGGATTAGTGAAGGTCCATGCGTTGCAAAGAACACGCAGGAGACTCCATAGTAGCACCTCAACTAACACGCAGGAGACTCCATAGTAGAACCTCAACTCAAGCTCCTCGGAGGAAAAATGGTCGGGCGACGCTATCTTCAGAGCTCCGACCAATGGACCCCAGTATCCTACAACGTTAGTACAAAGAAGAGCCAAAGCCAATGTGAGTGATTTGAATGAGTGGTGAGATGGAATGGGGGTTCGACTTGAATGGACGACAAGAACCCTAGACGGGTTCTCCAGGTACGCTATGCTTGGATAAAGATCGAGATGAAACGATAATGGAGAAGCGAAGAGACTCACTAGAATGATACATGGGTGTATGATTAGAGGCGAAGAAATCTAGATGATTAGATCATGTAATCCTTAACTGAGAAGAACTTTAAAGATAAGTGAAAACATAAGTAAAACACAATACATATCTTACCTAGATGTGAAGCAAAAATCATGAAGAACTGAAGATGAATCAACATCCTAATCAAAGCTTGAGAGGTTCAAGTCATAGCGTCAAAATCCGGGCTACAGATTCGAGCTCAAGCAGAAGCAATGGAGCTCTGCAACTTGGTGGTATACCAAGGACTTCGTCAGACTGATGACAGTGTCATCGCACTTCGTTGCCTTGCTCTGTCACTGGACGTTGGAGAGGACTGGGGGCACATCCTGGAGTGGCAGGATCGTAGTTAATGGACGCAAAGGAGGAGTTTTGATGTGGTGGAGGTTTGGTGGTTGGCAAACTGAGGTGGTGGTTTCAACCACCGCCACCGATTAGGGAAGTTAGGGTTAGGGTTAGATCAAAGGTCAACGTGAAAGGCGGTTGAGTACTGAAAAGTTTGATTGTGGTTTTGATAGTAGAAGGTGGCTGAGTTGGTTGGAGAAACTAGGTGAAGATGGATGGTTTGGCAGTTTGCGGGAAGGAGAGGCAACCAACTGAAGGTTGGGGATGAAGGCTCAACCGTCTGATCGAGATCATATGGTCATCCTTAAGGCAGAGTCCAATGGCTGAGATCTGATCCAGATCAGATCAAATGGCTGAGGAAAAAGCACGAATGAATGGCGGGGATCGAGTTTAATTAAGGATCAAATGGTCGTTATTGAAGGTGGAGTTGAAAATAAGGCCAGGCCATGTGGTGCATGCAGGTTTTTCCCCGTGGCCCAATAGAAATTAAGGATAAAGGATAAATCAAAGAAATTAGGAAACCAAATAATTAGGGGACGAATTAGAAAAAAATGCCAAACATGAAAGTTGTAGATCTCGATGAGATCTACAACTTTTATGTTGAAGTCAAAGAGAACAGGTCATTTTGTACAAAGATAAAAATAAATACTTATTAAAACAATATAAAACAAATTTATTTTATTTTTCTTTTGCTTATATTTTTGTATTTTGATATTATTGTATGTTAATTATTTATTTGCACTATTATACTAATTTTTATTTGATTTTTAATAAGAAGTAAATTCATAAATAAAAGCATAATAAAAGAGTTATATTATATATGTATTAATTAGGGTCAATTATTTACAACACACAAATTATTAATTAGAATTAACTGTCAATGAATATTGTTGATTTACTTAAATAAGAGAGATAAATATATTAAATTATGTTGATAAATCTAGGATTTATAAACCCCTATACTTAAGCTAAGCTTGTCCTCGAGCTAATAAATAAAGAATTAATTAGAAAGTTAGATAAATCAATGAGATCCCTAACATGTGCATGTGTGTATTCAAAGCTTGATTTGACCTAGAACATAAGTTTTACAACTCCTAAGGCTCTAGGTTGATACAAGTGTTAGTCAAAAGGAATTCAACTTTTCTAATTGCCAAACTCTCAATAGATACATATATATAAGAAGTATGACTTAGTGTTGATTGCACTCACAAGAGTGGAGTCAAGATTTCACCAAAGTTTTCCATCTAAGATGTCTCCTACAAACCCAACCCTCAACTCTATGGAATAAATATAGTCTTGCCTCAATCCACCGTCTCTTTAGTTCGTCAGACTTCAAAGGTATAGATGGAAGGCCAGAGTGTGGAGGATATAGGATTATGTACTTATTTTCTCATCCTCTCATTGGAACATGATTCTCTCAAGTGCCAATACTCAATACAATTTCATTTTTATGTTGCTAATAAGTGTGTCCGTCAAGAGAAATTTGAGCCATTTGTACTTGTTTTCCTGGGAATACACTGGGGTGTGTCTTTTTAAAGTATCTAATATATGTGCACCCAGACTTGTAATGCTAATGATGGAGAGACCTTTTTGAGGTACTAGTCTGACTCATAAAAGCCTAATTATTTGGTCCAAATGGACACTTAAAAGGTTGGGAGCGCTCGCCTTAAATGTAAGCTCATATGATGTAACTTTGTAATGTGATGAGCTTTTTTTCTTTTCTTTTCATTTTTTTGTGGGGGAACTTCCCTTCTTTTTTACTATCTCTGTTGCTTTTAACCAAGGATTGGCACATGCTGATCAACTTATTAATTTATGTCATCACACTATGGCACTTTAGGTCAAAGTCAAGAGATAGCAAGAGAAACCATGTCCCATACTGGCTAAATTGTTGACACTCGGGTTTCATGAAGTTGTCATTAATTTTATCCCATCCTCGAGCATCATATAGATCAAGTCCAAATTCAAGCCTCCAATTCCAGTCCCTCAAGTGATACCTCAACTCATCTAAATCATGAATGTAGTCGTGCATGTGAGTGATAGTCGAATTCTTTTAAGGGAGATTAAGCATGCAATATAGCACACACATCTTCTAACTAGGGAAGTGTGAATTTTTAAGTCCAAGACCCTAATGATTAAGATAAGATACTCTAAGTCTATGGACCCCTTAAACCGAGTGTCAAAAATCATCTCAAACCTTGTGTGCAATGTTAGGGAGAGACACAAATTAATAAGTTAGCAAGTTAGTTATTTACAAAAGAATTAAGGACTTATTAGCTTTATAAAGACAAAGATAACAGAATGGGTAACCTTGATAGAACAACACAGAGACAATATGATGACACACTAGGATACTCAAAACAACACTACAAACTTCAGCTCCTTAAAAATCAAGATTGGATCTTCGAGGTTTAAAATCACAGGCCGCCTTATGTTTCAACTGATTCCTTCTAACAGAGAACACTTAGGAATCTGAATAAGAAAGATCTTTATCAACTTGGAATTTCAACCTTCTAAAATGATGCCATTCTTCCTCAAAAGTGATATCCATATCTACATGGGAAGCCTTAAAATTCTTCACAATCATGGGAAGATGAATCAAACCTTGAAATACAACAACAGACTTTTGAGTTTTCCTTAGAAGAGAAAAACTAGACGCAGAAGGATGACCCAACTTACAAGAAATATGATAATCCATAGACTAAACATCCTCAAGAAATGGTGTTGGCATCTCCATGCCTAATTCTTCTACCAATAAATCGTCTTCCTCAATCGGCATCACTCTTTTCAATGAACTCTTATTTAACTTGATCTTCCAAAATACAGAATTGAAATCCAGACTTTCCTGTATGTAGTATTCTGTAAGACTCAAAGGCAAGACAACCTTATAAAGAAAAAGAACAAGACGGTTCAGTGAACTGTCGCAACCTCTTAGAAACCTAAAGCGCTAAAGGAAACTAAAGAGACATAACAGAGTTAAAGAATTTTTATTTAATTAGGAATTATTTACAAGAGTTATGTTAATTCCCACATGCCCTTAGCTTTTGAAAAGATTTTTGAAAACTTTTTCAAACATTGTCACATAGATATAGGTTTTCAAAACATTTTACAAATGATTTTTCAAAACATGTCAATCTGTATTTTTACAAACCACGTAAAACATTTGAAACCATGTAAAATATGTATATATTTTTCAAAATCATTTTCAAAATATTTTGTACAAATATCAGTTCCAAAAAATGTAATATGATACCCGTAGCCTCAATAGTTTAAAAATTTAAAAATATGAGCTATGGCTAAAGTATATATGTAATATATATGGTAGACCCCCATATACTTAGTTGTTGCTATGTCTTCATAGCACAAAGTGATATGAAGCCATATCTCAACTAAGTATAAAAGAATGCTAGAACAGATGACCAAAATAATACAAGTGTGGAAATGAGAAAGAATACATCAGAATGAATACAAAGGGATAGCCCCCCCTATACTTATGTTTTGAGAAACCTAAGTAAAGAAAAAGAGGTAAATATATATAGGAGACCGTATAATAAAAAAATGAATAAAGAAGAATCTATGCACAGATTTCCCCCTATACTTACGCTAAGAATAGCCTAAGTGTAGGTAGGAAGAAGAAATAAAGTCAAAGGAAATCTACAAGAATAGAGACAGAAAAATATGAATCTGCTGACATTGAATCTTGTGATGTGAATCTATTATGATGATCATGCCTTGTTTGAAAAATCCGAAACCGCATCACTAGGCACAAAGTCAATCATCTCAAGGGAAGTTAATCTTTACTTAGATTCTACAAAATGCTTAAGTAATTGCACGTTAACAAAAAAAGAAGGTGCATTATTTGAAAGCTCTGAAATCTCTACTCTACCATTCTCATGCACTTCCTTTACCATAAAAGGACCCATCCACTTTAATTTAAGTTTCCTGTGGAAAATCTTTAACTTCGCATTAAACAGCCATACCTTTTGTCCTAAAGTTTTTGCATCTAATATGTGCATCATGCCACTTCTTAACTTTATCCTTATAGATCATGTTGTTGTCATATGCTCGGTTGTATATTTCGACTAACTCATTTAGGCTAAGGTCTCTACATAACTTCCCTAAGTGACAGCTCCAATTTATCTTCTTTATTGCCCATTCAGATTTGTGAACTAACTCAGCGGGCAAATGACATGGATTGTCGTAAATCATCCTAAAAGGTGAAGTGCCAAGAGGTATCTTGTAGGCCTTTCTATAAGCCCACAGAACTTGGTCTAACAACTGATACTAGTTCTTTGTATTGGGACGGACTAACTTTTGAATAATTCTCTTCACCTCCCTATTTGAAACCTCTACCATGTCGTTCGATTGTGGGTGGTTCGGGCTAGTTACTCTATGCTCAAATCCATAGTCCTTTGCTAAAGATTTCATCATTCCATTCACAAAATGGCTATCCCCATCAGATATCAAAACTCTAGGTACCCCGAACCGTGAAATAATATGATTCTTTATGAACTTGCAGACAGTCCTACCATCTGCAGCTCGGGTTGGGATAGCCTCCACCCATCTCGATAAATAATCTGTTGCTAACAAGATGTACTTAAAACCTTAGCTATTTGGGAAGGGACCCATGAAATCTATGTCCCAAGCATCAAAAACATCACAAAAAATCATAGGCTGCATGGGCATCTCCTTTCTTGAATCAACAATCCCTCCCATCATGTGGCAAACAGGGCACGACCTTACAAAATCAATGGCATTTCTAAACAAGGTCGACCAAAACAAACCACAATGTAACACCTTGTGAGTCGTTCTCTTTCCTGAATGGTTTCCTCCAGCTTCAAGCGAATCACAATATGTGAGGATACTCTGGTATTCCTCCTAAGGAATACACCTTCTCCAGAAACAATACGATCCTTCAAAGAAAAGGAACAGATCCTCCCAATGGTATTTTCTCAAATCTGACTTGAGTCGGTCTATACTGCTCCTAGTCCAACCATGGAGAACTTAATTGGAGACAAGGTAGTTCACCATGTTGACATACCATGGAAGTGAGTCAACAAGGCAAATTGACGCATCTGAAAAGGTTTCTCTAATAGACTCAGAATCAGGGGAATCCTTTATCTCAATCCTTGAAAGATGATCAACCACTACATTTTGACTCCAGATTTATCCTTAATTTCCATATCAAACTCCTGGAGTAACAATATCCACCTAAGAAGACGGGCCTTCACGTCCTTCTTTTTCATGAGACACCTAATGACTGATTGATCGGTGTAAACTGTCAATTTTGAGCCAAGAATCACAGACCTAAACTTCTCTAAAGCCCACATTACGGCAAGCATCTCTTTCTTTGTCATAGTGTAATTTCTCTGCATTGGGTCCAAAACCTTGCTTGTGTAGTGAATAGTGAACGGAATCTAATCTCTCCACTGCCCCAATACATATCCTATAGCAAAATTTGAACCATCGGTCATGATCTCAAAGGGAAGACCAATCAGGAGCATGCAGAATCGATGAGTCACAAATCTTCTTCTTAAGGAGCTCAAAGGCCGCAAGACACTTGTGATCTAAATAGAACTCGGTGTCCTTTCCTAAGAGCTCATTCAGAGGTCAGTCAATCTTAGAAAAATCATGAATAAGTTGTTTGTAAAATCCAACATGCCCTAGAAATGACCGCACGGACTTAATGTTGGTTGGTAGTTTCTTGATCACATCCACCTTGGCAGGGTCAACTTCCATTCCCTTTTTGGAGATGACATGCCCCAACATGATACCCTCCTTAACCATAAAATGACTTTTTTCCCAGGAGAGTACCAGATTCACCACTCTACACCTCTGAAGGACTCGATCCAAATGCATTAAACAATAATCAAATGAATCACCATGGATCGAGAAATTGTCCATAAAGACTTCCAGGAAATCTCCTACCATCTCAGCAAACACGGCAATCATGCATCGCTGAAAACTACCTATGGCATTGTGTAGCCCAAAAGGCATGCGCCTGAATGCGCATGTGCCGAAAGGACATGTAAAAGTGGTCTTTTCCTGGTCCTCAGGGGTGATGGCTACTTGATTGTAGCATGGGTACCCATCAAGAAAATAGAAGAACTCTTTCCCCACTAATCTCTCCAAACTCTAATCAATAAAAGGAAGGGGAAATTGATCTTTCTTGATCGTAGCATTCATGCGCATGTAATCGACACAGACGCGCCACGACGTGGGTACTCGTGTCGCAATCTCAACTCCCTCCTCATTGGTGACCATCTGAATTCCCAACTTCTTTGGAACAACATGAAAGGGGCCACCCATTTGGAGTCCGAGATTGAGTAAATAAAACCCGATTCACACCACTTCTCAATCTCTTTCTTAACTACTTCATGTAGATTTGGATTAAGTCTCCTATGGAACTCATGGAAAGGTATATCATTATCCTCAACAAAAATATGGTGTGAATAAAGTGCGGGGTTTATACCCACGAGATCTGACACCATCCACCCTATGGCATTGCAGTTATTTTCTAATAATTCTAACAACCTAGTCTCCTACTCCACTATCAATATAGAGCTAATAATGATAAGAAACTTATTCTTTGGTCCCGCAAGAAAAGAATACTTGAGTGTATGAGGTAGTGGCTTCAACTCTTGCAAAGAAGAATCTTCAGGTACATCAGGTTAAACTACCATTGAATCTGTATTTGTTCTGCATAGTGGAGATGATCTGTCTGGCATTCTATCCACCATCTGAATTGAAGAATAAGGAGTCGGATCGCCAAAGAAACATGGTAATTCGGTCAAAACTACATTCGACTCATCATCTAATTCCCTTGATTCTTCCAAAGGAGAAGGAACCGACAAGTCCAGAGGGACTTTTAAGTCACCAAGGGAATAGGGAGATCCAGAACTCAAGAACTCTAGCAACATCTCAATAACTGCTCTGTGTACATTGTCCTCTTCAGATGAGAGGGACTCACTCTATACTGTCGAGTTCTGACTCCAAATCCCAATTGTGCTAACTACATCACATTCTGCCTTTGAACAGGAAGAGAAATCTATGCTAGACTCTGAATCAGGTCGCTGCCATTTTATTTGCTTCATCTATAGTTCCACTTCTCTGCCTGGAGAATGAAACTTCATCATCCCTATTTGATGATCAAATGAAGATCCAACCGTTCTAAGGAAGGGCCGCCCAAGGATATCCGCGACTCTCTCCAATGATTGGGAATGTCCTTACCAAGGACAATGAAGTCCAGCGTGTATTCTTGTCCCTCAATCGAGATAATGACATTCTTGACCTCATCAACTTATCCGCAAACTGAAGTAAAACTCTAGAACTGCTTAAAGGTCCCAACTTCAGTTTCTCATAAAAGGTAAAGCGTAACAAGTTGATCGAAGAGCCATTATCTAGGAGAGTGCATGCAAATGCTATGCCATCGAAATGACTCACCGCATAATGTGCACCTAAATCTCTCTTCTTCTATGGCAATTTTTGGTTCTTGAGACAAAAGGTAGCAGCAACCGAGAGAACATGTGTCCTGACATAATTATTCGATTTCTTCCTATTGACTCTGCTAGGTGCGCATCTCACCTTCAAGTATTTCCGAAATGCAGGATGACTGGTCACATACTCATTAAATGAAACCTTAACCATAATGTTATCGTTGCAAAATCATGCCATTTCAGGATCATCTTTTTAAATCTTATTTATGTGCTTTCTTGCTGTAAGAGCAAGGGGGAAAGGGATATCTAAAGAAGTATGTGAAGACTCAAAATCATAAATGGAAACATGCACTTTATTAGTCTTAGAAACTGAGTTTTTCACAACTGAATCTTTTACATTTGGAATAACAGTTGAATCATCTACTACAGGTTGGGAATGCTTGCTGAATGTGCATTCTCCTCAATCGAAGGTGCAAGGACCTCCATAGACTCTAAATCTAATGCATGTCGTGTTTATCTCGTACTCCTCCTCAATCTCCTCCTGGAAGTCTTTGCTCGCTGGTGAACCTCTCTGTGAAGATGCATGGTTTCATCATCCTATGAAGTCTCCTTAGGTTGAGCCTCAGAGTTGGTCCTCTCCATGTCCCTTGCTCGATCAGGTACGATCACGGTCCGTCTTCTCCTGCGAGATATATGATTAACACATTTAAATGGAAAGATCTCGTCCCCAGATTTGTGAGAATCTGAGTAGTATACCTGATCAAAATGATGATGTTTATGAGGTTTATTCAAGCTATTGGGATTAGGCTAGACCTGGGTGGGAATGGAAGTAATAGGTGCAGTGCACTCATCATGTAGACATGAAAGACGGTTGAGATCAACCCTCAAATCTTGTACCTCGTTCCTGTAAGAAAGCAACTCCTCCAGAATCTGTCTCTGAAAATCAATGGGACCTGAAGATGAATGATGCTACTATGAAGAAAAAGAAGAAGGCAAATAAGAACGTGAAGATTGGCTCTAATGGCCATAAGGTTGTTGTTGTTGGGGTTGATGCTGAACTTGTAGGTCCTGCTGACCCAATTGGTACATCTGCTGACACTCGTACAACTGCTGATGTTACTACCTCGATGCCTGGTAAGGAACGGCTCTAGAGCTCTTTGGTGTTGGAAGAGGTGTAGGAGTAAATGATGTGTTATACAAAGTCTGGGACGGTGGTCGGAGAAACGGTCCTTAGAACTCCCCTGCCTGGCAGGGTCATTGGTGTACTACACACCATTTACCTCCCACATCTGGGAAGACTCCTCAGTAACTGTATCTATAGAAGGTGGCTACTACTGGAAAGAATGGGCTAGAGACTGGTCCTCTACCCATGGTTGGGGTGGCCCTGACATCTGATGCTCCTGAATCGGGTGAATACGGTAAACGGGAGCTGCGGCATGGTCACGGCAGGTACCCTCATATTGGATACCCTTTCAAAAAGCTATGCCATCTGCTTAGGCAGTTTGGATAAGTTGTTGTCCAACACATCCATCTGCCTATCGATTCTCTCAACCAATGTGAGTTTATCCGCTATGATGCCCATATCAAAAGGATCCACTGTAGCCTTTACTCCCCCACTGGATAGGAATGGAATGGGGGTCTCTAACTGAGCTCTACTCATGGTATGTGCTCTACTTGTGGCCATCCGCTCGAACACCTTCCATACGGTGTTCGCACCTCATGAAGTATAGTTGTCTCCACAAGCAGCACTAACCAAACCCTGCACCTCAAGGTGTAGACCGCAATAAACAGACTGAACCAGAATGGTAGGCTCTAAGCCGTGAGAAGGACACTTCTTTAAGAGATCCTTGAATCTCTCCCATGTATCACAGAAGGCTTCATTGAGAAGTTGGGAGAAACTCGTGATGTGCGAATGCATCAAGTTAGTTCTACTTAAAGGGTAGAACTTTGTCAGGAAGAGGTCCTTGAATTGCACAAAGATAGCTACAACTACCCTAAGTTCTTCATCTAATAATCAGCCTTATCCTTTAAGGCAAAATGAAGGTCTTTGAGCCTAATATAGTCTTGGCTAACCCTAGAATGCCTAAGGTTAGTACATACCAATTCAAAGTCCCTAAGGAATGCATATGGATCTTCGTGTGCATTCCCATGAAAATGAAGCAACAAGCTGAGAAACTGTGGCTTCAGCTCATATTCAACTTCAGGCTAAACTGGGCTCAACCAATTAGCCATCTGATACTGCCCAGGTTTATATGTTGCATCCATTGGTGCATCTCTACCCAACTGTAACCGGCCAAGTTGTGCTCTCATAAGTGCTTGATTCTGCTCGAATTCTGCTAACATAGCCAATACTGGATTCATTGAGTCCTCTTGATCTTCCTCCTCTCCATTATGTTTCTTTGGAGGCAGCTTATTTGTATCTTTGTCACCTTCATCAAAGAAAGGGTTGGAGTGAGATCTAGAAGAAGATAACAAAATCAATCGATCTCACCAAGGCAATGATCTTCCTCAGTGAGTAAAGAGGAAAAAGGGTTTGTTGTGTTGTAACCACCTCCAATGAGCGAATCATGATACTCTGGTTGGAAACAAAGGATTTCTCTAGACCGGGATGGTCCAGATAAAGAAGAGGAAAGGGGATAGACCTTGGATGGTTCAATGACAACATCGCAAAGTCCGAGCAAATATCCAACCAATTATCCATCTTCAAGTTTCAAAAGATACGAGAATTGAGCACGCTCGATACAAAAAGATTCTAGTACTACTGGATGTAAATGTGAGGAGTTACTTACACAAACCAATCGATACAAACCCCTTTGAATTGATTCACCAACTCAACACTAAAGGTTAGGGATGATGGTCTTGTTATTTTGTCAATTTTAGTTTAGTGATTCAAAACAATCTTATGCAATCTCATAGGTGTAGTCCCTTAAGGTAGTTCAAGTTTTGTCCAGCGAGTACACCAACAAGAATAGGACTACTTCTTCTAATGGTCAAGTGCTAGCAACAATAATAGTACCTTAAAAGTGAGTCCAGGCACTTAGGGCACAAGTCCAAGATTTTTGGAACTATTCCTTAGGGGCTACGTCCTTACCCACTTTGTCGGTAGGTAAGTACATGTAATCAATGAGGTTTTTACTTCCCATAATATAAGGTTGCTTTTATTCCAAATTAATTTAATCAACTTATATTAATTTAGTCCCAATTTTTAAGAGATTAGGTTATCGCTTTGAATTATGTGACCACAAGCATCGTTTAACGTACAGTCCCTTTTCCTTTTTCCTTAAGTTGGTAAAACTGAGTGAGAAAGCGAA
Source organism: Ottelia alismoides (assembly GCA_037367405.1). Lineage (NCBI taxonomy): Eukaryota > Viridiplantae > Streptophyta > Magnoliopsida > Alismatales > Hydrocharitaceae > Ottelia > Ottelia alismoides. Next base: position 99,381 of record JAZKJV010009629.1, on the reverse strand, counting down.
AAAAAATGCAATCGAAAATCAATTATGCATTCAGTCGTTTAGAAATACTTACAGCGCTTTCTAGCACTCTCCATGTGGATGCATAGATCTGAATTTTAAAATCTATCTATATAATGCAAGTCAAAAAACCGCATCTAAGCAGAAGGGGTTGGACCTGTAACCTACGATATGTCTAATTTGGTGTAGTTCTTTGATCTAAAACGACACTCAAGTCTAGATAAAGAAGAGCACCACTCTCTACATAACCGCCACAAAAAAGAATAAAGTTAACAGGACTTCGTTACATATGCGATATCTCAATCGAGAACCATTGTAATAAGGCAATTAGGTTACAAATTAATTACAACACGATAAAATGGACCTAATTAACTAAATTAATTCTCTCTAAAATCTTGTTTCATGGACTCTCCAGCAAGAAACTCCAAGCTCCTCACCTCTCAGTCTTCCGAAAGTCGCCGTCTACATGGTCCTACCACAAAACAATATGATATTAGATAATTCTTTAGAGAATTACAATAGTCAATTATGCAATAACAACAAATCAAAACACACAAAAGAAACAATCCAATAGGCTCAAAATAATTATCCTACAAAATCACTAAAAAAATCTAACCTAAAACTATTCACAAAATGTGTCACGTCCCGACAATAGTGCCATGTGATAAATCCCTAAATGCATAGATTAATATGTATTTATTGTAGCACATGCACTTAACGGATCATGCAGAACCAAGAAGGATCTCAATGACAAGGTTCTTGGCTTAAATTTATAAACATGGGAAGTTCAGGGTCGAACTCGAGGACAAGAGCAATTAGGTGATTGATTTTAAGTATCAAATATTTAATATAGCAATCTATAGGATGATAATAGTGAGCTATGCACAAACACAAAATAGAAAGATTTTCAACACAATTATTTATACAATTAATTTAGATGAAGGTAATAATGCACAAATAATACAATTATGACAATCACAATGAAAGTAGACACACAACAACAAACTTGTATTAGCTACAAAAACTCCCTGAATTTGTTTACAGTTAATTGAAGCATTAATAAGGCAAATGGTGATTTAAGTCTCAAAAGCAATTCAACAAAATGTATCCTTTAAATTCAATTTGATGCTTAGTTGTTTAGCAATCAATGACATCACTTAATGACTTAATGACCATGACTAAAAATTAACTAAAAATGAGTCACTAAGATTCGGTAGGTTATATGAAGATCAATTCCTCACTAAGAGTCTGTATTCAATTTCAAGATTGATTTTTAAATAAAAATTGAAACAAATCATGCCAAGGGATAGAACGTCAAAATATCTTTCAAATGAGACTAAAATCACTTCATGTGGATTTATCTATAAAAAGATATTCAATGTTTACTCTAGAGGCATTTTTGTAATAAAAATAATGAGTTTTTAATACAAAATAGGACAAAATTAGAGTGAAGTGCAAATAAATAAGTTGTGGGAGCTAAAATGCAATTTTCAAAGTGTGGGAGAACTTATCTGCAAATATAAGAAACCGGAGGATGGTCGCTATAAATTACCCCATCACGTGCACAAAACACGTGACTAGTCTGGGCTCAGGATAGGAGGCTCGGAACACGCGGTCGCTTCTGATAGGCCACAACTAACTCGGAATCATGCTCAGAACTGGAACCTCATGTCTGAAGGATGGCTCGGGTACGACAACGTGGCTTCAATAGAGATGTTGGATCACACCTAAATAAGGTGCATCCAACGGTAACTGTGTATTTACCCTCCTCTTCTCCGATGAACAAGGGGGTGGCAATTTTGGGTTTCTGACGAGGGGCTCGAAGCTCCTCCGCAGTGTTGCTCCGCTCCTGATGCTCGGGGTAGATGGTTGAAGGATCAACAAAGGTCCACACGCTGCGAAGAACGCATAGGAGACTCTAGAGTAACACCTCGACTCAAGCTCCTCGAAGCAAAAATGGTTGGACATCGCTATCTTCAGAGCTCCGACCAATGGACCCCAGTATCCTGCAATGTTAGTGCGAAGAAGAGCCAAAGCCAAATATACCTCCCTGGAATATATTCTATTTACAAAGATACCCCTACCAGCTTGATTTATTTTTATTTTTTCATTTCTTTTTGAAAATAGCTCCTATGCTCTAAAAATTTTACAAAATAGATGTAAGTGTGTAATTGGTTGCTTGTTCATGCTATATATTTTATTTACCATCTTTCTTGCATTTACTATTTATTAAAAAAATCAAATAAAGCCTTTTTATTCCCGATTTAACTTAGAAAATATAAAAAATTACAAAACCTTTTCTAAAAATTCCAAAAAATACCTATCATTTATTAGCCTAATTTATCACTCCAGACCAAAAATCACAAAAAATCTCAAAAGAAACCCAAAAAAATAGCAAACCCTTTCTAACCCTAAAAAAGAAAATATTTTCAAAAAATTAAAAAAATAGTTTTATGTCTAATATTTTTATATTTATATATTTCTATATATTAAAATTGGTTTAGAGAAATTTTGAACCCTTTTGCTATTTTTAATTCTCAAATCAATTTTTCCTATTTAAAAAGTTCTTATTATTTTACTTTTTATGATTTAAAAATACAAAAAACTAGCAAATAATTCCTAAAAAATCTCTAAAAATAGATGAATATTTGAAAAATATAAAACATTTTTATTATGAAATTTTAACTATATTTATCTATATTTATACATATAATACCCTATATATCCTATATATATCTATTTATTATTATATATATCTTATATTAATATATATTATTAAGAATACCTTATAAAAATTTTAAATCCTTTAAAAAATAAAAAGGATTGTTCTTTAGAATATTTTTTGATTTTATGTATTTATTATATATTTTCTATTATTTAATACTTATATTATATATATCATCTTATATACATATATATACTCATTTATAACTATATATATTATATATCTAAAAAGGGAGAAATTAAAAATCATAAAATTAAAAATTAAAATATATATAATTAATTAATTCAAAAACTCACAAAAATAATGAGTACATTTTGTGCATACACATACATACATACACTCCGATATTATTTATTTGTAAATAATTCTTGATGGGTCCCTTGTTCCTTATGTTCGACACCCAACTCTACTTGTCACTATACACATACTTGTCTGTAGGGTTTTAATAAATTTTGGTCCACATTTTGCTTGCATTGATTTCTTTATTTGATTGTTGTGGGTTGATTGTTGAATTTATTTGAGGACTTTGTTGGCTATCATCGCAGCGACTGTTGGTCTTGCCTTGCGTGGACCACAAGACAGTCTCTAGGGATCATCTCTACTATTTTAAATGGCGCCATTGCGGGGAGCAATGGATAGTGTAGCAGTTTGTTGTATATAGCTTGCACATTATTTATTTTTTATTTCTGCTCTTTATTTTTTATAATTATTTGATTAGTTCTGACCCATTTGTCTTGTTGTCCTTCCTTGCGAAGGATCGTGATGATCTCAATTTTAGCATCTTTATTCTATCATTTTGGCCTAAAAACCCTAGTAAATGCATGTAAATACCCCTAATTCCTGCATTTTAGCATTCATGCATGTATGTGTAAATACTGTGTAAAATATGGCTTTTAAAGCCAAAATAATAAAATAAAGAAAAGAAAAGAAAAAGAATAAAATATTGTAAATATTTTATGACCCGAAACCTCGAGACCTGGCATCTTGATGACTAGGTTGACAAGGAATAAAGTAGGGGGAGATAAGAGCCAAAATACAATAAAAATCCCTTTTATTTAATTCATTCTTTATTCATTTTGGGACCTATTTTTAGTTACACTTTTTATACTTAAAATAAAGAAACTTTGTACATGAAAGTTGTAGATAATTAAATATGAAAAATACAAAATTGATTTCACACAAAAATAATGTACATATAAAAAGTTATGATCTGAATAAATTTCCAGAATCCCAACTTCCCAGACATGTATCTCTCAAATAAAACTCGAAATCTATTAAAATCACCTTTAATTGTATATAATTTTTAATAAGCTATTTAATGAAGGTGGTTCATATTTTCCTGAGTTACGGTTTGAAAGTTAGGTTTTGGACCCCTATTGTATACTTGTACCGATTAAAATATTCATGTTATTTATTATACATTGTTTTTATAATTTTGTATTTTTATAAATTTGTAAATATTATTTACAATATATGTATATATTAAAATATGAATAAAATACTAAATAAAACATAAAGATAAAATACTTATATAAAACACATCGCTATAATACCAATAAATATACCTATAAAGAATATACTTCTATTTATTTAATTATATAAAATACATCAAAAAATAAAATAAAAATATATTTAAGTATATAAAAGTATGTTATAAATATATAAAATAATAAATAAAATTAAGAAAATTAAAAATACAAAATAAAAATAAAATATTAAAATATATAGATACATATACCTATATAGCTCATAAAAGGTAACTTGTAATTTTAAATCTCGAAAAAAAAAATAAAAATCATAATAAAATAATTTATAAAATAATAAACATTTTTATTTAATAACCAAAAATTAATAAATTCTTTTATTATTTTTAATCGAATTAATAAAACTTTTTTTGCCAGGGATTTTCTGGTTGGTCCACGTGGACCAACCAGATCATTCCGTTGGTTGACCTCGGTCAACTCTTTGACCAAGGTATGGCTTTTGTCAGAACTTGGTTTCCACCCGATTTCGTGATATTTTTGAAGGCTGATCCTTTCACCCTTTTGCATCGCACCCTTCTTGACTTTTGCTCCTCGTGGATCCAACTTACATGCCCAGGGATTTTCTCGGGGCATGGATCGCTGCTTCGTCCTCCATGCCTCGTTCTTCCCAGTCGCTCGCCAATCCATTCAAATACCGCCTCTTTCTTCCATTTCGATTTTGAACACCTTTTGATCGTTTTCCTCTCCTCCTATCGCGCTCAAGAACAAGAGGGAGGTGACAACTCCTTCTTCTGGCCTTCAGGTGGATGGAGGAGGCGGCCGAAGGGCGTATCCACCCACCTCCGGCGAGCTTCGCTGTCGAGGTCTCACCTCAGGTGAGACTCACCTTAGAGGTTCATTTTTCTATATTTTTCTTGCATTTTTTTATTTGTCATAGTCGTAGGATCGAAATCCCCTCCTTTCTGTCATGTTTCATCCATTCGACCATCTAGCTACCCCTTCGCCGGAGCTTAGCTCCGGCGAGACTCCATTTCACCGTCCTCCGCCCTTTCCACCCCGCTGTGGGGTCGAGGCAATTTGCCCTTGACCCCTTCACCCTCTTTTTGCAGGTCTCGTGCCGTTAGCAACACCTAGAGCTCATTTTGGTGTGTGGGCGAGGTTCTTGGAGCTCGCCAACTCCGCCGCCTCCGCATGTGTCCTCCGGGTGACGCCAGAGCTTTTTGGAGCATCCAGCACGAAGACGACCGGACATGGGGGCGTCGTGGCCATTTTGGAGCCCTTCAGTTTGACGGAGGACGAGGATCGAGGTCGAGGAAGATCGCCTCACTGGCATTTCTTCCATGTTATTCCTCCTGGGTTCTCCACCGTCAGATCGTAGCCGCCGCCGCAGGTCGTGCAGCACCTCAGCCGTTGATGTGCCTTTGAACATTTAATCAGGGCTGTCGAATCCGAACCGGTATCAGCCATCCTCATGCCGCCACGTGTCAAGTGAAAGGACCGCCATCGTCGAATCCAAATTAGGCTTGGGTATTTTGCAAATCCTATCCAAGACATTTTTGTAATATATATTTAGTACTCAATCCTTCATCATCTATTTGAATATTTCTGTACTTTTTGCATATCACCCCCTTAACTTTGTATATTTGCATATGGGTCCTCTGCCATGTCACCTCACGTGACTTGCGCACGTGAGGTGTGGGCATTTTGTGCGGGGGCCCTCGTTGTTTTATTATTTCTATTAAACCCTAGAACTTTTAAATTAAGAATTAACTTTTGGTAAAATTGTAAGTGAGCCTTCAAGTTTTTGTTATTTGCCTTTAGGTCCCTGCTAGGCACGTGATTGCCACGTGCGTCTGTGGGAAATTTGCACGCATAACCCTGGGTTTTTTGGTTATTTGTGATTGGTCCTGAAATATTGTTAATTAGTTATATTTTCCTGGAAAAATTGCACTTTGGCCTCTAGACGTTTGCATAATTACATAAATGCCCCTATTAGTAGTGTAATTTCTTTTTGTTTCATCTATTTATTTCATGCATCTATAAAATTCAAAAAATTCCCAAAAAATAGCATAAGTTCATGTTGCATTCTACTTTAAAGCTATATTTTTATTTTGCATTTTTGTTGCATTTTAATATTTAAAAAAATTCAAAAACATGCATTTTCATCTCTATTTATGTTAGAAAATACATAAAATTTATAAAAACTCTTCGAAAAATTCCAAAAAAAATACATTTTGTTTGTTTTTGCATCTTTCAACTTCAAACCAAAAATAACTAAAAAATACAAAGGAAAACTCCTTAAATTATAAAATGCCTAAAACCTTTATAAAATTATAAAAAATTCGTAAAAAATCCTAAAATATAGTTTATGTTTCTTAATTTTCTCTATTTTATTATCTTTATATTAAAATTAATTTGGGGATTTTTTTTTGACTCTGTTTGACAATTTTCATCTCCATTTTAATTTCTGGTTTATACTTTATTCCCTGTTTTAAGTATTTTTGACTTTATAAATACCAAAAAATTAATAAAAATCTATAAAAATCACAAAAACATTAGAAAATTATAAAAAGCACAAAAATATTTTTTCCTGAATTTTGCTTATTTTTACATGTTTTTATAAATGCATTATCTCTCTTTTCTTATATTGTATATATACTTTATTTTATAAATTAAAAGAAAAAGAAATTAAAAAGTATAAATTATTTAAAGAAAATACAAAATTAGAAAATTAAAAATCAAAATATAAAAAATATAAAATTAAAAACACACAAAAAATAGCACTCATATAGACTAATGCATCACATTCATTCTTGAGCATTGATTTTGCCCGATCTATCTTGCTTGTTCCATGTGTTCGACCTCTACATGCTTGCATGCTATACAAATACATTGTAGAGTTATAATAAATTTTAACTCTGCATCACTTTTCATTATTTGATCATTGTCATGGGTTAATTGTTGTTTGAATTCTAGATTTCATGTGGTCGCCACAGTGACTGTGTCTCTGCCCTGTGTGAGACATATTTAGACCGCTCGATTTTTGGGTTCATCAAATGCGCCGTTGTCGGGGAGCAACAGCATATAGATCGGATTTCTTTGTGATTGATTGTGATTATTTATCTATATTTTTGCCCATTAATTCTCTCATTTATCGATATATCTTGTTGAGTTGTCTAACCTCCTCTCTTTGTTGACTTTGTGCAAGGTGTTGCGGATCGAGGGAGGTGCTCTACTCTAGGCACTTACGCACCCACATGAAGCCGGCTTCGGCTTGCTACCCTTACACCAAGCACACTTAGAGATTTTTGTAGATTTAGTTCTATTTATTGCAATTATTTGTGTAATTTGAAGTGAGAGAGTGACTTTTATAATTGTAATAACTTGGACTTCGACATTTCGACACTTCACGAGGTCCATTGCCCGAGGGATTGTTCCCTTGGGAGCCTCGTCTGTTTTGCGTGGTTTTTCGTCGTTTTCTCGATTTTGCTATCTTTTTGTTCACACGGATTTAACCCCTAGATTTAAGAGTTTTTTGTGATTGTGACGTAATTAGCTAAGGCCCCACACCTAATATCTTGCCTGCGCCTATAGATCGTAATTGGACTTTTATCTAATAATTCATTGAAAAAGCTATTTGACTTGGATTAGAGACCACGTGCTGAGAGAGGTTGTATACAGTGCTTGCAGGATCCACTATGGTGGACACTGATCGACATCCAAGACCGGACTCCGATCTCTCTTCCTAGTTGATAGCTACTTATGCTTCACGATTAATAGAAATTGCTCATCTAGGGACGGTTTCCTCATCCATCATATAAGTAGTTTAATTCTTGTAATTTATGCGCGGATTACCCTACATGTAGAGTGCTGGAGCAAGGTATGCATTTCTAACTTTGCATGCAACAGTGTGTTTGATCGCGCATTGGCTTTTCCGACTTCCTCCCATATTTTATTGGACTCAAAATAACCAAGGAAATCGGAAAATTCGTTAGGCATTGCTTTTATTCAGAAAAATACTAAAAAGAGATAACCAAATAAAATTGGGACTGCTAATGCAAACTTGATCTTAAAACTCACCTCACTCAAAATTTTTGTCTTGGGGAGATTAACCTCCTCATTCGTTTATTTATCTGCAGCGAGAGAGTTACCCGCACACTAGGATAGAGTCATACCTGAACTCCTCTCATACTACTGCTCTAGGGTTAGTCGTTCTCTAGTGAGGATCTCTCCGGTAACCGGTAAAGCAGACTGTGACGTCCTTAGCAGAGTGAATTGATTGGGTAGCTGGTAAACGGTCCGCAATTCATACTGGTTGGGAAAGATCTAGCCTTAGATTAGGACAGTCTCCTATGAGCATTGGGTTCCTACCAGCTCGCTTAATTGCTCTGATAGATTGATTGATCACCTAAAAAATTAAAAAGATAATCGACCGAGCCTTTACAGTCATCAGCTCAAGCGTTGCGTAGGTGAATCGGGGGTTTGATTGCCAATCTTGTTTGCATTCCAGATATCATCCACCCTTATCTTCAGATCACGATGATGTGAAGGAGATCCTTTAGGCCGCCTCTAGTGGCACCGCTATCGAGCACTCCTCCCTATTCATCTAGGTCTGCTTCGGGGAGTTTAGACCCACTCTCCGAGCCTGAGTTTACTTCCACCTTGTTCCCCCTTGACCACCCTTCTTCTTTTGTCAGTCCTGTGGTGTTAGAGCATAGTGCAACACAGATTCCTGTATATTTGACGGCACCTGAGATGGGTACTTTTGCCTTTGCAGAGACCTAAGATATGGCCAGCAGTGAGGGACGCCCAGATGAGAAGGGATAGCCTTCGTATGCGTATGATCAGATTGCCATCAACAATTCCTTGTTAGCCTCCCTAGAGACAATGCAGAGACAGATCAGAGATCAGGGAGCTTTCATGGGTGACATCATGAGAGAGATGGCACAAATGCGAGAGGACAGAGTAGACAGACCCGAGGGCAATGGAGAGATACCAGAAGCAGGAGCCGGAGCGGGAGGAGAATGTCACCAGGAGGGCCCACCACTGAGGACCATGAGACAGTTGCACAACCCTAGTGCAACTCTCACTCACTGATGGATCCAGCTTCCTCCCATTGACGGGAACTTCGAGCTTCGCCTCCAGACCATCCAGTTGTTGCCCAATTTTCATGGGCTGGATACCGAGGAGCCTCATCTCCATCTGTAGGAGTTCGAGATGATTTGTAGCACCGTCCACGACAGACTAGTGGATGAGGACACGATAAAAATGATTGCCCTCTCATTCTCATTGGTTGACCGAGCAGCCTATTGGCTGAAGCATCTAGGAAGGTATGTCACATCTTGGGAGCAGCTCCGGACCGAGTACTTGAACAAGTACTATCCACTCGGCTGGACCAATGCAGCGCGAGCTTTGATCAGTAACTTCACGATGATCCCGAATGAGAAGTTCCATGAGGCTTGGGATCGATTTAGAGAACTCATTGATCGGTGTCCACATCACGAGATATCAAAGCCCAACCTTATTCAAAGTTTATTTTGTGGGCTGACATCGGAGCTGTAAGGGCTTGTGAATGCCTCTTGTGGTGGGTCCTACTTTTCCAAGGGAGAAGACCAAGTCTGGGCCATATGTGAGGAGATGGCAGAGAACTCGACAGTGATGTCCCAAGCCCAGGTCTACACACAGCCGAAGGCCCCCCAGCAGGCAGTTTCATACCAGAGAATTGCATGAATTGATGCCGGCTCCCACACTCCGTCAACAGCAGCAGCTCAGGATGAATCCACCGCTGCCGACATGGGGATTATTAGCGAGAAGCTGGACTACATCGAGATCCTTGAGAAGAAGCAAAGCCAAGGGCTTGCATAGATGGACCAGCTAACAAAGACAATGAGTGACCTGAAGACCCAGATCCTATGCATTTAGGAGGCACAGATGTCCACACAGCAGCCTCCCAGGTCACGTGCTGATTCCAGCAGTAGCAGCCCTGCCTAGCCCTCTACCGCATACCGCCAGGTTCACCATATCCAGGCAGAGCCGGTCCAGTAGCTACAGCACTACCCATTGCCACCACTATCTCAAGACACTCAAATGGTGGTCTACCAGCCGGATCAGCCACTGGAAGTTCTTCCTCCACCACCCGTCGAGCAGGAGCCATTGATGGAAGTCAATGGGATATGGTACGACAGGTACTCATAGCATGCCGGGATTCGTCTCGATAACCCCAGATTCCGTTGGGACCATCGGAGGCACCTCATACCAACAGCAGCCTCCCGCTCAGGGCAATCAGAATGGCTAGCAGCAGCAGCATCCCCATCACTCCCACCAGCAGTACCAGCAGGGTCCTCGTCCCTCTTACCAGGGACAACAGTGGAGGCAGCGTCAGCAGCCTCACTAGCCATACTCCCAGCCTCCCCCCTCACTATTCGTAGAAGTAGCCTCATTTCCATGAAGGGAATACTTCCAATTCTTCGGTACCTACCTTTGAGAAGCAAGCTCTTGACGACCTCGGCCGCTTGCTCTCCGAACAGCATGCATCCTTCCAGCGAGAAATGGATGAGTTCCGGCAGGAGATGAGAGATATCATCAAGGGTAAGGCCACCATACCAGCGCAGATTGAGCCTAACCCAAATAATTTGAAAAGTAAATCTGAGCAGGTACAGTCTACATAGGATACCACTCCTAGTGACTCTTTGAAAATGACGTCTTCTTATGTGTGATGCTGATTTTGTGACACTTAGGAGCGGTAGGATGCCAGCCGGCGGCGCCTCGTCTGAACGACAACCACACGAGGAACCAGGAGCACCAGATGAGGAGAATAGCGGTGGTGATGCCGCTAATGATGTTGGTGACGATGGTGTTGATGCCACCAAGGACAGAGATCCAATTGACGGTACTGAGGCCGTCGTGACTCCAGATACAGGCTGTGGTACTGATGCCACCATCTCACCTGATGCTGAGCCAGAGCGCGGTGTTGATGCCACGAAGACAGATGTCGTGGGTGGTACTGATGCCACCACTTCTACTTTAGTTGTGCTTCCATCTATTGTGTTGCCACCTTTTGTATCTAAGGACTGTGGTAACAAGAAAAAGAATAAAAATGTGAATAAAGGAAAGGTTTCTTCATCTACTCCAAGTCCATATGTGTTGCATGATGATCTTGGTATGGATTCCATTCCTTCACAGGCACAGGAACCTCTTCCTAACACTCCATCTGAGGAGGGACTAACCATCCCTTTCCCTCAAGCACTCCGCTTGGCGAAGGGGAATAAAAAAGAAAATCCAGAAAAGATACATAAGTTATTCAGTCAGCAGATGATTGACAGATTTTAGATTCAGCTGACTCTACAGGAGGCACTAGAGCACATCCCCCTCTTCCAGAAGAACTTGAGAGAGAAGACTACCATACGCAGGAAGAGGAGGAACCACAGAGGAGAGATCCATGTGCTTACCCATACCACATGCTTTGCCATTCAGAACCGACTGCCAGCCAAGAGACCTGATGCAGGAGCTCCCTATGTCAGATGTAAGATTTAAGAGCAGCAGTTTGATCGTACTCTATTAGACAGCGACTCTTCAATCAACCTCCTTCCGGCAGCCTTACTTGATCGATTCGAGTTTGACCCTCTCCATCGGAGTAGGACAGTCCTTCAGTTTGTTGATAGGTCTATTAAGAGGCCGAAAGGGTTGTTGAGAGACGTGGTCGTTACCATTCATGTCCTGAAATTCCCTGTGGACTTTGTTGTATTGGACATGGAGATCCCTGAGTCAGTAATAGATACCCCCATCATACTTGGACACCCATTCTTGGCCACAGCCAAGGAGGTATCCGATCATGATAGTGGGAAGGTGTACTTTCACGTAGAGGATGAAAGTATACAAATAGAGACAATCGACGAGACCAGAGTGCGAGATTCATCCTGCTCAGAGCAGTTCAGTGACACAGAGCAGATGATATAGGCTGAGCGAGACGTCCACCAAGAGTGTGACTTTGTGATGATCGATGATGAAGTAATTTGGGTAGATCCAGTAGCAAGAACCCTCGCCTTGGCAACAGATTCAGCGTACTCACTGCTTATGGCAGTCGAGAGTTTGGAGAGCACACCCCTGGCAGAGGACACATTAGAGGACTATAGTTGCAGGCTAAGTGGTGAAGTAGATTTTTATTCATGCTCTTCTGATTCAGATCCCTCGGGTTCAGACATCGATTGGGATGACTTCGATGAGTATTTGCCATGTATGATTCCTTCTGAGCCGACAGCTAGGACGGAGTGCAAGCCAGCATAGTTTACAGATATTCCAGCAGGGCTCCTTTCATCAGATTTTCAGGTACAGTGAGAGTTCTCACATGCAGACCTGGTAGCCTTCACTCAGACATATCACAAGCCAGATTTGCCAGCTCCCAATTGCTAAAAATTGAAGCCCTTGCCTCAGTCGCTGAAGTATAGATAATCTGTGGGTGAGTCAGATATGCACCTAGTCATTATCTCAACATATTTGACTAAAGAGCAAGAATCTTGTTTGATGGAGATTCTTGAAAGAAACTGCAAGGCAATAAGATGGAGTATAGCTGATCTCTAGGGGATTAGTCTGGCTCTGTGCTCCCACCTTATCTACCTCGAAGAGGACTCCAAGCCCTCGCGTGAGTTCTAGTGACGGCTGAACCTGAACCTTCGAGATGTAGTCATGAAGGAAATATCAAAATGGTGGAGCGCCGATTTTATCTGCCCCATCTCCGACTCCAAGTGGGTTAGTCCATTACATGTGGTACCCAAGAAGACGGGTATCACTACAGTTGTGGGTGAGTCTGGAGAGGAGATAGCTACTCGGATACCCACTTCTTGGAGGGTCTGTGTGGACTACAGACAATTGAATCAGGCCACCAAGAAGGATCATTTCCCACTGCCATTTATTGATCAGATTATCAAGAGGCTAGCTGGGAAGAGTCATTATTGCCTTCTTGACGAGTACTCCGGCTATAATCAAGTGGCCATTACGCCCGAAGACCAGGATAAAACAACATTCACCTGTCCATTTGGGACATATGCTTTTAGACGGATGCCTTTTGGTTTGTGTAACGCTCCGGTGACATTCCAAAGGTGCATGTTGTCCATCTTCTTGGACATGGTAGGTGAGTGTTCAGAGGTCTTCATGGATGATTTCTCGGTCTCTGGCGATGGGTTTGATGCTTGTCTTGACTACCTAGACTGTGTACTCCAGCGTTGCATAGAGGTCAATCTCGTCTTATTTTGGGAGAAGAGTCACTTTATGGTGACTCAAGGGACGGTCCTTGGCCATATCATCTCCAACAGGGGCATGGAGGTTGATCCGGCCAAGGTGGATATCATCAAAAAACTCAATCCATCGTCCAATCTGCGACAATTGCGGTCTTTTCTGGGGCATGTCGATTTCTACCGATGGTTCATTCAGGATTTCAGTCGTATTGCCCGACCGTTCACTGATTTGCTGACAAAAGACACCGAGATCATTGTAGATGATAAGTGTCTTGCGTCATTCGAGACTCTCAAGAATTTAGTTGTTGAGGCTCATGTCCTTTAGCCACTTGATTGGTCTCTCCCATTTGAGATCATGACGGATGCTTCTGATTTTGTCGTAGGGGTTGTGCTTGGACAGAGGAGGTATGGATTTCCATATGCCATCCACTAGGCTAGCCGGACTTTGGATGTCGCTTAGCAGAATTACATTGTGACTGAGAAGGAGATGCTAGCTCTAGTCTTTGCTTTGGACAAATACATATCATATATTCTGGGATCAAAAGTGACTATCTTTACATACCACACCGCCATCTGATACCTCATGGCAAAGAAGGATGCCAAAGCCCGACTTAGCAGATGGATCCTTCTGCTCCAGGAGTTTGAAATTGAGATTAAGGATAAACCTGGAGTTAAGAATGTGGTGGCAGATCACCTCTCCCGACTAGAGAACCTTGAGGAATCTGAGCCCATTGCACCTATTACCGAGACATTTCCAGATGAGGTGATCCTTGCTATTGCCTCGCTCCCATGGTGCGCCGACATTGTGAACTATCTTGTCGACAAGATGGTTCCACAAGGTTGGCCCACGCAGCGACTTGAGACCTTCCTTGCGAAGGCCAAGTCATACCATTGGGAGGATCCCACCCTTTATCATGAAGGAGGGGATAGTATCTGGAGGAGGTGTATTCCTCAAGAAGAGTAGCATAGCGTCCTCACCTACTGCCATAAGCTTGAGGTAGGAGGACATCATTCTGGGATACGGACAACGCATATCCAATCCGGCTTTGGTGGCCTACTCTCTCAAGGATTCCGACGAATTCGTGAAGAGGTGTACTGACTATCAGAAGATGGGTACTTGCGGACAGAGAGATATGATGCCCATGCAGCCCATTCACTATTGTGAGGTTTTAGACGCATGGGGAATTGATTTCATGGGACCATTTCCTAAGAGTCAGGGATTTTGAGTATATTCTGCTTGCTGTGGATTATGTGAGTCATTGGGTCGAGGCCATCTCTGCCCGAATCGCAGATGCTAAGACTGTGTGTCGATTTTGAGGAAAAATATCATTTCACGGTTCGGGGTACCTAGAGTTCTGATTTCAGACGAGGGGACTCACTTTATCAATGACAAGGTAAGGGCCCTTGTGGATGAGTTCAGCATTGACCATCGTGTTGCCACTCCATATCACCCTCAGACTAATGGTCTTGCTGAAGTATCGAACAGGGAGATCAAGACTATTTTACAGAAGGTAGTCCACCTAGACCGAAAGGATTGGTCACAACTTTTAGACTCGGTCTTGTGGGCCTATCGGACTTCCTTCAAGACACCATTGGGGACATCTCCCTTTTGTCTCGTCTATGGCAAGCCGTGCCACTTGCCAGTGGAAATCAAGCACAAGTCACTATGGGCAGGTACATAGTTATTGGATCCCGAGAGTATAGGAGAACAGAGGAAAGCAGAGTTGGCAGCCTGATAAACAAAAATTTAGAGCGGTTGTATTGACTCACAAGGCGAGTCAACAGTCGGTGTCTAGACCACTACAAAATTCTGTATTTAATCAATAATTAACCCACACTATATATCAACAATTAGAAATAAATGTGGAGTTAAAATTTATTTTTAACTCTACACAAAAGATGTATAGGACAAGTATGCAGAGAGTTCGAACACAGGGAGCAAACAGGGTAGGTGCACAAGTAAATGTGTGTGTGTGAGTGTGAAGTGTGTCTACACTATGCAAGCAAATATTTTTGTGGATTTTTAATTTTTAATTTTTAATTTTTAATTTAATTTTTAATTTTGTATTTTGATTTTTAATTTTCTGATTTTTATAATTTATATTTTATATTTTTTCAATATTGGAATATAAAGACAATGTAATAAAAGAGAAGATAGAATATTAATACAAATATGCAAAAATAGCCAAAAAAATCAGAAATAAAATGTTTTTGGTATTTTTATGATTTTTTACTGTTTTTGTGATTTTTAGGTATTTTTCAAAATATTTTTTGTATTTTTAAACACTGAAATAAACCAAAACAGTGAACAAGCTACTGGCTGGGAGTTAAATGGGAATTAAAAATAACAAACAACCACCAAAATCTTTCAAACTAATTTTAAAATAAAGAGGATAAAATATAGAGGAAACAGGAACTGGGTTTCTATTTTTCTGAGTTTTCTCTGATTTTATATATATTTTTCGAAGTTTTTGTGTATTTTTGAATTTTTAAGGTTTTCTTTTGATATTTTTAGTTATTTTTAGACTGACACTAAAATAGGATAAAATAGACAATAGGGAATTTTTTGGAATTTTTTAAGGTATTTTAATATTTTTTGGTATTTTCTAAGCTAGACAATGCTGAAATGAAGAGTTTTTTATTTTTAATAAATATGAAAACGCAATAAAATCAAAAACTAAAAATAGGGCGTGGAATTACAAGTTAACAGGAGCTTAAGTTTAATTTTTGAGAATTTTTCGATTTAAAATGAGGCTCCAAATAAATAAGACAAGTTCATAAAAATATCACAGCCTGGCAGGGGTATAAGTGCAATTATCATAACATCCAGGGGCATACATGCAATTTTCGCACAAGGGGTGTCAGCGCAAATTACCCACCAGGGTGCGTGACTTGCACGCGCTTGGCAGGGACCTGAGTGCAATATCAAAAACCTCTGGGGGCTAACTAGCAATTTCTCTAAAAAGTTTACATTTAATATAAAATTCCTTGGACTGGAACGAAATACTAAAAGGGTCGAGGGCCTCAATGCAAAATGCTCGCACCTCACGTGTACAGGTCACGTGAGGTGACGTAGCAGAGGACCTATGTGTAAATACGAAAAGTCTAAGGGCCTACTTGCAAATTTTACAAAATATTTAAACTACTAGCAAAAGTTTTGGGACTAAAACTAAATTACAAAAATAGTGAGGGTTTAAACGCAAAATACCCTCGCAAGGCAGATCCAACGGCGTTGGGTTCTTCACTTGACACGTGGCGCGGATCCAATGGCCGATGACGCTTCGCGTTGGACGGCGAAGATTAGATCGTTGGGAGACGATCCGACAGTGACGAACGTTGCTCAATCCAACGGTAGCTGTGCAATCTGGAGACTCTCCTCGATCCGACGGTTGGGAGGCGAGGACCAAGAACAACGACGAGCGCCGGCGAGGGCGAACTTCGTCGTCCAAGATCTCCGCCCTTCGGCGACTATTGGGCTTCAAAATGGACGTGGAGGCTCCTGGGGGTCTCCTCTTCCTCCTGGAGGCTTCAAAAGACCTCGACGACGGCCGAGGTGCTCGCTGGCGGCCGGCGGAGCTGGGAGGGCTTCGCGAGCTCCGGCGAGGGTGCAAAATCGCCTCCAGGCGCGAGTGAATGTGCCTTGACCTGCAAAAAGGGTTAGGAGGTCCAGGGCAAACTGCCTGGACCTCAGGAAGGTGGTGGCGATGGGTAATGCGGCGTGGGGGTGTTCGGCCGGAGTTGCGCTCCGGCGAGGAAGTGAGATGGGGCGAATCACGAGATGAAACTTCGATTTTTTCGAGGGGTTTTGATGTTTGGATTATGACTAACAAAGTGCAGATGAAAAATAAGGGAGAAGGGGGCCTCAATGGCCGGAGCCAGAGGAAAAATGATACCTCGACCGTCGGAGTTGCGGGAGGTGGTGGAGGCGCCCTCAACCTCGTACGCCTTGGCTGAGGTGCTCGCGGTAGAGCTGTCACCTCCAGGAAGCTTCAGAGCACAAGAGAGGCAGAGAGGGGTGGACCAAGGGGACTCGATTTTCAAATTGAAGTTGGGGGTTCGTTTTATGTGGTTTGACCCAAGGTGACAGGAGCTCGAAGATCGACATGGAGCAGATGCTACAGTGCTCCACTCCCCAAGGACATCACCGGTCAAGGATGAGGGATGATCGAGGTGCGGATTTGTTGAAGAGCATATCACAAATGGGTGCAAGATTCAGTCGCGAAAAAGCCAAGAAATTGGCTCAAAAACCAATTCTGACAACGGGCGCAGGATGGGAGGCGACCAGTTGACCGGGGTCAACTGGGGGCGCCACCTGGTTGGTCCACGTGGACCAACCAGGAAAAACCCTAAAAAAATCTTGTTAATTCATTAAAAAATAGAAAAAGCCAAATTAAATTATGATTATTTAATAAAAAATATTCGTTATTTTATGTACTATTTTATTATGATTTTTAATTTATTTTATGAGGTATATTTTTATGAGTTTACTTTTTAGCCCTTTATAGGTATAATACCTATATATTTTAGTCTTTTATTTTTATTCTGTATATTTTAATTTTATTATTTTTGTTTCTTATTTTCTAAAATTATAAAATACTTTTATACACTTAATTGTATTTTTGTTTTAATTTTTTGATATATTTTGTATATTTAATAAATTAGAAGTATGTATGGTATAAGTATGTATATGGGTATTGTATCTATGTGTTTTATGTAGGTATTTTTATTTTGTATTTTATTTAGGCTTTTATTCTAATTTTAATATACATAAGTATTATAAGTAATAATTACAAGATTATAAAAATATAAAAATACAAAAATAATGAATAAATAATAAATTGAATATTTTAATCACTACAATTGTACAATGAGGGTCCAAAACTCAACTTTCAAACCGTAGCTCCGCCAAATGCGAAATCACCGCCATTAAATAGCTTATTTTATACTATATACAATTAAAGGTGAGTTTGCTGCATTTGGAGTTTTCAGTTGTGAGATACGAGTCTGGGAAGTTGGGATTCTGGATTTTTATTCAGACCATAACTTTTTATCTGTATATTATTTTTCTGTGAAATCAATTTTGTATTCTTCTTTATTTAATTATCTACAACTTTCATGTACAAAGTTTCCTTATTTGATGCATAAAAAGTGGAACCAAAAATAGGCCCCAAAATGAATAAAGAATGAATAGAATAATATAGGTATTTGACCCTTATCTCCCCCTACTTTATTCCTGGTCGACCTATTCATCAAGATGTCTAGGTCTCGGGGTTTTGGGTCATAAAATATTTACAATATTTTATTCTTTTTCTTTTCTTTTATTTATTCTATAATTTTGGCTTTAATTACACTATTTTATACACTACTGGGATGCACATGCATGAATGCTAAGATGCTATATTTAAGACTATTTATAGGAATTTGCTAGGGTTTTTGATGCTAAAATGATAGAATAAAGATGATGAAATGTGGATTCATCATCCTCCTATACTTTACCTTTGCTAGTCCCTAGCAAACACTTATGCAATAAGTGCAAAAAAGAAGAAGAAAGAAAAGAAAAAGAAGAACTTGGATTTTATTTGATTATCAAACTTGTCTTCACAAAATCAGAGTTTGGAGCTTAAATCGGACCTTTGTAATTTTAGTGCGGGCGGAACCTTAGTGAGAACCGAATTTAAAATCCAACAGTCCCTGGGAATCTCAAAATTCTGCTCAAGTCTCCTTAATAGCCAGGTCAGAAATACTTCAACTCATACGCAAACTCTTACGACTATGAATCTGACTCGTACAATGTAAGTGATGGTGGCTCTCCCCAACTAGAATGACAAAGAGACTGACTTCTCCAGTACGATAACCCAATGATTCCCTAATCCAACAACTCCATCCTCGAGGAGCGGGGTATTCCCTTCTAAGTTCAAGTGGCAACCAGCTCAAGAGGAGGGGGTGAAGAGAAGAATGGACGGTAGCCAGTGTAGCTACCTATCCTGGGATGCAAGACCAGTGTAGTCAAGTCATCCTGCTGCAGGCTCACATGATATGACTTTGGAACTCAAGCTTGCTTATTGACTTTACAACATTTGTACATACTTTGCTGGCTTTTTATTTTTGTACATGTCTGAACATTTTTTTTTGAATACTATATACAACAGCATTTACATAAGGAGTTTTTCCTCTTGAGCCAGTAGACTATCCCTCTTTTGAAGCTTTATCGCAACACACAGCCTCCTGTCTTTAGACTTCCTAATCACTGGACAGGTTGGGGTGCACTTCCCTCCCTAGAGGAGGACAAATGTATCCACTTGTGTGTGTCTCATACCGGCAAATCCAATCCCCTCACCACTCCAACTGAGTTGAGCCATGTGAAAGGTGCAGGTGTCCAAGTTAGGTCATTATCAATCAAGAGTCGTGTGTGTGCTCCGAAATACTCTACTTAGGCAGTCAAGAATCCATTGAACCAAGTCCCGTGATCCTCAAAGAATTAAGTCAACTAGACCTGAAGTACCTCAAACCCAGTTCCTATAAGGTTCCTGTTATTAGGTAGATTGTAAGGTCCAACCAAGCTCCGATCTCCGGATTTTATTTGGACTTGTTCAACTCTCAAACTCAATCCGAAAAATGCTCATGCTATGCAAATGCGATGCAGAATGCAGAAAATATTTTTGTGATGCATTTTTTTCAAAGATTTTGAACTTTTTATGTATTTTTGAAAAGATGATGATGATGATGCATATGCAGATGCATTTTTTGTATTTTTCAAAAAGATTTTTCAAATGTTTTTGGATTTTACTTTTGCAAACGTTTTTGGGATTTTTGAAAACAACAAGATTTTGGCTAAACACAAGGTGAAAATATGTACACGGGAGTGCTTCATATATCTACAAGAAGTGGATTTTAAGAATTTACAAGGGCAAGTGATCAATTTTATATATATACATAGTGGATTTTGGTGTGATGTTAGTATTCCTCAAACTTATTTGACACAAGCTTTTTCAAACAATTTTTGAAAACTATAGTCCAAAATAATTTTTACAAACATTTTTGCAAACATGTACACACATTTGAAAATCATTTTGCAAAGGTTTTCAAAACAGTATAGATAGATTTTTCAAAATATGTTTCCAACCATTTTTCAAGCCATTTGCAAATCATTTTTCAAACATTTTATTTCACACAAAGAAAACAGATTTTTACAAACCACAAATTTTTACAAAGGTTGAAAACATGTAACAAAATGTTTTCAAAGTAGTTTTCAATAGATTTTCACAAAGATTTTCAAACTATTTTTCAAACATTTTGCAAAAAACATTTTCACCTGATTTATTAATCAGTAAATACAAAAAAGAATTTGAGGAACAGAACACCTTTTTATTAGGGCTTTTAATGAATTTTAAAGAATTATTAGCCATATTATTAGGAAAATACGAAAGTACGAGTTATGGATAAAGTTTATACACAGTATATACGACCCCCTATACTTAGCTTGAGCTATGTCCTCATAGATCGGGGAGAAAAGAGAAGACATAACTCGTACTAAGTATAGACAAGTCTAAAGAATAAATAACTAATGAATGAATCAATGAATGAGAAGTTGACCGTCCCCCCTATACTTAGGATCAAATAATCCTAAGTATAGCAGACTGTACACAAAGCAGGGAGGATCAAGGGTAGGAATGAACAGATCGTACTCAGATTGTCTCCCCCTATACTTAGGGTAAAATATCCCTAAGTATAGACAAGAAGAGGAGACAATGGAGAGGATCGAAATGAAAATGAAAGAACCCGGGTGCAAACCCCCCTATACTTAGGACAAAGTACGTCCTAAGTATGGAAAACTGTCTACAAGGGTGGCACCTTTTTGTTAGATAAAGAAAATAGAAAAGGAAAAGAAGAAAAGAAGAAAAGAAGAAAATAGATCAACAGATGAAAGAGTGGTATAGACATATGATCTGTACAGCGGAAGATGGAATTGATCGCCATGTATGAGATGCAGATGATGTGATTCAAAGAACACATCTCATACCAGAAGAATGGGGGCAACGTCGATGGTCGGCGGATCATGATCTAGATACAGCTTCAGGCGTTGACCATTGACACGGAAGGCAGAGGAAGATGACAGTTCCGATATGTCGATGCTGCCATTGTCATGTACCTTCCTAACCACATACAGACCTTTCCAGTTGCTCTGTAATTTCCCTGGAAATAATTTTAGCATGGAATCAAACAATTATACTCTCTGATCTGGCTCAAACTGTTTATGGCTGATATGGGAATCATGTCATGTCTTCACTTTCTCCTTGTACTGTAGGCTGTTAGAAAAGGCTGTATCTCTCAGTATTTCCAGGGCGGCCAATTCTGCTCTTCTTTGTTCTCATATGCTCTCGGGATCTAACAGTAACTCAGTGACTGCCCAAAAAGATTTGTGCTTGATTTCCACTGGCAGATGGCACGGCTTGCCATAGACGAGATGAAAGGGAGATGTCCCCAATGGATTCTTGAAAGAAGTCCGATAGGCCCACAAGACCGAGTCCAAAAGCTGTGACCAATCCTTTCGGTCTGGGCGGACAACTTTCTGCAAGATTGTTTTTATCTCCTGGTTCGATACTTCGGCAAGACCATTAGTATGAGGGTGATACGGTGTGGCAACCCGATGGTCAATGCCGAACTCGTCTGCAAGGGCCCTAACCTTGTCATTGATGAAGTGAGACCCCTCGTCTGAAATCAAGACTCCCGGTACCCCGAACCGTGAAATGATATTTTTCCTCAAAAATTTGCATACGGTTTTAGCATCTGCGGCTCGGGTGGGGATGGCCTCAACCCATCGACTGACATATTCCACAACGAGCAAAATATGCTCGAATCCCTGACTCTTAGGAAATGGGCCCATGAAATCAATCCCCCATGCATCAAAAACCTCACAAAAGTGAATGGATTGCATGGGCATCATATCTCTCTGTCCGTAGGTTTCCATTTTCTGACAGTCAGTACATCTCTTCACGAACTCATCAGAATCCTTGAAGAGGGTAGGCCACCATAGGCCGGATTGAAGCACCTTCTGTGCTGTTCTTTTTCCAGAATGATGTCCTCCTGCCTCAAGCTTGTGGCAGTATGTGAGGACGCTATGATGCTCTTCTTGAGGAATGCACCTCCTCCAGATGGTGTCCCCTCCTTCATGATAAAGGACGGGATCCTCCTAATGGTAAAACTTGGCCTTCGCCAGGAAGGTCTCGAGTTTCTGCCTGGGCCAACCTTGTGGGACCGTCTTGGCGACAAGATAGTTCACAATGTCGGAGTACCATGGGAGCGAGGTGATAGCCAAGATCGCCTCATCTGGAAATGTCTCTGTGATAGGTGCGCTGGTCTCAGATTCCTCAAGATTCTCCAATCTGGAGAGATGATCCGCCACCACATTCTTGACTCCAGGCTTATCCTTAATCTCAATGTCAAATTCCTGGAGTAGAAGGATCCATCTGGTCTGACGTGCTTTGGCATCCTTCTTAGCCATTAAGTACCGGAATGGCGGTGTGATCAGTGTAAATTGTCACTCTGATCCGAGAATATAAGATCGATACTTATCCAGAGCAAAGACTACGGCCAGCATCTCTTTCTCAGTCACGGTGTAATTCCTCTGAGCGGCATCCAAAGTCCGGCTGGCGTAGTGAATGGCAAAAGGTAATCCATCCCTCCGCTGTCCAAGCATAACCCCAACGGTAAAATCTGAAGCATCCGTCATGATCTCGAATGGGAGAGACCAATCGGGTGGCTGAAGGACAGGAGCTAAAACAACCATATTTTTGAGAGTCTCAAAAGATGCAAGACACTTATCATTGACAATAAACTCGGTGTCTTTTGTCAGCAAGTCAGTGAGCGGTCGGGCAAATACGACTGAAGTCCTGAATGAACCGTCGGTAGAAACCGACATGCCCCATAAAAGACCGCAACTGACGCAAGTTGGACGGTTGGATTGAGTTTTCTGATGATATCCACCTTGGCCGGATCGACCTCCATGCCCCTGTTGAGACGATATGACCGAGGACCGTCCCTTGAGTCACCATAAAGTGGCTCTTCTCCCAAGATAAAACAAGATTGACCTCTATGCAGCGTTGAAGCACACGGTCTAGGCAGTCAAGACAAGCATCGAACCCGTCGCCATAGACCGAGAAGTCATCCATGAAGACCTCTAAACAGTCACCCACCATGTCCAAAAATATGGACAACATGCACCTTTGGAATGTTGCTGGAGCGTTACATAAATCAAAGGGCATCCGTCTGAAAGCATAAGTCCCAAACGGACAGGTGAATGTTGTTTTTGCCGGTCTTCGGGCGCAATGGCCACTTGATTGTATCCGAAGTAACTGTCAAGAAAATAGTAATGACTCTTCCCAGGCTGCCGCTCGATAATCTGATCAATGAAGGGTAGCGGGAAGTGATCCTTCTTGGTGGCCTCATTCAATCGTCTGTAGTCCACACATACCTCCAAGAAGTGGGCACTCTGGTAGCGATCTCCTCTCCAGACTCATTGACAACTGTAGTTATACCCGTTTTCTTGGTTACCATGTGTAGTGGACTAACCCATTTGGAGTCGGAGATGGGGTAGATAAAATCGGCGCTCCACCACTTCGAAATTTCTTTCATGACTACCTCTCGAAGATTCGGGTTCAGCCGTCGCTGGAACTCACGCGACGGCCCTAGCGTTATCCTCAAGATAGATGTGGTGGGAGCACAGAGCCGGACTAATACCCTGGAGATCAGCTATACTCCAACCTATCGCCTTGTGGTTTCTTTCAAGAACCTCCATCATACGAGATTCTTGTTCTCCAGTCAAACCTGCTGAGATAATAACTGGGGCATATCTGGCTCACCTACAAGGAATCTGTACTTCAACGACTGCGACAGAGGTTTCAGTTCTGGACAACTGGGAGGCGGCAGATCTGGCTTTTGATATGTCTGTGTGAAGGCGACCAGGTCTGCATGGGAGAACTCTCGCTCTGCATGAATTTCTAACGAAGGGCGGCATGCTGAATCATCAATGAACTGTATTGGCTCGCACTCTGTCATGGTTGTTGACTCAGAAGGAATCAGACACGGCAAATAGTCATCAAAATCATCCCAGTCAATGTCTGAATTCGAGGGATCAGAAGAAGATGAGCAAGAATGAAAATCATCAGCACCACTCGTCCCAACACTATCAGCCTCTGGGGTATCCTCATCCAGGGGTGTGCTCTCTCGGCTCTCGACTGCCATGAGCTTTATATATAGTGAATCTGTGGGCAGGGCGAGGGTCGGTGCTACAGGATCAATCCAGTTGGATTCATCATCTATCATCACAAAATCGCACTCCTGGTGGATGTCTAGCTCTTCCTCTGTCATCTGCGCGGCTTCACTTGACTGCTCCGAGCATTCTAACTCTCTGGCTCTGGTTTCCTCGATTGTCTCTATTTGTATGGTTTCGCCCTCTACGCGAAAACATACCTTCCCAGTGTCATGATCGGTCACCGCCTTGGCTGTAGCCAAGAATGGACGTCCGAGAATGATGGGGGCATCAGGTTATCGACTCAGGGATCTCCATGTCCAACACAACGAAGTCCACGGAGAATTTCAGGCCCTGAATGGTAACGACCACGTCTTTCAATAACCCCTTCGGCCTCTTAGTCGACCTATCAGCAAACTGAAGGAATGTCCTGTTCCTAAGAAGAGGACCAAACTCGAATCGGTCGAGGAAGGCTGCCGGAAGAAGGTTGATTGAAGAGTCATTATCTAATAGAGTACGATCAAATTGTTGCTCCTGAATCTCGCATCTGACATAGGAGCTCCTGCATCGGGTCTCTTGGCTGGCAGCTTGTTCTGAATAGTGCAGCAAGTGAAATGAGTGAGCACATGGATTTGATCTCTGTGGTTCCTCTTCTTCCTGCGGATGGTAGTTTTCTCCTTCAAGTTCTTTTTGAAGAGGGGGATGTGCTCAAGTACTTCTTGTAGAGTCAGATGAATATGGAATCTGTCAATCATCTGGTTGCTGAACTCTACCTGCTGATCTTTTTTTGGATTTTCTCTTTTGTTCCCCTTCGCTCGGCGGAGTTCCTCAGGGAAGGGGATGGTTGGGGCCTCCACAGATGGAGGGCTAGGAATAGGTCCCTGTGCCTGTGAAGGAGGAGAATCCATACAATCATCATCATGCAACACATATGGATCCGCAATGTGAACAGAAACCTTTCCTTTATTCATATTTTTGTTTTTTTTGTTACCACAGTCCATAGATACAAAAGGTGGTAACATCACAGAGGGGGGCTCAACAAAAGTAGATGTGGTGGCCTCAGTACCACCACCGGCACCTGTGTTCGCGGCATCAGCACCGCGCTCTGGTTCAGCATCCAAAATGGTGGCATCAGCACCACCGTCTGCATCTGGTATCACGACGGCCTCAGTACCGTCGTCTGGATCTCCATCATTGGTGGCCTCAGCACCACCGTCTTCAACATCATCATTAGCGGCATCAGCACCGCTACTCTGCTCCTCTGGTGCTCCTGGTTCAGTTGGTGGTTGTCGCTCAAAAGAGGCGCCGCCGGCTGGCATCCTACCGCTCCTAGTAGTCACAAAATCAGCATCATACAAAGAAAGAGATATGTCACTCAAATAGTCACTAGGAGAGGTTTCCTCTATAAACTCTACATGCTCAGACTTCCTTTTCAGATTGTTCGGGTTAGGTTCAATCTGAGCGGGTATGGCGGCCTTGCCTTTTATGATCTCCCTCATTTCCTGCCGGAATTCATCCATTTCTTGCATGAAGGATGCTCATTGTTCGGAGAGCAAGTGGGCAAGATCGTCTAATGTTGGATTCTCAAAAGCAGGGCCCTGAGAACCGGACGGGTTCCCTTGCGGGAAATGAGGTTGTTGCTGCTGTTGTGGTTGATACTGGGGATGATGGGGGTAAGATTGCTGAGGTTGCTGTCATTGCCTCCACTGTTGTCCCTGATAGGCAGGACGAGGACCACTCTGATATTGTTGTTGGTGGGCATACCGGGGCTGTTGTTGCTGTTGTGGCTGGCTGTTCTGCTGTCCTTGGGTGGGATTCTGCTGTTGGGATGAGGAGCCACTATTGCCCTAACGGAATCCGGGGTGATCACGACGGATCCCGAGCTGAGGGTATCGGTCATACGAAATCCCATTGACTTCCATCAATGGTTCCTGCTCAAAGGAGGGTGGAGGAAGAACTGCCAGTGGCTGCTCCGGCTGATACACCACCATCTGAGTGTCTGAAGATGGTGGCTGCGCTGGGTAATACTGTAGCAGTGGGACCGGCTCTGCCTGGATATGGCTCACCTGGCAGTACGAGGTAGAGGGTTGGTTGGAACTGCTACTACTTGGATCAGCACGTGACCTGGGAGGCTGCTGGGAATGAGTTTGTGCCTCCTGTACGCAAAGGATCTGCGTCTTCAGGTCACTCATGGTCTTGGTGATCTGGTCCATCTGGGCCATGCCTTGCATATGTTTCCTCTCGAGGATCTCGCGACGGTCCAGCTTCTCACTGATTATGCCCATGTTAGCTGCAGCTGATTCAGCTTGGGCTGCAGCTGTCGACGATGTGTTAGGACCGGCATCGATGCGGGCGATCCTCTGGAATGATCCCGCTCCTTGCGGGGGCTTCTGCTGTGTGTAGACACGGGCCTGGGCCATTACGGTTGAGTTTTCTGCCATGCCCTCGTAAATGGCCCAGACGTCGTCCTCACCCTTGGAAAAGTACGACCCACCGCAAGAGGCGTTGACTAGCCCCTGCAGCTCCGGTGTCAGCCCACAGAAGAAACTCTGAACTAGGTTGGGTTTGGAGATATCGTGATGTGGACACCGGTCGATGAGCTCTCGAAATTGATCCCAAGCTTCATGGAATTGTTCATTCGGGATCATGACGAATTTGCTTATCATGGCTCTAGCTGCATTAGTCCGGCCGAGAGGGTAGTACTTCTTCAGATATGCGGTCCAGAGATCTGCCCATGTGTCGATGAATCGCCCCAAGTGTTTGAGCCAGTATGCGGCTCTGTCAACCAAAGAGAATGGAAAGGCGATCACCTTGATCGTGTACTCAGTCATCAATCTGTCATGGATGGTGATGCATATCTTCTTAAATTCTTGAAGGTGGAGGTGTGACTCTTCGGTCGGCAACCCATGGAATTTGGGTAGAAGCTGTATTGTGTGGGGCTGAAGCTTGAAATCTCCATGGATAGGCAGGAGTCTAATCCAACGATGAGTGAGGGATGCGGCTGGGTTGTGCAATTTCCTCATGATGGTCTGTGGCGGTCTCTCAACGTCGGGATCACCTCCTCCTGCATCAGGTCCTCCTCCTCCTCCACCGCCACCGCCCCCAGGTCGGTTTTCTCTCATCTGAGCTATCTCTCTCATGAGATCACCCATGAAGGTACCCTGGTCACGAATCTACCTCTGCATGGTCTCCAGGGATGCAAGAAGTGAATTGTTGATGGCCGCCTGATCAAATAAGAACGGAGGGTGATCATGGTCATCCGGGTGCTCGCCTCTGTCTGTCATCTCGGGATTCTCTGAAAAAGCAAAAGAGGCCGTCTCAGGTGTTATCGAATGATCTGAACTCTGTGATGCACTGAATTCTGAAACTATTGGACTGAGAGAAGGAGAATGAGAAGGGTGGTCGAGGGAGAACAGGGTGGAGGTAAACTCAAGCTCGGAGAGCGGACTCTCTGAGGTAGTCCTAGATGAATGAGGAGGAGTGCTGGATAGCGGTGCCGACAAAGTCGGCCTAATAGATCTCGTCCCATCATCTTGATTATTGGGAAGAGAAGAGGGAATGCAGAAGAAGAGGAATGAAGGAGAAGCAAAATTGCGCACAATTGTGATGTGTTTTTGATCTTGACCTAAATAAAACTAGCAATCAAACACAAAACAGGGGTGAGTTCACCAACTCTACACATGAAGCCGTGAAGGTTCGGCTTTTATCTTGTCAGTTTTGGCTTGAATTCAGGAATTAATCTTTTCACGAGTCCTTAGAGCGCTACGCCTAAAGGAGAGAGAGTACTGCCGGAAAAGTATTCCTGTACTTGTCCTCCTCCTGTGTAACCTGTAACTTGCGCTTTTTAAGGTCCTTGTAACCCTTCCTGGATCCCTACTCAGCCAAAGAAATAGAGGGAGGAAGCCGATAGGCGAAACCGATACTTCGGATCTCGCTCGCAACGGAATCACCCGTGAGCGTGCAAGATCCTACTCAGACGCAGACGGTGAGACAGACACACCCGTGAAGGCGTGGCCTATGCTCGGTACTTCGGACAAGGTCGGTGCTCACACAATAGTGAGTCACCAATGGCGACCAAGCCCTACTCGCCTACGTACGATAGTAGCGCCAATACTTCGGAAATCCAGGCGATACACAAGGCAGCCACAAGTTGGGTTTTGGGCTCTAATCCTTACGAAGCACTCACCTCATTTGGAAGGAGACCTTCCCATGCAACCTGAATACAAGTGAGGGTGTTACTCTCCCCAATCAAGGAATCCAATTACCAATTTTATTTTTGGTCAAGGTTTTCTTAGCAGTCCCTTTTTAATTTTTTTTGGTGTTATCGCTTCTTTTGAGTAGATTCAAACAAGCGTCTAACGGTTTTTTGTATTTTCTTTGATCCTACTTTGTCCAAAAACATAGGGAGAATAGAGTCGGAAAAGCCGATGCAAGTCGACACCAAGGTGGAAATCTCACCTTTGTGTCTAAATGATGGATGCAAAGTGAGAAGACTTACAGGAATCCCAGCTCTCTCCATGTGGGATGCAAAGCAGAATTTGTAAACCTAACTACATGGCGGTATGCAATGCGAAAATCGTCCTAAGATAGGCAACTGCTAGCGTGAAGAACCACAAGCTAATGATGAATCCACATTTCATCATCTTTATTCTATCATTTTGGCACCAAAAACCCTAGCAAATACCTGTAAATAGCCTTAAATCAAGCATCTTAGCATTCATGCATGTGCATCCAGACAGTGTATAAATTACTGTAATTAAGGCCAAAATTATAGAATAAATAAAGAAAAGAAAAAGAATAAAATATTGCAAATATTTTATGACTCAAAACCCCCGAGACCTAGGCATCTTGATGAATAGGTCGACAAGGAATAAAGTAGGGGGAGATAAGGTCAAAAACACAGAGAAAATACCTATATTTTTATTCATTCTTTATTTATTTTGGAACCTATTTTTGGTTCCACTTTTTATACATCAAATAAAGAAACGTTGAACATGAAAGTTGTAGATAATATAATAAAGAAAAATACAAAATTGATTTCACAGAAAAATAATGTACAGATAAAAAGTTATGGTCTGAATAAAAATCCAGAATCCCAACTTCCCAGACCCGTATCTCACAATTGACAACTCCAAATGCAGTGTACTCACCTTTAATTGTATATAGAATAAAATAATCTACTCAATGGCGGTGGTTTCGCATTTGGCGGAGCTACGGTTTGAAAGTTGAGTTTTGGACCCCTATTGTATACTTGTACATATTAAAATATTCAATTTATTATTTATTTATTATTTGTATAATTTTATATTTTTATAATGTTGTAAATAATACTTATAATAATTATGTGCAGTAAAATGAGAATAAAAACCTAAATAAAAACAAAAATAAAATACTTAAAAATAAAAGACATAGATACATTACCTACACATATACCTATACAAAACATACTTGTATTTTATTAAATATACAAAATAAATCAGAAAAATAAAATAAAAATATATTTATGTACATAAAAGTATTTTATAATTTTATAAAATAATAATAAAAAAAATAAATCAATTAAATATACTCAATAAAAATAAAAGAATACAATACATAGAATAATATACCTATATAAGGGTATAAATGCAAACTTGTAAAAATAAGTCTCATAAAAATAAATAAAAATCACCATAAAATAATTTATAAAATGATAAACATTTTTTATTTTATAATCAAAAATTAATAAAACCGTTTATTATTTTTAAATGATTTTAGAATCATTTGTTTCCAGGCTTTTTCCTGGTTGGTCCACGTGGACCAACCAGGAGGGCTGGAGAGTTGACTTGGGTCAACTCTCTGACCCCTGGCCTGCTGCTTGTCAGAACGACTAAGACCCCCACTTTCTCGATTTTTCTCGCCATGATGCGTTGCTCGAGGGAGGATGATTCCTTCACGAAAAGTGTACCTGGAACTACCACCTAGCTCGCCAGCCTATCAGATCCTCTTGGATCTTCTCCATCCGCCCGTGATCAAGCCTCGAAACTCGCCCGTCGACCACATTTCAAAACCCAACCTCCTTCTTCCTTTTCCCCTTGAACCGGCTTGGGCACCAAAATCCTCCGGGTGAGGGTCGAGGGTTGATCTCCAGTGACAGGGGAGTCCTCCCCCATCTCAGGCGAGGTGCGGCGGAGCACCTAGCGCCGAGTTCCACCACCTCCGGCCGTACGGCCGTCGAGGTTTCTTCCTCGTGGTTAACGCCATTTGAGGGCAGTTTTCTTCTCGTTTTTCTTGTAGTTAGTTAGCTGTTAGTCTAAGCTTTTGATTCGTCCATTTAGTTTGTCATTTAAACCATCAATCAGTGCCGGACACCATCACGAACACCTCGCCGGAGTTCTTGAACTCCGGCCACCATTTTCACCATTCCACGCCACCATTCCTTTTTTTGCTGGCCCTGGAACCTCTTACTTCTGCTGGTACTCTCATTGCAGGTCCAGGTGCGAGGAGACCCCCTCCTGGGGTCGAGTTTTGTGGCACTCGAAGCAGCCTGGAATCCCCTTGGTCCACCCTTCAGCGCCATCATCGTGCTCCTGAGCTCCGTGGAGGTGACAGCTCCACCGCCAGCCCTTCAGCCAAGGCGCGCGAAGTCGAGGGAGCCTCCACCACCTCCGCCAACAGCCGGTGTCGAGGTACTTTTCTTCCTCTGGCTCCGGCCATTGAGGGCGTCCCCCTGCTCTTTTCTTTGCACCATTGTATTCCTGCTAGCCTTAGGATTAAAAACCCCAAAAACATTCAAAGTTCCGTCACCCAAATCGCCCGATCATGCACCTTGGTCGGAGCGCACCTCCGGTCGTGCATCCATATCGCGAACCACGCCCTTCCCCGACCATCCAAGGGTCCAGGCAGTTTGCCCTGGACCCGTTGACCATTTTTGCAGGTCAAAGTACGAACGAAAGCACCTGGAGGCGAGTTTTGACGCTCGCCGGACTGTGGCCGAGCTTCCCAGCTCCGCCGCCTTCGCCTGAGCACCTCGGCCGCCGCCGCGGTATTTTGACGCCTCCAGGAGAGAGACGAAGACCTGAGGAGCCTCCAGCCCGCTTTTGAAGCCAAACCGCTCGCCGGAGACGGAGCTTGACCGCGGCGAACCTCGGCTCGCCGGAGTTCGTCGCTGTTCTTGCTCCGGGTGGCGCCACCGTTGGATCGAGGAGGAGCTCCAGACAGATCGTGGACCGTCCGATCTTGAAGACCCAGCCACCGTCGATCTCAGCCGAGATCTGATCCCAGACATCCACGAGCGAAGCGACATCGGCCGTCCATCAAGCGCCACGTGTATAAGTGGCTTGCCATCAGCCGTCGGATCACGCGCATAGGGTATTTTGCACATGACCCCTTGCGCCTTTTGTATTTATTTATTAGTATTTAAACTTTTGTCGGTAGTGTAAAAATTTTGTAATATTTGCACAAAGTCCCCCGAACTTTATTTATTTACATCCCAGTCCCTCGCCACGTCACCTCACGTGACCAGTTCACGTGAGGGGGTGGGCATTTTGCAAGGACACCCTCGGACGTTTGTGTATTTCGTTTTAGTCCTAAAACTATCGCAACACGTGTAAACTTTTTGGTTATTTAGCAAGTGGGCCCCCAGGTTTTGAAATATTGCATTTTAGTCCTCACCAGGCGCGTGCAAGTCACGCGCCCTGGTGGGAAAATTGTTAAGAGGCCCAGGCGACTTTCGTAATTGTATTTTGGTGCTAAAAATTGAATATACAGTGTATATTTTTGTGGAAAATTGCATGTATGCCCCTGGACGTTTGATATTTTGCACATATACCCCTGCTAGGACTGTTTAATGTTTGGATGTTTGCTCTAATTATTTGACCTAGCATTTTAACTCCAAAAATTTCACAAAAATAGACTTAAGTATCTGGAACACGTGTACTTTGACGCCACCATTTTAGTTTTTGATTTTACTTTATTTTCATATTTATTAAAAATCAAAAACTTGCTATTTGTGCACTGTCTAGCTTAGAAAATACCAAAAAAATATTAAGACACCTCCAAAAATTCCAAAAAAATTACCTAGTGTCTATTTTATTCTATTTTAGTGTCAGTCCAAAAATCATTAAAAATCTCAAAAGAAAAACACTAAAAATTTAAAAACAATCCAAAACTTCAAAAAAATATAAAAAAATAGTAGAAAACTCCAAAAATTATAAACTCAGGTTCTGTTTATTCCTAATTTTGTTCTTTTTATTTGAAAAATAGTGTGAAAATTTGTTGTTGTTGTTTGCTATTTTTAGTTCCATTTTTTACCACAGCCAGCATTATTTCCACTGTTTTGCTTTATTTCAATATTTTAAAATATCAAAAACACCTTGAAAAACTCCCAAAAATCACAAAAATAGTAAAAATTCTTAAAAATACCAAAAACATTTTATTTCTGAATTTTTGAGTATTTTTGCACATTTTTATAAATATTTTTCTTGCCTTTTATTATATTGTCTCTAGGCTCCAATATTAAAAAAAGAAAATAAAAAAATATAAAATATAAAATATAAAAATCAGAAAATCACAAATCAAAATACAAAATTAAAAATTAAATAAAAAATAAAAAAAATTAAAAATTAAAAACCCACAAAATTTATTTGCTTGTTTGCTTAGTGTAGACACTCCACACATCACACACACTTGAGCATTTTTGCTTGAACTACCTTGTTTGCTCCCTGTGTTCGAACTCTCTGCATACTTGACACTATACACCATTTGTGCAGAGTTAAAAATAAATTTTAACTCCACATTATTTCTAATTTGTTGATCTTTAGTGTGGGTTAATTGTTGATTAAATTCGGATTTTGATTGGTCGACACTTCGACTGAGTTCACGCTTTGTGTTGAACTTAAGACCATCGACTTTCGTGTTTATCAAATGGCGCCGTTGCCGGGGAGCAACAGCGCGTAGTTCGAGTTTTTGTTTTGTGTTGTGATCATTTGTCTGCACTTCGCGGCTTTTATTTCTATTTGTATTATTGATATATCTCTTGAGCTGTCTAATCCCTCTTCTTTGTTGACTTTCTGCGAGGTACCGCGGACCGAGGGAGGCGCATCACTCGAGGCGCCGAAGCACCCACGTGAAGCCGGCTTAGCCACCTAGCACCAAGGAGACGAGAAGAGAATTTTTGAAGACCGCGCTCTACTTTAGTTGCATTTTATTTCATTGCATGTATTTTTGTAACTTAAGTGAGTGAGAGACTTAATTTGTAATAATACAGGTACCCCTCGGACTTGGACATTCGAGCCTAACTTCCAGGTGTCTGTTCACCTGGGGGCTCACCGCGGTTTTTGTCGGCTTTTCTTCGCATTCTTTTATTTTGTTTTGTTTTTCGATTTTATTTATTTTGTGTGATTGAGCCCCTAGTTCTAGGATTGCTTGCGATAGACTAAGGCCAAACACCTAATATCTTGCATGCACCTATAGTTTCGTTTGGACTTAGTCAAATTTTAAACAGTTGATCATCACATTCAATCCATCGCGTCGCGAGCTCTCCCCGCAAAGCGCTTTCTCCTACCCTCAATTTGTTGAGCAGAGGAGGGGTGAGCCTAGACCGGACTCTAGGGTTGAGGATTGGTGGTCAACTTGTGGTTCTTCCCGCTAATAGCAATTTCTGAAACTTAGGGCGATTTCATCGGCTTTTGCATTTGCATATAGATAGGTTTCAATTCTGTTGAGCATTCTTGCATGTAGAGTGCTGGAGGCAAGGTGAGCATTTACGCTTTAGCATCCATCATCGTTTTGATCGCTTGCATTGCTTTTCCGCCTCTCTACCTCTGATTTTGCCAACCTAGGATCTTAAAGGAATTGAATCCCCAATAGGATCGTGTATTTTTATTAAAAATCCAAAAAAAAAGTGGTAATCAATAAAATTGGGACTGCTAATATTACTTGACCCTAAAACCGATCAAAAAGAAAATCTTGTATTGGGGCGAGTAATCCCCTCATTGTCTTCGTTTTATTTGCTCGCGCACACACTAAGGTTAGAGCCCAAAATCCCATTCAACCCCCTAAGTGTTTGTGCAATTTTGGACTTCTCACCTAACTCTAAAACAGACAAGATAAAAAGACCGCTCTTGTGGTCTCTACCGAGTTGAGTAGGTGAATTGAGGGTTGTCTTATTTTCATTTTTTGTTTGTGATTGTTTTGAGTATGTCCTAGATCATCCCCGCGCATTTGCGCCTTCTTCTCCACTCTCTTGACTTGACCGTCGTGCTCTCCCGATCATTTTCCTTTTGTTTTCGAGATGGCTAACTGGAGCGTATTTTATCCGGATTTTGCGGATCACTCGTTCACTCCAGCCGATCCACCTCCCTTTTATCAGGAGGATCCTCCTCCTATTTTTTCTGATTTTTGTACATACCCGCCTCATCCACAGTATCACGACTCGGATTTTCACCCACCTCCATCCCCACCTGTATATTATCCGCCTCCACCTTCACATCCACCCGAGCATGACCTGATAGAGTCACCTCCCTCGATCTCTATGAGTGATATCTTGAATCGGATGACAAAGCGCATTGATTTGTTGAATGATAATCTTGCTATCTTGAGGAACAATCAGATTAATGCTCCTTTTGTTGGGAATACGGCTTCACTTGTAGATGATCATGGGAGCTTGCAATCGCCAAAAATACAAAAAAATGAGAAAAATTTAAAAATCCAAAAAGATTTCGGGAGACACTTAGTTGATCAAGATTTTGAGGAGAGAGTCCACTTGCCTGAACCCTGGACCACACACCCATTCACATCCAGTCCCACCTTTGACCCCGAGGATGCCGCTGTACAGACTGCTCTTGGCATGCCTCGTGTATATGCTGATTCCGACTTCCTCCCTTGTATGGAGGAAGTCCAAAAATTCAAAAAAATGATATCTGAACCCGAAGTGGTGGCTGCCATTCATGAGATTATTCGTGCCCCACTTCAGCAGGCCATGACCCAATTATCTGTTCCTCTTCCCAAGAAGAGAAAGCGGAGGAGCAGATCTGAGCATCACATTCTGACCATGGCCACTGCCCTCGCCATCACACACCGTCCCATTCCCAAGAGGAAGAACACAGCTACACCTTTCATCACTTGCACCATCTCTGACCATACTTGTGATCGCACTCTCCTAGACGGCGGTGCTTCGATTAGCATACTACCCTTCTCGCTGGTACAGTCTCTTCACTTAGGGCCTCTCAAGAAGACCAGGATGATCGTTCAGTTTGCTGATGGATCTATCAAGAGGCCGAAGGGTATCCTTGAAAACGCCGTCATTACTATTCAGGGCATGAGCCACCATGTTGATTTTGTCGTGTTGCCCATGGAGAACTCCACAGGGGAGCCATCTCCAATCATCCTGGGACGACCATTCCTCGCCTCTGCGAGGGTCGTTATTGATTATGGATCAGGAGAGGTTCGTTTCCGTCCTGTTGACGGGAATGAAGTGTCGATCACCGCACCCACAGTTGACCAGAGACCTGCACCTGATGCACCTTCACCGATCATAGCTGACTATGAGGCCCGTGACAAACCTAATGCTACTAGAGATACTTCCTTAGCGATCCCTGATGAGACCCGACGGATCCCCCGAAAGGGGAGGAAGTCGGAAAGTATGGACCTCACTGATCCTCCTCCTGGTGTGTGGCGATGTGTTGATGAGATCCAGAGT
This sequence comes from Ottelia alismoides, assembly GCA_037367405.1. NCBI lineage: Eukaryota > Viridiplantae > Streptophyta > Magnoliopsida > Alismatales > Hydrocharitaceae > Ottelia > Ottelia alismoides. Next base: position 63,017 of record JAZKJV010009629.1, on the reverse strand, counting down.
ATTTATGTGATTGAACCATTTGATCAGGGGGCAGATACCAAGATAATTGAGGATGCTTATGATGTTGCCCATTACTTTGAGAGACCTCATAAGGCAACAAATGACTTGAGTAAGACTAGACAGGACGGACCCGTTTTGACTACTTCCATTGATAAATCCGTTCCTGGCCCTTCACAAGTGAAGATGATTGAGGTCGGTTATGATGCTGCCATTTATTTTGATAAATTCAGACCTCTTGTTGAAGACAAGGATTCAGGTGAGAGTCTTGAGGACGATCTGAGTTCGTATACTTCCACAGATGATTTCGTTCCTTTTGATTTTGACCTGGACGAGGACTCGCAGGACGACTCCGATTACACTTCTTCCGAGGATGATGAGTTTGTCCCATTTCACTTTGACATCTGCGAGACTTCCAAGGCCGGACCTAGTCGTACTTCTTCCACTCACCCGTCTGTGCCTTCACACCATAGGACCACCAAGGGAGAACCTAGCCATACTGCTTCCATCGATCAGTTCGTCCCTTTCCGTTTTGACTCCACTGAGGGCCTTCACCGTGTCGACCCTGATCGGCCTCCGTCCACTGTGGACCCCGATATCGACATACACCATATCCGATCTATCCCTCAGCGGTCCCGTAAGAAGGTTTACTTTCCACCTTCTGATGATCACCCTTTTATGTTGTAAATTCTCTCAGATGACTCTTTCTATCTCTGTCACTTCTATTTTTGCTCGTCTACCCATTTCTCGTGTTTGCCTTGCTTAGGACGTACTTTGTCCTACGTATAGGAGGGGTAGATGAGTTGAGTGTTCTTTCTTCGTCCGTCTGATCACTCCTGTCGTTGCCTATACTTAGGGCTTCTTTGACCCTAAGTATAGGGGGAGTGACGTGTACATCCTCACGATCTCTTCTTCCATCTTCATCTCTTTTCTTCTTTTCTTCTTTTCTTCTTTTCCTCTTCTATCTTCTTCATTTACCGAAAAGGTGCCGCCCTTGTAGACAGTTTTCCATACTTAGGACGTACTTTGTCCTAAGTATAGGGGGGTGTGCACCCCGAGTTGTTCTATTCTTTGATCCTCTCCATTGTCTCCTCTTCTTGTCTATACTTAGGGATATCTTACCCTAAGTATAGGGGCAGACAATCTGAGTACGATCTGTTCATTCCCACCCTTGACCCTCCCTGCTTTGTGTACAGTCTGCTATACTTAGGATTATTTGATCCTAAGTATAGGGGGGACGGTCAACTTCTCATTCGTTGATTCATTGATTCATTCATTTATTCTTTATTATTTCGACTTGTCTATACTTAGTACGAGTTATGTCTTCTCTTTTCTCTCCGATCTATGAGGACATAGCTCAAGCTAAGTATAGGGGGGTCGTATATACTACGTATATACTTTAGCCATAACTCGTACTTTCGTATTTTCCTAATAAATATGGCTAATAATTCTTTAAAATTCATTAAAAAACCTTAATAAAAAGATGTGATTATTCCTCAAATTCTTTTTGTATTTACTGATTAATAAATCAGGTGAAAATGTTTTTTGCAAAATGTTTGAAAAATAGTTTGAAAATCTTTGTGAACATCTATTGAAAACTATTTTGAAAATATTTTGTTTCGTGTTTTCAACCTGTGTAAAATTGTGTGGTTTGTAAAATTTCTTTTCTTTGTGTGAAATAAAAATGTTTGAAAAATGATTTGCAGATGGTTTGAAAAATGGTTGCAAAAATGATTTGAAAAACCTATATATACTGTTTTGAAAGCCTTTGCAAAATGTTTTTCAAATGTGTGTAAAATGTTTGTAAAAATTATTTTGGACTATAGTTTTCAAAAATTGTGTGTAAAATTGTTTTCAAATAAGTTTGAGGAATATACACATCACACCACAATCCATTTTATGTATACATGTATAAAATTGACCACTTACCCTTGTAAATTCTTAGAATCCACTTCTTGTATATATAAAGAAGCACTCCCGTGTACATATTTTCACCTAGTTTTTAGCCAAAACTTTTTGTTTTCAAAAATTCCCAAAAACATTTGCAAAACTAAAAATCCAAAAACATTTGAAAAATCTTTTTGAAAAATACAAAAAATTGCATCTGCATATGCATGCATCATATTTTCAAAAATCCATAAAAAGTTCAAAATCTTTGAAAATTGCATCACAAAAATATTTTCTGCATCACATTGCATAGCATGAGCATTTTTCGGATTGAGTTTGATAGTTGAACAAGTCTAAGTAAAATCCGGAGATTGGAGCTTGATTGGACCTTCAAATCTACCTAATAACAGGAACCTTATAGGAACTGGATTTGAGGTACTTCAGGTCTAGTTGACTTAATTCTTTGAGGATCACGGGACTTGGTTCAATGGATTCTTGACTGCCTAAGTAGAATATTTCGGAGCACACGCACGATTCTTGTTGATAATGACCTAACTTGGACACATGCACCTTTCACATGGCTCAACTCAGTTGGAGTGGTGAGGGGATTGGATTTGCCGGTACGAGACGCACACAAGTGGAAACACTTGTCCTCCTCTAGGGAGGGAAGTGCACCCCAACCCGTCCAGTGATTAGAAAGTCTAAAGACAGGAGGCTGTGGGTTGCGATAAAGCTTCAAAAGAGGGATACTCTACTGGCTCAAGAGGAAAAACTCCTTATGTAAATGCTGTTGTATATAGTATTCAAAAAAAAATGTTCAGGCATGTACAAAAATAAAAAGCCTGCAAGTATGTACAAAGTCAATAAGCAAGCTTGAGTTCCAAAGTCATATCATGTGAGCCTGCAGCTGGATGACTTGACTACACTGGTCTTGCATCCAAGGATAGGTAGCTACACTGGCTACCGTCCATTCTTCTCTTCACCCCCTCCTCTTGAGCTGGTTGCCACTTGAACTTAGAAGGGAATACCCCGCTCCTTGAGGATGGAGTTGCTGGATTGGGGAATCATTGGGTTGTCGTACTGGAGAAGTCAGTTTCTTTGTCATTCTAGTTGGGGAGAGCCACCATCACTTACACTGTACAAGTCAGATTCATAGTCATAAGAGTTTGCGTATGAATTGAGATATTTCTGACCTGGCTATTGAGGAGACTTGAGCAGAGTTTTGGGATTCTCAGGGACTGTTGGACTTCAAACACGGTTCTCAATAAGGTTCCGACCGCACTAAAATTTCAAAGGTCCGACTTAAGCTCCAAACTTTGATTTTGCAAAGACAAGTTTGATAATCAAATAAAATCCAAGTTCTTCTTTTTCTTTTCTTTCTTTTTCTTTCTGCACTTATTGCATAAGTGTTTGCTAGGGACTAGCAAAGGTAAAGTATAGGGGGATGATGAATCCACATTTCATCATCTTTATTCTATCATTTTGGCACCAAAAACCCTAGCAAATACCAATAAATAGCCTTAAATCAAGCATCTTAGCATTCATGCATGTGCATCCAGACAGTGTATAAATTACTGTAATTAAGGCCAAAATTATAGAATAAATAAAGAAAAGAAAAAGAATAAAATATTGCAAATATTTTATGACTCAAAACCCCCGAGACCTAGGCATCTTGATGAATAGGTCGACAAGGAATAAAGTAGGGGGAGATAAGGTCAAAAACACAGAGAAAATACCTATATTTTTATTCATTCTTTATTCATTTTGGAACCTATTTTTGGTTCCACTTTTTATACATCAAATAAAGAAACGTTGAACATGAAAGTTGTAGATAATATAATAAAGAAAAATACAAAATTGATTTCACAGAAAAATAATGTACAGATAAAAAGTTATGGTCTGAATAAAAATCCAGAATCCCAACTTCCCAGACCCGTATCTCACAATTGACAACTCCAAATGCAGTGTACTCACCTTTAATTGTATATAGAATAAAATAATCTACCCAATGGCGGTGGTTTCGCATTTGGCGGAGCTACGGTTTGAAAGTTGAGTTTTGGACCCCTATTGTATACTTGTACATATTAAAATATTCAATTTATTATTTATTTATTATTTGTATAATTTTATATTTTTATAATGTTGTAAATAATACTTATAATAATTATGTGCAGTAAAATGAGAATAAAAACCTAAATAAAAACAAAAATAAAATACTTAAAAATAAAAGACATAGATACATTACCTACACATATACCTATACAAAACATACTTGTATTTTATTAAATATACAAAATAAATCAGAAAAATAAAATAAAAATATATTTATGTACATAAAAGTATTTTATAATTTTATAAAATAATAATAAAAAAAATAAATCAATTAAATATACTCAATAAAAATAAAAGAATACAATACATAGAATAATATACCTATATAAGGGTATAAATGCAAACTTGTAAAAATAAGTCTCATAAAAATAAATAAAAATCACCATAAAATAATTTATAAAATGATAAACATTTTTTATTTTATAATCAAAAATTAATAAAACCGTTTATTATTTTTAAATGATTTTAGAATCATTTGTTTCCAGGCTTTTTCCTGGTTGGTCCACGTGGACCAACCAGGAGGGCTGGAGAGTTGACTTGGGTCAACTCTCTGACCCCTGGCCTGCTGCTTGTCAGAACGACTAAGACCCCCACTTTCTCGATTTTTCTCGCCATGATGCGTTGCTCGAGGGAGGATGATTCCTTCACGAAAAGTGTACCTGGAACTACCACCTAGCTCGCCAGCCTATCAGATCCTCTTGGATCTTCTCCATCCGCCCGTGATCGAGCCTCGAAACTCGCCCGTCGACCACATTTCAAAACCCAACCTCCTTCTTCCTTTTCCCCTTGAACCGGCTTGGGCGCCAAAATCCTCCGGGTGAGGGTCGAGGGTTGATCTCCAGTGACAGGGGAGTCCTCCCCCATCTCAGGCGAGGTGCGGTGGAGCACCTAGCGCCGAGTTCCACCACCTCCGGCCGTACGGCCGTCGAGGTTTCTTCCTCGTGGTTAACGCCATTTGAGGGCAGTTTTCTTCTCGTTTTTCTTGTAGTTAGTTAGCTGTTAGTCTAAGCTTTCGATTCGTCCATTTAGTTTGTCATTTAAACCATCAATCAGTGCCGGACACCATCACGAACACCTCGCCGGAGTTCTTGAACTCCGGCCACCATTTTCACCATTCCACGCCACCATTCCTTTTTTTGCTGGCCCTGGAACCTCTTACTTCTGCTGGTACTCTCATTGCAGGTCTAGGTCCGAGGAGACCCCCTCCTGGGGTCGAGTTTTGTAGCACTCGAAGCAGCCTGGAGTCCCCTTGGTCCACCCTTCAGCGCCATCATCGTGCTCCTGAGCTCCGTGGAGGTGACAGCTCCACCGCCAGCCCTTCAGCCAAGGCGCGCGAAGTCGAGGGAGCCTCCACCACCTCCGCCAACAGCCGGCGTCGAGGTACTTTTCTTCCTCTGGCTCCGGCCATTGAGGGCGTCCCCCTGCTCTTTTCTTTGCACCATTGTATTCCTGCTAGCCTTAGGATTAAAAACCCCAAAAAGATTCGAAGTTCCGTCACCCAAATCGCCCGATCACGCACCTTGGTCGGAGCGCACCTCCGGCCGTGCATCCATATTGCGAACCACGCCCTTCCCCGACCATCCAAGGGTCCAGGCAGTTTGCCCTGGACCCGTTGACCATTTTTGCAGGTCAAAGTACGAATGAAAGCACCTGGAGGAGAGTTTTGACGCTCGCCAGACTGTGGCCGAGCTTCCCAGCTCCGCCGCCTTCGCTTGAGCACCTCGGCCGCCGCCGCAGTATTTTGACGCCTCCAGGAGAGAGACGAAGACCTGAGGAGCCTCCAGCCCGCTTTTGAAGCCAAACCGCTCGCCGGAGACGGAGCTTGACCGCGGCGAACCTCGGCTCGCCGGAGTTCGTCGCTGTTCTTGCTCCGGGTGGCGCCACCGTTGGATCGAGGAGGAGCTCCAGACAGATCGTGGACCGTCCGATCTTGAAGACCCAGCCACCGTCGATCTCAGCCGAGATCTGATCCCAGACGTCCACGAGCGAAGCGACATCGGCCGTCCATCAAGCGCCACGTGTATAAGTGGCTTGCCATCAGCCGTCGGATCACGCGCATAGGGTATTTTGCACATGACCCCTTGCGCCTTTTGTATTTATTTATTAGTATTTAAACTTTTGTCGGTAGTGTAAAAATTTTGTAATATTTGCACAAAGTCCCCCGAACTTTATTTATTTACATCCCAGTCCCTCGCCACGTCACCTCACGTGACCAGTTCACGTGAGGGGGTGGGCATTTTGCAAGGACACCCTCGTACGTTTGTGTATTTCGTTTTAGTCCTAAAACTATCGCAGCACGTGTAAACTTTTTGGTTATTTAGCAAGTGGGCCCCAAGGTTTTGAAATATTGCATTTTAGTCCTCACCAGGCGCGTGCAAGTCACGCGCCCTGGTGGGAAAATTGTTAAGAGGCCCAGGCGACTTTCGTAATTGTATTTTGGTGCTAAAAATTGAATATACAGTGTATATTTTTGTGGAAAATTGCATGTATGCCCCTGGACGTTTGATATTTTGCACATATACCCCTGCCAGGACTGTTTAATGTTTGGATATTTGCTCTAATTATTTGACCTAGCATTTTAACTCCAAAAATTTCACAAAAATAGACTTAAGTATCTGGACACGTGTACTTTGACGCCACCATTTTAGTTTTTGATTTTACTTTATTTTCATATTTATTAAAAATCAAAAACTTGCTATTTGTGCACTGTCTAGCTTAGAAAATACCAAAAAAATATTAAGACACCTCCAAAAATTCCAAAAAAATTACCTAGTGTCTATTTTATTCTATTTTAGTGTCAGTCCAAAAATCATTAAAAATCTCAAAAGAAAAACACTAAAAATTTAAAAACAATCCAAAACTTCAAAAAAATATAAAAAATAGTAGAAAACTCCAAAAATTATAAACTCGGGTTCTGTTTATTCCTAATTTTGTTCTTTTTATTTGAAAAATAGTGTGAAAATTTGTTGTTGCTGTTTGCTATTTTTAGTTCCATTTTTTACCACAGCCAGCATTATTTCCACTGTTTTGCTTTATTTCAATATTTTAAAATATCAAAAACACCTTGAAAAACTCCCAAAAATCACAAAAACAGTAAAAATTCTTAAAAATACCAAAAACATTTTATTTCTGAATTTTTGAGTATTTTTGCACATTTTTATAAATATTTTAGCTTGCCTTTTATTATATTGTCTCTAGGCTCCAATATTAAAAAAAGAAAATAAAAAAAATATAAAATATAAAATATAAAAATCAGAAAATCACAAATCAAAATACAAAATTAAAAATTAAATAAAAATTAAAAAAAATTAAAAATTAAAAACCCACAAAATTTATTTGCTTGTTTGCTTAGTGTAGACACTCCACTTGAGCATTTTTGCTTGAACTACCTTGTTTGCTCCCTGTGTTCGAACTCTTTGCATACTTGACACTATACACCATTTGTGCAGAGTTAAAAATAAATTTTAACTCCACATTATTTCTAATTTGTTGATCTTTAGTGTGGGTTAATTGTTGATTAAATTCGTATTTTGATTGGTCGACACTTCGACTGAGTTCACGCTTTGTGTTGAACTTAAGACCATCGACTTTCGTGTTTATCAGCTAACCACTAGCCTCCAATCCTAGTGTCCGGTCTAGGCTCACCCCTCCTTCTCTCGACACATCGAGTTTAGGAGAAGCGCTTGGCGGGATGAGCTCGCAGCGCGCGGATCGAGGTCTAATGATTAGCTGTTTAATTAGTCTAAGTCCAAATACGATCTGTAGGAGCATGTAAAGGTTATTAATGTGTTTGGACCTATTCTAATCGATCAAGCAAGCCTAGAGTCTAAGGGCTCAATCCACAAAAGAAATGAAAAATAAAAACAAAACCGGAAAATGACTTTCGAAAAACGCGAGAAAAGCCGCAGTGAGCCCTCGGGTGAACAAACACCCGGAAATTAGGCCCAAAGTGTTCAAGAGTCCAAGTCCCTGTATTATTACAAATTAATAGTCACTCTCTCTCACAAAATAAAAATGCAACTAAACCTAAGCACTCTCTCTCACTCCTGCTCTCTCCTGCCGGCTTGGCCAAAGAACAGCCGGCTCCGCTTCCCAAGGATGCTTCGGATCCCCTAGGCGATCTGCCTCGCTCCGCGGTCCCTCGCAAGAAGACAAGAAAAGAATGGTCAGACAGTTCAATCAATATATATCAAAAGTGCAAGAGAGATAAAATGAAGCAATGGTAGACAACAAACACAAACAAACAAAAAGATAAACTACTCGTTGTTGCTCCCCAGCAACGGTGCCATTTGATAAACACAAATTTAGAGCGGTTGTATTGACTCACAAGGCGAGTCAACAGTCGGTGTCTAGACCACTACAAAATTATGTATTTAATCAACAATTAACCTACACTATAGATCAACAATTAGAAATAAATGTGGAGTTAAAATTTATTTTTAACTTTGCACAAAAGATGTATAGGACAAGTATGCAGAGAGTTCGAACACAGGGAGCAAACAAGGTAGGTGCACAAGTAAATGTGTATGTGTGAGTGTGAAGTGTGTCTACACTATGCAAGCAAATAATTTTTGTGGGTTTTTAATTTTTAATTTTTTTATTTTTAATTTAATTTTTAATTTTGTATTTTGATTTTTAATTTTCTGATTTTTATAATTTATAATTTAATTTTCTTTCAATATTGGAATATAAAGACATTGTAATAAAAGAGAAGATAGAATATTAATACAAATATGCAAAAATAGCCAAAAAATCAGAAATAAAATGTTTTTGGTATTTTTATGATTTTTTTACTATTTTTGTGATTTTTGGGTATTTTTCAAAATATTTTTGGTATTTTTAAACACTAAAATAAACCAAAACAGTGAATAAGCTACTAGCTGGGAGTAAAATGGGAATTAAAAATAACAAACAGCCACCAAAATTTTTCAAACTAATTTTAAAATAAAGAGGATCAAAATATAGAGGAAACAGGAACTAAGTTTCTATTTTTCTGAGTTTTCTCTGATTTTATATATTTTTTTGAAGTTTTTGTGTATTTTTGAATTTTTAAGGTTTTTCTTTTGAGATTTTTAGTTATTTTTTGACTGACACTAAAATAGGATAAAATAGACAGTAGGGAATTTTTTTGAAATTTTTTAATGTATTTTAATATTTTTTTGGTATTTTCTAAGCTAGACAGTGCTGAAATGAAGAGTTTTTATTTTTAATAAATATGAAAATACAATAAAATCAAAAACTAAAAATAGGGCGTGGAATTACAAGTTAACAGGAGCTTAAGTTTAATTTTTAAGAATTTTTCGATTTAAAATGAGGCTCCAAATAAATAAGACAAGTTCACAAAAATATCACAACCTGGCAGGGGTATAAGTGCAATTATCAGACCATCCAGGGGCATACATGCAATTTTCGCACAAAATAACACTGAATATTTAATTTCCAAGATCAATTACAAATACACAGACTCGCAGGGGTGTCGGCGCAAATTACCCACCAGGGTGCGTGACTTGCACGCGCCTGGCAGGGACCTGAGTGTAATATCAAAAACCTCTGGGGGCTAACTAGCAATTTCTCCAAAAAGTTTACATTTAATATAAAATTCCTTGGATTGGAACGAAATACTAAAAGGGTCGAGGGCCTCAATGCAAAATGCTCGCACCTCACGTGTACAGGTCACGTGAGGTGACGTGGCAGAGGACCTATGTGTAAATACGAAAAGTCTAAGGGCCTACTTGCAAATTTTACAAAATATTTAAACTACTAGCAAAAGTTTTGGGACTAAAACTAAATTACAAAAATGGCGAGGGTTTAAATGCAAAATACCCTCGCAAGGCAGATCCAACGACGATGGGTTCTTCACTTGATACGTGGCGCGGATCCAATGGCCGATGACGCTTCGCGTTGGACAGCGAAGATTAGATCGTTGGGAGACGATCCGACAGTGGCGAACGTTGCTCCATCCAACGGTAGCTGTGCAATCTGGAGACTCTCCTCGATCCGACGGTTGGGAGGCGAGGACCAAGAACAACGACGAGCGCCGGCGAGGGCGAACTTCGTCGTCCAAGATCTTCGCCCTCCGGTGACTATTGGGCTTCAAAATGGACGTGGAGGCTCCCGGGGGTCTCCTCATCCTCCAGGAGGCTTCAAAAGACCTCGGCGACGGCCGTGGTGCTCGCTGGCGGCCGGCGGAGCTGGGAGGGCTTCGCGAGCTCCGGCGAGGGTGCAAAATCGCCTCCAGGCGTGAGTGAATGTGCCTTGACCTGCAAAAAGGGTTAGGAGGTCCAGGGAAAACTGCCTAGACCTCGGGAAGGTGGTGGCGATGCGTAACGCGGTGTGGTGGTGTTCGGTCGGAGTTGCGCTCCGGCGAGGAAGTGAGATAGGGCGAATCACGAGATGAAACTTCGATTTTTTCGAGGGGTTTTGATGTTTGGATTATGACTAACAAAGTGCAGATGAAAAATAAGGGAGAGGGGGCCCTCAATGGCCGGAGCCAGAGGAAAAACGATACCTCGACCGCAGGAGTTGCGGGAGGTGGTGGAGGCACCCTCGACCTCGTACGCCTTGGCTGAGGAGCTCGCGGTGGAGCTGTCACCTCCAGGAAGCTTCAGAGCACAAGAGAGGCGGAGAGGGTGGACCAAGGGGACTCGATTTTCAAATTGAAGTTGGGGGTTCATTTTATGTGGTTTGACCCAAGGTGACAGGAGCTCGAAGATCGACATGGAGCAGATGCTACAGTGCTCCACTCCCCAAGGACATCACCGGTCGAGGATGAGGGAAGATCGAGGCGCGGATTTGCTGAAGAGCATATCACAAATGGGTGCAAGATTCGGTCGCGAAAAAGCCAAGAAATTGGCTCAAAAATCAATTCTGACAACGGGCGCAGGAGGGGAGGCGACCAGTTGACCGGGGTCAACTGGGGGCGCCACCTGGTTGGTCCACGTGGACCAACCAGGAAAAACCCTAAAAAAATCTTGTTAATTCATTTAAAAATAGAAAAAGGCCGAATTAAATTATGATTATTTAATAAAAAATATTCGTTATTTTATGTAGTATTTTATTATGATTTTTAATTCATTTTATGAGGTATATTTTTATGAGTTTACTTTTTAGCCCTTTATAGGTATAATACCTATATATTTTAGTCTTTTATTTTTATTCTGTATATTTTAATTTTATTATTTTTGTTTCTTATTTTCTAAAATTATAAAATACTCTTATACACTTAATTGTATTTTTGTTTTAATTTTCTGATATATTTTGTATATTTAATAAAATAGATGTATGGTATAGGTATGTATATAGGTATTGTATCTATGTGTTTTATGTAGGTATTTTTATTTTGTATTTTATTTAGGCTTTTATTCTAATTTTAATATACATAAGTATTATAAGTAACAATTACAAGATTATAAAAATATAAAAATACAAAAATAACGAGTAAATAATAAATTGAATATTTTAATCACTACAATTGTACAATGAGGGTCCAAAACTCAACTTTCAAACCGTAGCTCTGCCAAATGCGAAACCACCGCCATTAAATAGCTTATTTTATACTATATACAATTAAAGGTGAGTTTGCTGCATTTGGAGTTTTCAGTTGTGAGATACGGGTCTAGGAAGTTGGGATTCTGGATTTTTATTCAGACCATAACTTTTTATCTGTATATTATTTTTCTGTGAAATCAATTTTGTATTCTTGTTTATTTAATTATCTACAACTTTCATGTACAAAGTTTCTTTATTTGATGCATAATAAGTGGAACCAAAAATAGGCCCCAAAATGAATAAAGAATGAATAGAATAATATAGGTATTTGACCCTTATCTCCCCCTACTTTATTCCCGGTCGACCTATTCATCAAGATGCCTAGGTCTCGGGGTTTTGGGTCATAAAATATTTACAATATTTTATTCTTCTTTTCTTTTATTTATTCTATAATTTTGGCTTTAATTACACTATTTTATACACTACTGGGATGCACATGCATGAATGCTAAGATGTTATATTTAAGGCTATTTACAGGCATTTGCTAGGGTTTTTGATGCCAAAATGATAGAATAAAGATGATGAGATGTGGATTCATCACAGCCCTGGAGGAACTGAGAGATACAACCTTTTCGAGTAGCCTACAGTACAAGGAAAAAGTGAAGATATGGCATGATTCTCATATCAGCCATAAACAGTTTGAGCTAGATCAACGTGTATGGTTGTTTGATTCTAGGCTAAAATTATTTCAAGGGAAATTACAGAGTAAATGGAAAGGTCCTTATATGGTCAGAAAGGTACATGACAATGGCAGTATTGATATATCCGAGTTGTCATCTTCCTCTACCTTTTGAGTTGACGGTCAGCGCCTGAAACTATATCTAGATCATGATCCACCGACCGTTGGCGTTGCCCCTATTCATCTGGTATGAGATGTGCTCTTTGACTCACATCACCTGCATCTCATACATGGTTATCACTTCCATCTCCCATTGTATAGATCCATATGTCCATATCATTTAATCATTCATTCTTTATGTCTGCCACCCCGTAGTCATCTTATGATTTTGCTATACTTAGGATACACCTTGTCCTAAGTATAGGGGGGGCACACACTGAGTTGTTCTATTCTATGATCCCCTCTTCTGTCTCTTCTTCTTGTCTATACTCAGGGTATTTTACCCTAAGTATAGGGGGAGAGGGACTGAGCTGTGATCTGTTTATTCTCTTTCTTCTTTTCTTCTTTTCATTATCTTCTTCTCTATTCTTCCGATAGGTGTCGTCCCTTTTTGTCAGTCTTCTATACTTAGGACATACTTTGTCCTAAGTATAGGGGGCGTGCACCTTCGATCTGTTCATTCCCACCCTTGACCCTCCCTACCTTGTGTACAGTCTGCTATACTTAGGATTATTTGATCCTAAGTATAGGGGGGACGGTCAACTTCTCATTCGATCATTCATTCCTTCATCTGTTCTTTATTCTAACCTCCGGGATAAGGCACTTCACTGGATAAATCATTTGGGGAAGGTCGTCACCACCTGGGAGGGGCTTAAGTCAGCCTTTTTGCACAAGTTCTACCCTCTCGGGCAGCTGAATTAGATGTGTGTCTGCATTGCCAACTTCACCCAAGCCATCCACGAGTCCATTCATGATGCTTGGGAGAGGTTTACTGATTTACAAGAGAAGTCCCTCCATCACAATATTCCATGGACCAGACTGATCCAATATTTCTTTGAGGGACTTACTATTGAAAGCCAAAAACTCATCGATGCCACTTGTGGTGGGTCATATTTTAACAAAGATGAGGACATCATATGGCGGATTTTTTAGGAAATGGCAGAAGGAGAAGTTGCCTTATCATCGTCCCACACACACCATAGATAGCCACAGATTCATCATAAGCCAGTGCATATAGCAGCCTCGCATGAGTCAGACAGGAATGAAAGCTCCAATCTAAGCATCATTGGGAGCCCCCTATCCAAGGTGAATATTATTGAAAAGCGATCACATGACCTTGAGAAGCTCATTGTGATCAAACAGAGGACCCAAAATTTGGACAAATTGGATCAGATTACCAAGCAGTTGGAGCTGCTAGTAAGCACAATCAGTGTTTGCCAATCTGTTTCTGCATCATCTTTGATTCCTACTGAGACGAAGGATCCCTCATCACCTTAGCCTCCTTAGTAGAATCTGTCTCAACCAGTAGTCCAACACATGTATTACGTGCAGGCCCCCAAGCCATCATCGCCTCAATAGCCACACCAACAGTTGGTTGTATACCAGCCAGAACCCTAGATTCTCTCAGATCCATGCTCTCCTCCACCACCTCTCATTCAATAGGTGAATGGAGTTTTGTCTAACGATGCACAGCTGGCATGTCCTGGCAGACCTCAGCAGGTCCAGTCTGCCAACATCTGTCCATTCCCTAAGCAGCAAGGAGGGAGATTTGTCCAAGGGAACCAACAGCCTTACCACCAGTAGTATTATCCATGTCAGCAGGGCTGGAGACAGAATCAGTTCCAATAGCCATAGTACCATCCACACCATCCTTATCAGTAGTACTTGGTTATTCCTTATCAGCACCATCCTCGTCATCAGCAGCAATATCAGACTTCTTCTTAGATTCACTCTCAATATCCCTACCAGCAGCCTCCACACCATTCCTAGTCCCAACGTGGTCAGCATGTTGAACTATCAGAGGCTTATCCTATGAACCCCACCTCACTACTTGGCTCAGGCAGTTAAGAGCCTTACAGAGACGAGTCAGAAGATGGATGACCTCATCGTTTCCAAGCCCCCCATTCTGGCATAGGCGGAGATAAATCCCAACAATTTTAGAAAGTGAGAGCAGGTAGTTTGTGATGTTCGTCTAAAACTACATAGTTAGATATTCATGATATGCTTTTATCTAATGTTGTTACTCTCAGAAGCAGTAGGATTTTGCAACCTTCAACCATCATGAAGGGAAAGAATAAATCTTCTCCAGGCGAGTCGTCATCTTCTTCAAACCAACAGTCGGGCCAGGTGAGGAAGAAGAAGGAGAAGTATCAACAAAAAACTAAAAAATGAAAAAAAATGAAAACAACAAAAAGACAATAGCATGCGAAGCACCAACCAGCCAACAACAGAGAGGACAACACCTGCAGCCGATCCGTAGCCAGCCAATGGAGCCTCGCCTGTTATTTTTGGATGCTCATCTCACAGAGATGAAGATACTCCTTTTTGTCATCCAGTCATATAGCCTGATATGGGCATAGATTTTGATGTAAATAAGAACTCTATTTTTGCATTTGGTTTTATAAATATTCCTTTTCCATATGCTTTACAAAAATCCAAAAAAAATAAAATTTAAAAATAGCTTTGTCGAATCTCGATGTTGTTGAAAAAATTCAGAATCTTATTCTTGAGATGCCTCTGCTAAAGGCCATTCAGTACATGCCTAACATTAAGAAAGGATTGAAAGAAGCATGTACTTCAAAAAGAGAGACACGTCGAGCCAGATGGAGAAATGTGAAGCACATTCTGACTGCGACAACAGTTAATGCGATTAGCAATCTCTCAAGTAAGAAGAAATACATGGGAGCCCCTCTCATCATATGTCATATGTTTGATCAAGAGTTCGACCGAACTCTTCTTTACAGTGGATTTTCAATCAATATGATGCCCACTTCCCTAATGAATAATTTTGGTTGGTACCGCTCAAATCAAAAAGAATGATTTTGATGTTCATGGACACATCAATCAAGCGGCCCTAGGGAATTTTGAAGGATGTCATCGTCACCATTCAGGGAATGCAGTTTCCTGCAGACTTCATTTTGTCCAACATGGACACCTCAGCTCCTCTTCTACATACCCCTATAATACTTAGATGGTCGTTCCTTTGAACTGTTGAAGCAATGCTGGATTATGGCACCGGACTGATCACCTTTCGTTCTAGCAGCAGTAAGGTTCGACTTCAGACGATCCAAGTACAGAAACCATCAGAATCTACTTCATATGTGAATGTATCTTCAGAACAGACAGAAGACTGTGACTTTCTTGCAGAGATCAGAGCCAATATGTTTATAGATGACACTGAAACCCCACAAATTCCCCTTCACTGAGGAAGGAGTGGATAGCATAGTCGAGTTCTCAGATATCTGTGGAGATGAGATTTTTGCTAATGTGACAGATAAGTTGTTTGATGGTCGACTATCCTTAGCAGAGGCAGAGCAGATTGTTGAAGATTTCTTGGAACAAGATTTTATCATTGAATTTTTTTGTGCATTATTAGATTCAGAGCTCGAAATGTCAAAGGTGGATCGGGTGCAGTTAAAAAATCTGACACCACCAATGCCCTACATAGTTGCATAAGTTACCGCTGATGTGATTCATACCCCACCATAGCTCAAGTCGCTTCCAACAAAAATGAAGTATGTCGTCCTTGTGGGTGCGTATAACATGTTTCATGTAATCATCAATTCGTAATTGACTCAGGAATAGGAATCTCGTCCGCTCGAGGTTCTAAAAGGGAACCGCAAGGCCATAGACTGGAAAATCTCCAATCTCCATGGGATCAACATGTCATTGTGTTCCCATCACATCTACTTGGAAGAAGATAGCAAGTCATCTCATGAATTCCATAGAAGATTTAATATGAATCTCCGGGAGGTTGTTGTGATTGAAATTACAAAATGGTGTGATCCGGGCTTCATATATCCCACCTCTGATTTGAAGTGGGTGAGTCCCTTGCATGTCGTGCCTAAGAAATCAAGGATCGCCATCATGAAGAATGACAAAGCAGAGGAGATCGCAACTAAAGTTCCAACTTCTTGGCGTGTCTGTGTGGATTACAGATGCCTAAACCCTAGCGACCAAGAAGGGTCATTTTCCACTCCCCTTCATAAACAAGATCATTGAGAGACTAGTTGTGAAGGAGTATTTATGCTTCTTGAATGGATATTCTGGATATAATCAGGATACAATTGCTCCAGAAACTAAGAGAAAAGCACCTTCACTTATCTGTTTGAGATGTATTCCTTTCACAGGATGTCATTTGGTTTGTGCAATGTTGCAGTGATGTTCCAGTATTGTATGTTGACAGTATTTGCAGATATGGTTGGCAGTTTTCTCGAGGTCTTTACGGATGATTTCTCGGTCTACGGACAATTTTGATTAATTCTTATATAAATCGAATTCTGAAGAGATGTTGTGAAATAAACTTGGTGCTCTCATAGGAAAAGAGTCACTTCATGGTGACTAAAGGGATTGTGCTAGGCAATGTCATATCCAAACGTGGCATGGAGATCGAACTTGCAAATGTAGAAGTCATTTCGAATCTAGAGACACCAACAAATCTGAAGTAAGTCCGATCATTTCTAGGGCATGTGGGATTTTATCGCCGATTCATTAAGGCTTTTAGCGAAACTGCCCAAGCTTTTAGGTAAGGAGGTAGATTTTATTGTAGATGATAGAATCCTTCAAGACTTCAATCATTTGAAGGACCTGATCACTCAGGCCCATGTCCTTCAACCACCAGATTGGTCTCTACCATTTGAGATCATGATAAATGCATCAGATTATACCATTGAAGCAGTTCTGGGACAGAGGAGAGACAATCTTTCATTTGTTATTCACTATGCCAATAGAACACTGGATGGAGCTCAAAAGAATTACACAGTTACTAAGAAAGATTTGCTATCAGTTGTCTTCACCCTGGAGAAGTTCAGATCTCACGTACTCGGATCCAAAGTGATTATCTATACAAACCACTCTACCATCAAGTACTTGCAAGCCAAGAAGGATGCCAAATCAAGACTCATCAGATGGATCCTTCTACTCCAGGAGTTTTATCTTGAAATATGTGATAAACCTAGAGTTAAAAATATGGTGGCAGATCATTTATCAAGATTGCCAGAGTCAAACACTCTTGAGCAAAGCCCATTGCAGGTCAACAAAACCTTTCCAGATGAAGAAATTTTGTCAATCGCCTCGCTCCTCTGGTTTGTCGATATTGTGAACTATCATGTGCCCAAGAAAACTCCACAAGATTGACTGAAGTTGAAAGTTGAATAGTGACTATCGAATATTCATTTCTATCAGTGGGAGGATCCATATCTCTTTCGTGAGGGGGCAGATTGCATCTGGAAGAGGTGCATTCCTCAGGAGGAAGTTCACAGTGTCCTCGAGTATTACCACGCCAGAGAATCAGGACACCACTCTAGAAAGCATACGGCAGCGAAAGTGCTCCAATGCAACCTCTGGGGGTAACTTTATTCAAAGATGCAGAGGATTTTATGAAGCACTGTAATGACTGTCAGAAGATGGTAGAACCATAGGAATACGAGATACAATGCCCCTGAAGTACGCTCAGATCTTAGATGTATTTGATGCATGGGGCATTGAGTTCATGGTCCTGTTTCCAAACAGTTAGGGTTATGAGTATGTTATGCTTGTTGTAGACTATGTAAGTCATTGGGTGGAGGATATCCCAACCCGAGACGTCGACAATCGCAATGTCTGTTGGTTTATAAAAGAACATATCATTGAAAGTTCAGAATCCCCAAAGTTCTTTTATCAGATAGGGTCAACCATTTTATCAACAGAGAAGTGAAGAAGCTGACTCGGGAATACTGCATAGAACATCAAGTAGCTTCTCTGTACCAGCCACAATCTAATGGCTTTGAAGAATGTTCTATTAGGGAGATCAAGATAATTCTCCAGAAGCTTGTACATCCAGACAGAATGAACTGGTCTCAACTCCTCGACTTGGTTCTCTGGGCATATTGGACAGCTTACAAGTCACCTCTGGGAATGTCTCCCTACTACCTGGTATACGGCAAGCCTTGCCATTTTTTCCATCGAATTGATTCATAATTCTTTATGGGTAATTAATATCTACAATTTGGATTTTAAGAAAGCAGGAAAGACCAAAAATATCGATCTAAATATACTTCTCAAATTCCACAACTATGCATACGATAACAGCCTGATGTACAAGGAAAAGATCAAGAAGTGGCACGACAAGCATATTTGTTGCAAGAATTTTAACATGGTCGGAAGGTTTGGTTATTCGATGTGAAGCTCAAATTATTGCCAGGAAAGTTGAAGAGCAAGTGGACCGGGTCATTCATAGTGAAGCATGTGCATGACAATGGAAGCATTGTCATATCTGGCATGTCAGTTAACGCATAGCCCTTTGTTACCAACAGATAGCTTTTGAAGCCTTATCTCGAGCATGATACCTTCATGTCTGTGGTTGACTCAATTTAGGTGGTATACAATGAAGAACTTCCAGCAGCAGCATCAGAAGAGAGATGGGGCATGCAAAAATATTTTCAATTAGTAATCTTTTCTTCTTTTCGCTTTCATTCTTTCATTCTTCCAAAAGCTTCACTCATCTCATTCATCATTGTTATACTTAGAATATACTTCATCCTAAGTATAGGGGGATGAGTGTATACGAGTGCTCATTCTTTAATCCCCTTACATATCTCCTCAATTCTTGATATCCTCTTTATACTTATGGATATGTTACCCTAAGTACAGGGGGAGATAGGCCGAGCCATTGATTTTAATCGTCCCTACCATCAACCCTCCCTACTTTGTATACAGCTTGTTATACTTAGGATTAATTGATCCTAAGTGTAGGGGGCGTTCGACCTCCTATTCTTTATTCAGTGGTTGTAGTATAGACTTTCCTATACATAATATGAGTTATGTCTTCCTTTTCTCTCTGATCTATGAGGACATAGCTCAAGCTAAGTATAGCGGGGTCCTATATAATTGTACATACTTTAGCCATAACTCATACTTGCATATTTTCAATGTTTAATCGATAAATTAAAACTCACTTCAAAATTTTTTGAAAATACAGTTAATAAATCAGTTAAAAATGTCTGCTGAATGTTTAAAAAATGATCGGAAAATTGCTTTGAAAAATCTTCTGTAAAATCATTTAAAAAATATTTTGTAAAATATTTTCAAACCTTGTAAAAAATATGTTTGTAAAAATTTCCTTTCTTTTGTTTGAATAAAATGTTTTGAAAATCTATTTGCAAATAGTTTAAAAAAATGGTTGTAAAAATACCTTAAAAAAACTATACATATTATTTAAAAAATATTTGCAAACAGGTTTTCAAAGTTTATAAATATTTGCAAAAATTATTTGTCAAATTATTTGCAAAATAAAGTTTTCAAAATGTTTGTAAAAATCTTTTCAAAATTATTTTGAAAACCTTGTGCATAACACAAGCAAATAAAGATTCTTTACAAACTCTGTACACTAACCTATAAACAATAACTAACTTGTAAACTCCCTTGTTTAATCCCTTCACCTAATTATTGTGAATAAAAAGATGCACTCCCACGTAAATACATGCACATATTTCTTTTTCTAACCCTTTTATTTTGAAAATCCCCTTAAATTTTGCAAAACCAAAAACCCATAAAAATTTGCAACATGTTTTCAAAATTACAATGATAATTGAACGAGTCTAAATAAAATATGAAGATTGGAGCTTGGTTGGACCTTAATCCACTTAATTGTGGGAACTTTAAGGGAACTGGACTTGAGGCACTTCAGGCCTACTTAACTTAATTCTTTGAGACCATAAGACTTTGTTCGGTGTCGTCTTGGTGCCTTTGCACAACTCAGTTGAAATGGTAGAGGGTTGGATTTGCCAACAATATTCACAAGTGAATGGAAACATACGAAGTCACGATACCATGGACATTGTGCCCCAACCCGATCCAATAGCCATGAGGTCTAATTACAGAATGTTATGGGTTGCGATAATGCTTCAAAAGAGGGATAGTCTACTGGCTTAAGAGGAAAAGTCCTTATGTAAATGTTGTTGTAAATAGTATGAAGAAAAAATGCAAAAATCAAAAACTCCAAAAAAATAGACGGGAAAAATAAAAGAAAAATCAATTCCCGTCGAAGCATGTATGTATTCAATAAGCAAGCTTGAGCTTCAAAGTCAAAGGTACATGTATCCTGCAGCCGGATGACTTGGTTACACTGATCAAGCATCCTAGGATGGGTAGCTACACTGGACACCATCCATTCTCTTCTCCACATCCTCTTCTTGATCCGGTTACACTTGAACTTAGAAGGGAATACCCTGCTTCTCAAAGAAAAAGTTGCTGGATTGGGAAATTAGGGTCACCATGTTGGAAAAGTCTGACTTTACTGCTTCAGCCGAGAGGAGCTATATCACTGACACAGTACAAGATAGACTCATGGTCATAAGGGTTGTGTATGACATCGTTTTGTTCTGACCTGGATTTTGAGGAGACGTGGGTAGAGTTTTGTGGTTCTTAGAGGCAGTTGTGTTTCAATCTGATTCTCAAGAAGATTCTGACCAAACTAAAAATCCAGTTCGACTGAGCTCCAAACTTCATTATGAGGACAAGTTTGAAAGTTAAAATCAATCCAAGTTATTTCTTGTTCTTCTCTTTGTTTTCTTTTCTGCACCTATAGGCATAAGTCTTTGAAAGGGACTAGCAAAGGCAAGTATAGGAAGGTGATGAATCTCCATTTCATCACTTTTTATTCTCTCATTTTGGCCTTAAATTACTAGCTAAATGCATGTTTATATCATTAGTTTGTCAAAAAAACACTTTGTAATTTGTACAAAATATAGTATAAAATATTATATCTTTAATTTTTTTAATTCCAAAATTAAAGGATAAAGGAAGAAAAAGAAAGAAATGATATACCAAAGGTATTGAATGACCCTAGACCCTGAGATCCAATCATCATGACTTTCGATAAGGAATAAAGTAGGGGAGATATGGCAGATGAATTGTACAAAATATATACAAAACCCTAGTTTTGAAATTCATCAATAATTAATTTTTGGGACCTATTTTATTATTTATTATCTACATCTCAAATCAATAAACTTAGTAAATAAAGATTGTATATAAAAATACAAAGAAAAATACAAAATCGAGTTCATAGAGAAATAATGCACAGTATGCTCGGGATACACAAAATAAAAAGATAAAATAAAAACATCACAGACTTGTATCTTCTCTATATTGTATGAAAATGGATCAAAATCACCTTTAATTGTATATACCTTTTAACGAGCTATTTACTGAAGGAGGTTTCATTTAATTTGGAGTTAAGATGCAAAATTTAGGTTTTGGGCACCTATTGTGCAATATACTTGTATTTTATTCAATATATTTATTCTATGTATTTTTTGATTTCCTTTATTTTTATAAAATTGTATATATTATTTAAAATATGCGTACATAATTAAAATAAAAAATAAAATCATAAAAAAATAAAATAAAGAACACATGCTAATACATAGGTAAAGTATACCGATATATAACAACAATATATAGGTACATAATTAATTGAGTTTGCAAATAAATTCAGAAAAATACAATAAAAATACCTAAATGTGTATTTAAATAAATTAAAAATATATAAAATATATACCTGTATTCTACTTGTAAATATTAACTTGTAATAAAAAGCCTCATAAAATAAATAAAAATATCTATAAAATACTTCATTAAATTATAAACATTTTTCATGTTTTAATAAAAATTTAAGTAGTTCGTTTATTATTTATTCTTGAATTTCCAAGGTATTTCTTCTAAGGAATTTTCTGGTTGGTCCACGTGGACCAACCAGAAACCACCACCAGTTGACCTCGGTCAACTGCCCGTTCTTTCTTCCTCGAGCATCGGAATGTCAGATCTGTATTTTCTCCCGAGGCCATCATCATCTTCCTTGGTGTGTTGCTTGATTCCTGGAGATGTGCCATCCCTAATTAACGCAAACACCATAGATCTGGTCGATCTTCATCGACTCCATCAGTGTCTGCCTCGCAATCCGCTCCTCCATTCAGCTTATAAATAAACTCCTCTAGCTTTGACTCCAATTTTGATCACTCTTAATGCACTCTTAGCCCCTTAGAGCCACTTCATCCCCTTCCTCTTGGTGGCAGCTCGAGATTGGGAGGTTATGCAGCGAGGAGGAGTAGCAGAGGAGCAAGATCCGACTACCGTCATGTTGGTTGGTTTTGCCTCCTTGGTTCCTCAACCAAGTCGAGGCCTCTATCTTCTATTCTTAGGTAATGTCTTAGTTCTAGTATCATTTCCAGCTTTTAATTTTAGGTTTAATTATTTCTTTACATCCAATTTGAAAAAACCCCAATTTCCTAGAGCTTGAGCTCCAGGCCGATTCATTGTGATCCTACTATTGATCCACCCCGAGTTCCATCTCATTCTGCTCTCCTTCATGTTTTCTGTCAATTCCTCCATTTATCAAAGCAGATCCACTGTGGATATGGGATCCGAGCTCCACCTCCACCACCCTTCGTCAGAGCTACATCGCCACCTCGCCCCCGGTGCTTTTTACTTCATTTTTGGGCAAAGATGAACCACCTCGAGCCACCCCACATTTTGGCGCAGGTCCCACGCCCCAAGGACACTTCTGGAGACGAGAATCAGACCTGGAACACTTCCAGGTCACCTAGAGCATAAAATTTCCCCAGATTCTCCCTCAAGCCACCTAAACCCCATTGGAGTGGACCACTGCATTTGGAGGAGCTCCAGCCAGCTGCTGAGCAAATCAGATCAAGAAGAAGCTGTCGGAGCAAGGAGAAACATCAGATCGAAGTTTGTTGGTTGATAGTTCTTGGTGTGTTCCTCGTACCCCCTTCTAGGACGTCCCATCAAGAACAAGGCCCAGGTCTAATCTGGGACGTTAGTTTTTTTTGAAGAGGTGTGCGAGAGCAACCGTTGAATCATACACGTGGCATGCCAGCAGTTGTTGGATGAAAGTACTTTAAGTGGTAAAAATTGCAACTATACCCCTTCATATTTTTGTAATTTCCAAAAGGTTTTGTAATTATTTAATTAAGTACAAAATTTTTGGGACAATTTACATGTATGCCCATGAACCTTTTTGATATTACACTTTAGTCAAGTGTTAGGCCAGCTCACGTGGATCCCCACGCGAGCGGACATTTTGTAGATGTACCCTTCTGGGTTTTGTATATAATATTTAGTACTTAAAAATCAAGTTGTAGAACAAAGTTTGTGGTTATTTTGCACGTACCTCTTGGAATATATTCTATTTGTAAATATACCCCTATCAGCTTGATTTATTTTTCTTTTTGCATTCCTTGTCATTAAAAATAGATCCCAAGCTATAATAAAATGCCAAAATAGATGTAAGAGCATGATTGGTCGCTTGTTCACATGATATATTTTATTTTCCATTTTTCTTGCATTTATTATTTATTAAAAATCAAATAGAACCTTTGTATTCCCATTTTGACTAAAAATACAAAAAAATGTACAAAAGCTTTTCTAAAATTCCAAAAACATTATCTACTGTTTATTAGCCTATTTTATCACTCCAACCAAAAATCACAAAAAATCTCAAAAGAAATCCAGAAAATTAGCAAACCCTTGCTAAGCTTAAAAAATTAGAAAAGATTTTCTAAAAATCCAAAAAATAGTTTTCTATTTTATATTTTTATATTTATATATTTCTATCTATTTAAATTAGTTTAGAATTTTGAACCCTTTTTCTATTTTTAATTATCAAATCAATTCGGTCTATTTAAAAAAGTTCCTGTTTTGGAGTTTTTATTTTAAAATTACAAAAAATAGCATAATTTTCCTAAAAATTCTTAAAAATAGTGGAATATTTGATAAATATAAAAATATTTTATTTTGAAATTTTTTACTATATGTATACATATAATACCATATATAGCTTATATATACATATATACCTATAAATATTTTATTCTGAAATTACAAATACCTAATAAATATTTTAAAACCTTTAAAAAACAAAAAGGATCGTTATTTGGAATATTTTCTGATTTTTGGGTATTTATTATATATTTAATATTGTTTAATACTTATATTATATATCACCTTATATACATACAAATACTCATATATAACTATATATATTATCTAAAAAAGGAGAAATTAAAAATTAAAACATATATAAATGAAGTTAATTAATTCAAAAACCCAGAAAAATATTAAGTACATTTTGTGCATACATTTACATACATACACTTTGATATTATTTATTTATAAATAATTCTTTCTACATCCCTTGATCCCTTTGTTCGACGCCCTAATCTGCTTGTAACTATACACATACTTGTTTGTAGTTTTATAATAAATTTTGATCCACATTTTGCTTGCACTAATTGCTTTACTTGATTATTGTGGGTTGATTATTGGATTTAGTTGAGTACTCTGTGGGCAGTTATCGCAGCGACTGTTGGTCCTGCCTTGTGTGGACCACAAGACAGTCTCTAAAGATCATCTCCGCTATTTCAGTATGATAACTTAATTTGATAAACCTTCGATTGCTGGAGCATCATGCTCCAGCTCTAATTCGCTTGTATTCTGACTGTGATTCGAACCATCCACACCTCACATGCTTTCCTCATTCTATTCTTCATAAAAACCCCAACCTCTCACCCTTAATTCTGCAAGAATCGAGGCTGATTGGGTTTGCCTCATCCACCTTCATCGGTGAACCTCTACTGTGCTCATCCATAGTGCTATTAGCTTTACTTTGAGACTAAGGATCTTCGCCTCGAGTCTGGGAACAATTTTTGCAAGAACCGGAGCTTGGTAGCCACTTGGGGCGAGGTTCGAACCTCAACTTAGAGCTCCAATCAGCCTTGAGCTCTAGGACCCTACCGGCGGGGCCTGAAATGATTTGACATCTCTTACGATGCGGAGGGAGCCCATTGGGTTGGTCGGAAATGACAGAGAAGGTTGGAACTAGGAGATCTCGACAATCAAAGTTCAGCCAGGCTTTGTTCTTGGGTCGTTCTTCGAGAGCCCTCGAGTGCCATCATATCACGAGTTGGGCCTAGATCTAATTTAGGCCCTCTATTTCAGCCAAAGCGGTACTCAACCTCAAACATCTGATTTGTTTATGTGGTGTGATGTGGTGCCATATCAGTCGTTAGATAGCGCACCCTTAGGTAAATATTTGAGAAACCCACATGCTTTTTTGTATTTATAGTTTAGTCCTGTAAATATTTGTTTGTTTAAAAACTTCTGAACATTTTGCATAGGACCCCATACTTATTGTATATTTCAATTTGGTCCTTTGCTAAGTCATCTCACATGGTTACCCCCGTGAGGCACCTAAGTTATTTTCATAGAAGCCCTTCCGGCTTCTTCCTTTATTTCTTTTTAGTCTATAAAGTTGTAAAAGACATGTTATTTTGGGGGTGTTTGCATACATATCCTTGTAATTTATTATTATTGCATAAATACTCATCCCATGTTGTGTATATTATTTATTGATTTTTCATTTTTGTTAAATAGCTCCTATATGCCAAAAATTATGGGGAAAATATGGTAGATGCCTCTTGATCTGTTCATGAGTGCTCACATTTTTATTTAGCATTTATAGTATTTTCCCATTTATTAAAAATCAAATAGGAGCCTTATTTTCCATGTTTACTTTTAAAAATATAAAAAAATAAAATTATCTTTAAAAAATCAAAAAAAGTATATATTACTACATATTATGCCTCGAGACAAAAATTCACAAAAAAGTATAAAAGGAAAACACTAAAAATCACAAAACCCTAAAAACTCATAAAAATTATTAAACATTCCTTGATAATAAAAAAATAGCTTTTAATGCATATTTTTATTTATATTATAGTATATATTAAAAATAGTTTTGGGGAATTTTGAACTTGTTGTTTATTTTTAAAATCCATAACAATTCAGCCTCTATATTGTATTCATTATTTTGAACTTTTAGATACATAAAAATACATAGAAATTAGCAAAAAAATATATAAAAAATCACAAAAATAAAGAAAAATATTAAAAACACAAAAAATAATTTTCTTAATGTTGACTATATATAACTATCTTTAAAGTTATAAACCCCTATATATAGTATATATGCCTTATATTACTTATATATTATTATTATTGTTATTATTTATAAATACCTATTATATATTTAAAACCTTTAAAAAATAAAAAGGAGTGTTCCTATATATATTTACATATATATCTTTATTATCTATAGTAGATATTTTATAATATCCATATCATTAGTATTATATATAGATACATACTATATCTTTAAAAATAAAAAGAAACTAAAAAATTGCAAACTTAAAAATAAAATAAAATTTTAAATTTTAAAATATATAACAATTGAAAACACATAAAAATAAATATAATTAAAACCCATAAAAAATCAGAAAAATGTAAAAATACAAAAATAATTATTATTATTATTAGTTTGTATTAATTAGTAATAATTGTACCTATCCAGCATGCTTCCAATGGTTCGACCCCTACTACTTTGTTAATATACATATTTTGAAGGGTATAATAAATTTCACCCCGCATTTATTCATTATTTTATCTATATCATGGGTTGATTGTTGATGATTTAATTGATTGGGTTCTGAGTACCATGAGAGCGACCTCTACAACGATTACATGATCCAACTTATCAGACACCACAGGCCCTCCAAGACCGAGCATTAGGAATCCCCGATCGATATCTTTCTATAACCTTATTTTTGAACTTCTTATTGAATATGAAATTTATCTTGAGTTACACGCAATCCTTCTTCACATTCTCTGCCTTATTGCATTGAACACATTTGATTTCTCTTCCTCTGTTACTTTTCTGCTTGAGAAAAGCCTTGAACTGGTCGATAATGAATACAATATTAACAACATTATTTGATCCTCCAGAGCTTCTTTGTTAGCTACAAGGGCTATATTTTTTGTGCTTTCTCTTCTTCTTTCTTCCTATTTTTGCCTTTATTTTATAGGGAATAATATTAATTATTAGATTCTCTAGTGATATCATGCTAAACTTGGTTGATTCCTCTATAGTTGTTACTCTATGTTCCAATTCTGGAGAGAGTGAAATAATGATCTTACTAGAAAGATCTTCATGTAGGACTTTCCTTCCCGAATTTCTCAGTTGATTCACGTTTAAAATGAACCTAACACCCATATCCTTGATAGTTTCCCCTTTCTACATCTTAAACGCTTCATAATCAAGGGTTAGCATTTGAAAATGAGACTCCTTTACCTTGGTCGTACATTTGTGTGTATTCTCCAACCATTTCCATCTGTTGAATGTTGTTTTTTAATGAGATACCCAATCGAAATTGATTTTTGATAAAGCATAATATTAGGAATGATTGTTGCTGATTTGACCATCATTTGAGCCAATTCAGGGGGAGTAGCCTTATTCATGCTCTTATATGTCTTGAATTCCTTTCGCTCTATGCTCCATATTGAAAATCAGATGATTGGAGGAAGATTGTTGTTTTGGTCTTCTAATTTGAGTATTCCACTGAAAAATTGTGGACGGAACACTGAGTTCCCTTCATTACATGATCCTGAGGTATTAGCTATGTGTGTGTTGGGGGTTTACTTACTTCATATGAACGAGGCTTTGATACGAGATGTTGGTGCCTACTCATTAGGAGTTTTCATTGGTCTCCTAATAAAAAATGATCAGCAATCGCTACGTGACCAAGTGTCTCTTAAGCAACAATCAACCCACGAATAGATAAATAAATCAATGTGTAGATTAAAATTTATTATAACATACAAAGATGTGTATAGTGTAAGTATGTAGAGTGTCGAACCACAGATAACAAATGTATAGGTAGTAATTATTAATAACTATTTTAAATTAAGTAACAATAGTTTTTTATCTTTTCATATTTTTCTTATTTTTATTGGGTTTTACTATATTTAATTTTAGTTATTTTTAATTATTTTATATTTTATATTTTTATTTTTTATTTTAATTTTATTTTTATTTTTGTTTTTATTTTTGAAATAAGATATATCATTAATATATAATAATATAGATATAATATCTTATATAATAAATATATAGTATATATGTATAATATAACTTATTATATTTTTAATAAGTCAAAAATAATAGTATAAATACAAAAAATGAATTTTTTTTTATTTTTTTTATATTTTTCTATGATTTAGTTATTTTTATATGATTTTTAAATTTTTTAAGGATTTTTAAATTAATTAAATATACAAAAAAGTGAAAAAATAAATATATTAGATTATTTAGGGTTTAATAAATATAAATAAATCTAAAACAAATACAAAAATATTTTTAGTATATACTTTATATAATAAAGAAAATCCAAAATAGAAATAAATATTTTTTATTTTTAGATAACTTTTGCTAATTTAATAAGATCTTTAAGGTTTTGTGATTTTTATGTTTTATATTTTGTGCTTTTAATGATTTTTGGATATGTAGTATAATATAATATAATAGAGCTAATGTAAATTTTTTGGAATTTTCGGAAAAGGTTTTAGAATTTATATGGATTTTTATAGTTAGCCAGGGAATACAAGCATGTTTTTGTATTTTTAGAAAATAGGAAAATTAATTAAGCATGGTATCAGGCATGTATATTAATTTCCCTACAATTTTCAAAAAAAATATTTAATATGTATAAATATAAGAAAAATAAAATGTACAGATCACAATGGCTTGTTTGCAATTAAAATAAAGTAAACGTTCATTTAAAAGGAGCTCTAAAAAAATATAAGGGTACACTTCTAGTTTTTACAGCACCTTACGTGGCACAACACATGAGATGGAAGGGATTAAAATGCAATATCACAATAATTATGTGCCCTTCTTGCAAATAAACCTTAAATTTTACACTTAATATGATATTTACAATATTAAATAGAAATACAAAAGGTTGAGAGGGCTTAAGCATAAAATACCCAGGAGGGGCGTACAGCATACATGAGGCACGATTGGCTCATGATCCTATGGTTGGGTTGTTGCCACACGTCTCCACTTATCATCCAACGATCTAGAGCAGGAAATTCCTTGTTTGAAATAAACAACCCAATATTACATCTAGGTCATGATCTTGATCCTACGGTGTTGGAGAGGTCACGAAGAACAGGGAAGAACAAGTTCTTCCTTGAGCTTCTATTAATGATTGCTTGGGCCTCCGACATGCTCCTCCGCCCATGGTCAGCTCTTCTTTTTCCAGGGAGCTTCCCATAGCTGCAGATGGGTAGCAAGTGGTTCAGGACTCGCTGGAGGAGTCCTATAGGTCATCATCTTCTCAACCATCGGGAGCTTTTATTCTTCATGTTATTCAAGCTCTAGGTGGCTCAACTGGGCTGCCTTCCTACAAAAATGATTGTTGATCTTGAGGACTATCTCCTCGACATATTTATGAAGTCGAGAGCACAATAAGTCTGGGTGAATGTCAGATCTCCAGCGAGCGGCAGAGATGAGATCTAATTTGTCGATCTAGGATAGATCGTGTTGAATTGGGTAAGGGGGAATTGATTAGTCACTTAGGTCGAGGTTCCTAACATCCGATCTAGGATGGTATGCGATATTCAGCATGCCAGATCTGGCAATCGCTATATAAGCACCTCTCTCGACCCTCGGAACTCAACTCAAAAGAAGTAATCTATAATTAACCCACAATAATGATTATGCAACAAATGTAAGTCAACTAAAACTCATTATAACCTCCAAGAATGTGTTTAGTAACAAGTATTAGGGGTCAAACCACAAAGGAGCACATGAGGCATAGCAACAAAAATGAATAGCCAACTTTATTATTTTTATTGTATTTTTTATTTTTAATATTTTGTGGGTTTTAATTTCTATGTATTTTTTTGTTTTAATTTTGTAATTTTTTATTTTAATTTAAAGATAAAATATAAGATAATATATATACTATATAGAAAAGGACTAAAAAGAGTTAGTTTTTAAAAAAATAGAACAAATACGCTCAAAATATCAGAAATAGAATATTTTTGTGTTTTATAAATTCTTCTCTAATTTTGGTGATTTTAGGATACTTTTTGAGAATTTTATGTTTTTTCAAATAAAAACATAAAATAAAAAAATAGTAAATATAAGAACTTGAAATGGGCTTAATATATATATCAAAGATTGAGTCCAATATTAATTTTCCTCTATAATACATAATAAAAAAATTACAAACATAAAACATAGTTTTATGATTTCTCTATGATTTTTTTATAAATTTTATAACTTTTTCTATATTTTTCAATTTTTAAGGGTTTTCTTAATATTTTGCTAAAATATTCGATCAAAAAATAAAAGATACAAAAATATATAGATAGGAATTTTTGTATTTTTTAAAACATTTTGTATTTTTTAGGGATTTTTAAATGCAAAACAGGAGAAAATGCAATATTTTATTTTAAATAAATAGGAAAATAAGTTTTAATTGCCTAAGAAATATATGTGTGATATAATGTGGTTCTAGGCACTTAAAATAGTTTTCCTATATTTTTTAGATGCAAAATGATCATTTTAATAATTAAAATACAAATACAAAATTAAATTTGCAGTACAACGACCTAGTTGCAATTTCTACAAAGTTTCAGGGAATTTAATAACCATTTAACAAAACCCAGGGGCATATATGAAATTATTTACATAATAAAATGTATTCCACACCAGCCACCGTACAATATACACACTTGGAGGCATAACAATTACCAGCATACCACCGACCACCGTAATATCAGCAACAATCGGTTGCCCTCCTCCTCAGTAGCAATATCAGTATCCTCCTCTCTCGTATCATTAGCAACAACCTCCTCAACACAACTATCAAAGCCAGCAAGCCCCTCCCACTGAACAAACTTAGGCAACAGTAGAGAACCTAGCTCTTGATTGCCTGGAACATCTCATGAAGAGCATGACAGATATGACTCAGAAGTTAGATGACCTGACAACAGCCAAGACAATCATCCCAGCTCAGGTTGAAGCTAATCCTAACAACTTCCGCCGCAAGGAGAAGGTTTGTGAAATGTTTTACATTCTCGATAAGTCAGGTATGCATGAATCGGTTATGTTACCTAACAATCCGACTCTTAGGAATGGTAGAGTTCTATAACCGTCTACAACCACGTGGGGGAAGAATAAGGCATCTAGCGGTGAATCTTCGTCATCGTCACCAGCCATGCACGTAGTCGATCTGGGAAAAGAAGAAGGAGATGAAGCACAAAGATAAGGAGCAGTACCAGATAAAAAAATAACAAGGAAATAGGAAATCAAAAAGATTAAAAAGAAGATGATAACAGAAGTCGAGTCGTGCCCACACTAGAGAAGCCCACAATCGATCTAGTAAAAGCTGACAAAGTTGAAGCTTCCACTTTTTGTTTCAACCCTCAATGTTTGATCGTATACCTTCTAGTCATTGATGTGACCAAAAGTCAGGTGGTCTTAAGTTCCACACAAGGCGGGAACTCAGTCGCTGAACCGACCACTCAGAAATCCGAACTACAATAAACAATTAACCCACGACAATCAAATCAAGCAATGAAAATAGAAGTGGAGCCAAAATTTATTATAACTCTGCAAAAATGAGTATAGTGTGCAAGTGTGTAGAGGTCGAACACAGGGAGAAAGCAAGATAGATCAAACAAAAATGCGCCATAATGTGATGTGATCAAGTGCCTACCAATATGCAAATTTTTGTGGGTTTTTAATTTTTAAAACATATTTTTTTAATTTTATATTTTATAATTTTATATTTTGATTTTTAATTTACTGATTTTGTATTTTTTTATATTTTATCTTTTTTATGTTTTTATAAATAGAAAATATACACAATATAAGACAAGAGAAAGATAGAGTATTTATAAAAATAAGAAAAAGTGCTCAAAAATCAAGAAATCAAATGTTTTTAGTCTTTTTACAATTTTTAGATGTTTTGTGATTTTTAGTTATTTTTCTGAATTTTTTTGGTATTTTTAAAAGTCAAAATACTAGAAAACTATGAACTAAGTTATTGGCCGAAATTAAAATGAGGATTAAAAATATCAAACAGTATCCAAAATTCTTAAACTAATTTTAAAATAAATGTAATAAAATAAGGAAACTACAGAAACTGAGATTGTATTTTTAGGATTTTTCTTGAATTTTTTAGATTTTTAGGAAGATTTTTGAAGTTTTCTAATTTTTAAGGTTTTTGTTTTAAAATTTTTGATAATTTTTGGTCTGAAGCTAAATAACACTGAAATACACAAAAGGTGATTTTTTGGAATTTTTAAACGAGTTTTTATAATTTTCAAGTATTTTTTTCATGCAAACAGTGCTGAAAATGCATGTTTTTTATTTTTAATAACTATTAAAATGCCAAAAATATGCAAAACAAAAATATGGCGTGAATGAGCAATCAAACATGAACTTAAGTCTATTTTTTTTTAGAATTTTTGGGGTTTTATAGATGCATGCAATAAATAGAAACAACAAAAGAAAATACATTACTAGCAAGGGCATATGTGTAAATATCCAAACATCCAAGGGCCACAGTGCAATTTTCCACAAATTTTATAACTGAAAAATCGATTTCTAGGACCAAATACAAATACCACAAGCCGTAAGGGCACGCCTGCAAAATACCCACCCCTACGCATGACTGGCACGTGCCTGGAAGGGACCTAAATGTAATATCAAGAACTCCCAAGGGCTTACATGCAAATAACCCAAAATATTACACATTAAAGAGCAGTTCCTGGTTTAAAATGAAATAACCAAACTAGCAGGGGTTCAATGCAAAAACACCACCACCCACATGCACAGGTCACATGAGGTGACGTGGAATGGACTTAATTGCAAATAAATAAAGTTCGGGGGCCTAGATGCAAATATTACAAAAATATTTAAACTTCAGAGGAAAGTTTATGGACTAAATAGAAATACAAAAATTACGTGGGGTGAAAGTGCAAAATACCCCTTTGCGCGCTATCCGACGAAGGAGAAGAATCCACTTAACACGTAGCGTGATCTGAACGGCCAATGACGGTTCGCAACGGGCGGCCACGATCAGATCTCCATGGCTTAATCAACGGCTGGGCTTCTGGTAAATCTGACGGTCGACATGCGCCTGGAGCTTGGGCTTCGATCCGACGGTGCGGAGGGGCGGAGCAAGAACACGGGAGGAGCGCCGGCGAGGCGAACTTCCCCGAGCTCAAGGTCCGACCTCCGACGGTCTTTGGGCTTCAAAAATGGCCTGGAGGCTCCTAGCGGCTTCCTCTAGGTGCTGGGGGGTCTAAAAGGCTCCGATGATGGCCGGAGTTCGTTGGAGACGACGACGGAGCTGGGGAGCTTCTTGGGTCTCCGACGAAGGTCAAAACGATCCCCAGGGACTCGCTAAGGTCCAAATACCTGCAGAAAAGAGGGAGAGGGTCCAGGGCAACATGCCCGGACCCTGCGGTGGTATAGTGGCGGCGTGAAGCGGCGTGGGGGGTACTCGACCGGAGGTGCACTCCGGCGAGGTGTACGCAAGGATGATTTGATGGATGAAACGTGAAATTCCTTGAGGGGAAATGATCCTAAAGCTAAGGCGGATAAAATGGGTGAAAGAAATGGAAGAAAAATAAGGACCTAGAAGGTGTTGAACCTGAGGTAGGGGGTACCTTAACGCCGGAGATGGCGGAGGTGGTGGAGCCTCCTCGGGTGTCGCTCGACCGGCCTGAAGGGCTCCAAAGGAAGCTGCCACCTTCCTTGAGCGTTTAGGCACAAGATTAGGAGCTAGACCTGGGAATGAGGGGTTCAAAGGAGGCTCGAAAGTGCACTATATGTGGTTTGACTCTGCGGCTCTGGTGCTCCAAAGGTCGAGGGAGATCCACGAGATCGTTGATCCCCGGTCCGAGGAAAATCAAGGGCGTGAAAGGCTGATTATCGAGGAACAAAAGTTGCAGAAGGAGCATCATGAAAGAGTGCAAGGAGGAGCCTCGATAATTTCATGAAGTTGGCTCGAAACTCAAGTCTGTCAGGTCACAGGAGGGGGAGGACAGCTAGTTGACCGGGAGGGTCAACGCTGACTGGCGCCTGGTTGGTCTACGTGGACCAACCAGCAGGAAAAACCCCCGAGAAATGTTTTCTAAATTCAATAAAAATTAGAAAATGATTTTATTAGATTTATTATTATTAAATGAAAAATATTTATTATTTTATAAGGTATTTTAATATGATTTTAATTATTTTTATGAGGTGTAAAAATAAGAGTTACCTTTTATAGCATTTATAGGTATCTATATCTATATATTTTATTATTTTATTTTTATTTTGTGTATTTAATTTTATATTTTTGTTTATTATTTTATAAATTTATAGAATACTTTTATACACTTAAATATATTTTTATTTTATTTTTCTGTTGTATTTTATATACTTAATAAAATATCAGTAGTAATAATATAGGTATGTAAACAGGTATTATACCTATGTATATTATATACAGGTATTTTATTTTATGTTTTCTTTGAGTTTTTATTCAGATTTTAATGTAAGATTTATTATAAATAATATTTACAAAATTATAAAAATATCAAATTATAAAATAATGAATAATAAATAAATTGAATATCTTAATCTGTACAAGTATATAATAGGGGTCTAAAACTCAACTTTCAAACTATAGCTCCGCCAAATGCGAAACCACCTCCATTAAATAGATTATTTTTAATTATATACAATAAAAGGTGAGTTTAACGCATTTCGAGCTTTTATTTGGGAGATACAGGTCTGAGAAGTTAGGATTCTATATTTTTATTCAGATCATAACTTTTTATCTGTACATTATTTTTTAGTGAAATCAATTTTGTATTTCTTTACTTAATTATCTACAACTTTCATGTAAACAGTTTCTTTATTAGAGGTATAAAAAGTGGAACCAAAAATAGGTCCCAAAATGAATAAAGAATGAATAAAATAAATAGGTTTTTTTATTGTATTCTGACCCTTATCTCCCCCTACTTTATTCCTTGTCAACCTATTCATCGAGATGCCTAGGTCTCGGGGTTTCGGGTCATAAAATATTTGCAATATTTTATTCTTTTTCTTTTCTTTTCTTTATTCTATAATTTTGGCTTTAAACCGCATTTTATACAATATTTACACAATGATGCATGAATGCTAAAATGCCTAAATTAAGCCTATTTACATGCATTAACTAGGGTTTTTAAGGCCAAAATGATAGAATAAAGATGATGAAATGTAGATTCATCAGTCATCCATTTGTACAAGCTAATTCCAGAACTGTGATGTAAATATTATGTTTTCACAAGTAATGAAAAATCATAAAAAAAAATAGCAAAATTCAAAATAGTTTTGTGTGATCTTGGTGTGATTGATGTTTTAAAGAGTATTTTTCTGGAATGCCACTCATGCAAGACAAGGAATGTATGCCCAAGGTAAAGAAAGGATTAAAGGATGCATGTACAACTATCATCAACCCTGCAAAACAGACGCAATCGATTTGAAAAGCACATTCTCATCATGGCCATTGTGAGCATGATCAGCAATCTCCCATCAAAGTAAAAGGATTAATCAAGTGTGAAATCTTTGATCAAACTTCAGACCACGCTCTTCTTGATAGTAGTTCTTCTATTAACCTCATGCCCACATCGTTGCTTTAGGAATTCCAGTTCGGTCTGCTCAAACCAACACACATGATCCTTCAGTTCGTTGATCTATCCGCTAAGCAGCCTAAAGGTGTGTTAGATGACGTTATCTTAACGGTGCATGGCTTGAAATTTCCAATAGACTTCATTGTCTTGGACATTGATCCGTTGCACCATTGCTCCAAATGCCTATTATACTTGGTCATTCATTCTACGAATAGCCAAAGCAATAGTAGACTATGTGTTTGGAAAGATCACTTTTTGCTCTCATAATGAGAAGGTAACACTGGATATGGTCGTCAAGCCAAAAGCCATAGAGACCACACCTGACCAGAGGGACACTAAGATACTGACCAAGATCGACTTGTGACACACTTGAGGATTTGAAAGCCCTAACCTATCTTTGGATGATATCTTTTAACATAGGAATCCCTCACATCCGAGGAAGACCTAGATAGGACAGTCAACATAAGTTCTCAATCTGACCGGGAGGTATGTTTTGAGGAGATGATCGAGCTATTTCAAGATCATACCAAACCAAACAAGAGGAACTGATTGCAGATATGTTCGGTATCTTTTATAAAAACTGGAAGTAACCAAGGTGGACCCAGATCTGTTGGCACCTCATGCATTCAACACCAATGCAATTTTTTAGGATATCACAAAGCCAATTCCAACCCCACCTGAACTCAAGCCACTTCTGGCAAATCTTAAGTATGTTTTACTTGCGGGTGAAAAATAAGAGTATCCAGTCATCATCAAGTAGCAGATTTACCTCGGATCAAGAATCTTGCTTGCTAGAGATTCTAGAGAAAAACTGCAAGGCTCTTGGAAGGAATGTTTCGGATCTCCGAGGGATCGACCCAACCCTATGTTCACACTCTCTTTTTGAAGATGATTGTAAACTGTCCAATGAATTTCAAAGAAGATTAAACTCTAATCATCGAGATGTAGTCATGAAGGAAATCACAAAATGGTGTGAAGCCAGATACATTTATCCCATCTCCTATTCTAAGTTGGTCAGCCCATTGCATGTGGTCTCAAAAAAGTGCAGAATCACAGTAATTACAAATGATTAAGGAGAGGAGATTCCAACCTATGTACCTACTTCTTAGCGCGTCTATATTGATTATAGACGCATGAACTCAGTACCAAGAAGGATCACTTTCCACTGTTGTTCATTGATCAAGTGCTTGAAGGTTTGGCAAGGAAAGAGATTGTTTGCTTCTTGTATGGGTACTCAGACGATAACCAAGTGGCAATCACCCTAGAGGACCAAGAGAAAACAGCTTCCACTTGTTCATTTGGCACCTATGCCTTCAAACGGATGCCCTTTGAATTGTGTAATGCACATGTTGCATTACAAAGGTTATAATGGATGTGTTCACCGACATGGTGGGCAGTTTCCTCAAGATTTTTATGGATGATTTCTCGATCTATGGTAATAGTTTTGATTCATGTCTTTCTCACCTAGACCGAGTGCTTAAGAGATGTTATGAGGTGAATCTTGTACTCTCATTAGAGAAGAGTCACTTTATGGTCACTGAAAGAATTGTGTTGGGCCACGTCGTCTCCAAGCAAGGTATGGAAGTCGACCCGGCAAAGGTGGATGTAATTACCAAATTTGAGCGACCTAAAACTGGGAAGAATGTGAGGACTTTTCTGTGGCATGTCGTATTTTATCGTAGATTCATCCAAGACTTCAGTAGGAATGTCCGACCTCTGATTGAACTTCTGAACAAGGAGGCAAACTTTATTGTTGCTGATAAAGTCATCCCTACTTTCAATCAATTGAAAAATCTAGTTATTCAAGCGCATGTCTTATTGCCACCTGATTGGTATCCCCCATTTGAGATCATGACATATGCGTCTGATTTTGTTATTGGGGTTGTACTGGGACAATGCAGGGATGGACTTCCATTTGCAATTCACTATGCCAGCATAACATTAGATGAGGCCCAAAAAACCTACATTGTGATTGAGAAAGAGTTGTTGGTCGTGGTATTCGCCTTAGAGAAATTCATATTACATCTTCTTGGATACAAAGTTATTATCTTTGCTGATCATTCTACCATCAGGTATCTACAGCAAAAGAAGGATACTAAATTACTTTTTCTCTGTTGGATCCTTCTGCTCCGAGAATTCAATTTGAAAATAAGGGACAAACCCAGAGTCAAAAATATGATAGCAGATCATTTATCTAGAATTGATTGACCATTTATTCCCCTGAGTGATGCACCAATCTCAGACATGTTTCCAGATGAATCGGTCTTGAGTGTTTCTAGACTCCCCTGGTATGTTGATATTGTGAATTACCTTATTTCTGGGGTGGTTCTACAAGATTGGAACAAATACAAGAAGGGCAAATTCATGGCTGACATCCATTTCTACCAATGGCAAGATCTGTACCTTTTTAGGGAGGGCGCAAATTGTATCTGGAGAAGGAGCATTCCTCATGATGAATACACCAGCATCCTCGAGCATTATCATAAGCTCGAAGCAGAAGGACACCAATATAGAAATAAGATGGCAGTTAAGGTATTGCAGTATGACCTCTGGTGGCCTATGCTATTTAAGGATGTAGCAGGATATGTGAAGGGTTGCACTCACTTTCAGAAAATGGGAGGGACACTTGGTACCAAAGACCCAATGCCTCTCAAGTACGTTCAGATCTCTGATATTTTTTACACTTGGGACATTGACTTTATGGGCTCATTTCTCAATAGTCAGGGTTATGAATACATCCTTCTAGTCATCGATTATATGAGTCGTTAGGTGGAAGCTATCATCGCTCGAGCTGCTGATAGCCGTACCATTTGTCGCTTTCTAAAGTACAACATCATCTCATAGTTTGGAATTCTCAAAATCTTGATATCAGATGGGGTAGTCATTTTATGAACAAAGAAGTCAGAAAACATGTTAAGGAGTATGACATTCACCATCGTGTCACCTCTCTTTACCACCTGCAGTCAAATGGCATTGCTGAATTATCAAATAGGAAAATCAAAATTATATTGCAGAAGCTCGTACAGCCTGATAGGAAGAACTGGTCCCAACTTCTTGATTCTTCTCATAGACTTATCGCATGGCCTACAAGACTCCAGTAGAAATGTATCCATATCAGCTTGTTTATGGGAAGCCATGCCACATTCTTGTTAAACTCATTCATAAATCTTTATGGGCAGTGAATATTTGCAATCTCAACTCAAATAGAAATGGTCAGAATTGCAAGAACGATCTGAATAGACTCGTAATTCCAAGATTATGTCTATGACAACAACCTGATGTATCAGGAAAAGGTCAAGCACTGACATGATAAGCAAAATCAAAGGAAGACTTTCAAAGTAGGTCAGATAGTTTGGTTGTTTGATGTACAGTTAAAGATATTCTTGGGAAAATTGGAGAGCAAATGGATAGGGTCGTACATTGGGAAAATAGTTTATGACAATGGAAGCATTTTGATATCAGAAATGTCATTTGACGCACAGTCATTCATTGTCAATGGATGGTTGCTGAAGCCATACATAGAGCATAATACATTTCCGTTGTGGATTCAATTAATGTGGTATTTTAGGACAATCTTTCGGTAGAAGCCGCAGAGTCAGACACAAAGCTACCTAAAAATATTTTCCTTGATTATTTTTTATCTTTTTGTTTCATTCTTTCATTCTTCCATTTATCCATTCATCCCAATCATCTATATTATACTTAGGATATGCTTCATCTTAAGTATATGGGGGATGAGTGGTTCAGGTTATTCTTTGTAATTCCCCCGCTTGTCTCTCAACTTGTTGATAGTCTTTTCTATACTCAGGGATATTTCACCCTAAGTGTAGGGGGAGACAAGTCGAGTCGTTGATTTCGCTAATCCCAATCCTCGATCCTATCCATTTTGTGTAGATTCTATTATACCTAGGATTAGTTGATCCAAAGTATAGGAGGATGATTGACTTCTCATTCATTTATTGAGTCAATGTAGTATAAACTTTTCTATACTTAGCAGGAGTTATGTCTTCTTTTATTGTTATTTGATCACTATGAGATCATAGATCGAGCTAAGTATAAGGGAGTTGTATATATACGTTAGCCATAACTCGTATTGTCTTGTATTTTAAAATAGTATGGCTAATATACATTGGGTAAGGCTAATAACTAAAAAGATTAATAACCACTTGTAAATATGTGTGAAAACTTTTGAAAACTATTTGAATTTTTTATTTTGAGAATATTTTACAAATGATTTTGAAAATAGTCGTAAAATATTTTGAAAAATATTTTAAAAACCTTTGAAAAAATCTTTGTGAAATGTTTTTCAAACCTCTTGAAAAAATATTCCTTTGTTTGTAATTGTTTGTAAAGTTACTAACCTATTCCAAAAATCCTTAAAATTTTAAAAATTTTCCAAAACATAAAATTCTACAAAACTTTTTGAAAAAACCATAAAAATTTTTAAAATTAGAAAATTATTTCATAAAATATCTTTGCATTACATAAGCATTTTTTTGAATGGTGGCAATTAAACAAGTCTGGAATAAAACCTGAAGATTGGAGCTTAGTTTAAGATTTCAATCCACATAATTTCATAGGAACCTTATAGTAACTGCAGTTAACACTTTTTAGGTCAATGAGACTTATTTTTTTCAGTCCACTAGATTGTGTTCACATGTCATCTTGACTAGCCTAAAAAGAGTATTTCTAAGCACACACATGACTCTTGCTGATAATGATCTGACTTGTACAAGCGCACTACACTAAGCTCAACTCTAATGAGGTGGTAAGGGCAAGATCTTTTGCTTGAGACGCACATGTGTGGAAACATACGTCACCCCAATTGAATGCTAGTGCCCCCAACCTGATCTAGTGGCATGGACGTCTAAAGATCGTGTGTTGTGGGTTGCAATAAAGCTTGAAAAGAGGGATAGTCTACTGGTTCAAGAAGAAAGATTCCTTATGTAAATGCTGATGTATATATTGTAAAAATTGTGAAAAATAAAAAACTCCAAAAAGAATAGACGAGCACAAGTCAATGAAAAATCAATTCCTGTCAGAGTATGTATCAATAAGCAAGGCTTATTCTTCAAAGTCAAAGTTACAAAGTTGCCTGCGGCTAGAGATTTGACTACACTAGTCAAGCTCCAAAGGATATGTTACTACACTGGTCGTTGTCCATTCTTCTATTTCTACCCCTCTTCTTCGAGTCGGTTGCACTTGAACTTAGAAGGGAGCACCCCGCTTCTCGAGGGAAGAGTAGCTAGATTGGGGAATTAGGGTTATCTTGCTGAGGAAGACTGATCCTTGCCATTCTGATGAGGAGAGTTACATTCACATACAATGTACAAGTGAGACCCATAGTCACAAGGGTTTGCATATGAGTGGAATTATTCTGACCAGGCTATTGAGGCGAACGGAATAGAGGATTGTGGAACATAGGAGTTATTAAGTTTTAGATCCTATCCTCAATAAGATGTAGAGACACTAACAATCCAAAAGTCTTAATTGAGCTCCAAACTGTTATTTATGAAGATAAGTTTAAAAAAGACATTATCGTTCTAAGTTCTTTATTTTACTTTTCTTGATTTCCTCTTTTGCACTACTTATTTTTCTCGTAAGTGTTTGCCATAGACTAGAAAAGGTAGGTATAGGGGGTGATTAACATCCATCCATCTACTTTTATTCTCCTATTTTATCTTTAAATCCATAGCTAAATACAAGTAAATGACACTAACTTGCATGAATTAACATCTAACATTAATATGTAATTAGTAAGTAAAAACGTGTATTTAAAACCCAAAATAAAAGAAGAAAGAAAAGAAAAGAAAATTAAAGGAAGTATTGTAGATACTAAGCCTAAACCTCAAGACCATGTCAATATTGACTATGGCGACAAGGAAAAAAGTAGGATGGGATAAGGGCAAAATAACACAGACAAATACACACAGAACCCTAGAAACCCTATGTGTTCAATTCATTGCATATAGCTCATTTTCCACTATTTTAGTTATGCCCATACACATTCAAATTTAAATATGTTGAACATGAAATGTGTACATAATAATGTGTAGAAAAATAGAAAAATAATAGTCAGTAAAAATCATGCATAGTGCATATAGTACACATAGAGGAAAAGGCCACAAACAGAACTTCATTGATCAATATCTTTTCCATATGAACTCAAAATTTGTCAAACCCACCTCTGTTGTATTTCAAATTAAATTATCTATCTAATGAAGTAGTTTCATTTAAAATAGAGTTAAGATACAAAAGTTGGTTTTCTGGGGTATCATTGTATCGAGGCATTTGTATATAATATTATATTATTCAACTCCTTGCATTTTTACTCCTTTGTATTTTAAAAAAATTGTCTTAATTATATAAAATATATTAAAATATAAACATGAATTAAAACTATTAAAATAAATTCAAAATAAATAAGGAAATATAATTTATAGGTACACTATACCTACAATATGTATATATGTAATTATTTACATACATAAACAAAATAATAAAAATAAGATAAAAATATGTAAATACCTACAATATGTATATATGTAATCCTCCTTTACTCATTGTAACCCCTTGGAATCGAGTTCTGGCGTGAGCCCTTCGTGACAAGGACATGTTCCCCGTGATTCAAGGAGCAGAGAAGATCGAATCGATGTGATTCAACCCATCGTCAGCAAAGCCCCAGTGGTTCCTCTACTCCTAGGTCCTCCAACCAGGTGAGCTGCTCTATCCTTACCCTTTCAATTTGTAGAGTAATCAGTAGTGTAGGCCCACATTTTATTTCATCTGACTCGATCTATCATATATACTAAAATCCAAAAAAATCTCTCGTCGGAGCTCTATCCATTTTATATCGATCTACAGTAGTGTCCCTGATTGTCTTTAACTCCCCTGATCACCTTCGCATATTCCCTGGCTCTTCATCCATCATTTCGACCCA
Source organism: Ottelia alismoides (assembly GCA_037367405.1). Lineage (NCBI taxonomy): Eukaryota > Viridiplantae > Streptophyta > Magnoliopsida > Alismatales > Hydrocharitaceae > Ottelia > Ottelia alismoides. The sequence continues at coordinate 20,118 of JAZKJV010009629.1, read as the reverse complement.
TTTTCCACCCCTGATATTGTGAAGATCTAAGAGATCAGGTCTCCTTCTCTGTCGGTCGTTGAAGACCTCTACCTCGACCATTTCCCCATCTTTTTAACTAACCCTCGAGTCGAGGATCTGACCTTCCAACCCTGAAGCTCTTTGTGCATGTCTTGCTCCCAAAGAGCCCCTCTTGGTGGTGTTTTGACCTGGGACTATGCTCCTAGGTACCTCAAACATTTGATGAGCTCCAAGCCTCCTCCGATGAGGCCCAAACACATCTAGACCGCTAGGTTGGCATGGAACGATGTCAGCTCCATTCTGAGACCCTTGGGAACTCGAGAGGATGCTAGAGTCGTGTGGGAGACTAGATCGAAGCAGGTCCAGGCGGTCATTCTTTACCATTCTTGGAGAAGAGCAGTAGTAATTGGATCAGGCACGCGCTCCAGTTTTGCTCGTATTTGTTGAATCGAAGCCCACATCCACCGTCAGATCCTCCACCAGATCTAATCAGAGGCGTCCATTAGTGAACCTGTACACGTGCATCTAAACCGTCTGCGCATAAGTGAAGACATGTGGAGCGGTCCCCACCATTGATCAGCATACGGAGGGGTATATTTCAAATCTCACCCCAACCCCTACATTTTTTGTATTTAATATTTCATATTTAAACATTACTCTGTAGTTGTAAAAGTTTTATAATATTTGTACTTAGGTCCTCTTATTAATGTTAATTGCACTCCATTCAGTGTCAGGTCTCCTCACATGGTTTTCCAAGTGAGGCACATGGTCTTTTTTGCACAGAACCCCTTCTGCTTTTGATATTCTGATTTGGTCCTAAATTTTGTAAAACCAATGTAATATTTTAGGTTAAATTGCATGCTTGGACCTCTAACTTTGTTTAATTACATTTATACCCATACCAGGTAAGTATTCTATATTTTTAATTGTGAATATTGTATGTATGCCCCTGTATTTATTGAATGTGTCACTAAATGCTTAAGAACTTTCTAAAAATTACATATAGATCCCCGCCAACTGTAATAATTTTATTTATTATATTTTATGTATATTAAATAGCTTTTTTATTCAAAAAAATGTAGGGACATTAACTTAAGTGTCTGGAACTCGTATTTATCACATATACTTTTTGCAAGGCATTTAAATTTATTTTCATATCTATAAAAATTCAAAAATATTGTATTTTTACATGTTCGCTATTTAAAAATCCATAAAAATTACAAATTTTCTCAAAAATTCTAGAAATATTTATATTTCATTTTCTATCCAAATATTTTTGAGAAATATAAAACAAAACTCTTAAAAATTATAATACCCTAAAAAGATTATAAAATTTAGTAAAAAAATCTAGAATATTCTAAAATTATTGTTTTCTATTTCTGAATTTTCTTTGTGATATATAGTATATATTAAAAATTAATTTAGGTCATTTTAACATTGTTATATATATAATATTATACCATAAACAAAGCTACATATATATCATATTCACTATTTTAGCTTATCTCTATATTTAAACATCTATAAAAAATATAAAAATTCCCTAAAAATCATAAGAAATTAAGAAAATATTTAAAACCCAAAAATACAGTTATTCCTTTTATTTTAACTTTATTTATCTTATTTAAAAAATCCAAAATACATTTTTTTCTTTTTATCTATATAGTATATATATTATATCTATTATTATATATTATTTTCAAAATTAAAAACTTAACATTTGCAAAATTAAAACAAAAAATATAAAAATAAAAATCCATAAAAATAAATATTAAAAACCTACAAAAATATATAAAAACAAAAATAAAAAATTAGCTAAGTGAATAAGAAACTACATATAGATTAATTAGTGATAATTGATCCCAATTTATTCGCACTCTACCCTATTTTACTCTCTATGGTTCGACACTCTACATACTTATACTACACATGTATTTTGTAGAGATAAATTTGACTCACATATTTCAGATTGATTTTATCTCTGATTGTGGGTTGATTGTTGATTAATCGCATCTTTGAGTGTTCAACACAGTGACTACTAATCCAGACTTGTTCGGATTAGTAAGACCTCTCACTTCTGCATTCATCAAACCCCCAAGTCAACCACATGTTAGCAACCAATAAACATTCCAAGCATGTCATTTCCGTCATCAACAAGATATGAAGGTGGTTCCTCTGAAATGGGATGAATTCACAAAAGAATAGGCATGAAACTCGATGGGAACACATCTGTAGAACAAAAGAATGAGAGGTGGGGAATTCAAAACCTGGACTTGTTGAGCGATACCTTTCTCTCGAAATTATGGCTCAAACTGGTAGAAACCAAAATTCCTTGTGTGCCTCCCTAATCAAAGCAAAATACCATGATCAGAGCTTTTATGGGAAAAATCCTTGGGGGAGGCAAGGGAACCTTTCTTTGGTTGGATCACTTAACCAAAGACCGATACTCTCAGAACTCTTTCCGAACCTATGGGCACTAGAAATCAGTAAAAATGCCACCATTTCACAAGCCTTACAAACCCTCCCCTCCAAGCAAAACTGGCTTAAAGCTCTTGCTAGAAGAGCGGCCCCTCACGAGAATTTTGAGAGGTTGAATCCACATTTCGTGGCTTCAAATAAATCCACTCTTCAGGGACACTATCTCACTCTTAGGCAAGACCACCACCCAAAATCTGACGAATGACCTATACAAAACACTGTCTCATGACGACTTGGGCCCCAAACTCCCCATGCTTTTTTGATTGAAACCCTTCCATCCATGTGTATCCTTCTTCCTCTGGTAGCTCTCACAAAACAAGCCCTTAACACAAGACAAAATCAATTTCCTAACCACCCCCACAACAAACATGTGTCCCCTCTGCTTCACAACAGCAAAAATGCCCAAACATATTTTTGTAAAATGCCCCTATACTTTAGATGTACTTGTGATTTCTAACATTTCACCACCAAGGATGAGCTTGAACTGTTTCTTTTAAACTCATAGCTTAGTCCCTTATTCAAAATCACATTGGCAGATAACCGCCAAACGTGCATCAATTTGGTGGTTGACCTGGAAGGAGCAGTGTACAAGACTATTTCAGGGTACTTCTATGCCACCCTCTATTATCAGTAAAGATGTGCTTTTTTATTAGATTCTATTCTATAACATATCCCTCTGTCCATTACCCCGCTTGCGGCTCTCCCCTCTCAAATTTTGTGATGCAGCAAACAATCTACACTACCACACTCGTCGTCAACGAACTGGGAGATCTTGAAGCACTGCGTCAACTAGCTATGCGGCTTTTTGGAAGGACTCCTGATGCCCTATCTTTCTTAGTATATTTTTTATTTTGAACATTATTACCTAGCTTTTTTTTTGCTCTCCCATGGGGTTAGCCAGTTGTAGTAATCGATGAGCCCCTATGGTGCTTGATTCTCCGGTTTCTCTTGGTTTTTTTTTTTGCTATGTATGGTTTTCTTCGGGTACTTCAGTTTACCCTATCTCTAGATAAAATGAACCTTGGCCCCTTTTTTCGTTAAAAAAGTATGCATATGGAGCCTCATATTGCATAGGATTTGTGCATAAAGTTCGTATCAACTTATATAGATTGTTATAGTATTTAAGCTTACATCACATGATTCAAATTTTATTAAAACGAAATTTCATATTTTAGTCAACTTAACGGTCTTTTATTTATCCATACAATTCGATTATTAGTATTTATATTGTATAAATTTTAGAATACTGAAAAATGTATATGGTGTGGTAGTGTATAAGATACCTACCTATATAATGCATCCAAAAGTAAACAAAAGGTAAAGGTATTTAACAATATATTATATGTCTTAAAGTTGTTGGATACGACAGCGAAAATAAACACAAGAATAAGTAGGCACATACAAAAGCAATGAGAAGACCATTTATAAGACTCGTGTGATGGTGGATCTCTCTCAATATAGTGGAAGAACTAGAGTAAAGATAAGATGATTCTAAAAGCTAATCCCATGAGGGGTTATATAGTACCCCCGTATAGAAAATCTTCCTAAATGGATAGATACTCCAATACACATGAACGGACGTTAAACAAGAAGATCTCTAGATCTAGTACCCAAATAGGGAGACAGACGTTAGAAAACAAAAAGAACCCATGCGGATCCTCTAATTAATTGCCCTACGAATGGATTCTCTAATCAAAATATGTAAATATGCATGTGATCAATCAAAAAGTAGAAAATTTTTCATATAAATTAGAATTTGGATAGATCGCAATCAGTTAAAATTCAAATCATATCTATAAAATTGTATTATATAAAATTCCATGTCTTACTATTTAATAGCACTCTATTAACTTATGCGATCGGATTAGTAGACTCTTTAACTTTAGTTGCATAATAATGAGAAGTTGTATGCAAACGCGGTATCAAATATTAATATTTCAAATCCAATTAATACGTACCGAAACATGTAAATTGCAAAAATATTCGAGCATACATTACGTATTTGTAATTAGATCAACTGTATTACTTATTGATTTATCCATGCAATTTGATTAAATAAATATTTATCGTAAATGTCATAATAGAAATATTAAATGCAATTGCTATAGAACGGACGTAATGCGTATTACTTATAAATAAGTTCAGTTTTCAAAATTTTAGACTATGTTGGATTAGTTATGGATTCAATTCCTTTTTTGGAGGTAAACTCCTTATTTATCTTAGAAGGAACAACTCATGGGCTTAAGAGTAGGTTATTTATTTATTTCTTCCATCTCCACAAGTCAATATATTTCATTATTTTCAAAATATTTTTAATCTATTAGTGTCGGCATCAATAGTTTTTTCTTCAATAGCAATAACTTTCAACTCCTATAAAAAATTTAACCCATTCCTATCGCTACCTATTTTATTATTTCTCATTCATTTATCATACATCAGATATCGCATCATTAATATTCAGCTACCTCGCAAATTTCTACCATGATAATGCAAGTAAATTAATTCTCAAAATAACTCATAAATTAAATCAAGTCATGAAAACTATCCTTCTCAATTTAAACCGTCATCAAACAAGCTTAAGAGTTCTGGAAAATTGAAATATAGAAAAGTCATTATGGGATTATTATAGATTCAATTAAACAAAAGTTCTTGAACTATACTCACGATTTCAATGTTTTATCTAAATTTTAAAGGGATATTTACCCCCATAACCCTGAGTATTTTCGCAATAACATTCATAACACTGTGTAATCGTGAATTACATGAGGAACCCCGAATAATACTCCGTCTCACACCCATAACCCTCCGTTAGTCTACTCCGTTGACTCAACCAAGATGTTGAGTTAATCTAACTAATCTTCAATCCAAAGGCTGAGAATTAAACAAAAAAACTAAAAAGAAATCCTTGTTTCCTCCTCCAGGCCCCTCCTCCTTCATCCACCTCCCTCTCCCTCGGACCACCTCCCCCCTTCACCCCCAGCGACCGCCTCCCCCGTCACCTCCTACTTCGTCGCCCCTCCTTCTCCTCCGCAGGTCCCCAGCACGACCGCATGCTAATAATGACAGCTCCAAGGCACTCGCACACACGGCAAAACATGCTCCCAAAGCCCAGGAGTAGGTGCCAAAGCAGCAGATCTGCGAATGGTTTCCACAACAAACACGATCCATCCATTGAAACTCCATGATATACACCGAAACCCCACGATATGCACCTAAACCCTACAGATCTACCGATCGCGCATGCCGAAGTAAACAAAACCCCACGAAAAGGATCAAAACAGTTCAGATCTAAAGAAATCCACATAAATGGAAGAATCGCATCACGCATCAACTAAGATCGGCACTCCATCGCTTCAGTCCACTGAAGTAAGATCGATTTCGGGGCCAAAAGCGGTAAAGAGGTACCTTTAAGGCGAAGGGGGAAGATTTGATGGCGAGAGAGATTTCCCATGGGAGTGATGCCTCCCATACTATTTCCTGTAATGGACACGAAGCAAAAGAAATGCCAAGAATAGGCATGAATCGATGAATGATTTGTCGTTCACTGACGTGGCATGTCTGCGGAAAATCATTTGTCGTAGAACAGTAGACAATTTGCCGTCCGATCTCCACGCCTCTACGTCATCGTTTCTCCTGCAACTCAAGCCGAGATGATCCACATCCCAAAATGCGCAAGCTCGTGATGATCGCTTGCAGCAACAAGTGTCTGGAAAGAACATCAAGGACGAATGGTCGAGGAGGTGGAATAGTCTCCGGTGATGATCGCTGGCAGCAAAGAGCGTCCGGGAATAACATCAAGGACGAATGGTCGAGGAGGTGGAAGAGTCTCCGTGGATGCAGGAAACGGAAGCCAAGGCAGCATGCAGTGGCTGAGGCGTGCCGGAACGGCTGCCTAAAGAGAGCGAAGAGGTTGCCAACCAAAGGAAGGGGTCGTCGCCCCATTGGGAAATGATGAATCTCGGATTCATCACTCTAAGTCTCATTAATTAGGCTCAAGTCCCTCAAGATCAACTGCATTTCTGCATTTATTTCGCATAATTAGCATCCGGGCATGATTGCATAAGAATTGCATTTTAGCATTAATTTCTGCATAAAATAAGAAGCCAAAAATCCAAGCCAAAAATTGACCTGTAAATAGCCTAACTTCCCCTATTTTTAACTCCTTCATGCTGACACCGCATACCACAAACTCACTTCCACTGTGTACACATCACTAACAAGAATAAATGAAAAATACAAAAAAATAATTAACCCAGGTAAGTGGACCAAAAACCCAAACCCTAGTTTAAGGATTTTCGGACTAAAAGCCACATATCTTCCCCATCCAGTATCCGATTTGATCCTACTCACTTTTGAACTAATACACATTCAATTACCTTCAAAACAAGACCAAGTTCAAGTGAATCGGAGCTCGTATGTGAAAGTTGGGTTTTGGGCCTCTTTTGTACATTGTATTTTCGCGGCTTTTTGACCTGTATTTTATATGTATATTTTCTTTATTAATAAAAATCCAAAAAAATTAGATTAAGGTCTCTTTTATTTATCTTTGAGTTTTCCTTATTTTTTCGGATTTTTATCGTGATTAAAAAATTGACAAAAAAATTAGAAAACCAAAAATCAAGGTATTCTATGTACATGGGATACCCCAAAAATTCACTTTTTACATTTGACCGAATTTGGCTTTAATGTCCTAATGAAAGTTGTAGATCTCGTCAAGACGAGCATTTTTCGTGAAGGAACTTTTTCGATCCGAGGTCATTTGCTATTTCTTTTTGATTTTACAAAATGATTTTTCTTCGAATTTTCTGGAGCTGACACGTGGCAGTCTCAGAGGCCGCCACGTGTCAGCTATTTTTCGCCTTTTTAAATCTCGTTTTTATAAAAAAAAATAAATAAATAAATAAATAAATAAAATAAAATCCACCGCACGTGCGGCGCACGTGCCCCCAGGCACGTGCCCCTCACGTGCTCCGCCAGAGAGCCCCTTCCCTGCCACGTGGTCCATCCATGGTCGTTCGATCGTCCGCTGATCGAACGGCCCACGCGCTTCATCTTCCCCAACCGTCTTCCTCGATCCCTCGGGCGTCGCCGCCCCTTCCGTAACCGCCGCCCCCAACCTCGCGCGCTCCGCCGCCTCTCTCCGCAACCACCGCGCCGCCAAACCATCTCCCTCTCCCCTATATATAGTCCATCTCCGACCCCCCAAAACCCCATCCGCCGTTCTCCAGGTGATAGTGACAGCCACCCTCGCCGGCGTGATCCGAGCAGCCCTCCGCTCCTCGCCGCAGCAAGCCCTCGAGCGCTGCTCCGCTCCGGCGATCGGCCGTAGAGCCCCATCCTCCAGGTATCTCTCTCTCTCTCTCCCGCTCTCTCGCTCTACCTCTCCGCTCCGAGCTCCTCGCTCCGCTCGGAGTAACCCTTCCTCTCCGCTTCACCTTCGCATCTCATCCTCCGCCCTCGCCACTGCACCATCCCATCATCGGCCCTCTGCTTCGCCAACGCCGCCGAGCTCCGGCCAACGCTCCAGCCTCGACACCAGCGTCGTCTTCAACGTCACCTTCCTTCGGCTTCATCGACAACCACAGCGGCCCAGCAACGACCTTCGACCGTCATCGTCGTCGACACCTCATCTTCTCCGCCACGCCGCTGCGCCCTCGACGTCCCACGGCCGTGTGTCGGCCATCGCCGCTTCATCGACGACATCTCCGCCTTGCGCCATCGAACTACACCTCCTACGTCGCCTTCTTCGACAAGTCATCATCACCTTCGCGTCGCCGCCTCGTCAACGCCGGAGGTCCCCTCTCGCGCTCCTCTGCCTGGGCAGCACCGCCGCGCGGCCGGGCGCTCTACACCCGAGGCCCCGCGCACGTGATCTGCACGTGCGTGGGGAACTACGTCAGCCTGACGTCAGCCCAGTCACGTGCGACGCACGTGACTTTGGGGCAAATTGCAGTGACGCCCCCAAACGTTCCACCTTTCGTAGTCCAGTCCCCGCCCCCAGAGGGCACGTGCCACGCACGTGCCCCTCTGGGAAATTTGCAGAAGCCCCCCTCCTTTTATCGGTAATTAACAATAGGTCCCCTTGCATTATTTTTATATTTTCTTTATTATTCTGTTTGCATCTGTACCCATGTCTTTGTCATCCATTATAGACCTCTACATTGCATCATTTTATTTATTTAAAAATAGCACTTTGTTCATTGCTTAATGCTCTACATTTTGACATGCTATGGATATTTTTGTGATTTACGGTTGATTAATAAATAATTATTTTGCAAAAATTGGAATATTTTGCCCAATCTGTGTTCTGAAATTCATAGTTAATTAACCGTGACTCTAAAAATTCCCCAAAAATCAAATATCGTAGAGATTATTTTGATTAACATTGTGCCCAAAAATCATTGCATTTGCATGCATTATTTGCCCTGTAAAAATCATTTTGTGCATTTCAATGTTTGATTTTTAATAGGTATTAAACCCCACATTTTCGAAGTTTAGGATTTTTCTGGGATCCATCACCTAGTGATAGATCTCAGATAATTTTAGTTCTCGAAAATAAGTAGGTTTAATATTTATTAAAATTAAATATTGAAAATCATTCTGTTTGCAATTAAAAATTCGTAAAAAATTCATATTGCATCTAAAAATTACAAAAAAATTACAGTGCACTTATCTCATCATTTTTTACATCTCGGCCAAGTCTCGTAATTTTTGGACACCGTTTGAACGTATTTTACATTTTAGTCCCTAAAATAGGCCGAATTTGCATTTTGCACCTCATATTGCATTGAAAAATTCCAAAAAAAGACCGCCTTGAAAACCAAACTCAAAATTGGATAAACATTAATCTAGGTTGTTCCTTTGCCTCCTTGAGATCGACCTTGGGACTTGCCCAAGTAAAATAAACATACACCACGAGATTAAAATTGAATCATTATTTTGTGGTTATTTCTTGACTGTTTCCGATCGCCGCCTACAACGAACGACTCATAATTAGCACCACGAACAAACATTAAAAACAACTTCTTAATGCGGCTTTTGCGGACCCGTCAGATGGCGTCGTTGCCAGGGAGGCAAACGGCTTAGTTTTTTGTTTTGAAAATTTTTGTGCGGTTTTCCGAATTCGAGTAGTCTGACCCCCGAATTTTTCATTGTAAATCCCATTTTATTTCTTGTATTTATTTTTCAGCATTTCTTTCATTTATTTTATTTTTGATTATTTTCTGAGTCACTCTCTTACATTCGCTCTCCTATTTTTCTTGCGAGGTACCCGGCGCACGTGGAGCGGTTTTTCAAGAAACCGGCGCATCTTCACCGACACCCGAAGAAACCGCAATTAAATTAAGATCGAGTCGAGTCGTGAGAGAGAGTAGAGTCTAGGTTTTTAATTTCTGCATTTTTATTTTCTGCTCATTTATAGCGGTGTCCGTTTGGACTCTCGCGTGTGTACAAGGACATTGAACTTTATTTGTGGTGTGTCGTGGCCTGTTTCACTCTCCGGAGAGGGTGGGGCCCGACTTGAGTGGCAATTAGGATAGACCTGCACATACGGCTCTTAGAGCATTTTTTATTTCTGACTGTGCTCGTAGGATCTTAAGCCACACTGCACTTTAACTGAGACGCAACATTAGATCGTTCAACTTAGCCAAATTCAACTCAATTCTTCCCCGCTAATAGAACTTTCTGCTTAGGTGCGGTTTTCATCGGCTTGCACGCATTTAGTATAATTTTCAATTCTGTATTGCATCCCACATGGAGATTGCGAGGAGGCACTGTAAGTCTTCTAACTGAGCATTCATCATAGTTTTTCGCGTGCATCGGCTTTTCCCGAATTCCTCTCTCTTGTTTTATCACATAAATCTAAAGGAAATTGGGACAGGACGGTAGACGTGAATTTGTGTTCACCTAAATTCTACAGTGATCGCCTTAATAAAACTGGGACTGCTAAATATAGCCGATCTAAAAATCCATAAAATCAAGAATTTCTGCGGGAGAGCAACCCCTACATTGTTTGATTTTATCTTGCAGCGAGGAGAGAGACGCACACTAGGATAGAGCCCAGCTCCAAACCTAACATCTCGTTTAAACGGCTTGCAAGATTGAATTTATCACCAACTAAAATTGAAAAGATAATAGCCGAACCCTTACGGCTTCATTGTGTGAGTTGGTGAATCCGGGGTTTGAATTGTGTTTGCATTGGTGTGCGTGAACCGATTTCAAGATCAATAGCCGCACATTCGATAAAAATTCTCTTGACTATCCCGTGCAATCATCTTTTCCCTATCTTGATTTAAACCTCATAATGGAACTCTTGTCCAAAAACTCTCACAGATCCGACTCCCCATTCCTCTCAAAATTGGCCGAACACCCATCAAAGCTATACTATGAAAATGAATTTGTTTCGGTTAGGCCTAAATCAACTCAATCCCCTTATTTCAATAGTCCTCCAACATTTGCGGGAGGCTTTCACCCGCAGATAAATTTGGCCTCCTCATTAAATTTCTATTCAAACAATCCAACCGTAAATGACCACCTACCATCTCGGACCGAATCGTCGTATTCTCAGTTTCTCGCCAATGAAACTTTTCAAGATCAAAATCCCTTCAAACCTCATGACTGGCAGAGAAACCAAACTCAGATGGATGGACATGCACTGAATAATCATCAGCATTGGATTGACCATGATAGACCCCTCGTCAGACAGGATACTCATACAAAGGACTGGACTGACCGCTTAGAAACACATAAACCCTGTATGTTGACTCCGCAATATCAAGGTCTGACCAATCAACGACACATGTCTGAACCTTATGAGCAGCCTCCTTCCATTATTTTTGAGGAGAAATTTTCAGAAAATAATGAGCATATTTCGGATATTCCAAGAAGCTCTCCTCTCAGCACAAAGAGAAAAATGGAAGATGAAATTATCGAACATACACCTACTGCTCCCATAATTAATCATGAACCAAATCTTGAGGAGGACATTTCGAGGATAAATAAGAAATTCAAGTCAATAGAGGAGAGATTTCAAAAATTTACCGATCGATTCATCACATTCTATGGTGGCTCGGACAGTAAAATGAATGAGGAAATAACTGGATCTGAGATTGAAAATTGTGAGGATATTCAGGGACCTATGGACAGTTCTGAAAATGGTTATGTTGCTGACCACCACTCTGAACACCAGAGCCCCTCTTCGTCTGAAGAACACCCCGCACCCCCACACCACCCAGAAAATACCAAAAAAATAGAAATATTTGAAAATCACAAAAAAATTGAAAATTCAGAAAATTTCATAAAAATTGAAACTGAAGATGATCTGCGAAATTTGGATCCGACTATACGGGAAGCACTGGAAAAACGCTTGATATTTGAACTTCCCTTTATACAGGCCATTGAACACTTCCCCGACCTTAAAAGATTTATAACAGATAAATTAATGAACAAAAATTCGGGCAGAATACGAACAAAGACTGAAAGACATATCTTGTCAATGGCCTCCTCCTTGGTGTTGAGGAGAAAAACCAAGAGCTGCATAGTAAAGCGGTTGCCCAGATTTGACTGCAAAATCAAAGACACAATTTTCACCCATGCTCGGATTGATGATGACTCACCAATTAATATCCTCCCGACCTCTGTATTCCATGAACTCAAACTCGGACCGATTCGGAAGATACGAGAGATTGTACAATTAGCAGACCGATCGATAAAGCGGCCGAGAGGAACCATTTCTGTCATCATGAAATTCCAAGGTGCTCCGCTCAAGGTAGAATTCACGATCATTGATATTGAGCATCAAGGAGAATTTACCCAGTCTCCAATCATTCTTAGAAAGCCATTCTTGGCATTGGCCAAGGCGAGTATCGATTGTGAGACTCGGGAAATCAATTTCACTGCATTGGAAGCACTTAAATCTGACCCTATCTTTGAGGAACCACGATCTTCTGAGGCAACCCATGAAGTCCCCAACAACCGTAACCATGAAGCGGTAGAAGAGCCCTACCCCGCAACCACACCTGAGATAGCAGTTGTTGATGAGACTATTGGTTTAGAAAATCTCCCCAATATTCAAATCCCCAAGGATCTCAAAATAGACAAATCTTTTTACTACGATCCAGAGACATATGCATGGTCACACCCTGGAGCAACATTCTCTGAATATCTTGAACAAATCATCCCAAATCGAGAGTGCTCAAACATTTGAGAGACTAAGAACGAGCACGCAGACCAAGCACCAACCAAGGAGAATTTCAATGGCTATTCATCTGGATACTCAAGTGAACCGACACCTTCACGACGAAATAAAAAGAGAGTCACCTTTGACCTTTCGGAAGAGGAACCAGTTGATGATCCCTCATCAGGTCCGGAAAAGATGGTTTACATGAGTGAAGTCTGTTCGGCAGCCCTAAAGCCATATCTTCGTAAGGATCCAAAATTCAATCCCCGTTGGACAACTCCCGTTCCTAACTACTACTCATCCAAAGCTGATGCTCCTGCATTCTTCAAGTACACTGGAATTCTTTCGTATGAGCTGACTGAGACCGGTGCTTTTGAGCATTCATCCGAGGACAAACTGATTGACCCCAAGAAGGAACGAATTCTGAGAAAACAATTGAAAAATCAAAAAGACCAGAATACTTGGAGTATGCCCACTTTCAATTACTACTCCTCTGAGGATAATTCCGATGATGGACATCTTTCATCTGACTCGAACAATTCATCCACTATCCATCATAATTTGTCTGAGGATGACACTGACAATTGTTGGGAATCATATGCCTCATCTCCGACTCATCATTACGATCTCCCACCGCAGGCTCACAAAAAGATCAGCCGAAAACCGCCTTAATCATCGGCTACCCACCCTCCCTCCCGACCACATTGGTCTCCTTGTACAGCTTCTTCCTTTACTTAGGCCAAGGCCTAAGTATAGGGGGGACCAATGCCATCTGTATATATCATTCTTCTCCTAACTCCCATTCGCTCCATATCCACCCTTCTTCCATACTTAGGCTGTTCAGAGCCTAAGTATAGGGGGAACCGACATCCACCCGTATATACTCTCCTCATTTCCTGACCGCTTTTCTTTTCATTCTTTTTCTTCTTTTCTTTTTTCTTTCTCACTCTCTTACGCTTAGCCCGAGCTATGTCTTCTTTACGCTTCTTGTGCTCTGAGGACACAGCACTCGCTAAGTATAGGGGGGTCTGTATATATACTTTGTATATATTTTACCCATATCTCGTACTTTCGCGTAAGTCTATATGTATTTACGGGGTGGGTACTAACTTGAAAAAAAAAAAGAGAAGAACACTGACTTGCCCTAATTTTCTGAAAAAAAAATTGAATGAAAAAGAGGCTTCTTATTCCACTTGCTGCATAAAAAAAATCCCTTGCATAAAAAAAATGGATGAAATGTCTGCATTTCACGCACCTGCACTCCATCCAACATCACATGCATTTGCATCTGTGAAAAGTCATTGGGTTCTGAACCAAGTTATGAGCCGAAACCGAGAGTGGTCTGGGCTTGACCTTAATCCACCTAATTTTCAGAGGAACTTCACCGAGAAATTGGATTTTAAGAGCTTCAGGTCTTTGTGACTTAATTCCTTAAGTTCCACATGACAATGTGCAGCGTTTGACTCTTAGTGTCTAACCTGGTCTCTTCATTCTGGGTACCACTCTGGAATAGGGAATTAATTCGCACTCCCGCACTATGCACTTAGCTCAACCCAAACGGGATGTTGGAAGACTGTGTGAGTCTCTTTTCTGGTAGCGTGGAAATCTAAAGACCGGAGTACGGGTTGAAATAAAGCTTCGGAAAAGGGATGGACGGCTGGGCACAATTTTTCTAAGACCCCAAAAAATGTACGGAACAAAAGATTCTATATCCGTAGGGGCACAACAAGATCCAAGCAGAACCACCAAAAATTCCAAATACATAGAAGCATTCTACCAAATAAAATCCGACCAAAAAGGTCCAAGCTTCAGAAACCTGCAGATCTTGGTGGAGACTCGGCTACACTGGCTATCTCCACAAGGAGAGGTGACTACACTGGCCACTCTCCAGTTCTTTTCTCTTTCTTCTATCTTCTCCCTCATTCGATTGTGAACACAGCGCGACAGACCTTAGAAGGAAATACTTGACTCCCCGAGGACGAGTTACTGGAGAGGAGAGGAGCATGGTAGTCCGGCATTCTGAATGGGAAGAGCTAAAACCCTTCACACACATGAGTCGGTTATTCAATGTTCATAGGGTATACTTTGGGAAGAGGATTGATCTAAGATGACTTCTGAGTTGAAACTGTGTCAATGATGTGTAGAACTTGAGGGCTGTTGATTTTAAAATTCTAAGTCTCACAGAAGTTCCGCCACATTATTAATCCAAAGGTCAAGTTTAGTTTCACTTTCACCTTCAGTTCATGGTCTTGGTATGGAACCCAGTCTCATTTCACTTCATGGCATTTCTTTTTGATGCTCAGGGACGAGCATGGTTTAAGTATAGGGGGATGATGAATCTCGGATTCATCACTCTAAGTCTCATTAATTAGGCTCAAGTCCCTCAAGATCAACTGCATTTCTGCATTTATTTCGCATAATTAGCATCCGGGCATGATTGCATAAGAATTGCATTTTAGCATTAATTTCTGCATAAAATAAGAAGCCAAAAATCCAAGCCAAAAATTGACCTGTAAATAGCCTAACTTCCCCTATTTTTAACTCCTTCATGCTGACACCGCATACCACAAACTCACTTCCACTGTGTACACATCACTAACAAGAATAAATGAAAAATACAAAAAAATAATTAACCCAGGTAAGTGGACCAAAAACCCAAACCCTAGTTTCAGGATTTTCGGACTAAAAGCCACATATCTTCCCCATTCAGTATCCGATTTGATCCTACTCACTTTTGAACTAATGCACATTCAATTACCTTCAAAACAAGACCAAGTTCAAGTGAATCGGAGCTCGTATGTGAAAGTTGGGTTTTGGGCCTCTTTTGTACATTGTATTTTTGCGGCTTTTTGACCTGTATTTTATGTGTATATTTTCTTTATTAATAAAAATCCAAAAAAATTAGATTAAGGTCTCTTTTATTTATCTTTGAGTTTTCCTTATTTTTCCGGATTTTTATCGTGATTAAAAAAATGATAAAAAAAATTAGAAAACCAAAAATCAAGGTATTCTATGTACATGGGATACCCCAAAAATTCACTTTTTACATTTGACCGAATTTGGCTATGATGTCTTCGTGAAAGTTGTAGATCTCCTCGAGACGAGCATTTTTCGTGAAGGAACTTTTTCGATCCGAGGTCATTTGCTATTTCTTTTTTATTTTACAAAATGATTTTTCTTCGAATTTTCTGGAGCTGACACGTGGCAGCCTCAGAGGCCGCCACGTGTCAGCTATTTTTCGCCTTTTTAAATCTCGTTATTATAAAAAAAAATAAATAAAATAAAATCCACCGCACGTGCCCCTCACGTGCTCCGCCAGAGAGCCCCTTCCCTGCCACGTGGTCCATCCATGGCCGTTCGATCGTCCGCTGATCGAACGGCCCACGCGCTTCATCTTCCCCAACCGTCTTCCCCGATCCCTCGGGCGTCGCCGCCCCTTCCGTAACCGCCGCCCCCAACCTCGCGCGCTCCGCCGCCTCTCTCCGCAACCACCGCGCCGCCAAACCATCTCCCTCTCCCCTATATATAGTCCATCTCCGACCCCCCAAAACCCCATCCGCCGTTCTCTAGGTGATTGTGACAGCCACCCTCGCCGGCGTGATCCGAGCAGCCCTCCGCTCCTCGCCGCAGCAAGCCCTCGAGCGCTGCTCCGCTCCGGCGATCGGCCGTAGAGCCCCATCCTCCAGGTATCTCTCTCTCTCTCCCGCTCTCTCGCTCTACCTCTCCGCTCCGAGCTCCTCGCTCCGCTCGGAGTAACCCTTCCTCTCCGCTTCACCTTCGCATCTCATCCTCCGCCCTCGCCACCGCACCATCCCATCATCGGCCCTC
This sequence comes from Ottelia alismoides, assembly GCA_037367405.1. NCBI lineage: Eukaryota > Viridiplantae > Streptophyta > Magnoliopsida > Alismatales > Hydrocharitaceae > Ottelia > Ottelia alismoides. The sequence goes on along the minus strand of JAZKJV010009629.1, from coordinate 3,635 downwards.
TGCTTCGCCAACGCCGCCGAGCTCCGGCCAACGCTCCAGCCTCTACTCCAGCGTCGTCTTCAACGTCACCTTCCTCCGGCGTCATCGACAACCACAGCGGCCCAACAACGACCTTCGACCGTCATCGTCGTCGACACCTCATCTTCTCCGCCACGCCGTTGCGCCCTCGACGTCCCACGGCCGTGTGTCGGCCATCGCCGCTTCATCGACGACATCTCCGCCTTGCGCCATCGAACTGCACCTCCTACGTCGCCTTCTTCGACAAGTCATCATCACCTTCGCGTCGCCGCCTCGTCAACGCCGGAGGTCCCCTCTCGCGCTCCTCCGCCTGGGCAGCACCGCCGCGCGGCCGGGCGCTCTACACCCGAGGCCCCGCGCACGTGATCTGCACGTGCGTGGGGAACTACGTCAGCCCAGTCACGTGCGACGCACGTGACTTTGGGGCAAATTGCAGTGACGCCCCCAAACGTTCCACCTTTCGCAGTCCAGTCCCCGCCCCCAGAGGGCACGTGCCACGCACGTGCCCCTCTGGGAAATTTGCAGAAGCCCCCCTCCTTTTATCGGTAATTAACAATAGGTCCCCTTGCATTATTTTTATATTTTCTTTATTATTCTGTTTGCATCTGTACCCATGTCTTTGTCATCCATTATAGACCTCTACATTGCATCATTTTATTTATTTAAAAATAGCACTTTGTTCATTGCTTAATGCGCTACATTTTGACATGCTATGGATATTTTTGTGATTTACGGTTGATTAATAAATAATTATTTTGCGAAAATTGGAATATTTTGCCCAATCTGTGTTCTGAAATTCATATTTAATTAACCGTGACTCTAAAAATTCCCCAAAAATCAAATATCGTAGAGATTATTTTGATTAACATTGTGCCCAAAAATCATTGCATTTGCATGCATTATTTGCCCTGTAAAAATCATTTTGTGCATTTCAATGTTTGATTTTTAATAGGTATTAAACCCCACATTTTCGAAGTTTATGATTTTTCTGGGATCCATCACCTAGTGATAGATCTTAGATAATTTTAGTTCTCGAAAATAAATAGGTTTAATATTTATTAAAATTAAATATTGAAAATCATTCTGTTTGCAATTAAAAATTCGTAAAAAATTCATATTGCATCTAAAAATTACAAAAAAATTACAGTGCACTTATCTCATCATTTTTTACATCTCGGCCAAGTCTCGTAATTTTCGGACACCGTTTGAACGTATTTTACATTTTAGTCCCTAAAATAGGCCGAATTTGCATTTTGCACCTCATATTACATTGAAAAATTCCAAAAAAAGACCGCCTTGAAAACCAAACTCAAAATTGGATAGACATTAATCTAGGTTGTTCCTTTGCCTCCTTGAGATCGACCTTGGGACTTGCCCAAGTAAAATAAACATACACCACGAGATTAAAATTGAATCATTATTTTGTGGTTATTTCTTGACTGTTTCTGATCGCCGCCTACAACGAACGACTCATAATTAGCACCACGAACAAACATTAAAAACAACTTCTTAACGCGGCTTTTGCGGACCCGTCAGATGGCGCCATTGCCGGGGAGGCAAACGGCTTAGTTTTTTGTTTTGAAAATTTTTGTGCGGTTTTCCGAATTCGGGTAGTCTGACCCCCGAATTTTTCATTGTAAATCCCATTTTATTTCTTGTATTTATTTTTCAGCATTTCTTTCATTTATTTTATTTTTGATTATTTTCTGAGTCACTCTCTTACATTCGCTCTCTTATTTTTCTTGCGAGGTACCCGGCGCACGTGGAGCGGTTTTTCAAGAAACCGGCGCATCTTCACCGACACCCGAAGAAACCGCAATTAAATTAAGATCGAGTCGAGTCGTGAGAGAGAGTAGAGTCTAGGTTTTTAATTTCTGCATTTTTATTTTCTGCTCATTTATAGCGGTGTCCGTTTGGACTCTCGCGTGTGTACAAGGACATTGAACTTTATTTGTGGTGTGTCGTGGCCTGTTTCACTCTCCGGAGAGGGTGGGGCCCGACTTGAGTGGCGATTAGGATAGACCTGCACATACAGCTCTTAGAGCATTTTTTATTTCTGACTGTGCTCGTAGGATCTTAAGCCACACTGCACTTTAACTGAGACGCACATTAGATCGTTCAACTTAGCCAAATTCAACTCAATTCTTCCCCGCTAATAGAACTTTCTGCTTAGGTGCGGTTTTCATCGGCTTGCACGCATTTAGTATAAATTTTCAATTCTGTATTGCATCCCACATGGAGATTGCAAGGAGGCACTGTAAGTCTTTTAACTGAGCATTCATCATAGTTTTTCGCGTGCATCGGCTTTTCCCGAATTCCTCTCTCTTGTTTTATCACATAAATCTAAAGGAAATTGGGACAGGACGGTAGACGTGAATTTGTGTTCACCTAAATTCTACAGTGATCGCCTTAATAAAACTGGGACTGCTAAATATAGCCAATCTAAAAATCCATAAAATCAAGAATTTCTGCGGGAGAGCAACCCCGACATTGTTAGATTTTATCTTGCAGCGAGGAGAGAGACGCACACTAGGATAGAGCCCAGCTCCAAACCTAACATCTCGTTTAAACGGCTTGCAAGATTGAATTTATCACCAACTAAAATTGAAAAGATAATAGCCGAACCCTTACGGCTTCATTGTGTGAGTTGGTGAATCCGGGGTTTGAATTGTGTTTGCATTGGTGTGCGTGAACCGATTTCAAGATCAATAGCCGCACATTCGATAAAAATTCTCTTGACTATCCCGTGCAATCATCTTTTCCCTATCTTGATTTAAACCTCATAATGGAACTCTTGTCCAAAAACTCTCACAGATCCGACTCCCCATTCCTCTCAAAATTGGCCGAACACCCATCAAAGCTATACTATGAAAATGAATTTGTTTCGGTTAGGCCTAAATCAACTCAATCCCCTTATTTCAATAGTCCTCCAACATTTGCGGGAGGCTTTCCCCCGCAGATAAATTCGGCCTCCTCATTAAATTTCTATTCAAATAATCCAACCGTAAATGACCACCTACCATCTCGGACCGAATCGTCGTATTCTCAGTTTCTCGCCAATGAAACTTTTCAAGATCAAAATCCCTTCAAACCTCATGACTGGCAGAGAAACCAAACTCAGATGGATGGACATGCACTGAATAATCATCAGCATTGGATTGACCATGATAGACCCCTCGTCAGACAGGATACTCATACAAAGGACTGGACTGACCGCTTAGAAACACATAAACCCTGTATGTTGACTCCGCAATATCAAGGTCTGACCAATCAACGACACATGTCTGAACCTTATGAGCAGCCTCCTTCCATTATTTTTGAGAAGAAATTTTCAGAAAATAATGAGCATATTTCGGATATTCCAAGAAGCTCTCCTCTCAGCACAAAGAGAAAAATGGAAGATGAAATTATCGAACATACACCTACTGCTCCCATAATTAATCATGAACCAAATCTTGAGGAGGACATTTCGAGGATAAATAAGAAATTCAAGTCAATAAAGGAGAGATTTCAAAAATTTACCGATCGATTCATCACATTCTATGGTGGCTCGGACAGTAAAATGAATGAGGAAATAACTGGATCTGAGATTGAAAATTGTGAGGATATTCAGGGAA